>CM022301.1:536838131-538038131 GCA_011799875.1 Thinopyrum elongatum | reverse complement strand
ATCGGCTTCTCATCTTCAACGGGCAAGATAAAAACACGTCACTACGTGCTCGGATGGAGCTTCGCCATGAACGGTCCTGCTCCAGTCATCAATGTCACCATGCTTCCAAAGCTTCCTCGGCATCATCCCAAGGGTCATCGATCCTGGGTGTTAGAAATAGTTCTGCCAGTAGCAACAGCAGCAGTCCTCCTGTCTTTGGGCACCATTGCTTTTCTCTTTGTCCAGAGGCATTTAAGGTATGCAGAGCTACGAGACAGCTGGGAGATGGAGTTTGGTCCACACAGGTTCTCGTACAAAGATTTGTATAATGCAACGGGGGGATTTGAGGACAAAAACCTTTTAGGAGTTGGAGGATTCGGGAGAGTGTACAAAGGGGTGCTTCCGAGATCAAGATTGAAGATAGCCGTGAAGAGGGTGTCACATGATTCAAAGCAAGGCATGAAGGAGTTCATCGCAGAAATTGTCAGCATAGGCCGCCTTCAGAACCGTAATCTTGTGCCGTTGCTTGGCTATTGTCGGCGTAAAGGTGAACTCCTCTTGGTATATGAGTACATGCCCAATGGAAGCCTCGATAAGTACCTGCATGGCAAAGAGGATAACACAGTGTTGAGTTGGGCTCAAAGGTTTCATATAGTCAAAGGAATTGCATCTGGTTTGCTTTATCTTCACGAGGAGTGGGAAAAAGTGGTTGTTCATCGAGACATCAAGGCAAGCAATGTGCTCCTTGACGACAAGATGAATGGGCGATTGGGTGATTTTGGCCTTGCAAGGCTATATGATCATGGCATCGACCCACAGACTACACATGTGGTTGGCACCATAGGCTACCTAGCTCCAGAGCTAGCACACAGCGGAAATGCCACTCCTCCTACAGATGTCTTTGCTTTTGGCATGTTCATACTTGAGGTCACCTGTGGACAAAGGCCTGTCAATTACCAAAACGCACAGGACAACCAGCTCATGTTGGTTGATTGGGTGATTGACAATGTGCAGAAAGGATCATTCGATGATACAGTGGATGCTAGGCTAAAAGGGAGGTATGATGTTGATGAGGCCTACTTGGCACTAAAGATAGGGCTACTATGCTCACACCCATTCATCAACGCGAGGCCTAGCATGCGGCAAGTCATGCAATACCTAGATGGGGAAATTGAACCTCCAGAGTTAAGCTCCGAGTCGCTAGCCTTAATGCAAAATGATGGGTTCAAGCCATACACCATTTCCTATCCTTCGTCAACTACAAGCATTGGCACAGTGTCCGACGTCTCAGGAGGAAGATGAGTATATATATTAAGTGTGATGAGTATATATATACCTTAAGGATGTTTTAGTTTGTCTGTACAAACATCACTGCTCGTTTTGTTCTGTCTGCATATAGATATGTTGTGTATTTGTTACCGCTGATTATTTTACTGGAGCATCTGATTGTATGAGATCCACCTCTTGAATAATCGATGTCACTAGTGCCAAAAGTCACTAAATTTACCTATGTAAGGTCTTCCGCCAATAAATGCTCACAGCATTCAAATGGAGTATGCTTCTTTTGGTATATCAATTCATATGTGTCATCCGGGAGAATCTTAAAGCCAGATGGATAAAAACATGACAAGACAAACAAAGCTAGATGCAACTTGTTCATTCCCCCATAAATCCACATATATTCTATCTTTCAAAGAATGTTTAGCGCTTTGGATTGGCAATTTTGGTGGGCAGTGTATAAAACACCAAGGGTTTATGTTACCAATGTATGCATACTTGTGATTATTTGCAATTCGGTCATAAATAAAGTAGTACAAGAATATCCCATTGTTCTTTAAAAAAATACTCTCTCCGATCCAAAATAAGTGTCGCAGTTTTGAACTGGGGTTAGTTCAAAACTGCGACACTTATTGTGGATCGGAGCTAGTATATCAATTAACTACATATATGCAAGAAAACTTATGTTAATCAAATTACAACACCAGCTATTTAGAACGTAAAAGTTTTACTGAAAACAATTCAGGTCTTGCAAGCATTGGGAAAAAAAAACATCACCTAATTGGGTTCTAAGTTGTTCAAGTAATGCATGTATAGTAATTAAGCATGTTTGAAATACTAGACGTGTAATACCGCTCCGCTAGTTGACATTTATTGACTTGAGGGATTAAAATTAAAAAGTATCACTTGATGACCGATTCAGACTGCAAGATATAGACTCAAAGGTCAGCATCAGAGTTATGTCACGAAAAGCAACTTCAGTGGCAACAAGAATCAAAGTCTAAAGCACAAGACGTTGAATGTTTCTTTTTCCCTTTTCTCGTAAGCTGCAATGTTATTTTGAAGATAATGTTTCTCCAAGGGTGACCCCCTGTAAACCAGAGAAATCGGTAGGCTTCAAAGGTTCCTCATGCATGAAGCTACAAAGGTTGTCCACAGAATGCAATCAAGACTACTAAAATTCAATCATAATAAAATATTAGTATCTCTTAGGTGGGTAAAAAATACCACTAGACCACATGTCTATCCAAGTTCCTCCCATCCCAGGCAACATCCGCAAGTGACAGTCAGACAACAAAACTTTGGACAAACAGTCCATATCATAGGTATGCAACAAAGCTGTACGCGTTGCAAGAAGCTTCATTTTCAGTTATTTCCCGTCTTTAAATGCATCTTTTCAGTTTTCCTCCGTATTTAAAAGCAATAGCATTCAGGTAGCTGATATTTATTGATTTGAGGGATTAAAATTGAAAAATATCACTTGATGACCGATTCAGACTACAATATAAATAGACTCAAACTTCAACATCGGAGTCCTGTCATGGAAAGCAACTTCATTTGCAACAAGAATCAAAGTCTAAAGCACAAGGCGTTGAATGTTCCGTTTTCCTTTCTTTGTAAAATGAGATATTCCTTTTAAGGTGATGTTTCTGCAAGGGTGGCCTATAAGGCTATAAACCAGAGAAATTGGTAGGCTTCAAAGGTTCCAGATACATGAGGCTACAAAGCTTTTCCACAGAATGCAAAGATTACTACGATTCAATCATACGAAAATATCAGTATCTCTTAGGTGGGTAAAAAAATACTACTAGACCATTTTCCCGGGTACTCGGGTTCAAATACCCATGGATTTTTTGTTTCTTTACTGGCTTCATATAATTCTGAAAACACAAGTTTTCTTGAAGCCTCTTGCTCATATCACTCATTGAAGGGTGTTATTCTATAACGTTTCTTTAGCAGATCCCCCGCTAATAATCTGAGTGAGCTTTCAAATATTTGTGTCTATCCATCATTTTTCAAACAACATCCATCGTCTATCTTTTATTAATAAAACTATATACATGCATGTGGGTTAAAGAGATAAATACTCCCTCAAGCCTTATGGCTGAAGTAGGTCTCTCCTTTTTTTAACAGGGGCTTCCAACCCAGCGTTAACAAAGGCTAGACAGACACCCGGCACCGATTACAGGCAAAAATACTGAACTACGGCTAAGTGTGTTTCCTTTAGATACTTTCTTCAAGAAACAGACCATGTTCTCAAGTCCATTCTACTGAATGTACATCTCAGTCAGAGAAATCAAAGTCTCAGATGCAGAGGCCGGGGGTCTTCCTCCTTTTCCAAAAAAAATCTCAGTCAGAGAAAGAATAATGTCTAGAGAAATTGTGCTATGACCATACGATACGCATCAAAACGTTGAATGTTGCATGAAGCTTTTTTTTTCAGTTATTGTCCATCTTTAAATGAATCTGTTTACTTATGTCCATTCCACATGACAAAAGAGAGAAGACTATAGAGGTCCATGCGCATGCTCTGCCTTGCTGCAACGGAACATGCAGATTAGACCTTTTCTGCAAGTAGGATTTTTTTGTTTAAGTACGATAACAGTTTCTGGCCTTGCTACATTCAAGTTCCCCCCATCCTACGCAATATCCGCAAGTGACAGTCAGACAGCAACACTTTGGACAAACAATGCATATCAAAGGTACTCAACAAAGCTTTACACATTGCACGAAGCTTCATTTTCAGTTATTTTTCCATCTTTAAATGCATTTTTTCAATTTTCCTCCGTCTTTAAATGCAATACCATTCAGGTGGTTGATATTTATTGACTTGAGGGATTAAATTTGAAAAGTATCACTTGATGACCGATTCAGACTGCAAGATAAATAGACTCAAAACTTCAACATCAGAGTCATGTCATGGAAAGCAACTTCATTGGCAACAAGAATCAAAGTCTAAAGCACAACACGTTGAATGTTTCTTTTCCCTTCTTTTTTTTGTTTTGTAAACTGAGATATTTCTTTTGAACATGATGTTTCTGCAAGGGTGGCCTGTAAGGCTAGAAACCAGAGAAACTGGTAGGCTTCAAAGGTTCCCGATACATGAGGCTACAAAGGTTTTCTACAGAATGCAATTAAGATTACTACAATTCAATCATAGGAAAATATAAGTATCTCTTAGGTGGGCACAAATACTACTATAGCATCTCCCAAGCTACGCCAGGAAATTAGTCTGAACTACTCGAAACTGTCTTTACGACATGCTATTTTAACTTCATGCCAGGAAATTAATCTGAATTACTCGACATGGACATGCTATAGTAACTAAATCTGGGGACTAAGAATATTTGTTAGGGTGCTCCTTATAATCAATTTGAAGATGTTATCAACGAACCTGAAGAAATATCACTGTCCCCATCAACTATTAAAACTGTAGACAGTGATAGATGTTGAAAAACCAGAGAGTAGACTTGGTATGGATGCTGCAAGGTAATTACAATATAAAGTTATAAACCACTGCACCACAAAGTGCAGCCTGAAACAATATATTGTTGATTGACTACAAAACACTTACCTCTCGCGTGCCGCTTGTTCAGTTGCAGCTTGCAAGTCCTACAATGAAGCATACATCCTTCCTTCAACAATTCATCTTCCTGTTTGGTCTTATCATCACAACCTTGGTCTCTGGTGATGATCAATTTCTCTTCTCCGGCTTCAGCCAACCCAGCGTAACCCTGGACGGATGTGCCATGGTCACAGATGGTGGCCTTCTTGATCTGTCTAATGGCACGACTGTTCTCAAGGGCCATGCCTTCTACCCCACTCCTCTGCACTTCCGCAAGTCACCCGGTGGTAAAGTTCAATCCTTCGCAGTCCATGTAGTTTTCAGCATCTTCATCTCTTACGCAGACTTGAGCACTGATGGCATGGCTTTCTTCATTGCACCCACAAAGAATTTCTCTGATGCACGGGCAGCAAAGTACTTTGCCCTCCTCAACGAGAAGAACAATGGCGACACAAGCAATCACATCTTCATGATCGAACTTGACACCTACAAAAATGCTGAGCTCCAAGACATTGATGAAAATCACATTGGTATCAATATCAACAGTGCAGTCTCCATGCAATCCAGTCCATCTGGCTTCTACGAAGACAAGGGTGGTGCCTTCAAGAACATGACGCTGAATGGCAACCAGGCTATGCAGCTCTGGGTAGACTACAATGAGGGTGATACGCAGATCAATGTGACCTTGGCTCCGATCAACGTGGGAAAACCATCAAGGCCACTGCTCTCTGCAACCTATGATCTCACAACTGTACTCTCGGACTCAGCTCAATACATTGGATTCTCATCCATGGCTACTCCCATCAACACCCGTCAGTACGTGATGGGTTGGAGCTTTGGCATGAATAAACCAGCTCCATCCATTGACATCTCCAAGCTTCCGAAGTTGCCTCATGTTGGTCCCAAGGCCCAGTCCAAGCTCTTGGTGATCGTCCTACCAATAGCCACTGCAACATTGATCCTCTCTATGGGCACTCTTGTCACTGTAGTTGTGCGAAGGCGACTGAAGTATGCTGAGGTGCGTGAGGATTGGGAGGGAGAATTCGGTCCACATCGGTTCTCCTACAAGGATCTGTTCCATGCTACGAGAGGGTTCAAGAACAAACACCTACTTGGAGAAGGAGGTTTTGGGAAAGTATATAAAGGAGTGCTTCCATCGTCTAATGTGGAGATTGCTGTGAAGAGGATGTCTCATGAGTCAAGACAGGGCATGAAAGAATTTGTCACCGAGGTTGTTAGCATTGGTCGACTCCGACATCGCAACGTTGTGCAATTACTTGGCTATTGTCGGAGAAAAGGTGAACTGTTTTTGGTTTATAATTACATGCCAAATGGTAGCCTTGATAAATATCTACATTGTGAAGAGCAGAATGCCATTTTGAATTGGGTTCAAAGGTTTCAAGTTATCAAAGGCATTGCTACTGGCTTACTCTATCTCCATGAGAAGTGGGAGAAAATAGTAATCCATAGAGACATCAAAGCAAGCAATATACTGCTGGATGGTGAAATGAATGCGCGGCTTGGTGACTTTGGCCTTGCAAGGTTATATGATCATGGCACTGACCCACAGACCACACATATGGTTGGTACAAAGGGGTACCTAGCCCCCGAGCTACTGAGGACAGGGAAGGCATCCCCTCATACAGATGTTTTTGCCTTCGGCATGTTCCTTCTCGAGGTTGCTTGCGGTCAAAAACCTGTCAAGAGAAATGCAGAGGGAAATGAAGTTTGCTTGGTCGAATGGGTACTCGAGCATTGGAACAACGGGTTACTTATTAAGACAGTGGATGCTATGCTCCAAGGTGACTACAACGTTCATGAGGCATACCTCGTGTTAAAGCTGGGACTTTTGTGCTTGCACCCATTTCCTAGTTCAAGGCCCAGGATGCGGGAAGTTATGCAATACCTGGACGGTGACATGCCACTGCCCGAGCTGAGGAAGACGGAGCTGAGCTTGAACATGGCGGCCTTGGTGAAAAGCAATGGATCGAACTCGGTCGTCATGTCATATCCGCAAGTTACATCGAGCTTCTGCACGATATCTGGCCTCTCAGGAGGAAGATGAGATGATATCCACGGTGCTTCATCGCTGACTAATTATGCTGTTTAGTACTCCCTCCGTCCCATAATATAAGAACGTTTTTGACACTACTAGTGTCAAAAACGTTCTTATATTATGGGACGGAGGGAGTAGTATATAAGCACATGTATCGATGCAGTAGTATGTCATAGAAATAAACATAAGCAGAGTATCAGTTACATGTCTAAAGTATGTACTACAACATTTTCATTCAGATGCTCATAAGGTTGTATCTTGCATGTAACTATGTATTTGAGTATTTTGAACCCTTCTGTGCAACATTTTTGGGAAATCAGGAACATCTGCCTTTGTTTCATGTGTGCGTGTTTTGTACAAATTTGTGGTACCTTGCTGTTCAAATTGTACCGCAGGGGTTTCAGATATGTTTGTGCACTCCACAGTTTCAGATACGCTTGTGTGCAAACTGAATCGATTCCCGGTGCTACTCCTAGAGCGCGCTAATCAGATTCGAACTTCAGAGATTGCGATTACCTCGTAGCTTCAGAGTCATCCCCGTCGCAGTCAGGCCGCCGGGTCTCGTCGGCATCGGGCTGCCGCCCGTCGGATTCAGGTCGCCGCCCGCTGGAACCGGGGGAGCCTCCTGCTGCAACTGAGCCTTCGCTCGTCGAAATCGTCCCGTAGTGGACGCCGTCCAGGAGCTGCCGGCGCAATCGACCGCGGCCTCACCTCACCCGCCGCCGAGCTCCGCCGCAGGGGGAGCTCCACCCATGTGAAACCAGAGGACGAAGCAGCGGGCGGCCAGCGAAAGCGTACCCACTCGCTTTACGCTTTGTAGTAGCAAAAACGTTTCCTTCACTTACACATTTACTCCCTCCATTCCAATGAACAAATCAAACTTTGACCCATAAATTAGATCAACAGTATATATTTTGTGACTTCAAAATTATACCACCGCAAACTTCTTTTCAATACGAATTCAATGGTATAACTTTTATCACATATAATCCACATTTGGTTGATCTAATTTATGGTCAAAATTGAATTTTGGAGTGTGTGCGTGTCTTATTCATTGGAATAGAGGGAATATCAACTTGAAATGTCTTATTATTTACTCCCCCAGAAAGAAATATAAGAGCGTTTAGGGATCCGGAGAGAGTATTTATTATTTATTTCTAGAGAAACTCAGATAGTGTTAAAATATCATATATTACCTGAATTTATTACAATTTTAAAATTATATTTCTGATACAGTTAAATTATAATATATGATTAAACCATCTCATCACAGCAAGAAACTTTAAAAAAAGTGGTAGTGAAAAATACATTTTAGGTAATAAGCACCGCAGAAGAATCCAAAGAAATTATTTTGAAAGTTGAAATCTTTTTCCAAATTGGCTAAAATTGAAATTATGCAAAAGAATCAAATACAAGAATAAATTTTAAAATTCATGACAAAAATTCATATTCATGAAGAACTTTTGAAATCCAGAAAATATTCCAAATTCGTGGGCATTTTTTCGAATGCAGAACATTTTTCCAAATTGGCGAACATTTTTTCATATTAAAGGAAACATATTCGTTATGGTTTTTTAAAATCGAAGAAGATTTGTTATATTCATGAACATTGTTTTTGAAATTAGGACCTTTTTTGAAATTCCAAACACTTTTTGAAGAAATAAATAAAACAGAAAATAAAATAAAGTTATGAAAAACAAGGGAACCCTGCCCCACATATGGGCTGGCCCAAAGATAGCGCGGGAGACGAGGGGTTGCGCGTTTCATCTCTATTCTCCGCGCAGGTCGGAAAATTTCAGGTCCCACATGTGTTTCCCGAGACTCCCGTCGGATCGATTTTGCACCCTACAAATAAAGGCCTAAAAGAGCTTCAAAGTTTTTTCTTTGAAGTGAACCCATCTGTAAGGGTTTAGTCGGGTCATTGGTCCCGCATGACAGTATTGAAACCGACATTTCAATTAAAAACTTTCAAAAAAACATTCAAGAAATTATATTTGAATTTCTATAAAAAATCAGAATAGAAACATTCATGAATTTAACAATTTTCCTGAATTAAAAAATCCTTCACGAACATTTAAAATATATTCATGATTTTGAAAAAAGTGTTCAAGAGCTTCGTAATTATTCATGATTTTGGAAAATGTTCATAAATTTTTGAAAATTCCCGTAAATTTGAAAAAGATTCAAATATTATAATCTTGATGTAGATTTGAAAAACGTTCACAAATATGTTTTCTAATGTTCACAGTTTGGAAGAAAAAAAATAGAAAACCTATTTAAGAATTTAAATTATGTTCCTGATTTTTTAAAGAACATCATAACTTTGAATTTTATTCATGAATAAAAAATAAAAATACATCAAATATAAAAACAAACTGGAAAATAAAACATAAAAGCACGATAGTTAAAAAAGGAAAAAAATTGAACTGAACGTTCCCAAAATCGGAAGGACCGGCATACCTGGGACCTCCTATACTCCGCCCGTCTGCGTCCGAACGTCGCCGCTTCGCTGAAGCGATGCGCACACGGGCCGGCCTAATTATCACGCGGTGAGCAAAAATTCGAAAAAAAAATAGAAGCGCTCATGCGGGATCGAGCTTCAGACCTCACGGTTGATTCAGCGAGGCTAGCCAGCCGGGCTAGCGACCTCAAACGGCATAGTCACAGCGCCACGCTAAAAGTAGAAAGGACAGCGGCAAATCCTTAAAAAAACATTCAACGTCTTTACAATGTACGTTGAACAAATTTTCAAATACTGTGAACCTTTTTTGTAAAAATACACTGAACAAATTTAAAATATACAAATGAACATTTTATAGTACACATTGAACAATTTCTTAATATACGATGAACAAAATTTAAATACACAGTGAACATTTTCTAATATATGTTGGACAATTTAATAGTATACAATGAATATTTCTGTAATACATGATGAACATTTTTATAATGCAAGGTGAAGTATTTCATAATATACGATGAAGATTTTTGTAATACGCGGTGAACTTTTTATATAATACACAGTAAAGAGAAGAAGAACAGAAACAGAAAATAAAAAAGAAAACGTAAAAGAAAGAAAAAATGAAAGGAATAAAGGAACTAAAAATAAAAAAACGAAACAAAACAACTGAAAACCGGCCAAAAGAGTGAAAACCTTGGAAGCCAAAAATGGAAAAAAAAACCCAAAGAAACAAGGAAACAACAGCGAAACAAAAATCCGTACGTGGGCCGGCCCAAGTGGTGACTCTCTTCTGCGAAGGCTCGTCCTTTTGACGCATGCGGGCGTCAAATAGGATCCCGCGGCGTACCTGGCCAACCCAATAGTACCCACGGGGGTCCGGTTTGCTGGAACACCTCCGCGGTACGGGAGCAACTAGTTGACGAGCGCTGCTTCGGTAGCCTCGCAACGATCAGCACCACTTGACGCGCTCTCAACCGATCGCTACGTGTCGCGCTTTGGGCGTTCCCTTTGGATTTTGTTTTTTATTTTTTCGCAAACATTTTTGCTTTTTAAACGGGTTTTTTCGACATTTTGCTTTTTCACTGGTCTCCCTTAGTTTTTGGGACAAAAAAAAATTTGAAAAAAAATTTGCGCGAAAAAAAATGTTTTTTTTTGCTTTCGCGAGAGGCATGGTTTTGCTTTCGAGAGAGGCACAACCATGCCTCTCGGAAAAGGATAAAATAACGCATTTTCTGTTTACTTTCGCGAGAGGCGCGGTTTTGCTTTCGCGAGAGGCACGGTTGTGCTTTCGCGAGAGGCACGGCCGTGCCTCTCGGAAACGAAAAAAAATATGTTTTCTGTTTGTTTTCCTTCCGCGAGAGGCAGGTTGTGATTTCGCGAGAGGCACGGCCATGTCTCTTTCGGAAAGAGAAAGAAACCGTCCTCCTGGTTCGGTTTTTTCCTCCGTTTTTTTCGTGAAAAAAAGTTCGTTAAAACCTATCAACACGGGATCTAGTTGTGAAGATCTCGACGCGAGGAATTCAATAGTGAAAACGGTTCAAGATTTGGACGCACGGTTTAAGAGATAAAACGTTTTGAATAAACGGATCTAAGAAAAAAAAGGAAAACTTCCAGGTTGCAACAAGTGACGCACATGCAGCGCGTCACTTGTCACAACCTGGAAAGGTGGGGGTGATCTTTGTGAGGAGTACTCCTCAATTGATGATTTCGCCGCGGTACGCATGAAATGTGAATTGCCATCGTAACCTTTGAGAGAAAAATAATCTATACCACTATATAGTGTACGAGTTTTGAATGGATCTAGAACATCAATCCTGATCGTTGGTACCCTCAATCTAATGGTTGGGAGCAGTGGGATTCACATGAACAGTGGCTGCTCCAAACCTATGGCTGCTATTTATAGGACTCGCTTTGTGACCCATCATCTGACCGTGCTCTAGATCTTTCCACTTTGCCTGGACTACACACTTGCTCCTCTAAATTATTTTATTCCTACCTGGCTACAGGCATGCAACGGCTACATGCATGCAGCGGCCCCTCAGGAGAGACTAGCATGCGAGTCTGGCATTGCAATGTTGTATGCATGGTGAACTTTTCCATTTTCTTTTTATTTGAAACAAGTAGTAAGGTACCTAGGATAACTAGAATGAGAAAAAAAATGTGCAAATAACCTATGAAAGAGTACGTTTCGACTCCTTTTATTTTCTTCTTTTCAGTTCATTTTTCTCAAAAAAATGAGTATGAGTCCAGTAAATTGAAGGACTTCCTAAACAAATTTTTTATATATAAAAGGGCAAAGATTCTATCTAATGTTTCATATAAAGAAAATCATTGTACTATGTTTTTTCGGGGAATAGTTGTTATGCAGCCTTGCGAAGCCTAAAAATGATTCCACAAATGCGTAATGGATATCTCCATTTGAAGCCTCAATGAAAAATCAGCTTTGCTAAAACTCATCTAGATGAGATATAATTTGATCTCATTCACCTTTTATAGCCATTGGATATGATGCTATAAGATGCGTGTGTGCTGACGTGGGTTGTATCTGTTCTTATTTTTCAGGTGAATGAGACCATATTATATCTCATCTAGATGAGTTCTAGGTACTCCCATGAAAAATTTACGATAATATGTGTGCTTTAGTTTTTTACACTAATTTAGTATGATGCTTATACGTAATCAGCTGACGTGCTTTGCACGTACAAATTACTAGTATTAATAATTCCAAAACCAGAAAACAGCCTCTAATCTTCTTCTAGATGCAAACGGACCCGTTGGGCCTGGTCGTTTGGTCGGCGTGCTATCGGCTCGCCAACTCGCCAGGTCCAGACAACCGCAAAAGACGGCAGCAGCACGCTGGCAATCGTAGTACGCGTGTGCACCTGTGCATTCATTCGTCCCTTTCTGGAACGGAAAACACAAACACGCGACGGACCGGGCGGCAAGTTCGTTCGTTCGCCACCACGACAGAAGAAAAATGGGAACCTTCCTTCCTTGCCACTATTAAATGTGTGTGGACTATTCAGGTATAGAACGAACTCAGATCAAACGCTACATGCAAACACAAGTGAACTAAAACCACGAGATGGTCTTTCTTCTGGACGCGGAGTACCTTTTCCGAAGCTCACATGCTCCTAATAAACAGTAAAATCAGAAATATAGTAAAAAAAATTAAAAAAATGGTGCGGACTTTGACAAATGTTCTTCAATGCTTGAAAATTTTCATCCTGAAATAACATTCATCGAAGTCGAGGTAAAAAAAAGGCAAAAAAATTGCTATTTTCGAAAGCATTTTGGAGTGTTTTTTTTTTGTTGCCATGGCACCCGCGAATGTTATTTCGGGTTGAAAATTTTCTAGCACTGAGAATATTTGTCAAAGTTTGCACCAATGTTTTTTCAGAATTTTTTGATTTTTATTTATTTATCACAATTTACTGTGCATCCCGAGCGCAAATGAGCTCGGGAGTAGAAGGGGACTTTCGCTTTCTTCTTTCCTTTTCCCCAGAGTAAAGGTCCACTCTCAAGTCTGAGCTTACTTTAGCTACCTACCAACCTGATGTAGTAGTACATTTTCCCTTGGCCGTTGATACTCTGTTTTCTTAGTCATGTCTCAACCCAACTATTTCATTTGGTACCGCTCTATAAATAAATACCAATAGGCCGAACCGATACAAAGCGGCGAGAAAACTATCATACAATCAGGTCAAAAGAAAAACAATGTCTGAAAGAGTAACAAAAGGCCACCAACTCAAAGCCGAACAAGAATACACGAGACGCCACACCTCACAAGAAGCTACCGGAAAGTGACCGCGCCATATAGAGAAATCATCGGCCACCGTTGCATCGAACACACCAAGCTATCGCCGGAGAGGGTCGTCCGCCTTCTCGCTCCGAGCCGTGGAGTGTCGATCCTGCTAGGAGATGGCGAGGACTGATAACAATAGCAATGAAGACACGTGTAAAAGATAGGAGACAATCGGGACGAACCCATGCCAGAGTCGAGGAAGGTACACGCCAGGATCAAAGAATGCCCGAAGTCGCCGGCGAACTACAACCGGAACGTAGCCGAGCTCCACGATGATGCCACCAAAAGGGCGATGATGCAACACAACCGTCGTCTAGCCTGACGAGATAGGTTAGGGTTTTCACCCCGAGCCCTTGCACACGGAAGGGACCCACAAAGACACCCCCAGGGGGAGGAGACATCCACCTGCATCATCTTCGCCGAGCCCAAAAAAACTAGGTAGGGTTTTCATCTGGAGCCCTGGCACAGGGGAGAGGACCCACAGTGACCCCCCCTAGGAGGGAAGCGACACCCACATGCATCATCGTCAACGGTGCCGAAGCGCGAAGCTTTCACTCGGAGCCTCACCCATGGCACCCGCAGTACCAAGGTTGCCGACCCAACCCGAGTAGAGGGTCGCCGCTGCCAGTTCGAGACCTCCAGATCCAGATTAGGGCGCTGCCACCATCAAAGCCACAACAACATCAGATTAACCCGCCATGCCTCCCCTCGCTACCACATAATTAACCAAGAGTATGCACTACCACAGCTCCAACGTTTCTTATCATGGAGCCAAACATGCATCCACACCATTTGGAGCCGCCACCTTGACATCCATCACATCCCACCCACGTGAAGCAACCGTCTTGGCACGGACATCACATGGCAGGGACCGTTGTCCATCTGTTTGCAATGAACAGGACGGGGCATCTTGTGAAGGTTGGATGCACCATTCTACGGGCTCTTCGAATTTATGCTCTGTAGCTAAGCAATTGACTAAATTATGGAGAATACTTGAACCCTCAAGATCAAGGGTATCATGTGGCGCCTCTCCCATAATTCCCTTCTGACATATGATGTTTTGGTGAACCGCAATATGTCAGATGCCTCTAATTGCTCTTTGTGTGAAAGTCAGGATTCTTGGCAACATGCTCTCCTTGAATGCTCTATGTCACGATGTGTTCGGTCTCTTGCAAAGGAAGAGATGGTGGAGCACATGATCCACACGACTGAGCCCCATGCTAGACACTAGGTAGGAAGTGCGGCTTGCCGCACCCGGCAGCACCGCTGACGGGTACAAATCATATCCAATCCGGTAGTACAGTCATCAAAGCATTGTAAATATAAAAAATAGCATGATATTGATTCAATACAATGCCATACACCAAATCATTATCTAATAGTGCCTGGCTCAGCATTTTGTCTTGTCGTTTAATCAAAGCGTACATATATATTTGGTTCAAAATGTAAGCCAAGGCGATCGATCCTCATAAAGTAGGTACGAATAGTTGGGTTATTAGAGAGAAAGGCAAGCCAAAGCAAAGCGGCGACATGAGATAGGAAGGTCGCCTTGGTGCGCAGGGCAGTCCTGGCACATTTTCTATATTTGGTATTTCAAACAATATGAGAGAGATTAATGGCATTAATTTAACCAAGTATATGAGAGGTAATCAATTATTGATTCCTCACAACTTAACCAAACATATGTGATTAATGATCTATTGTCTAAGAAAACGTTGACGATCTGTTGACACACACACACAGACAGAGACAGAGCACGACCGAGCGCGCACACGCGCGCGCGCACACACACACACACATAGACAGAGAGACAGACAGACAGATAGACAGAGACAGAGCACGACCGAGCGCATAGATGTTCTCCTTCCTCTTGCTCCTGCCAAATCAAACATGGCAGGATTTGATATTTGCTTAGTTGCACGGAGATAACCAAACATAAGAAGAGCTGTTGCACGAAGTTAAAGACGGAAATCAGTACCTACAGGCTACAACTTAGAAATTGGTTCCTCCCGCTTGAGGACGCAGGGCAGCAATGTTGGACCATCATGCAGCAGTGATCTGGCGATGCCGAGCAGCGCGTCGATGACGATCGAGCCACTAGAGCCTATCGGTGTCACCCAGGGCGTAGCCGGTGGTGACAGCGCGCACCACCTGGCTTCCTCCCGTCGACGACGCGCCGACCTGCTCCTCCGGGCAGAGCAGCGATAACTTTCTCTCATGATGATGTGACGCGCTAGCTTGACGGATGCGGCGGCGACGGGCAACGCCTGTGGTACTAAAAGAAATTCAGCTTTGTTTAAGGTACTAACTGCCACAGTAGATAAAATAGGAGGATTTGTAATCATAACTTGACTACCTATACATAATCAAATAGAATCTAGAAGGACCACCTAGCCAAACCATAAAAAGAATATATATTCATGTTATTACCTGAAATGAGAGTTCCATTGAAGCATTCAGTTCAACGATAAACCATGCCATGATTTGTAATCATAACCCAACTATCTATACACAATCAAACAGAGTCTAGAAGGACCATCAGGCCAAACCATAGAAAGTATATATTCATGTTATCACCTGAAATGAGAGTTTCATTGAAGTATTCAGTTCAACGATAAACCATGCCATCTTGATTCTGACCTTGTAGGTATATGGAAGGACCAAACAAGGCTATCTCCCAATTTAGCCCTCCCTTGGTGTGAGCCTCTCCTGCATAAGAAGTTTTGAAATAAATAAAGTTAGAGAAAGTCACCTTTAAATGCTTGTTTCAGTCCTCCAGTTGTGTATAATGCTTATTGAAACAAAAAAAATATACTTCGCTGGAAGTAAAATTAATTAATTACATTTCTGAAATATGTTGCTCTAACATCCATTGGTGAATCCTACATTGCTTAAACTAAAGTGCATACAATATTCTAGTTCAGTTCAACTACTGGTTTTATATGGGAGTCTACTACCGCTTGTTGTGTTCTACTGAATGAAAACAAACTCAAACTCCTACTGCGTTTCCCAATCTACCTATCAGAAAATAAAGCTGCCTGGACAGGTAAATAATCTACACAAACATCTTATATCCCACATGAAGCAAGTATCAGCCACCAAGAAGAGGCCTCATAATATTATTTGTGCAAGATTTTCTATCCTTCATGCCTAGCTACAATTCCAGGTAAGAACTAAAGGAACTTGAGCATACCAGCAGGTGCAACCCAACACCACACATGCCTTAAGGTTATCTGTACAGAGAAAATGGCAGCTATACAAACTTGCTCTGTAAAAGGGAAATTGACGATCGCCCGACATATCATACAACAAATACCAGACCAGATCACATATGACCATAGTACCAAGTCATCTATCTTCAAGGCCGGACAGGTAAGCTTTTCAATCATTCTAAAATTCTAGCCATACATTAGCTATAAATAAGCCGCAACAAATCACATAAATGTAGCTAATATATGTGTTATGTAAGCATTCTAGTGCAGAACCTACATACCCAGTGGTCAACATTAAACCTGGAGCCATATTACCAATGCACCCTACAGCCTCACATGTGGCAAATTAATAATCTGATCAAACTGTAATCTATCATCTATTTTGTTTCAAAAATATATGGGTGCATCAAGCACTGAAGAACTAATAATAAGCTTGGAGATGGAAACATGTAAAGTTTTACCTTTGGAGAGGAGCAATCACTCGAGACAGTTTGATCATACACAGTCGTTTTCCTCGTTTTTATCTTCCTCAACATGCTTGTTCAAACTGCGTAGTTTATTTTTCAACTCACTTGCATAAACTCTCAAATGTCATTGCCCACGAAGAAGCTGCTAACAACTTTCTTTGAGATGTCCTCAATGAAGATAAATTTGTATTGTCTGTTTAAATCGTTGTATCCTCTTGTAAGTGAAGACTCAATGGCAGTATCACTCAATTTAGCATAGCCCTGAATTCAAATATTAGAGAAATAAGCCACAAATGGGTGATCAAACTTATCATAAATAGCACGCATAGCTTCTGCCATATAATATCAAACGCTAAAAGATTCCTGCAACAACAGAAGTGGATGTAACAGAAATAACATGGAAGGATATAATTCAGCGTATATATGCTCTAGTGTTTGTCAGAAATAATATGGAAGGTCCAAAGTAGCCTAGAACAATTTTATAGCTGAGATATCTTTAAAGAACTAACACTTCCAATAGTTGAGAAAATAAAAATCAAATAGCAACAACTCAAGTATATGGGCTGAATACTTCCTCGAATTAATATATTCATTCAGATCTGTCACTGAAGAACATACACAGGACATGTCTCACCTAACCAATGACCAGTTCAGTTTTGTTTCAGAAATAAGGTACAACTTATGACTACTATTAGTCCATACATTTGAAAAGAAGAGCATTACCT
The DNA here is from genome assembly GCA_011799875.1 of Thinopyrum elongatum. Taxonomy (NCBI): domain Eukaryota; kingdom Viridiplantae; phylum Streptophyta; class Magnoliopsida; order Poales; family Poaceae; genus Thinopyrum; species Thinopyrum elongatum. The sequence goes on along the minus strand of CM022301.1, from coordinate 538,020,583 downwards.
TGCCACAAACCACAAAAAACACAACCCATGATATGGTTGATTACCTGACCATCTCCGGCTGCCTGGAAAGGAGGTTCCTGACTATGACACCGTTTGCAGCCTTTTCATTGACAACTCTTATAGAGGACGAACAATCAACTGGGAGAGAAACCAGCATAAAGACCAGCAGATTAGAGATAGAAGACACGTACATAAACATGGATAACTGGGAGCAAATTGATGATTGATAGAAAGAGTACATAAATAGAAGACACACTTTATAACTAAAGAAGCAGCAGCCACGGCACCACGCCCTTGGATTACTGCATCAACAGGAGCATATCAGCAAAAGGCGCATAACCTAGCAAACATGCACAAAACTTAATATCGACAACGACTATAATGAGTAGCTCACAGGTTGTTCTTGATTCCTAGATTCCTGGCAGACATGTGCATTGATCTTGGGGGGAGGGAGTCTTCCCGTGGTACAATGATATGCTCGGTAAATAGAGAAGTTCAGTTTAGTTCTCCGGTATGAGCTAGTTTAGCCCTTTGTCTTTGCCCTTCCATCTCCGCCTTTGCAAGTATTGCACCTGCAGTTTCACTGTACTGAAAATCATCATAGGGAAATACTCAAAATAGCAGTTTAACTGAACAAATATGCAACCCTCATTTGACATGAGCAATAATCTATAGCAAGTTTCAGCATCCTGGTTTGTTAATTAGTGAGTTCAACCAACTGAAAAGGAGATACACATCATTACTGATAGATATGGAACACTAATGCAACCATTATTTGTGCCGCTCTCATCATGGCACACAATGCTTGCTTGTGTCTGCTTGCCAGCATGTTTAATATCAATTATGAATCCATGGGGTTTGCTTCATATATCGCAATGACTAACACACTACTACAGTGAACAAATTGAGCGTTTTGTGCAGAATAAACAGGAAACAATAATTTCCAACAGAAGAAAGAGGATAGCCCTAAAAAGCTTTGCAATATCACATCACATACTCTTTCTATAGGCATAAATCTAAAATACTATCACCAATGTTCCATCGCCAAATTAAACCAGATAAATTAGAGACAAAGGGGAAGCAAGGCTTGACTACAGATCCTCCAAGCTCCTCCATCTTTGAACTCCACTGGCCACATAGAAAGGGAGACACGGGCGTACTGGTCCCTTCTTGAGCCACCACAGGGGGAAGAGAGATGAACCTGCGGCACCTGCCTTTCTCTGGCCAGGAGTCATGGTCCAGGACGACGACGACGCTGCAGAGGTAGCCGCTGGGCGCCTCGCACAACGAATCGGAGGCGGCACAATTTAGTCCTCTTCCATGCCCTGTCACGCAGTGCAGCCACGCCAGATGCAGCTAGGGAGGAAGAGCAGCGCGGCGGTTGCACGACCTCTACGATGAAGAAGATGCGGGGCGGGGTGGAATGGAGGTGGGGGCGACGGAAGCAGAGGTGGGTGGGGGTGGGAGGAGAGACGAGCGCCACAGTCAGTGGAGCAGCAGCGTGAGCAGCAACATCCACTCGGCACACGAAGAGGAGAAGGACCGGGGCGGGGTGGAGATGATTGGCGACGACGGCGGGGCAGCCAGAGCGACGGCGTCCGGATCCAAAGAAGAATGAGAAGGGGGACGAAACAAGGACCGGGAAGGAGAGGGTGGCGGCTAGGGTTTCTCACCCAATCGGTCACTTTCCTCGCTCTTAGCCGCAACGGAGCCAAAGGCGAAGTGCCACGCAAGGGACATGACATGGAATGTCGAAATTACCCTTGGCGGGCAACCAAATTAACAGGCGGTGGCACGCCATTCCCGCATCTCAGATCCAGCACCGGCCGCAGCCACTAACGGTTGGAGCCCACCCTGTTTGGGCCCGCGTGTCATGGTAATATATGAAGGGAGTGAGAGCGTAAAACGGATGACACTATTCATTGGTTGTCACATCAGTTTCGATCCAACAGCCAGGATCTCTCATCTGAAGATCCAACAGCCTGGATTCGTTTGGACACCCAATCCGACGGCTCAGAGGCCACATTCCCTGAGAAGGCTCCATTTTAGCTTAGGATGTAACAATGGGATTGACTGTTTGCCATGAGAAGTTCTTTATCACATGATTGTTACCTTATGGGCGATCTGGATAGCCCGCAGGAAAGCTATACATGAGAACGAGTTCCAACCCTCTTTGTCTACGCACCTCTTCATCCAAAGCTTCATTGACGATTTGAGTTCTATCTCTAGGAAGAGTTCTAGTGCAGATGCACCAACAGTTACCAGGAAGAACACCAGTCGACTGCCATGGATCCGGCCTCCGACAGACTATGCTAAATGCAACGTAGATGGAGTGGTCTCAAGGCATGGATAGAAGGGTGTGGTTGAGGCTGTTTGCATCGATGATAATGGTGTGTACATGTGATCTTCCTCGGTGACATTCAATTGTATCGCTGATGCTATTACTACCCTTGAGGTTTTGGCATGCGGAGAAGCACATGCGTTAGCTGATAATCCTAACCTCACTCGTGTTCTTATATCTCTAGATCGTGTTGTTGTGTTAGATCTCGCAAAAAAAAAAACTCCAGCAGTCGTCACGAAGCAATCATCAAGGAAATTAGGGATTGAGCGGTGGCTTCCAAGCTTGCAATTTCATTCACGAAGTAGAAGGAGAAACTTTGAGGCTAATAGTTTAGCAAAACTTTGAGGCACGTTTGGCTATCGCAGCCTGGCTCGTAACCTTGTAACTATTCCTATGAACATCGTTGATCAGTAAAGTGTGGCGCTACTAAAAAAAGGAAAATTGATTTGCTGGTATGATCCTGATTCTTTTTTTTTTGCGGGTGAAACGAGTATATAACTATATATAATTAATGATAAATGTGGCTACGCTCGTTTTCACAAATCTTACATAAATCATCTGGCCCCGAGCCAAACCAAATAGCTGTGCGCTGCGAGCCACGTCCCAGCTGCGCCATGCAATGTGCGGCAGCATTGCATGATTTCCCTACATGCATGAATATGTGTCTTCGGACTCCATGCACCAGGCTCTTTGTCTCCTCCACCAGTCCAGCAACAGCCGAGCGGTTGATGCCCACGCAGTTCAGCTGCTCTACCCCTTCCTTACAGTCCATTTCTATGATCACGTCCTTCTCAGTGTGTGCAAGTGCTAGGGGTATTCCCTCTAGGCATGCAGCCAGCTCCGCCTCTAAAGGAGAAGAGCAGGAGCGAAGATAGCGGCTTGAAGAAAATATGACTGCGCCCAGCTCATCCCTGAGTACCATTCCAGCTCCACCGGTGCTCTCTCCATGCATGAAGGAACCATCTACGTTCAGTTTCGCCCAGCCCGGTGGTGGTCTCGTCCATCTCGCCTCCAGTGCGTGTATGTGCGCCGTACTCGGCTTTGCTTTGGCCTGATGGTTTGTTGCATGTATCACCATCTTGCCTTTTGTGATGTCGCCCTTGGGATGTTGCTTGATGCATAAAAGGGACTCAATATAGGTGTTGAGAAATCGTCTCGATGACTCGATGGGTGGCACCGGCTTGTGATGTGTTGATACGTTTCCAACGTATCTATAATTTTTGATTGTTCCATGCTGTTATATTATCATTCTTAAATGTTTTACAATTATTTTATAGTCATTTTATATTAGTTTTTGGTATTAATCTATTGACATAGTGCCCAGTGCCAGTTGCTGTTTTCTGCATGTTTTTTACATCACAGGAAATCAATAACAAACGGAGTCCAAACGCAGCGAAACTTTTTGTGGATTTTTTTTTGACCAGAAGACATCCAGTGGGCCAGATAAGCACCTGGGGGGTGCCCCGAGGGGGCACAACCCACCAGGGCGCGCCTGGAGGCAGGTGGGTTGTGCCCACCTCGGTGGCCTCCCGCACAGCCTCTTTGCTCTATAAATACCCCAATATTCCAGAAACCCTAGGGGAGTCGACGAAAATCAATTCCAGCCGCCGCAAGTTCCGGAAACACCAGATCCAATCTAGACACCATCTCGGAGGGGTTCATCATGTCCATTGGTGCCTCTCTGATGATGCGTGAGTAGTTCTTTGTAGACCTACGGGTCCGTAGTTAGTAGCTAGATGGCTTTCTCTCTCTTGTTTGATTCTCAATACAATGGTCTCTTGGAGATCCATATGATGTAACTCTTTTTGCGGTGTGTTTGTTGGGATCCGATGAACTTTGAGTTTATGATCAGATCTATGTTTTTATCCATGAAAGTTATTTGAGTCTTCTTTGGTCTCTTATATGCATGATTGCTTATAGCCTCGTATTTCTTCTCCGATATTTGGGTTTTGTTTGGCCAACTTGATTTATTTATCTTGCAATGGGAAGAGGTACTTTGTAATGGGTTCGATCTTACGGTGCTTGATCCCAGTGACAGAAAGGGAAACGACACGTATGTATCGTTGCTATTAAGGATAACAAGATGGGGTCTATTTCTACATAAATAGATCTTGTCTACATCATGTCATCGTTCTTATTGCATTACTCCGTTTCTCCATGAACTTAATACACTAGATGCATGCTGGATAGCGGTCGATGTGTGGAGTAATAGTAGTAGATGCAGGCAGGAGTCGGTCTACTAATCTTGGACGTGATGCCTATATAATGATCATTGCCTGGATATCGTCATGAGTATTTGAAGTTCTATCAATTTCCCAACAGTAATTGTTTTCCCACCGTTTGCTATTTTTCTCGAGAGAAATCACTAGTGAAACCTACGGCCCCCGGGTCTCTTCTTTAATATATTTGCCTTTGCGATCTATTTTTATTTGCTTTTGTTTTCAGATCTATATTTCTAAAAATCCAAAAATACCTTGCTGCACTTTATTTTATTTTGCATTTATTCGAGATCTATTTATCCAATCTATTACAACTTTCTTCCGTCCACTAGCTATTTCTGGCGCCGTTGCCCGAAAGAGATTGACAACCCCTTTAATACGTCGGGTTACGAGTATTTGTTATTTGTGTGCAGGTGCCGTTCATGTAGTGTTGCGTGGTTCTCCTACTGGTTCGATAACCTTGGTATCATCACCGAGGGAAATACCTACCGTCGCTGTGCTGCATCATCCCTTACTATTTGGGGAAATACCGATGTAGTTCTAGCAGACATCATGTGTGATCTCGTTTCGGCAGTACCAGGCACGCCAAAATGTCATGAGGATGACCATCCGCTGAGTCTCATCACATCCAGCTAGAAGATGCAAAAGCCACTCCGTCCCGGTGTTCTGAATTTATGTCCGAGCAGGAAGTGGCCATGACTCCCTCATGGCGTCCCACAGGGCGCCCGCCAAAGGGCAGCTGCACACGACGTGGAAGGAGTCCTCCCGTTCATCGCCACAAATAACACAGATATCAGATATCTCAATAGTTCTACTCTTTTATTTTCCATTGTCGCGAGAGTATTTGTAGCCAACCGCCAGCCGAATATTCGTACCTTCGGGGAGCAGGGCACCCCCACAATGCCTTCCAGACAGCACAATTGCCGTCTGGTGCCCTGCTCATGGCACACATCGAGGTGTGTAACTTCTCCTCCAGGCCCAGCTTATAGGCCGACCTGACAGAGAACATGCCCCGCTTGTCCGGACCCCAAGTGTAACACCCCATGTCATTAGCCACAGTAATCACTTTTGATAATGACAAGTCAGCAAGTTTAACAGTGCTTGATCATCATTAGCATCATATTGCATTTCAACTCCTAACTCAAATTCAATATTTAAATGAAAGTGGAAAATAAAAGTTGTCCAACATAGAAACTAAAATGTTCAATAAATAACAAATATTGCAGAGACTATTCTAAAATTGTAACCAATAATTAATAAATTAATTAGGTGGCTCTAACATTACCAAAACAGCGAGGATTAATACATTTTATTTATTATAAAATTTGTGTGAACCCCATTTGTCTCCAAACCAATTTTTGACAATGGTAGACGATGCCTAGTAATTATTGGAGCAAATGCCATATTTTACAAAATCATTTTGAGGCCTAACTAATTACAAAAACAAGAAATAAGGATAAGTAAAAGAAAAAGACAAAGAGAAAACAAGACAAAAAAAATAAAAAGAGAACCCCCCCTGGCCCAACTGGGCCATAGCCTAGCTGGCCGGCCCACCCCTTCCCCCTGGCCGAAACCCTAACCCCCACCGACACCCATTTCCCCCCCCCTCGCTCCCCCCCCCCCGCGATCCCTTTCTGGATCGGGCCGAGACCCCGCGCCGCTGCGCCCCGCCTCGCCGTCAACCGTCGCCGCACGTCGCCGACGCCGCCGCCTCGCCGGACCTCACCTCCTCGCCTCTCCATCACCAGCCGACCCCGAGCCTCGCCGCCCCTCTCCCCACGATCGCTGGTGAGGGCCTCGCCCTCCCCCGTCTCTCCCTCTGTCGCCGACGCCAACCACGCCCCGGCCGCGCCCGTGCCTGCCCTGCTGCGCCCATGCGTCCTCCCGCACTCGCTCACCCCGCGCCCGGTCGCGCTCCCGCGCACGCGCCGGCCCTGCTCCGCTGCATCGCGCTCGTCGCTCGCCCCGCTTCAGCTGCAGCCGCCGCTCGCCCGCGCGCGCTGCCCCGCTCCTTGCCTGCTAAGCCGCCCGCGCGAGCGCACGCGCGCTTGGCTCCTGCCTGCGCCGCTCGCCCGCGAACCCCCCTGCTACCACTTGCCGGCCACGCCCCCTCGCCGTGCGGCTCCGGCGCCGGCCTGCGCCGCGCGCGCCCGCGCCGAGCGCCCGCGCGCCCATTCGCCCGCGCCCGCTTTGGCCTCCTGGGCCACTGCCAGGTGGGGCCGAAGCCCCTATGCCACTGACCGCTGGGCCCAGCCCCTGAAATGTTTTAAAAAAAGAGAAAGGAAAATAAAATGAATTAATAAAATTAATAATTAATTAATTAGTTAGTTAATTAATTAAGCTAATTAACTCTGATTAGGTTAATCTAATTAAGTAGTTAGTTTAATTAAACAGTAATTAATTAGCTAATCCCTAATTAGACTAAACAGTCTATGACAGGTGGACCCCACCTGTCAGGTTGACTGCTGACGTCATGATGACGTCAGCATACCCTGTTTCGGATAATGTTTAATTTAAATAAATAATTAAATTCCAGAAATTAATTAAAACTTAAGAAAATCATATTAAATAATCCGTAACTCCGATGAAAATGCTTTATACATGAAACTTGCTCAGAATTCCGATACGAACCCGAATACGCCCTCCATATTCCTGTCAGATGCCTCTAGCTATATGAACATTGAACTTTTAGACCGATTTCGATAAATGAATAGTGCCCAACTTTAATTAAATGAATCCGAATAAATTCCTAAATTAACTAACTCGTTTAGTTAGGCAGTAGAACACCTCTGCATATCATTTAGGCATGTCATACATATTGTTTGCGTTTTTGCCGTGGATTTATTGTTTCTCTCCCCCTCCTTCTCTCTCGATAGACGCCGAGACCGATGACGCTGCACCTGGATATGACTACACTACCGACGAGCAGCCCGTTGACGATCCCTCTCTCTTGCCAGAGCAACCAGGCAAGCCCCCCCCCCTTGAGCATCCAGATATCACCCATTCTATTCTCCTGCTTGCATTAGATTTTGCTATTGTTAATGTATGCTCCTATTCTGATGCATAGCCTGCTTTTGTAACCTGTTCATTGTTACCTTACCTGCCTATGATAAACTGTTTAATATAGGTTGGTAATGAACCATCAGTGACGCCACCACCTTAACCTTGTTGCCCCTGCTTGATCGTCGACGACTCGATCAACGCGATCGTCGACCAGAGACCGACACCTCACCTCACACCGCCTTAGTTGTACGACTCTGCTTAGTTACTATCGAGTGCCGAGGGTGATACCTCGTAACGCACTCCTGATGAATACTCTACAGTGTAGCTGTTCGGTCGTGGTCATCGAGGGTGATTCCTCCTTCTCCACTTCCGATACGACTCTGTCGTGCAACCCCTCAGTGTGAACCTCGAGGGTGATGCCTCATCCGTTCACCCTGATGATTTCGTCGAGTGGAATCCGCCGAGGGTGATTCCTCGGGTTTCCCCCTTGATGTTATGACCACACGGTTACTTTGACCTTTGTTACAGGCAGGTCCACCCTGGTGGGTACCCGCTGGGGATCTATGATGTCGAGTGTGCCGGAAGGGCACTTGAGTGTGATATTGTGGCGGAGCATCAGAGACTCTGATTGTCTCCGCGTGATACTAAATGAGCCTATTGGATTTGGGTGTGTGATCTGAGTGGGTCGACGTGCCCTATACGCACTACCACCACGCGGGATAATTGTTATGGGGCCCTCTGCGATGTACGTTTCTCCCGAAAGCTCGTCTGACGTCACGATTCACCGTGCGGGCTGATCGCCGGGACTGGGCTGGATACTTCACTGACGAGTTCAGTGTCGCGCCTGCACCCCAGCCAGCCACGCAACACGCAGGGTGCCTAGGGCGATGGCCCAAGACCTCTGGGTGCATAGGTTAGTCCGGTGTGCTGACCTCTCTGCCGAGCCTAGGTAGGGCGTTGCTTCATGTTGATCTACCGAGGCCGGGCATTACCCAGCAAGTGTGTCCGGCCAGAGTTGATCGAGCGTGTTGGGTAACAGTAGTGCACCCCTGCAAGGATGAATGATCTATCGGTAGCCGGTCCTACGGTAAAGGACGCTCAGTTTGTGTATCCCGATCTACTACTTGAACTGGATACTTGTTACTTAATTGAAGCTTCGGGATCGCTTTCTCGCTGGGAGTCGAGGAAGGATCTCTAGGCTTTGCTTCAACATGTTTGCTAAATAAAATGCTATTCTACTCTCTTCTACTGCTGCAAGATGATGGCCTCGTGAAGATGTTTGAAGATGCTAGTCTTCGATAGGACTAGGCCTTCTCTCTATTCTGGCATTTCTGCAGCCCAGTCCACATATACAGCCTTTCTCCATTGATAATGTTGCATATGTAGTATAGATCCTTGCTTGCTGAGTACTTCGGATGAGTACTCACGGTTGCTTTACTTTCTCTTTTCCCCATACCCCACCTTGATGTTACATCAGATGATGGAGCCCCGGAGCCAGATGCCACCACAGGAGCTTACTACCAGGAGGGTCCAGAGGGCACGTATTACTGGATCGAGCCAGCCGACCAGGAGTAGGATCGGAGGTTCCCAGGCAGGAGGCCAACGCCTTTCGATCTAGATACGTTGTTTGTGCTAGCCTTCTTAAGGCAAAACTTGTCTAACTATGTCTGTACTCAGATAATATTCGTATGACTGACTTATGTATTCGGATCTTCGGATCCCTGGTCTGTAATATTGTGGATCTCCGTTTAATTTGTGTTAGAGTTGTGTTGTGATATCTTCCCGTGAGTCCCTGTGCTTGATCGTGCATGTTTGCGTGTATGATTAGTGCACGATTGAGTCGGGGGCGTCACACCAAGCCAGGACGTCTTGCATGCGTGGCACTGGTCGGAGCTTCAGGATCTCGTCGATGTCCAGTGTGACGAAGTGTTGGTGTAGCAGGTTTGTGTCCCACGTGCCTGTCAGCGATCAAGATGGGCACCACGACGCAGTTCAAACCAATGCACGGCCCAAGAGGCAGCCTCGCGCGCCCGCTCTGCTGGCTGGGCCGGAATGAGCCTAGGTGCCGGTACTTATACTGTAGATGGCTGATAGGAAAGGTAGGCGGCTGGCAAACGACTAGTTTGTAATGCGAGTGTAGATGACGTGAGCGAGTGGTTCTTCCTCTTCTCTCCCAGATTCCCTTCCTTGTAAGCAAATTCGGCCATGGTGAATGCAATTCGAAATTGAGACCTCACAATCTGGTATTAGAGCCGTTGCTTCCACCCTGGATCTTCCTGTCCACCAGCGCCACACCCGGTTGGCCGATCGCCGCCGTGCCGAAGCCATGGAGAAAATTTCTCCGGAGACCAAGGCGATCTACGAGTTGCTGCGAGCGGATTTCAACGCCGCCTTCTCCAAGAGCTCGGCGGAGCACAACGAGGAGATGGCCTCGGCCCTCGCCAAGCTCGACAGCATGCTGGATCAGCTTTCCAGCCGGATCAACGACGTCAAGCTGGCCATCGAAGTCGACCTTGATGAACTCCGCGGCGAGATTGGGGCGGATCGTGTCAACGCGCCCTGCCTGACAGCACCGTCGTTGCCACGCGGCCCGCCTGCGTCCACCAAGAGTACGTCTCTGAACAGCGGATCAGGAGGATCTGATGGTTTCCGCAACGAGAGCGACATTCGAGCACCAGCGCAGAGATATGTGCCACCACCAGCTTGAGGTATGCCTTCAGATCAGAACTCCTCGCGCTAGATCATACAGGCTCCAGAATTTTTTCGTTCCCAACAACCTGATGTTCTGGGGTACGGGCCCCGAATTGAACTGCCTCAATTTGACGGCTCCAATCCTAAACTCTGCCAAACCCGTTGTGAGGATTACTTCAGGCTCTGGAACACGTCATAACACTAGTGGATTTCATTTGCGTCGGCTCAGTTTGAGGGAACTGCAGCGCGTTGGCTCGAATCGGTTCAGCATCGCGCCCCACAAGTCAACTGGGCTGAATTCTGTGCGCTGTTATAGTCCAGGTTTGGTAGGAATAAGCATCAGAATCTCTTGAGGCAAATGTTCAATATCCATCAGTCCAGTTCAGTAGAAGATTATGTGGAACGTTTCTCTGAACTTTATGACCAGCTCACAGCATATGAAACACACCCAAACATGGTTCATTATGTGACTAGGTTTATGGAAGGGTTAACACCATCAATCCGTCTATTAGTTGGCATTCAACAACCAGATGATCTTGATTCAGCTTATGCTTTAGCTCTTCTGTCAGAGGAATTGGGTGACAATGTGTTGCAGCAACAGCATAGCTCATTGGGAAGCAGACGAGTTCAAGTGCCAGCAGTATCTAAGCAATCTGTTAATAAACTTGCAGATGAGAGAAAAGTTTCAGAACAACCTTGTACAGATGACAGATGGGCTGCTCTACGAGCTTATAGGAAATCAAAAGGATTGTGTTTCATATGTGGTGAATGTTGGGCACGTGAACATAGATGCAAACATGAAGTGCAGTTGCATGTGGTTCAAGAGATGCTGGATTATGTACAAAGCATGCCTGCTGATTTCAGTGATACAGAAGAAACTGCTACTGATGAAGTTAATGCTATCTATATTTCTGCAGCAGCTATGGGTGATATTGCAGCTTGAGCAACAACTACTATGAAACTAAAGGTGCAACTGCAGGGCCAGTTATTGGTTTTTCTTGTAGATTCTGGAAGTACTCACTCCTTTGTGGATGGTACAGTGGCTGCAACTCTTACAGGGGTCTCTTCCATACCTGTCAGCATGGTTAAAGTAGCTAATGGCAGCTTGGTCCCTTGCACTCAACAGTTACAGAAAGGACACTGGACCTGTAATGGCCATGAATTTGTCAATGATTTTAGGGTGTTTCCTTTGGGTTCTTATGATGGGATCCTTGGTTTAGATTGGTTGGCTAGCCACAGTCCCATGCAAGTTGATTGGGCAGCACACTGGCTCTCTTTTAAAATGCAAGATACTCTGGTCACATTGCTGGGCCAAGATGCAGTTCCTCAGTTGTTTGCTCTGGTTGAAGTCTCAGCTTTATTAACAACTGATAATACAGGAACTACTGAACTGCCCACAGAAATCAAGCAGTTATTGGATCAGTTTGCACCTGTGTTTGCAGCTCCTACTAGTCTTCCTCCAAGAAGGAAATATGATCATACTATCCCTCTAGTTCCTGGAGCTCAACCAGTTTCTGTCAGACCTTATAGAGTGGCCCCTGCCTTAAAGGATGAAATGGAAAAGCAGGTTCAGGAAATGCTTGCAGCTGGGATTATAAGACACAATAACAGTGCTTTTTCTTCACCTATGATCATGGTGCAAAAGAAGGACAAGACCTGGAGACCAGTGTTTGATTACAGGAAACTGAATGCTATTACTATCAAGAGAAAATATCCCATTCCTATCATTGATGAATTATTGGATGAATTGGCAGGTTCCTCATGGTTTACTAAGCTGGATCTCAGATCTGGTTACCACCAGATCAGACTAGCTCCTGGAGAGGAGCATAAGACTGCTTTTCAGACTCATTTTGGCCATTTTGAATTTCTGGTGCTTTCCTTTGGACTAACTGGAGGTCCTAACACTTTCAACTTTGCTATGTCTGATACATTATCTCCCTGTCTCAGGAAATTTGCAGTGAATTTCTTTGATGACATTCTGATATTCAGTGCTTCCTATGAACTACACTTACAACACCTAGCAGAGGTGTTGAAACTGTTACTACAGCATCAATGGCATGTGAAACTTTCTAAATGCTCATTTGCACAAACTCAGATTGGATACCTTGGTCACATCATTAGTGCACAAGGAGTATCTACAGATCCAACAAAAATTGTAGCAATTCAGGAATGGCCAGTTCCAGTGTCTGCAAAAGAAGTCAGATGATTTCTAGGACTTGCTGGTTATTATAGAAAATTTATCTCTCATTATGGAATGCTAAGCAAACCACTCACAAATCTCTTGAAGAAAGGAGTACCATTTCACTGGTTAACCAATGAACAACAAGCTTTTGATTTATTGAAAAAGGCCTTAGTTTCAGCTCCTATTTTAGCCCTACCAGATTTCTCAAAGGTTTTCATAATTGAAACTGATGCCTATGATGTGGGTATAGGAGCTGTCCTTATGCAAGAAGGGCATCCAGTTGCTTATGTCAGTAAAGCCCTTGGACCCAGAAATCAAACACTGTCAGTCTATGAGAAGGAATATCTGGCTATTTTATTAGTAGTTGAACACTGGCGACAATACTTACAGCTTGCTCCTTTTATAATCAAAACTGACCGATGTAGTTTGGCTTGTCTCTCTGAGCAGAGACTGCACACAAAATGGCAACAGAAAGCACTGACTAAGCTGTTGGGATTGCAATATACTATTGAGTATAAAAAGGGTGTTGACAACACTGCTGCAGATTCATTATCCAGGAGACCTCATAATGCTCATGATATACTACCTGAACTGCAACACATGTCATCTGTACAGCCTGCCTGGCTTAAGGATATCATTCAGAGTTACTCGGGTGATCCCTTTGCTTCTGAACTGCTCAAGAAACTGTCAGTAGCCCCTGCATCTGACAGCAACTTTTCTCTGAAAGCTGGCATTCTTAGACATGGCAAAAGTGTATGGATTGGGTGTGACCCTATGTTACATAATAAGGTAGTATCTGGCTTCCATGACAGCCCATTGGGAGGGCACTCTGGGTTCCCTGTGACTTACAAGCATGTGAAGCAGTATTCAAATGGAAAGGGATGCGAGGGTTTATCAAAACTTATGTCAAGCAATGTTTGACCTGTCAACAAGCCAAACCCGAGCATATTCCATACCCAGGTTTGGTCCAACCTCTACCAATACCAAATCTGCCTTGGGAAATGGTCACAATGGATTTTGTCGAAGGTCTCCCTACATCTGGCCGTTACAACTGCTTGATGGCCATCATTGAAAAACTCTCAAAATATGGTCATTTTGTTCCTCTACATCACCCTTACACTGCTGAGACAGTTGCTGAGGCCTTCCTGAATTCTGTCTATAAGCTCCACGGTATGCCCCTGTCAATTGTGTCTGATTGGGACAAGATCTTTACTAGCAAATTTTGGAGAGAGTTATTCCAGAAATCTGGTGTTCTATTGCGCCTGAGTTCAGCTAGACACCCACAATATGACAGGCAAACTAAGTGTGTCAATCAGCAGGTCGAATGCTTCCTGCGCTGTTTTGTCAGTGGCCACCCGTCGCATTGGGCCAAATGGATTCCCTTGTGTGAGTTCTGGTACAACACGAACTGGCATTCCGCAACGAAGAAAACACCATTTGAGATCATCTATGGGCATAATCCACGCCATTTTGGTATTTCAGTGGAGGATACAATCCAATCTCCAGACTTGCAATAGTGGCTTGCAGATCGTCAAGTGGTCCTAGATTTAGTCAAACAACACTTACTTCGCTCACAGCAACGTATGAAGAGCCAAGCGGACAAACATCGCACTGATCGTGAGTTTGCAGTTGGGGGTCGTGTGTTTCTTAAGCTCCAACCATATCTTCAAGCTTTCAGTGGCGTCGCGTGCTAATCATAAGCTCGCCTTTAAGTTCTATGGGCCATTTGCTGTACTGGAGCGCGTGGCTGAGGTGGCCTACAAACTGGATCTGCCACCAAGCAGCAAAGTCCACCCAGTGTTCCATGTGTCATTGCTCAAGAAAGTCCTCACGCAAGACTGCGAGGTCCTGTCGCAGCTGCCTTCACGTGATGATCAGTTTCGGTGTCCCGAGCAAATCATGCAGCAACGAGTCATCCGTCATGGCTCTGACTCCATAATCCAAGTGCTGGTCAAGTGGAGTGGTGCACCTGAAGACATGGCTACTTGGGAGGACAAGGTGACACTTCAACAAAAGTTCCCACGAGCACCGGCTTGGGGCAAGCTATTTCTAAGGGAGGAGGGATTGTCAGCGATCAAGATGGGCGCCAAGACGCAGTTCAAACCAATGCACGGCCCAAGAGGCAGCCTCGCGCGCCCATTCGGCTGGCTGGGCCGGAATGGACCTAGATGCCGGTACTTATACTGTAGATGGCTGATAGGAAAGGTAGGCGGCTGGCAAACGGCTAGTTTGTAATGCGATTGTAGATGACGTGAGTGAGTGGTTCTTCCTCCTCTCTCCCAGATTCCCTTCCTTGGAAGCAAATTCGGCCATGGTGAATGCAATTCGAAATTGAGACCTCACAGCCTTGCTCTGTGAAGAGTTCTGCAACGCGCCGAAGCCTGCACCTTCCAGGCACCGAAACGGGCATGTATGATGCCGGCCGTGGGATCCACGGGTCACGCCAAATGTGCACCCGCTGGCCATCGCCGATCTGCCAAAGAAATCCCTTCTTGTGGAGCTCAAGGCCATATGTAATAGCCTGCTACATCGACGATGTGTTTCCTGCAACACGGTGTCCTCCAGACAACCGTTGGGGTAGTATTTGGCCTTTAAGACCTGCGCACATAGACTCTCCGGGTTAGTCAGAAGCCGCCACACCTGCCGAGCGAGCAAGGCCTGATTGAAGAGCCTGTAATCCCGGAACCCAAGCCCTCCCATAGCTTTTGGTTTGATGATATGTGTGACGACCCCGGCTTAATCGTGCACTAATCATACACGCAAATGCACATGATCAAGCCTAAGGACTCACTTGAAGATATCACAACACAACTCTAAAACATAAATAAATTCATACAAGCTTAATATTACAAGCCAGGGCCTCGAGGGCTCGAATACATAGCTCGATGGCATACAAGTGTCAGCGGAAGCGTCAGATATCTGGATACAGATATACTACAGAACAGAGAGATAAGCCTTCACAGAGGCGGGGCAAAATAAAAACTACGATCGAAAAGGCGTGGGCCTCCTGCCCTGGACCCTTCGATCCTACTCCTGGTCGTCAGACGGCTCCTCGTAGTAGTAGTACTCTCCGGGCTGGTAGTAGTAGTGGTCGTTGACGGAGACAACTGGCTCCGGGGCTCCGTCGTCTGGATGCGACAAAGGGATAAAGGGGGGAAAAGGAAAATAAAGCAAACGTGAGTACTCATCCGAAGTACTCAGCAAGCAAGGATCTACACTACATATGCAACATTTTCAAAGGGGCTGTATATGTGGACTGGGCTGCAGAAATGCCAGAATAGAGGGGGAAAACCTAGTCCTATCGAAGACTAGCATCTTCAGTATCTTCAACAGTCTCGCAGCATTAGAAGAGAGCAGAATAACATAATGTAAATTATAGCAGTAATGTCATCAACCTCGGCCAGAGATTCTTCCTCGACTCCCTGCGAGAAAGCAATCCCAGAGCCGTACTATCCAGTTCTCATCTCAAGTCATGTTCTAGTTGTACCGATCGGGATACAACTCCGAGTGTCCGTTACCGTAGGACAGGCTATCGATAGAAGTTTCTTCCCTGCAGGGGTGCACCAACTTACCCACCACGCACGCTTAACTCGGGCTGGACACACTTTTCTGGGTCATGCCCGGCCTCGGCTAAGCAACACGCCGCAACCCGACCAAACACTTAACAGAGAGGTCAGCACGCCGGACTAACCTATGCCCCCAGGGGTCTTGGGCCATCGCCCCGGACGCTCCTGCACGTTGCGTACACCGCCGGTGAGCAGACCTAGCAACCCCTTAATAAAAGCGCGGTTGCGTTCCCAGTCCAACCCAGCGTGTGCCGCTCAGTTGCTGACGTCTATTAAGCTTCGGCTGAAGTATACAACGCAGAACGCCCATACTATGCCCACGTGATGGTTAGTGCTATCAGGCCAGAGGCCCCTCGGATCAAATATCCAAACCGTTAGTGGATTAGGAGCGCGCGGTAACGAGCAGAGACTCACGATCGATGTGACCCCATCGCTCCGTCTCGAGGACTTGCGGCAAGGGCTAAGAATGCTCGGCCGCGCCTCGTAGTTATCTCGCGGGCACCTCTCAGGTCAACCCGACTCCACATCACTTCGCATTCATGCTCGCGCGGGTACCCCTCAGGGCCGACCCGTCTTTAGTAACATGGTTCATAGTCAAGTCATAATATCCAAGGTAGCTGTGTGTCTGACACCAAAGGGAACCCTGAGGAATCACCCTCGATGGAATTCCCGCTCGATGTTATCATCAAGGTGAACGAAGGAGGAATCACCCTCGAGGTCCACACTTGAGAGGTTGCGCGACAGCGTCGGTTTCGGGGATGGTGTAGGAGGAATCACCCTCGCTTACCACGATCGATTAACTAACCTACAAGGTTATCATCAGAAGTGCTGACGAGGTATCACCCTCGGCACTCGATAGTAACCCAGCAGTGTCAAGCAACATAGGGGGAAGTGACGTGCGGTGCCCAGGTCTGATCTTCGATCCCGTTGCTCGGGTCTTCTGAGAGTCCAGCGGGGCAGTCGAGACAAGTGGGTCTCTGATAAGGCTCTACCCATCCTATACTAAACAGTTTAGGAGAACAGGCAGGTATCAAAAATAGGCTACAATAAAGCAGGCTATGCAGCAGATATAGGACAACAGTAGCAGCAGTAACTTCTAATGCAAGCATAAGAGAGAAGAGAGTGGGCGATGTCGGAATGCTCAAAATGGGGGTGCTTGCCTGTCTGCTCGACGGCAAGGGCAGGGTCATCGGGGACGTAGTCGTACTCCGGAGCGGCGTCTGTCTCAGGAGCTACGGCAACGTCGGGGTCTACCGAAAGAGAAGAGGGGGAGGAAACAAGTAAATATAATGCAAACAGATGCAACACAGTGCGTGCGATGCTATGATGCAGTGCAGGGTTGCCTAAATATGCCTCTAAGTCATTTTAGTTATTTTTAGAATTAATCTGGGATTTATTAACCGGTGTATGTGCACTATTCATCTACCGGAATCGAGCTCGGAGTTATGAGTTCTCGTACGTAGGAGGTTCCGACAAGGAAATAGAAGGCACGATCAGACTCGTCTCGTCGTTCTGAGCAACTTTCATGTTTTAACTTTTTCGATCTGAGCTACGGTTTAAAAGTTATTAATTTTCGAAGTTTAAATGATTTTCTGGAATTATTTTTATTAACAGAATTGAATTATGACGTCAGCATGACGTGTTACTGACATCAGCAGGTCAATAGTGACGCTGACCTGGTCAAACCTGACATGTGGGTCCAGTGGGACCCACATGTCAGCCTCTGTGACTTTAACAGCGAATTAAACTAATTAAATGAGTTAATTAGGGAGTGGGCCCCATCTGTCAGTGGGACATTAATATACCTAAATTGTTTTTATTTAATAAAACATTTAATTAGGTTCATTAACCGCGGGGGCCCACATGTCAGTGGGTCAGGGCGCCCAGTCAGCAGTTGACCCAGTCAACTAGGTCAACTGGGGCCCGCGGGGCCCAGCGGCAGTGACCCTGGGGATTGGGGCCCGCTGTCCACGTCGGCGCCGGCGCCGGAGCGACGCCGGCGACGTCAAAACGCGGCGGCGTCGCGCGGCCCATGTCGGAAAACGTGTACGAGGCACGGGAGAAGGCGCGGCTGGTCTCGTTCGAGAGCTTGGGATCGGCCGCATCCAGTGGTGGCGGTGGCCGAGCCTGAGGTGGCCGGAATCGGGCGTGACGAGCTCGTCGGCGGACGGCCGGAGTCGGGCGCTACGGGAAACGGCACTGCGGGGTGCTGGCGTAAGAACGGAAGGGCTAGGTGAGTCGTACGTGAGGCGGCGAGTGCAGTGGTGGCCGTCCCGTGACCATTTGGTCACCGGAAGTTCACCGGCGACAAGTGCAGGCGGCGGCGCGCTCGGGTGGTCGAGGGAAACGAGCCTACGGTGGCCTAGTGAGCAAACGGAGGGTACTAGCCGCACCACACGAGTGCCCTGAGCACGGTGGTGGGCTTGGGTGGCCATGACAGTCACCATATCGCCGGCGGCGAGCTTAGCAGCGGAGGCCAGAGTGCGGCAACGGCGATGGCTTGCTGCGAGCGTCTAACAGCGACGCAGGGAGAGAGAGAAAGAGGAGCTGCTCACCGGGTAGGCACAAGGTGGCCCGGCGTAGGTTTAGTAGCAGCAGAGGCGGCGCCGGAAACGAAGAAGAGCGGCGGCAACCCGAGGTTGAAGACGAAGCTCGTGGGGGAAGCAGCGCTCCTCCGCTCCCTCCAGCTGCTCCGGTAGGCGTAGTCGACCACGGCGCTCCTCCCAGGCGCACTCAGACGAGGTGGGGAGGCCGTTGGCCACGGCAGCGGCGGATCGCGGCGACGGTGGCGCTCGGCCACCGGATCTGAGAAGGGGAAGAGAGGCGGAGCGAGCGGGAGGAGAGGGGGAGAGTGGCAGAGGAAGCCAGGGGGGACGGCTCGGCTCCTCCTTATCCTCTCCAGCTCCTGTTTCGTCGGTGGGCGTCGAGGTGTCGCGCGCTCGCCGGCGCGCGCGTGCTCAGCCAAGGCGCCGGCGACACACAGGAGAGAGGTAAGGGGAGATGGGCCTGCTAGGTTGGGCCAGTGCACTGTGCACTTGGTCCAGTCCAGTTTAAGCCTTTTTCTTTTTCTTATTTTCTGTTTCACTTTTCTTTTCTGTTTTGATTTAGTTAGGGCACTTTTGCATTTTTGCAAAGTATGAGAATTGTCCCAAATATTGTAATGCAATATTAGCCTTTACCAAAAATTGGTTTGGGCAGATTTGGATTCCATTTGAATTAGAAATGATTTTAAATGGATTTAATATTGCTGTTTTGGTGTTGTTTCAAATTCTTTGAGTCATTTAATTAGTCCAAGGATTACTGGTGATATTTTTATGTGTGCTCCTGGAATAATTGCTAGTTAGTGAACATTTTTCCAAAGGTGTTTGAGCAAATTTATTTTG
The DNA here is from genome assembly GCA_011799875.1 of Thinopyrum elongatum. Classification (NCBI taxonomy): domain Eukaryota; kingdom Viridiplantae; phylum Streptophyta; class Magnoliopsida; order Poales; family Poaceae; genus Thinopyrum; species Thinopyrum elongatum. Next base: position 538,001,198 of record CM022301.1, on the reverse strand, counting down.
CACTTTTGAATTTGAGTTGATTTCCATAATTGAATTTGAATTGGATCCTTAACCCAGGTGACTTGGCACTGCAAATGGTATGACTTGGCAATAGTAGCAGTTGATCACAGTGGTAGTTACACAGGGGTGTTACAAGTTCTCCTCCTCTAAAAGAAATTCTTGTCCCGAGAATTTAGGAGGTAGAAGGAAAGAGGTCGGGATATTCTTCCCGAAGATGATCCTCGCGTTCCCAAGTGGCTTCATCTTCAGTGTGATTCGACCACTGCACTTTCAGGAACTTGGTCATCTTCTGACGAGTTCGACATTCAGCTTCATCAAGGATGCGGATCGGATGCTCCTTATAAGATAAGTCGTCTTGCAACTGAAGCATCTCGTGGTCCACTGCGCGGTGCGGAGATTCCTTGAAGCATTTGCGAAGTTGCGACACGTGGAAGACATCATGAATATGAGAGAATTGTGGCGGCAACTCCAATTTATAAGCCACCTGTCCACGTCTAGCCACGATGCGGAAGGGACCAATATAGCGAGGAGCTAGCTTGCCCTTGATTCCGAAACGACGGGTGCCCTTCATAGGAGTGACACGAAGATAAGCATGATTACCTGGTTGATAAGTCAGACCCCATCGCTTGCGATCATAATTGCTCTTTTGGCGGTCCTGAGCTGCTTTGAGATTCTCCCGGAAAATTCTAACTTGTTCTTCAGCGTGTTGAATAATGTCTGGTCCAACGAGAGGTCGTTCCCCAGTTTCTGACCAATTCAGAGGGGTTCGACATTTACGTCTATAGAGAACTTCGAAGGGGGCCATTTTCAAGCTGGCTTGATAACTGTTGTTATAAGAGAACTCGGCATACGGGAGAGATTCCTCCCATTTCTTACCGAAGGATATAACACAAGCGCGAAGCATGTCTTCAAGCACTTGATTAACGCGCTCAACTTGGCCTTGGGATTAGGGATGATAAGCTGAACTCCATGTAATGTGAGTTCCCATAGCTTCTTGAAAACTTTCCCAGAACTTGGACATGAAAAGACCGCCACGGTCCGAACTGATCTCCTTCGGAATACCGTGGAGTGAAACGATTCTGGAAATATACAGCTCTGCTAGCTGGCTAGCAGTGATAGTCTCCTTAACAGGTAGGAAATGAGCAACCTTGGAAAGTTGGTTGACGATGACAAGAATAGCGTCGTGACCTTTCTGAGACTTGGGAAGACCGGTAATGAAATCCATCTGCACTTTATCCCACTTCCACAAGGGAATAGGGAGCGGTTGCAGAATTCCAGCAGGCTTCTGATGTTCGGCCTTCATGCGACGACATACGTCACATTCGGCAACGTATCGAGCAATGTCCTGCTTCATTCTGGACCACCAGTACCTCTGTCGGAGATCACGATACATCTTGGTGCTACCCGGATGGATAGACAGCGGTGTATCATGAGCCTCCTTCATGACCTTGTCAGTCATAAGCTCGAAGCGAGGTACTACGATGCGGTCTCAAAAATATAATGTTCCATCTTCAGCAAACTGAGAAATCCCGGTACTTATCTAGGTGAAGCTCTTTCTTCATCAAGTCAATTTCAGCATCTTTGGCTTGCGCTTCCTTAACAGCCTTTTGAAGGTCTGGTTGTACCACAAGGTTATTAAGAGAACCTTGGGGAACAATTCACAGATTCAGCTGATTCAATTCTGCATAGAGACGAGGTTGAGCTCGCCTAACCATGAGGTTGTTGCAATATGACTTGCGGCTCAGGGCATCGGCCATCACGTTAGCCTTGCCCGGGGTATATGAAATACCACAGTCATAGTCCGTAATTGTTTCTAATCATCGCTGCTGACGGAGATTAAGATCCGGTTGGGTGAACAAGTATTTCAGACTCTGGTGATCGGTATAAATTTCACACCGGTTACCCAGAAGGTAATGTCGCCATAACTTTAATGCATAGATCACTGCAGCAAGTTCAAGATCATGCATCGGATAATTTTCTTCATGCGGACGCAATTGACGTGAAGCATACACAATCACTCTTTGTTCTTGCATTAGGACACAGCCTAATCCCTGACGAGAGGCGTCGCAGTATATGACAAAGTCCTTTCGAGAATTAGGAGGAGCAAGCACTGGAGCAGAAGTAAGCTTGTCCTTGAGGGTCTGGAAACTTTCCTGACATTTGTCTGTCCACTCAAACCTAACGCCTTTGTGGAGCAGATTAGTCAAGGGCTTGGCGATCTTGGAGAAGTTCTCGACGAATCGGCGACAATAACTGGCTAGACCGAGGAAGCTTCGGACTTGCTTGGCATTCTTCAGAGGAGTCCAGTCAAGGATAGCCTGAACACGCTCTGGGTTAACGGCAATACCGTCCTTGGAAATCACATGTCCAAGGTAGGTCACTTCGGAAAGCCAGAATTCACATTTGGAGTACTTGGCATATAACTTGTGCTCTCGAAGCCTCTCCAGAACAAGGCGAAGATGTTCGGCATGTTCTTCCTTATTCTTCGAATATACTAGGATATCGTCCAGATATACCACGATGAACTTGTCGAGGTAGTCCATGAATATGTAATTCATCAGACGGGAGAACGTAGCTGGAGCATTCGTGAGGCCAAATGACATGACGGCCAAATGACATGACGGTGTATTCATAGGAGCCATATCGAGTAACGAATGCAGTCTTTGGAATATCCTCTTCGCGGACATGGATCTGGTGATAACCCAACCTCAAGTCGAGTTTAGAGAACACCGAAGATTCAGCAAGTTGATCGTATAAGTCATTGATCCGGGGAAGCGGATATTTATTCTGAATGGTTGCCTGGTTGATAGGACGGTAATCTTGGACCAACCTATTCGTACCATCTTTCTTCTTGACAAAAAGAGACGGTGCTCCCCAGGCAGAGGAACTAGGGCGAATGAAACCCTTCCTCAAGGATTTATCAATTTCTTCCTTAAGCTCAATAAGATGGTGCGGAGGCATCTTGTAGGGACGCTTCGCAATAGGAGTGGTGCCAGGCTTCAAGTCAATGACGAACTCGACAGCTCTAGCAGGGGGTATTCCTGGAAGTTCTTCTGGAAAAACATCCGGGAAGTCACAGACAACTGGGATGTTCTCGATCCCCTCAAGTGGAGAAGCGTTCAATGCATTCAAGGCATAAATCTGAGCCTCGGCGTTCTGAGTGATATGAGCTTGATAATTCACTAACTCATCTGATGGATGAAGGAGGTGTACAACCTTAGTGGCGCAATTGATTGAGGCGTAATGAGCCTTCAACCAATCCATTCCCAGAATAAGGTCAATGTTGGAATTATTCAGAATTATGGGGAAGGCCTGAAACTTTCTCTCTTCAATCACAATAGTGACGTCGGGGCAGAATATGGTAGCTTGGCACCGACCCGCGGGAGTGTTTACAACTAACGGATGGTGTAGTGTTTCGCACTTAACGTCATGCAGGAGTGCAAAATGTTCTGACATGAATGAATGTGATGCTCCTGAATCAAATAAAACAGTTGCAGGTACTAAATTAACAAGAAGTGTACCCATCACGGTTGCTGGTTGTTCGGGGTCTTCATTCATGTTGACATGGAAGACCTGCCCACGACCATAAGAAGGTCTGGCATTGCTGTAGCGAGGCTGAGAATTCCCACGGCCATTACCATGGCCAGCAGAAGGAAGAGCTAGCTGATTCTGACTCTGTGAGCAGTCTCTGGCACGGTGACCTGGCTGGCCACACTTGAAGCAGAGTCCATTGTCAGGACGTGGTGCAGGATCTCGAGGAGCTGGAGCTTGCAGAGGTTGTCTTGGTGGTGGAGGAGGCAGACGTGGTGCAGCATAGGAAGGCCTGTGCACTGGTGCTGCTGGACGATACATACTCTAAGGGATCCAGATACGGCGCTTCTGGGAAGACGAGCCCGAAGATGAGCCCGCCTCACGAGTGCGTCTGGTCGCTTCTTTATGCTTCTTTAGTCCAGTCTCGACCATAATAGCCTTATTCACCAAGGTGGCGAAATCAGGGTAGTCTTGAACAAGCAGGGCTAACTGAATGTCATGGTGCAGCCCTTCGCGGAATTTCTCCTGCCTTCGGTCATCAGTGGGAACGTCCTCTTCAGCGTAGCGAGACAAATCAAGAAACTCGCGCTAATATACTTCCACAGACTTGTTGCCTTGTACGAGATTACGGAACTCGGCCTTCTTCCGAGCTATGACAGCTTGGGGAATGTAGCGGGCATGGAAAGCAATCTTGAATTCTGCCCAGGTGACGACGGTACCAGGTGGTAGAGTCTGTCGGTGAGTGGCCCACCATTGTGATGCGGGACCCTTCAGAAGGTATGTCGCAAAGGTGACATAGTTGACCTGGGCGACACCAGCAGACTCCATCTCATGGGAGATGTCACGCAGCCAATCATCGGCATCCAGTGGATTGACTGTGTTGCGAAAGAACGACGGGTTAAGTCACATAAATTCTGGCAAGGTGATGGAAGGTAGCGGCTGGTCGGCATTGGGACGGGGGAATTGCTGCATAATCCCCGTCATGAATTGGCGGTTGAGTTCGAACTGTTGCATCATCGCAGCCATATAGTCAGGTGGCAGCGGCGGAGGTGGATTGTTGTCAGCCATCCTACTAAATCGACAGGGGTAGTTTAGCAAAAGCCAATGCGAGTGTAAAGCGTCATGCATGATGTAACGTGACGGAATTTAAATAGTACAGCAGATGCTTAATAGTAGTCATTAAGTCATACAGATCCATACAGCGTCGGTTACATTCGGGCAACATAACGGCGCAAATTCAAAAGCTAGACATGCTAGGCGGCGCGCAGGCACGCGGTAAGGAAGTACACAATGAGACATAGCAAAGGCTACATCAACGTCGGAGAAAACCACTGAAACGGGGTAGCTGCAAGTGCGGACGGTGGACGTTCGTCGCAGAAGGATCCTGCGCTCCATGTGCACTCTGATGCAGAACCCGGTCTCCAACTGTAAGAAGAGGTCCACGTGCAGGCGTGTGACCTCCCACAGCAGGACAATCGATCCCTAATGGCATCTCGGTCCTGCTCGGGTAAAGAATGTGCTCCGGATGTATCCCTGCACGAACAGCTGGTAGCAACTGCGTCATAGCCTGGTAGAGTCGTGCTCGAGTGGCGAACAACTCGACCGCAAGAGCCCGAACAGTGCGATCCAGAGCCTGAGTACAGTGAATCAGAACTCGCTGATCGTAACGACAAGGCTCGTAAGGGGCACAGACAGCTGTGTAGTATCCAGTAGCATCTCCAGCAGGGGCGTACGGAATGTACCGATACTCAGAGACATCCAAGTCAGCACTGAACTGTCGTCGAAGACGTGCGACAACAGAGTAGGCGGCATCATGGACTGCCATCTCAATCGTCACGCCGATACCGTGAAAACGGTGTAGCTCAGTGTCTGAGTCATCTTGCTGATCGTAGATGCGAACATCAGCATAGTACTGCTCCTGGTTGAACTCACGATAAATCTCGTAGACCATGTACTCGGGGCACCAGCGGTATCCCAGCCTGATCAAGAGGGCGATCAGAATAGCTGGAAACCCAGGGACGTCTCGAGCACAGGTGCGAAGCACAAGCTGTGTCGCAGGGCGAGGTGGAAACAGACGGTCTATCTGAAACAAGAAGATTCAGGATTGTCATTCGACGAAGAGAAATATAACAGATCTCGAATGGAAAGATTAAACAAAACAATGGAAAGGAAATGATTATCAGACTAATCAGATCAAAGACAGGGAAATCGCACTAAATCCAGCTCTCCGGGTGGATAGAATTATCGGGATCCTAAGTGTCGGTGTTAGTAATTTTTATTAAAATAGAAGAGAGGTTAGAGTCCCAGAGTAAAGATGAGGAATAAAAGATCCTAATTCCACCCAGTTGGCAATGTGGGCCCGTAACCCACACAGCCAAGTTAGTAAAACAGTTTTCGACCACTAGACTCAACTTCGGCCAAAGAGTTGGAAAGGGGGACTCCTAGAGGCAGTCGGCTCTGATACCAACCTGTGACGACCCCGGCTTAATCGTGCACTAATCATACACGCAAATGCACACGATCAAGCCTAAGAACTCACTTGAAGATATCACAACACAACTCTAAAACATAAATAAATTCATACAAGCTTAATATTACAAGCCAGGGCCTCGAGGGCTCGAATACATAGCTCGATGGCATACAAGTGTCAGCGTAAGCGTCAGATATCTGGATACAGATATACTACAGAACAGAGAGATAAGCCTTCACAGAGGCGGGGCAAAAAAAAAATTACGATCGAAAAGGCGTGGGCCTCCTGCCCTGTACCCTCCGATCCTACTCCTGGTCGTCAGACGGCTCCTCGTAGTAGTAGTACTCTCCGGGCTGGTAGTAGTAGTGGTCGTCGACGGGGACAACTGGCTCCGGGGCTCCGTCGTCTGGATGCGACAAAGGGATAAAGGGGGGAAAAGGAAAATAAAGCAAACGTGAGTACTCATCCGAAGTACTCAGCAAGCAAGGATCTACACTACATATGCAACATTTTCAAAGGGGGCTGTATATGTGGACTGGGCTGCAGAAATGCCAGAATAGAGGGGGAAAACCTAGTCCTATCAAAGACTAGCATCTTCAGTATCTTCAACAGTCTCGCAGCATTAGAAGAGAGCAGAATAACATAATGTAAATTATAGCAGTAATGTCATCAACCTCGGCCAGAGATTCTTCCTTGACTCCCTGCGAGAAAGCAATCCCAGAGCCGTACTATCCAGTTCTCATCTCAGGTCATGTTCTAGTTGTACCGATCGGGATACAACTCCGAGTGTCCGTTACCGTAGGACAGGCTATCGATAGAAGTTTCTTCCCTGCAGGGGTGCACCAACTTACCCACCACGCTCGCTTAACTCCGGCCGGACACACTTTTCTGGGTCATGCCCGGCCTCGGCTAAGCAACACGCCGCAACCCGACCAAACACTTAACAGAGAGGTCAGCACGCCGGACTAACCTATGCCCCCAGGGGTCTTGGGCCATCGCCCCGGACGCTCCTGCATGTTGCGTACACCGCCGGTGAGCAGACCTAGCAACCCCTTAATACAAGCGCGGTTGCATTCCCAGTCCAACCCAGCGTGTGCCGCTCAGTTGCTGACGTCTATTAAGCTTCGGCTGAAGTATACGACGTAGAACGCCCATCCTATGCCCACGTGATGGTTAGTGCTATCAGGCCAGAGGCCCCTCGGATCAAATATCCAAACCGTTAGTGGATTAGGAGCGCGCGGTAACGAGCAGAGACTCACGATCGATGTGACCCCGTCGCCCCGTCTCGAGGACTTGCGGCAAGGGCTAAGAATGCCCGGCCGCGCCTCGTAGTTATCTCGCGGGCACCTCTTAGGTCAACCCGACTCCACATCACTTCGCATTCATGCTCGCGCGGGTACCCCTCAGGGCCGACCCGTCTTTAGTAACATGGTTCATAGTCAAGTCATAATATCCAAGGTAGCTGTGTGTCTGACACCGAAGGGAACCCTGAGGAATCACCCTCGATGGAATTCCTGCTCGATGTTATCATCAAGGTGAACGAAGGAGGAATCCCCCTCGAGGTCCACACTTGAGAGGTTGCGCGACGGCGTCGGTATCGGGATGGTGTAGGAGGAATCACCCTCGCTTACCACGACCGATTAACTAACCTACAAGGTTATCATCAGAAGTGCTGACGAGGTATCACCCTCGGCACTCGATAGTAACCCAGCAGTGTCGAGCAACATAGGGGGAAGTGACGTGCGGTGCCCGGGTCTGATCTTCGATCCCGTTGCTCGGGTCTTCTGAGAGTCCAGCGGGGCAGTCGGGACAAGTGGGTCTCTGATAAGGCTCTACCCATCCTATACTAAACAGTTTAGGAGAACAGGCAGGTATCAAAAATAGGCTACAATAAAGCAGGCTATGCAGCAGATATAGGACAACAGTAGCAGCAGTAACTTCTAATGCAAGCATAAGAGAGAAGAGAGTGGGCGATATCGGAATGCTCAAAATGGGGGTGCTTGCCTGTCTGCTCGACGGCAAGGGCAGGGTCGTCGGGGACGTAGTCGTACTCCGGAGCGACGTCTGTCTCAGGAGCTACGGCAACGTCGGGGTCTACCGAAAGAGAAGAGGGGGAGGAAACAAGTAAATATAATGCAAACAGATGCAACACAGTGCGTGCGATGCTATGATGCAGTGCAGGGTTGCCTAAATATGCCTCTAAGTCATTTTAGTTATTTTTAGAATTAATCTGGGATTTATTAACCGGTGTATGTGCACTATTCATCTACCGGAATCGAGCTCGGAGTTACGAGTTCTCCTACGTAGGAGGTTCCGACAAGGAAATAGAAGGCACGATCAGACTCGTCTCGTCGTTCTGAGCAACTTTCATGTTTTAACTTTTTCGATCTGAGCTACAGTTTAAAAGTTATTAATTTTCGAAGTTTAAATGATTTTCTGGAATTATTTTTATTAACAGAATTGAATTATGACGTCAGCATGACGTGTTGCTGACATCAGCAGGTCAACAGTGACGCTGACCTGGTCAAACCTGACATGTGGGTCCAGTGTCAGCCTCTACGACTTTAACAGCGAATTAAACTAATTAAATGAGTTAATTAGGGAGTGGGCCCCATCTGTCAGTGGGACATTAATATACCTAAATTGTTTTTATTTAATAAAACATTTAATTAGATTAATTAACCGCGGGGGCCCACATGTCAGTGGGTCAGGGCGCCCAGTCAGCAGTTGACCCAGTCAACTGGGTCAACTGGGGCCCGCGGGGCCCAGCGACAGTGACCCTGGGGATTGGGGCCCGCTGTCCACGTCGGCGCCGGCGCCGGAGCGACGCCGGTGACGTCAAAACGCGGCGGCGTCGCGCGGCCCGTGTCAGAAAATGCGTACGAGGCACGGGAGAAGGCGCGGCTGGTCTCATTCGAGAGCTTGGGATCGGCCGCATCCAGTGGTGGCGGTGGCCGAGCCTGAGGTGGCCGGAATCGGGCGTGACGAGCTCGTCGGCGGACGGCTGGAGTCGGGCGCTACGGGAAACGGCACTGCGGGGTGCTGGCGTAAGAACGGAAGGGCTAGGCGAGTCGTGCGTGAGGCGGCGAGTGCAGTGGTGGCCGTCCCATGACCATTTGGTCACCGGAAGTTCGCCGGCGACAAGTGTAGGCGGCGGCGCGCTCGGGTGGTCGAGGAAAACGAGCCTACGGCGGCCTAGCGAGCAAATGGAGGGTACTAGCCGCACCACACGAGTGCCCTGAGCACGGTGGTGGGCTTGGGTGGCCATGACAGTCACCATATCGCCGGCGGCGAGCTTAGCAGCGGAGGCCAGAGTGCGGTAACGGCGATGGCTTGCTGCGAGCGTCTAACAGCGATGCAGGGAGAGAGAGAAAGAGGAGCTGCTCACCGGGTAGGCACAAGGTGGCCCGGCGTAGGTTTAGTAGCAGCAGAGGCGGCGCCGGAAACGAAGAAGAGCGGCGGCGACCCGAGGTTGAAGACGAAGCTCGTGGGCGAAGCAGCGCTCCTCCGCTCCCTCCAGCTGCTCCGGTAGGCGTAGTCGACCACGACGCTCCTCCCAGGCGCACTCAGACGAGGTGGGGAGGCCGTTGGCCACGGCAGCGGCGGATCGCGGCGACGGTGGCGCTCGGCCACCGGATCTGAGAAGGGGAAGAGAGGCAGAGCGAGCGGGAGGAGAGGGGGAGAGTGGCAGAGGAAGCCAGGGGGGACGGCTCGGCTCCTCCTTATCCTCTCCAGCTCCTGTTTTGTCGGTGGGCGTCGAGGTGTCGCGCGCTCGCCGGCGCGCGCGTGCTCAGCCAAGGCGCCGGCGACACGCAGGAGAGAGGTAAGGGGAGATGGGCCTGCTAGGCTGGGCCAGTGCACTGTGCACTTGGTCCAGTCCAGTTTAAGCCTTTTTCTTTTTCTTATTTTCTGTTTCACTTTTCTTTTCTGTTTTGATTTAGTTAGGGCACTTTTGCATTTTTGCAAAGTATGAGAATTATCCCAAATATTGTAATGCAATATTAGCCTTTACCAAAAATTGGTTTGGGCATATTTGGATTCCATTTGAATTAGAAATGATTTTAAATGGATTTAATATTGCTGTTTTGGTGCTGTTTCAAATTGTTTGAGTCATTTAATTAGTCCAAGGATTACTGGTGATATTTTTATGTGTGCTCCTGGAATAATTGCTAGTTAGTGAACATTTTTCCAAAGGTGTTTGAGCAAATATATTTTGCACTTTTGAATTTGAGTTGATTTCCATAATTGAATTTGAATTGGATCCTTAACCCAGGTGACTTGGCACTGCAAATGGTATGACTTGGCAATAGTAGCAGTTGATCACAGTGGTAGTTACACAGGGGTGTTACAATATGCTCCCCATCCAGCGTGTTTTCCTCTTCCCTTTCTTCGAGCCCCACCAATAGTTTCTTACCATTCGAGTGAGATCGTCATACACCGACAACAGAAGTTTGAATACCCCCATAATGTACGTGGGGATAGATTGAGCAACCGCTTTGATCATTATTTCCTTCCCACCGGAAGCCAAGTTTCCATCACCCCAAAAAAAAATTCTTTTGAGCAGTTTCACTTGGAGATTCTGAAATTTCCCTCTGTGCATCCTTCCTTCCGGTGTTGGCAACCCCAAATATTTTTCCTCAAAGTTTTCTTTCTGAATTTCAAGTACTGTTTTCACATTCTGTTGCTCATTAGTAGGACAAGACTTCCCAAATAATATCGAACACTTCGCTGGATTTATTAGTTGTCCCGTGTAACTCTCGTAAGCATGGATAATCTCCTTTATCTCTGCTGCTTGCTGTTGCGTAGCCTTAAAAAAACAACAGTGTATCATCTGCGAACAGTAGGTGCGAAACACCGGGTGCCCCACGACAAATTTTGAATGGTTGAATAGCATTTGTTCTCACCCCCTGCTTGAGCAACTCGGAGAGACCATCAGCCATGAATAAAAATAGAAAGGGTGAGAGTGGATCACCTTGCCGAAGACCGCGCTCCGGTGCGAAAGAATCTAAGAGGTGTAGGAGATATGCCCTAGAGGCAATAATAAATGTTATTATTTATCTCCATGCTCATTATTATGTTTATGTTCCATGCTATAACTGCTGTGGTTCCCGAGCCCGTATATCCAGGCTCTGGGGAAAACCCATGTGCACGTGTGGAATAATAAACGGTAAAATGTATTCCTAGTCATGCCTCTAAGACTAGCTCAAGTGTTGCATGATGATTATGTTTTCCCAATCATGGGCATGTCTATGCCAGCAGCTTTGAGGGCACAATGTTAGAAGAACATTTGTGTTGAATCGACCCGATTGATGTTATGCTATGAGTTACTTTTGTCACAAGTTAATGGTTAATAACACAGAGATGGTTAACGTTTGCATGATTCCTTAGACCATGAGAGTATCGAGTTTCTTCATGCTTGCTTCATGAACTTTGGGGTTTGTTAAACGTCATCCGTAAATGGGTGGCTATTACGGCGGCTTACGGGTTCATGGAAAAGTATGTCAAGTAACTTGATAGCTCAAGATTGGGATTTGCTCCTCCGACGATGGAGAGATATCTCTGGGCCCTCTCGGTGTTACGGTATCCATCATCGTCTGGCCAGACACTTTGTGATTTGATCACGGGGATGCCAGAACACGGTAACGAGAAAAGAGAACAATACCGGTAACGAGGTAACTAGCATAGTGGACAAGTTGTTGATCCACGGGAATGCCAACATGTCTCACCTCGGGTATTTGTAACATATCGCAAAGCAACAGGAATAGCACACGGCAACTGGAGGTTCACTCGAATATTCATTCGTGTGGGTATAGGGGTCAATATGGGTGTCCACGGCTCCGATGTTGATCATTGATCGAAGGGGTTCCGTGTCATGTCTATACTTCACCGAACCTATAGGGTCACACGCTTAAGGGTCATCTATCTGCTGAATACTAGACAGGGAGTCTGAGAGAAAATCACTGAAAAAGTTTCGGACAACGAAAAAGTTCCGCAGAGAGAGGTCATCGGATGAGTTCCGGTGAAACTGAAAAGTTGTTTCAGAGGATACCATAAAGTCAAATTGGTTTCGACACATGCCCGATAATTCTTGGAGGGTGCCAGAATCATTCTGGAAACTTTTGGGAATTTTCTGGAAGAAAAACCGGAAATGTTCCGGAGCTGCCAGAACCACTTCAGATGCTTTTCGCAGATGAAATCACTAAACTGGAATTATTCCAGAACGCGTTGAAAATTATTATGGTGGGTACTGGAAATGTTCTAAGCCCACATAAATATTTTCAGTTCGAACGGACGCTGAAAAATGTCGTCGTGAATAGTAAAAGTGCTTTTTTGGGTTTTTCTTCTAGAAGAAAATCACTTTTGGTGAGAGATAAAGGTGTGTGAAAGGTGGTGGGCCCCCCCCCCAAAGGGGGCAGCACCAAATTTCGTCCATGGTGGTGTGGGGGGGCCCCCTTGGGGTTTCCTTCCACCTCATGGTGGATATGTTCTACACACACCCTTATGTGGCATTTGGGTGAAAAGATCTTGAGCCCCTTTTGGTCTTTTTACCCCTTGCCTCTACCCCTTGGCTTTCCTATAAATAGGAGGTGAGGGGGCTGCCCAAAACTCACTCCTTCTCACATACAAGTGCCATGCAATGATCTGGCTTCTCTCTCCCTCCCCGTGAAATAGTTTCGTAGAGCCGAAAGGCTGTCTGGGTTCCGGCAGGAACTAGTTCTGGACGGCGAAGCCCTGCCGGATAGATGACACCGTATGTGTGCAACTCTGTAGAGAGGTCGTAGTTTCGATCTTAGTGCCCGAGGGGCTGTTCGAGAGTGCCTTCCGAAGGGCTGTCCAAGTGACGGTCCGAGTTCTGTGAGTCCTCCCGAAGGGCTGTCCGAGTGACCGTCCGAGTTTCGAAGGTCCACCCGAAGGGCTGTCCGCGACGCCGTCCGGGGGACTGTTCGACCGCCTCCTGGAGGGCTGTCCGAGTGGCGGATGAGGGTATACATCCTCGCGGTTGGGAGGTTGTAAATCCTAGCTGCGGGGATCTGCACCGCCGATCATCATCGACTCTTCTTCCGCTGCGCTACGAGTCGGTAACGAAAATGATCAAACCTTGTATGCAGTCTCCATAGTGGTCCTGGGCTGGTGCGTAGGTCGGAAATTTTTTGTTTTCTGTTGCGTTACCCTACAAGAGGGTCCCATTAAATTTAACATTATATCTCACCATGGTGACACACGTCATGATCCATTGCACCCACCGATAAGCAAAACCCAGCTTAGTCATCACTCGCTCCAAGAATCCCTAATCCACCCGATCATATGCTTTAGACAAGTCAAGTTTGTATGCACAATGGCTATCCTCTAGTTTCTTTTCCTGATGTATGGCATGAATACATTCAAAAGTAAGAAGAGCGTTGTCTGTAATGATCCTCCCAGGCACAAATGCACTCTGGACCGTCCAAGATAGGCCGCAGACGGTTAATCAAGCATTTCGCTACTATCTTGTATATAACACTGCATAGACTAATAGTTCGAAAATCAATAACTCTTTGTGGCTCATCTATTTTCGGAATGAGCACGATGATTGCATCATTTAGAGCAACTCTAAGGGGGCGACCCATTTCGTCCGCGGGCGTCCGTTTGGGTCGGCACGGATAGAAAAGTCGGCCCAACGCGCTGACCCAAACGGACGCGCGTCCGCTTTTCGTCCGCCTGCCGACCCATTCCCGACCCATTTTTGAGCCGGATTTGCGTCAGCGCGGACACGAGACGGACGCGCGCGCACCCGCCTACTCCTCCCCCTGGCCCGCTGGTCGGTGGCACATTAGCCATCCTCTTCCAATCCAACAGCAAACCCTCGCCCGCCTCCTTCATCGCTGCCGCCGCCGCCCATTTTTTTTCGGTGACTCTGCCAGCTGCCGGCGCCGCAACATCCCCTCTGCAATGCCGCCACCTCCCACGTGGCCCGCCACCGCCGTCTTGCCGCCGAGGAACCGAAAGCTTCCCATCCCTGCTCCCCCGACACAGCCGCGACGGCGACCAAGAAGCCGCCTCGCCGCCCCGGCCAGATCCTCACCGGCACGCTCATCGGACGCCGGCAGGGCAGCTAGCTGGTCCGTGTGCGCCGCGACTCCCTTCGTCGGCCGTCTCCTTCGTCGACGCTCGCAAGCTGTTCGACAGTTTGCCAAGGTACAAAATGGACTCCGCCGACGAGTTCCTTTTTCACAATTTCCTTTGCGACTCCGACGATTCGTCGTCCGATGACGAGGAGGAGATATTGGCTGCCGTGTTGGTCCATCACCACCTCAATAGCCAGCGCCCGACGTTCCGTGGCTCCATTCCGGGCCACCTTCTGGCGTTGAATCACAACCGAGAGAGCGGACATTTCCTTCTTTGGAAGGACTACTTTGACACAACAAACCCGTTGTTCAAACATAAAAAATTCCGCCGCCGTTTCCGTATGAGTAGGCATCTTTTCAACCGTCTTAGAGAGGGGGTGGTCGGCTATGATGACTATTTCGAGTGCAAAGAGGATGCTGTTGGAAAGATTGGTTTCTCCTCTTATCAGAAATGCACTACCGCCATCCGAATGCTTGCATACGGAGTGCCCGGTGATCTCATTGACGAGTACGTCCATATGAGCGAGTCTACATGCCTAGACTCCCTGTATAAGTTCTGCAAGGCTGTTATTACTGTGTTTGGCCCTGAGTACTTGAGAGAGCCGACTCCTGAAGATACAGCCCGTTTGTTGGCGATGAATGCCAGCAGGGGCTTCCTAGGGATGCTTGGCAGCATAGACTGCATGCACTGGGAGTGGAAGAACTGCCCTTCTGCTTGGCAAGGGCAGTATAAGGGCCATGTCACGGGTTGCACTGTCATACTTGAGGCCATGGCGTCTCAAGATCTCTGAATCTGGCACTCTTTCTTTGGCATGGCCGGATCACACAATGATATCAACATGCTTCAGCGCTCGCCGGCGTTTGCTAGGCTTGCCGAAGGCAACAGCCCATCGGTGAACTTTACTATCAACGGCCACAACTACGACAAAGGATACTACCTAGGTGACGGTATCTATCCTCAGTGGACCATTATTGTGAAGACAAACCCCAACCCTGTCGGAGAGAAGAGGAAAAGATTTGCCCAAGAGCAAGAGAGTGCTAGGAAGGACGTCGAGCGTGCCTTTGGTGTTTTGCAATCTCGATGGGGCATCGTTCGGTACCTGCTAATACTTGGAGCACGCAAAAACTGTGGGAGGTGATGACTGCTTGTGTGATCATGCACAATATGATCGTAGAAGATGAGCGCCCGGAACGTCTGTACGATCAAGGGTTTCAGTTTCAGGGTGAGAATGTTGTGCCTGAGCATGGAGGAGCGGCAACATTTGAACAGTTCACCCAATTTCATCATGACATGCGTGATTGGGAAACTCATATGCAACTGCAAAATGATTTGGTTGAGCATATGTGGGCTTATGTTGGCAACTAATAGATGTATCTTTTTTATTCGACTTGCAAAACTATGTGAGACATTTTTACTTTTATTCGGCTTGTAAAACTATGCTATTTTATTTGGTTGAAATTATGCTATTTATTTGGTTGTGGACTATATGTTTGTTTGTGAAATAATGCAAAAGATGTGTGTGAAATAATGCAAATTTTATGCTATATGATAAAAAAAGGCAGTTAGCCGGCCATGCCGGCACATATGAATCAACGCGTTGGGCGCACTGCCAACCCAAATCCCAAACCAAACGGACACCGGGCGGGCGGCCGACCCAAACGGACAAAAGCACCGTCCGTTTGGGTTGGCGCGTTAGAGTTGCTCTTACACCTTCAGCCATGGTACCAGTCTGGAGAAAACTCCCTTACCGCCCTGATTCGATGGTTAATCTAGCATCAATGGATGCAAGAACCTCAAAATGGAAAAATGGATGCAAGAACCTGGCTCAAGATTTACTAGTTGCACAATGAAACTCTGAATTTTGTCCAATTTGAATCGATCTCAATCTAGTGGGCTACAGGAGCCTAGGGGGGCACGTGTAGGCGTCGCCGTCTCAGCGACCTCCTGACGAGCCCGCCCGGGCGGCGAGCTCATGGCACGTACCGCCAGAGCCACGAGGCTACCTAAGCTAGCGTGTCACCCGTCATCTGCAGTGCCAAATCGACCCCAGCTACCTACGCACGTGTTCCCAAAGATACACCCGAGACTCCCGTGGGATTCTTGCATCTTCTTCTAGACCGTACGTGGTAGGAGTAGATGCAAACGAACCAACTTTTTACCAACGGCACCAGGCTCATCCATGGATGATGCATCCAACGGAACCTACGTGCGTTTCCCAAAGGTGCCCGAGACGTACGCCAGTGGCATTTTCCATCTTCTAGGCGCAAACCAGCCAACGGCACGTACGCGCGTTGGACACCCGCCTGGAACGGCAGTTTGGTCGACGTGCCATCGGCTCGCGACTGGACCTCGCCACGTCCCGTCCACATTAGACACCGGAAAAGACAGCAGCGGCAGCGCGTTGGCGGCCTTCGTCGAAAAAACGTACGTACGTACGTGCTAACATCAGTACAGACACAAGCGCTTATATACATGTGTATACACTCATCCCTATAAACGCACACACGCACATCCTACCCCTATGAGCACCGTAGACGCCTCGTCGTCGACAGGAACGTCTCCTCCCACTGAATACGCATCGTCGAAAATCCTAAAATAAATCCAAAAATAAATGCGAGTACCAGAATTTAAACTAATGGGCTGGGAATATCACAATCCCCCTGACTTGTTCCGTCGCTGCTGCGTGTTCGTTCGTTTCTTCTTCCTTCCGGAGGAAGCGGAAACGCAAGCGCTGACACACGCGACCGACCGACCCGGCCGGCAAAGTTCGTTCGCCGCAGCGACAAAGATGGGGACCTTCCTTCCTCCATTGCAGCAAAAAAATGCATCCTTTTCAGCTATAAACATGGACACCTCATGGCATTGAATGGGAGTACTCAGATCAAACACTACACGCAAACATAAGTAAGCGAACTAAACTACGAAATGGTCTTTTTTCTTTTTCCCTCTCTGGCTAGACAGTAAAAGTCCAACTTACCGTGGCTACCTACCCACCAACCTGATGTAGTAGTAGGACATAATAATAGTACTGTACATTTTCCATTGGCCGTTGATACTCGGACTTTCTCGAGTCAAGTCTGAACCCAACCCAACTCAACTCAACTGAACCTTCCGCTTTCCTTCACGCAGGTACTGTAATATGTTTCTTCTCCTCCCCTTCGAGTTGTTGATCTCGTCAAGCAACGCCGCTCCTGGTCAGCAGACGACTAGGCTTTTATATTGCTATAATAATCAAACGACTCCATACATGCCCCCTATGCGTACTAACACTACATGTCGATTTTCCATACGATAGTGCAGATGAGTGAAGTGCATCGTATTCGCAGGTCCTCAAACTGTTTCAGAGGTGCCACGTATGTCCTTGAACCATGAAAAGTGCGATTCGGATTCTCGAAGTGCAGTAAATGTGTAGCTCTGAAATAGTTTGAAGACCTACGTGGCACCTTTAAAATAGTTTCAGGATCTGAATGACACTTTTCATTGTTCGAGGACCTATATGACACATCTAAAATAGTTTGAAGACCTACAATGCATTTAACTCAATGCAGATTGAGTCGTTCATGCATAGGATTAAACTGCAGCACAACACAGGATTAGCCATCGTACTATGATCGGATAGAATAAGTATCGTAGCTCAGATTGTTATCTGCGTGCGTAATGAGCGTGGCTCAAGTTCAACGTGATCTCGCTTTCGCACTTACCGAACCGTTCATTCCTCTGCAAAACAATAAATATACCCAGCTTCCTGCCTTACAAAACATCTCGTCCTTACCAGCAACAATGGTAATTTTACTTTCATTTTTCAATCTTATAAGAAGGGCCGCCCCCTCCGGGTTCAGAACAACCTAAACAGCACATCACTACTACGAACATAAAACCATGGCCATCACTGGGCCACAGAACGACCACGGCCAAAAGAGACATAAACATCCAGCACACCGCAAAATCCAGCAAAGTTCAGATGTTTATCAACCTTGTCACACGCGCTCTAAACTACTGACATAACGAGAGAGCAAACAAAGAAAGGAAACCAGAGCCAGCTAAGTTGAAAGAAAGACATCTGTCGTCGCGCCTACTCACAACTCTCCAAGGAGACTATGGAGAACCACAACACCACTATCATTTGGTCCTCGAGGGTGCCCATCAAGATTCAGATCTTTCATATGGACACTCTTCAAAGATCGCCTCAAGTCCAAGGACATTCTCTTCCGCAAGACCATCGTTCTCGACAACGCATGTTCTAGGTGTCACGTCCCCTTCGAGGATGCTCTCCATATCTTCGTTCAGTGCCCTGATTCCACCCAGGTTTGGAACACGTTTGGGACATCCAAACTCCATACGGCCTTGACAACGGTATCTAGCCATCGGTGACTGTTACCATTCTTTGGAAGCTATGGGATTCCAGGGATGCTTGTGACTCTCGTCACTAGATCCACTCTTTTTTATGAGAGAACTCTTTTTTGCTAGATAAAAGAGGAGGCTTTTACGAGTTTCATTCCTTTATGATAGGGTTATAGAATACACAATCCGGTAGCTGCAATGTAGATCGAGCGATGACGTGTAAGTGGGCCTTGAAGCTGCTGCAGCTAGCGTCGATGGATGCATGAAGAACCCTAGCGCCAGGGTCGTCGGTGCACCGCCTCGTCATGGACGACGGCGCCTGCGCCTGCGCCTTCGGTGGTCCTCCCTGACACCGTCCAAGCCCTCCCGCGTCGCCAGCTCGCCGCCGCTGCTTCTCTCCTTGGTGGTGGCGAACTAGCCCGCGCCCCTGGCCGCCGAGACATGGGAAGGAACCAGCAGCAGCAAGCTCCACTAGGACCAGCCTTCTCGTGAGATCCCGACCATGGTGAGATCCCCTCCCTCCCTTCCCATCCCTCGCCCCTCCTCCTCCCTCTACTTAACTGTTTGCTTTCCTGGGAGAATTGCTATTACTAGGAGTAACTATTCTTTTATCCTGCACACATTAGAGAGAAGTCCGAAAAGTACCTACTTGTTACAGAGAAAGAACTTGTTGTATGATAGATTCCTAAAACTTAATTGGTGATTACTAATACTATATTTGTTGTGGTGTAAAAAAAATTGTGATATGGCCTATTTCAACTTGATTCAGAGGATCTCCTGTGAGTTCAGAAGCATGACTTGTGTGCATCTTTATATATGTCTGGGACGTCCTGGCTAGACTCAGTAGAGACATGTTTAATACTAGACCCAAGACGTATTAATTGAACACGTTATGACAATCATACAAACCAAGCCTTGAGATAGTACTTTATTTCTATGGTGTCTTTCTCATAGTTTATAGCAACATTTGGTATGTCATATATAATAAGTCTATGATAATTGATGTGCCATCTTGATTCTTGGATTGCTTTGTTCTTAGGTATGTTGGTTAGCATCACTACTACTTTCAGAATTCAAGGTGCATGATGGATGCAAGGTTTTTTTTGCTCTGCTTTTTTATTATAAATAATGGGGTTACTATGACTACCTTGCTACTTGAATATTCACTGTGTATTAGATGTGAGTGATATATGGTCACATTCTTGCATCAGATCGCGCCCTTTTTTATTCTATCTTTCGTGTTTTTATCCCTGACTTTGTTTTGGTACACCTCAGCCTGCTCACTCGTCTTTTTGTTGTTGTCTTCCTGATCCAGATTATGCCCAGATCTCTGCTGCCATCGACGCTCCATCTCCGGAGTCATCCTGGTATTTTACTTTGCATGCTTCTTTTCTATGGCTCTGTTCTTTTATGATGTTTTCTGCTTGGATTAATGCTAATCATGTTATGCATTTTTGCATATCTAGCTCCTGATGGGAGCCACATTGTATTCCCCTTCCAGTGTCGTGAATGCTTGTGGTTGTAGATTGACATTATTGAAGCAAGGACCCTGTGTAAATAAATGTTACAGGTGACCACATGTGGGTAGGATTGTTGGTTAGGAATTACGTAGCCTTGGTACCCCATACCAATATATTCATTTAATTGTTTTTAATTTGGATACACCGATCAAAATTATATATGCTAGCTCAATTGGTATAAATTTGTTTTTATAATAGTCAGATCCAACCTTTGTATTTGCTTTGCTTGTTGTACTTTGGTTAGAAGCAAATAATGTGATGTTGTCCTGTTGTGATATCCACACTGTCAATATCAAAGTGTACAGGTCTATTCCTTTTTTATCATTTTCACTTAATTTTCCTTGTCCAGTTCATTTTTGAAACTGAGTATTGTATGAGGTCCTACACTCTTCCAGCTTGCTGTATTTGCTAAACACATACTGCAATGGTGGGTGATTACTTTAGTTTCATATTTAGACAAGATAGTCTTTCTGTATGTCAAGTAAAATCATGGAAAAATTACTGATGGGGAAGAGTTGTTGTGTTTTAGGAGCAAATGATCATGCCTTAAGAATCTGCATTTGTAGTTGTTTGATTCTATCATGCTTGCTTCTCTTTTTCTACTCAGTTACACCAGGCAGATCAAATGATTTTTGCCTTTGCCTTGAGTTTTAATCGTTCTGTCACTACCCAGCCGTGTTATGTTCGTTTCTCCAACCCATGGTTGATAACTAAGATTTCGAAAGCAATGGAAGAGATAGGAGGACGTAGGGAGTATTTGTTTATAAGTTCCATTGCTATTTTCCCTTGAGTATCGTGGATGCTTCATGTTTTAAATTATTGGTATAGATCAATGAAGAAATCTATTTTATTATTAATGTTGTATGCTTCGTGCAGATGTAGTTGCTCATGGCTGATAAAGCGAAAGACTTTTGCGGGCATTATTCAGGTCAAGAATTTATGGTAATACACGATGACCTACTTTGTACTCCATGCCAAATTATTCATTTAATCAGTTGTTAACATGGACGCACAGAGCCAAATTATATAAGATGAACCTGTTGTATATATGTATGTTTTTTATAATCATCAGATCCAACCTTTGCGCTTGCTTTGCCTGTTGTAGTTTGCTTAGTAGAAAATAACGTGTTTAAGGTTTTTTGATGCTCGTTCTTCATCTAAAGGCTACTTTACAAGCCATATTTGGTGTTCTATTTTCTTATTTATGTAATAGGTTTCTAGTGCAGATGGTCATGGGGCAGCTAAAACAAAAAATCTTTAAACCTTTTCTGGGCATTATAATTGGAAAGTAACCTAAAATCCTTAATTTCATCAAACTTGCTATCTAAAAAATGCTTAGCACTATTGCTAATATACCATCCTACGGGTGCTTAAAGATCTACTTATGAATCAGCTGCATTTTCCAATAGGCCAGCTCCTAATCTACGGCTGTTTCCGCCGTAGGATAAGATATGTTTAGTACAGAGTAACCGCACCGAATAAATGTGTACAGAGCATACAGATTAAATATACTTTATAAACGAATATGGGGTAAGCAATGTCGGTTAGGTAATACTCCACTCTTGCCCACTGATTCGCTCCCCCAAAATTTAGACATGCTCATCCTTTTTGTTCTATTTGTTCCTGGTCCGCTATACGCGATGTGAGCTTATGAAATAAATTGTTTATGCATGAACTTTTTGTGTATGATATTATCTGGACATTGCTTTTTTTGTTTCTAATTAAATAATAGGATTACCGTCTCCCTTGCTAAAAAAATGTATTCTATACAAGTTTATACACAGAATATTTGTAAACCATGAGCTATTCCGCAATAGCCCGCTTCGCTCATTTAAGCATGTTATCTCTAAGCACCAGCAGACTAAACACTTTAACCGCAGAAGAAATAACAATGGCAGAAAGTGAAAACCTCTTTTTTTTCATATTTCACTACAACAATCTGATCGGAATTAATTATCATGTAAAAGAAGTACGGATGCTTGGGGTTTATTCAACTGGTTTCAAGCAAGTATGTACAGTAATTGTGTTGCTTGCACTGTGCTTGGGGTACTATGTAGACATTCATTGTATTTGTTATGCACCCGGTTGCATAATAATCATTCTATCAGTTACTGCTACTTTGAAATCCTTCTCTTAATAATCATTCTGTTCGACAGGTGCACGAACTTTCAGATCTAAGGTTCACCGGCGCACAAGGTATATCCTAAGCCATTAATCGGTCCTACTCTACTACATATCTTTGCTATTGTTGTTCAGTGTCTTGCTTGCAATACGAATGGGTGCCTCCAGATAGGAACATATGTAGTTTCTTGATTTACTGACATGTGTGTGGATCCCAATGCGTATATTCTTGATGAAAACTATCATTTAACCCTGTAGCGTCCTGTGGCTTTATCAAAGTCAGACCATTAATTGGATTTTTTACAAAACACATTCCATTTGACTTACAAATATATCTGCACTGACATACTATTATTAGCAGTCATCTAAATATTCTACAGTTCCAGTGATAGATGATCTGCTCTATCAAATATTGCTATAAGAGCAAAGTTCACTGGAGGTACTCATACTCGTCGCGTTGGCCGATTTAGTCCTCGTACTTACAAATACCCGGAATACAGTCACTGAACTTGTCTCAGGTGGTCACATACGGTCCAATCTATGGTTTCTTGTACATACGTGCTGATTTGTCAGTTGACTGGCCTGTCCATGCGTGCGTTGACCGCCAACTCATCAGCACGTGGTCTCGGCCGATCGATTCGGTTTTTTTTTTGCAAAATCGCCGTATTTATGTTTCTCCCCCCGTCAGGTCGGACCGCACCTGGTCGGCCGCCCCCGCACCTGGTCGGACCGCTCTCCTCTCCTCTCCCCTCTCGAACCCTAGTCACTAGAAATCCCCTATCGCCGTCGCCGGCCTCCGCTGCCGTCGCCGCAGCCACTACCGCCTAAGCTGCCACTACTGCCTAAGCTGCCGCCGCCTGGTTGCCATAGGAGTACTGTCGTCGCCTGGATCTACTGCCCCCTCGCCGACGGCGTCGTCGACATGTCATCTGCGAGCTCCTGCTCTGGTCTGCTTGGCCGCTCTGTTCAGGTGCCATTGGTCGGATGCCCTGATTGTGGCGACCCTGTGAAGTGCTACCGCTCTAGCACCGATGAGCACGATGGTTGGGTTTTCTACAAGTGCACCCGCCACAATGTAAGCTATCTTGATCTGTTCGATTCATGCTTGATGCTGCCCTACTAGCTGTGATATATGTTCAGTAGCCATGAATCTGCTTAGTAGCCTTGAATCTGCCCTGGTTACTTAGTTTACTGAAAAAAATTAGTTATCTAGTTAACTGAATTTTAGTAGTTAATTAGTTTTGTTTAGTTACTAGGTAACTGAACTAATAGTGACTACTGCAAATTTAGTAGGTAACTGAACATTTTCATGTTAACTGAAGTTTTTCTGTGGTCACATTGTTCCAAGTTAAACTGAACTTTTACAATTAACAGAGCTATTTCAGTCATTTTCACACATTGCATTGCTTTGGTTGTTCTGAAATAAAGAGGTATCTTTCTTTTTTCTTAGGTCACCTGTGATTTCTGGCGCTGGGAGCTGGAATATGTGCAGCATCTGGTTGGAACTAGGGTTCTTGTTGATAATGCTGCTGTAGATGCAATAGGTGCAGCTGAGGACAGAAGGGAAGAGCTTGAGAGGAAGAGGACTGACTCAATGGCAGGAAGAAACTTAGCTGGAAGGGCCTTGGCTGGAAGAGGCATTGCAGGCAGAGTGATTTTTGACAGCCCTAGTGAGAAGAACCTTGCTACCAAGCAGCAAGTTGCTATGCTTCTTGGATTAGGTAGAGAGATCCTACTAGTGCTAAAGCTTGTTATGGCTAGTGTTGTGGTGCTTTGTGTGATGTCTTTCATCTTAATTATGAAGAAGTGAGATGTTGATAAATGAGTAGGTGTCTTAGGTGAAGGTGTTCTAAATTGAGCAGACATGATGTTATTTTGGCTGTATGGTTGTAATGGATAGAGATCTATCAAGTAATATGAAGACTGCAGTGTCAATGTTTAATCTTCCTGTTGTTATTTGAAAAATTTATGTTTACACAACAAATCATGATATGGAGAACAATATAGCCACTGAAAATTTTATGTTTACACAGCAAATTTTATTTGAAAATGTAACTGAACTTAACTGAAAAAGATTCAGTTAACTGAGCTTAAATGAAATGAAATGGTAATGAACTTAACTAGAAAATATTCAGTTAACTTTGTCTTCTCTGAACTGAACTGAAATGAACTAAAGAGCATCCCATGCACACTGGCACCCTACAACTTGCATTCTACGTGTGCCTTTGGTGGTCCACCAGATCCACCTTTTCTTCCTCCCTAGCCACAAGCTTCATCTTCTTCTCTTTTCTTCCACCACCAGATCCACCACCACTCTCGTTCCCCTTCTTCTCTTCTTCCTCCAGCGTCAACCATGGTGTCCTGGGATGATCTCCCTAGCTCTTCTGAAGATGACTCGGTTACCAGCAAGGTTGGTCATCTCCTCCTCATCTCCTTCCAGGGTTAACAAGCAGCTAGGGTTTCTCTTCTCCATATGTGGATTGAATCCAATTTGTATTTGTTTTAGCCTCCTACCACAATCTTCTATGAGGAATGGAGAGGCCTGGCGACAGATCTGCCTAGCTTTACATGTGAGCATGGATCTTTGTGTGAGAAGCTTGTGGCATTTGAATCAGTTGATACGGGCAGGAGGTTCCTAGCCTGTGCCCAGAAGGTTAGTACAAATTCAGTCTCACTGTCAAAAGTTTATAAAACTCAGATAAATCAAAAGGTCCAGTTAAGTTTAAATTTTAGTTATTTCTTGAGTAGTGAACATTTTGTATGCCATTCATGTGCTATGTGTAGTTAACTGAATTTCTTGAGTAGTTAACTGAATTTCTGTTTGCTTTAAATTGATAGGAAGTACCTAGATGCAACTATGTGGAGTGGGTTGACCCTGAGTGGCCTGATGCTATGAAGATGAGCCTAGCTAGGATATGAAGCATGTATGAAGAGCAGACAAAACAAAAGCTTAGACAAAATGTTCTGAATGCTGAGGAAAACTTGGAAGATTTTGGAAGAGAAGAAGAAGATGGAAAAAGAGCTGAGAAATTTCAAACTTGATTTTTCTACTATGGTGGCTGAGAAGGAGCAGGCAATTAGCCAATTAGGCAGCACACAACTTGCTCTGGCTGATCTTAAGGAAGAGCTTGAGAAGAAGAAGAAGAATGACAAAACAGTAACAAGCATTCATCAGGTACTCAGGGCTAAGGCAGAAAAAGAGAGAGACCAAGTTATGCAGGAGAGGGACCAAGTCATTGGAGAGAGGGATAGATTAAAGCAAGAGAAGAGAAAGCTTAAATACATGATTGGTGACTTGTTTAAACACAAAGAGGACATCAAGGAGAAGATAAGGAAGCTTAAGGGGATGCTGGATGATTTTGAATGAACTGATGTTGTACTAGATGTTGAATGATTTTGATTGAACTGATGTTGTACTAGATGCTGAATTTCCAGTTAGTTGATTTTGTGTCAGTGTTGACATTGAACTTAATTTGTAACTGGTTTTGTTTGTCAAGTGAATTTGTTTATCCAGCAGCTAACCACATCTGCATTTTACAGTGCTAAAGTGTACTGACAAAAGATAATAACTGTAAGAATTTGTCAAGTGTACTCAAGTGTACTGACATGGAAAATGGTTAACTAAATTTTGACTGACATAGATAATAACTGTAAGAATTTTTCAAGTGAATTTGTTTATACAGCAGCTAACCACATATGCATTTTATAGTGCTAACAGTTTACTGACAAAATCCACATGGAAAACTGTTAGCACTAAATTTTGACTGACATAGATAATAACTGTAAGAATTCATTTAACTGACAAAATCCAGTCAACCCCATATGCATTTTTACAGTGCTAACAGTTCACTGACAAAAGACAGAAATGTTTAACTGAATTTTGACTGGCATAGATAACTCTCAAAATTCATTTAACTGACAAAATTTAGTTAAACAGCAACACCAGATCTCTTACAACACCAGATCTCAGAATTCAGTTAAACAACAACACCAGATCTCTTACAACACTGTAACACTTCAGCATACCTAACAACAATGACAGCAACAATGACAGCACACAGAAACAAAACATCAACATAGTAGCAACACTTCAGCATTACTTCAGCATTTCATAGTACTTGTCCACAAATAGATAGTTCAGCAGCAACCATCACATCACATTACCAAAAGAGGACCAGCAGACAGGACTATTAACTTATGTGCTCACATTATACAAGCACACCTAACCAAACATCTCTAGTTATAACTTATATGCTGAAAATATGTATACTTTCAGCATACCTAACTAACCATCTTCTTCACTTCTTGGGCATCTTCAGTTGATCATCTTCTTCAGGCGCTCGGACCGGCAAACCTCAACTGCACCTGGCATCTTCCTCTTCTTCTTGTTCTCTGCCACCTCCGCATGTGCTTCCAGTGCCAAGACCACCTCCACCTCCTGCTTAACCATGACAGCAACATCTGGAAGTAGGTCGACGTCAATCGAGAGGTTCTTATCACCCTCCTTCACGTCGAGGACGGGCGCCACCATCTGGACCTCCACCGCCCGGACCTCCGTCTCGACGTCAGAGATGACCACCACCTCTATCTCCTCCTCGCCAGACGACTCGGAGTCCGGCTTGTAGCCAGAGTCGTCGTCGGAGTCAAGCTGAAGGTACTCCGAGTCAGACGACTCGGCGTCTGAGACGTCGTCGTGCACGAGGAGTTCGGGCTGGAAGCGGTCCCAGTAGGCCGTGTTGACAGGCGCGGGGACGGCCAGGACGATGTTGTGGACGCGCTCCATTCGCGAGCCAACGCGGAGCGGATCCGGCTGCCGCAGCGTGGTGGCGGACCGGTACATCCACCACCCGGCGCGCTGCCTCGGGTCGTCGGAGCGTGTCTCCTGCATCCCGAAATGGAGGACCAGCGCAGGAGGGATACCTTTGGGGTCAGTGATGGCGCGGTCCAGCTCGTCGTCGGTCATGACCTTGAGAAGGCCACGCGCGTGGTGATGCGGCATCCCAATGCTAGGGAACCACTGCCCGATCTCCTTCAGGTCCGCGCGCATGGCCTTGTCGTCGCCTGCCAGGTCATCGATGACCCTCTGCCAGGCGGGGCTGTTATCCATGTCGTCGGCGGCGAGGGTTTTCTTGACTGCAGCGGGCGAGGGAGGGAGCGAGGAGAAACCGAGGCAACACGGGTGGACTGTGGCGAGTGGCGAGTGGAGAGTGGAGAGCGGTGGGTGGGTGGGCTTAAAAACAGAGGAGGAGAAACCGAAACGGCATGCAGACAACGCACCGCACGCTCGCCGTACAGCATGTGCAACGAACGCTGGACCTGAGAGCCACAAGGAAATAATAAGTTGACAGTTAAGTAGCATTTGCTCATAGCACTAGTACTATCCCACTGGCATTGCACGCATCGCTTGATACCACAGGCCTGGGTTCGAGACTCAGGCCAATACCTTTTTGTTTTTTGTTTTTTAATCGAAAATTCATTTGCACTACAGTTAGTTACAATTCAGTCAAAACATTCAGGTTAGTAGATAGTATCAATTCAAACAATCAATTTGCATAAAATTCAGTCAAAACATTCAGCTGAGTACTAACTTCAAAAAATTCAGCTACTAAACTGAAGCACTCAGTTCAAAAATGCAGTTAACTGAATGAACCAATGATTGAACTACATTTCAATAGTTTCAAACACTGAATGGCTGGTACATTTGAATAGTTTCAAACACTCAGATTGAAGTTTTTTGACAAAAAATCAGATGACTGCAAGTGCAACAGCACTGATTCATCTAAACTCATCAAACATATTGACTCTTTTTCTGCTTCTTGGGCACATGTCCACTTGGCCCTGCTTGCTTCTTCTGCTCAGCTCTTCTTCTCTTAGCCTCTTCTTGCTGTTTCCTCTTTGCTTCTTGATCTTCCTTCCTCTTCAGTGCTGCCACTGCCCTCTTTGCTTCTTGTTCTTCTTTTCTCTCTAGTGCTGCCTCTGCTTTAGCTGCAATTGCTTCAATTGCTTTTGCTTCCTTCTCTTGTTGCAATGCAGCTTTTCTTGCTACTGTAGCTTGCTGCTTTGCTGCTGTTTCCTTAGCCTTCTTGTCTTTTGCTGCTCTTCTTCTTCTTGCTGCCTGATCTGCTTTCCTGAGAGCAATTTCTTGCCTTTTTGCTTCTGCCTCCTCTGCTCTCCTCTCTGCCAACTCATTCATGGCCTCCAGTGATGAATCTCTTCTGGCTGCCATCTGCCTTTCTTTGTCCTTTTTCATCTTCAGCAGCTTCATGGTCAGGCTCCCATCATTTGTAGCTGTTGTTGTATGTGCTGTAGCTTGAGAATTAGCTGCCAATGAGATAAATGCTGAATCTGGCACAGTGGCTTCAGTGTATTCTCTAGGCACTGGTCTAGCTTGCTGCATCCTATGAAGCATTGTACATCCAAAGTCCTGCACCTGTTCAAAGACAAGAAGTGGACACAACTGATAAGCATTGTACATCCTGTGAAGCATTGTACACAACTGATAAGAAGTGGACAAAAGATTAGAATTTGCCTGAAATACAACTGGTGTATCATATTCATCCTCTTTTTGAGCAGCATCTTGAGCAGCATGGACCTCCTCCTGTGTGAGTTGGCCATCCTGTGTGAGTTGGCCATCTTCCTGAGCAGCATGGACCTCCTCCTGTGGTACTTGGCCATCATCTTCTACTAGATTAACCTCATCCTGTGTGAGTTGGCCATCATCTTGTGTTAGATTGACCTCCTGCTGTGTGAGTTGGCCTTCTTCTTGAGCAGCATGTGGTACTTGGCCAGCAGCTTGTTGTGCCATAAGTTGTTCATCATCTGACACATCATCAGGTATAGCCCTTGGCCCCCTTCTCATTTGTTTCTTTGGCAAAATGCCAGCCTTTCTCTGATTACATCCTTTGATATTATGGCCCTGTTCATGGCAGTAGGAGCATGTTATTGTGCCTCCATGTCTGGTCATTACCTTGGTTCCATCTTTCTTTTCAATCTCATAAGGATGTTTTCTCCTACTCTTGTTTGAAGGCCTCCCTACTTTTTTTTCATAGACATGTGGCTTAATTTCACACCCATTCATCTTCTCCCACTCTCTCCTATCTCTGCAAGGCTTGATAATGGGTTTGTATGCTAGCTTGAATGCTTCAATACTGTAGCAGGAGTGCAGCAAAGTCTCAGGGTCAATTCTTTCATGTCTGCAGCATGCAACTGCATGGTGGCATGGAACTCCACTAAGATCCCACCTCTTGCATGTACAACTCTCTTCCTTGATGTCAACAATGTATGTCCTGTTCTTGTTGTCAACCTGGAAAATGCCATCACCAGCCCCTGAAACCATGCATGTAGCTGACAGCTCAATATTCTTTTCAACTCTTTTCCTTATTTTTGGGCATATAGAGCCAGGCCAGTTCTCTGTCTCCTTTCTTTTATTGTAGAATCTGACCATGAGCTGGGTTTTGATCTTGTCAATCATTGATCTGTTCAGCATCTCCCTAGCCTCAAGGATATATTTGTTGAAAATCTCATAGTTGTTGTTCAGAAGGATATCACACTTAGGCAATTCTCTTTGGAAACCCCTGACCCAAGTGTTTGGTGGTAGTTGCTCAAGCCATGAGTAGGCTTCTAAGCTGATGGTCTTTAGTTCCTCCATGTTTGCAGCCCACAGTTCAGGTGTTGTGCTCCTTGCACACTTCCATAACTGGTTCTTAAGTACATCTCTTTTGTGTGTTTGCTGAAAATTCTGCCATATATGCCTGACACAATGTCTGTGCTCTGCATCAGGAAAGTGCTGCCTCACTCCCTTGATGAGCCCCTTTTGCTTGTCTAACATAATAGTCCATGACTCTGTATTCAGTATTCCCAAGTCACTCTTAAGGTTTGACAAAAACCATTTCCATGTATCAGTGTTCTTTACCTCCACAACTGCAAATGCCAGAGGGTAAATGCAGTCATTGGTATCCATCCCAACAACACACAGCAAAACACCTCCATACTTGCTCTTCAAGTGGCATCCATCTAAACATATGACAGGCCTGTAGGCTTGCATGAAACTCCTTTTGCAGGCATCCAAAGAGAAATAGCAACTTCCAAATATGCCATCATTGACACCCACATAGAAAGAGCTACCTGGGTTTGATGTTCTGAATTCTTGTGCATAATCCCACATGCTGTTGTACTACTCTAACTCATCTCCTTCAAGGACCTTCTTGACTAGTCTCTTAGCCCTTCTAAGTTTGCTCCTTGTAGTTGTCATGTTCCAGTCCTTCTGACCACCCTTGCAAAATTCTTCATGTTCATGTTTTCATCAGCTCTGAAAAAATCAATATATTTTTCTACCATGAAGGGAGCAGTGAATGACTTCACACACCATTTCTTTATGCATGTATGCTTTGGGTTGTATTTCTTGATCATCAAGCATTTTGTTCTACCATCAAATGATGCAAACAAAGACCAAGGGCACCCTTCTTCACAAATGGCTTGCAGTCTTTTCCTATCATTTCTGGGGCACTTAATGTCAACCCTTTCCCTACAGCTGTACTCTTTGATAGCTTTCCTCAGTAACACAACACTTGCAAATGTCTGACCAACTTGGAACTCTGGTTTAGATAGGTCTTCTTCTCTGAAACATTTGAAATTCAGCTTAACCTTATCTTCATTAGAAGAAGGCAAACACATGTCCACATCTTCAATAGGATCATCAGGTTCTTCTTGGACTGCTAAACCTTTACCTCTATCACAATCAACATTTTTGTCAAACAGGTCATCATCATCTTGTAGATCAATATCTGAATCAACAAGCTGTGGATTGAAATCTTCGTCAGAATCATGAATTGCTGAATCACCAACTCCATCTTCTGCATCCATGTTTAAAACCCTACAGGTTTTCCTTCTGCCCCTGAACTCAAATTGAAATGTATGAATATAATCTCCTGGCTGAGGAGGACCTGGTATGTACTCCTCTTCTTCTGACTCTTCCTCACTTTCTGATAGTCCAGCTTCAACCTGACCTTCCTCAGCCTGATCTTGCTCTGCCTCATCCAATTGATCTTGCTCAGCCTGCTCCTGCAACACTTGCACTTGCTCAGCATTTTCCTCTTGCACTTGCAGTTGATGTGACTGCTCCTCTTGCACTTGCTCCTTCTTAGGCCTCATGCCACTGAATTTGGCCAAAGGAGGATCCTCATCATCAGAATGAACTGGAACATGAGAAATATATGACCTCATGCTGTTATCATGATCAAGAAATATCAGCTGGAAATGGTTCCCATTCAGAACACAATCCTTCATGTTCTCTGTCATTGTGTTGTCCCCTAACTTAATTTCTCTTAAACCATTCTTATACACTGTCAGTCCAGGAACACACCAGTAAGCCCTGATCCTGCCCTCAAACTCATACCCAATTTCCTCCACTAGACTGGCAACAACAGTAGGTGTCCAATTATCTATGTCACAGTTGTCATACCAAATGGAGTGGCCCTTGTGGTAATACCTATGCTTGCCTGCACATAGGAAATAGCCACCATGTATGGCCTCAACAGATAAGTGGTTGCTTAGGGGTCCTGCAAAACAATGGAAATGACAAAATGTTCAGACAGTAATAATAGAGGAGAAGAGACAATGTAACTGCACAATGACACAACCATGCTATTTGAGAGCATCAGAGCTAGGAAATTGACACAATGTAACTGCACCAGTCTAACCAAAGTGTCAATGTTAAAAAAAAATGTTCAGACAGTAGTAACAGACAAAGACAACACTAAATTCAGCCATTTCCTCATAATTGAAGACATGACCCAACCATGCTATTTAAGAGTATCTGAGCTACAAATAGCTCAGTGTAACTGCATCAATCTAACCAAAGTGTCCATGTTCAGACAGGTTTAGAAATAGATAATTTAGACAGCTTCAGACATTGAAAGTTCAGACATTTTCAGAACAAAAGCATGGATTTCATGGCCTATCCAGTAAACAAATTTATGATCTTTCACGTCCAAAAGCATGCTCTTTTGGGGGATCTGGCAAACAAACAGCCATCTCATGAACAAAACAACATATGGTCGACACATGTAACCTAATTGAAGCTAACATTTTCGGCCAAACTAACAAGGCATACCCTTTGCCTAACAAATCGAGCAATCAAAACCTTATTTACCTCTGTACAACGATAGTTCAACTACGAAGAACCTATCGAAAGGCCTTGTGAAACCCTAATTTTGATCTGCCACTAACTTCACCATCCACGGCTAAAACCATACATGTGCACCCCATCCGTGACAAAAGAGAGGGGAAAGAACCCTAAACCCTAACCCGTATGCGCAATTGAGTCGGACGCGCACTCTTTCCCGGAGCTAAAATGGACAGATCGGACAGAGAAGGTGGTGACGACGACGACATACCATACAACGGCGGCGAGGCATGCTCCTCACGCCGGGAGGGAGCGAGAGGGACGTCACGCAGACCCCTACCAAACGGAGCAGACGGCGGTGGCTCGGCGTCCGACGACGAGCTCATGGCGGCCGTCGCCACACTCGAGGTCACACCTCGGCAGCGACGACGAATAGGGGAGCGGAGAAGAGCAGGGGAGAGGAGA
This sequence comes from Thinopyrum elongatum, assembly GCA_011799875.1. Lineage (NCBI taxonomy): Eukaryota > Viridiplantae > Streptophyta > Magnoliopsida > Poales > Poaceae > Thinopyrum > Thinopyrum elongatum. The sequence goes on along the minus strand of CM022301.1, from coordinate 537,968,521 downwards.
GCGACTCGGTCTGGTCCGACCAGGTGGATGGATCGGTCCGACCAGGTGGGTTGCTGTTTTATTTCCTGGCAATTTTGCAAACCCCCCCCCATTCCCCCGAATCGATCAGCCGAGACCACGTGCTGATGAGTTGGCGGTCAACGCACGCGTGGACAGGCCAGTCAACTGCCAAATTAGCGCGTATGTACAAGAAACCGTAGATTGGATCGTATGTGACCACCTGAGACAAGTTCAGTGACTGTATTCCGGGTATTTGTAAGTACGAGGACTAAATCGGCCAACGCGACAAGTATGAGTACCTCCAGTGAATTTTTTCTCTTGCTATAATAATCAAACAACTCCATACATGCCCCCTATGCGTACTAACACTACATGTCGATTTTCCATACGATAGTGCAGATGAGTGAAGTGCATCGTATTCGCAGGTCCTCAAACTGTTTTAGAGGTGACACATATGTCCTTGAACTATGAAAAGTGCGATTCAGGTTCTCGAAGTGCAGTAAATGTGTAGCTCTGAAATAGTTTGAAGACCTATGTGACACCTTTAAAATAGTTCCAGGATCTGAATGACACTTTTCATTGTTTGAGGACCTATATGACAAATCTAAAATAGTTTGAAGACCTACAATGCATTTAACTCAATGCAGATTGATTCATGAATAGGATTAAACTGCAGCACAACACAGGATTAGTCATCGTACTACGATCGGATAGAATAAGTATCGTAGCTCAGATTGTTATCTGCGTGCGTAATGAACCTTGTCACACACGCTCTAAACTAGTGACGTAATGAGAGAGCAGACTAAGAAAGGAAACCAGAGCCAGCTAAGCTAAAAGAAAGACATATGTCGTCGCGCCGTAGCAACATGAAGCAAAGTCATCACCCAGCCTCCCGGAGCACCTCTTGAATCTTCAGCCACCTATTCTCAGCACACTGTGTCTCCAACCGTGCGACGCTCTATAAACTTCATAATGAGAGAGCAATTTCACTTTCATTTGAACCAGCACTTGACTTTTGCATCAACCTCTAGCTATATCTCTTCCCTACTTACACTCCCACACCACCAAAACAACAGTTCTAGTAGCACATATCACGCGCAATGGTTTATTGTCTAACCGCCGGATCACATTATCACCGTGCCTCTTTAGAACTAGATATGACGTTCTCTTTGTTGCAGGATTTCAACCACAGTGCCGCCGAGGATGAAAGGTTCCTCAATCACGGTTGCCCTTCTCCTCCAAGAACGCCTACTCACTACTCTAAACTACTGACATAACGAGAGAGCAAACAAAGAAAGGAAACCAGAGCCAGCTAAGTTGAAAGAAGGACATCTGTCGCCGCGCCTACTCACTACTCTCCAAGGAGACTATGGAGAACCACAACACCACTATCATTTGGTCCTCGAGGGTGCCCATCAAGATTCAGATCTTTCATATGGACACTGTTCAAAGATCGCCTCAACTCCAAGGACATTCTCTTCCGCAAGACCATCGTTCTCGACACCGCATGTTCTAGGTGTCACGTCCCCTTCGAGGATGCTCTCCATATCTTCGTTCAGTGCCCTGATTCCACCTAGGTTTGGAACACGTTCGGGACATCCACACTCCATACGGCCTTAACGATATCTAGCCATTGGAGACTGTTACCATTCTTTGGAAGCTATGGGATTCCAAGGATGCTTGTGACTCTCGTCACTAGATCGATCCACTCTTTTTTATGAGAGAACCCTTTTTTTGCTAGATAAAAGAGGAGGCTTTTACGAGTTTCATTCCTTTATGATAGGGTTATAGAATACACAATCCGGTGGCTGCAATGTAGATCGAGCGATGACGTGTAAGTGGGCCTTGAAGCTGCTGCAGCTAGCGTCGATGGATGCATGAAGCTGCTGAGCCAGTTCGTTCGCCGCCACGACAGAAGAAGAAAAACGGAAGAAGCAAGAACCGGATCCGGATCCCTTTCAAGAAAATTATGAAACACATCGACCACTACTAGCATGCCATTAATTGCTGTGGACTAGTAGTACAGTACCACTAGTATTACGGTATGGAAGGAACGAACTCAGATCACAGCACACGCAAACACGAGTGAACTAAACCACGAAATGGTCTGTTTATTATAAAAAAAAGAAGAACGACGGAATGGTCTTTTCTTTTTCCCTCTCCAGAGAGTGATCGAGAGCCTCAAGCATAAGAGCATCAACAACCGGACCCTCATATCCATCTCAAACGGACAGACCGTCTGATTAGTGACCGGTCACAAAAACGTGACACAACCAAACCCCTTATATTCGTCTCAACGTCCGGACTGACCAGCATTCCACATATTCATCTTAAATATGAGGATGATATGAGGGCTCGCAGACACGCCCGGTCAGTCCGCCACGTATGACGCGACCCCACCCTGGACCATCTTTTCTCTTTCTTTATTCATTATTTTCTTGCTCTCTCTTCTTCTCCACCCATCACGTGCAAATGACCGGACATATGAGAAAAATATATGACAAGTATGACTGCGCAGACGAAAAAATAGGGCTCAAAACGGACACGCCCGATCACTAACCGGGAGCGTCCGCGAACATTTGAGAAATCGAATTAGAGGTACTCCTACGTGGCTGAAGATGCTCTAGACTCACTACCTACCTGATTTTCCCGCGGCCGTTGTGGAGTCAAGTCTGAACTCAGCCCCACCACCTTCCGTTATCCCGCGCACCTACCTACTCACCCGCCGTTGATCTCGTCAAGCAACGCCGCTCCCTCCTCCCGGTCAGCGGACGACCGCAGATTAATAAACTACCGCTAGAATAATCAGACGACTCGCCCGTAAGATTTTTATCCGCGAACTGCGTGACGAACGGGGCAGGCCCATCAACGAGGGGAGGATCTCGCTTTCGCGCTCACCGGACCCTCCTTCCACGCCGGCTTGTCGCCGTCTGGTCCAGCTGCAGAAAAAGTCTCGCCCCCATTTTTCTACTACTACTAGTCGGCCCTCCTTCACACCCATGCTCTACTTTATCCTTCAAGTCCAATGCGCCTCTGCCAGCTAACCAAAATATCAATTGCAAAATGGTCGTATAAAACAGCATCAGCAAATTCCCTCGCTAATCCTATACTAATCTCACACCATTCCACACAGGTTCTCATTTCCTTTATTAAAAGGGGAGATTTCTACAGGTAGGGAGTATCGTTTCAGCCGACATTTTTTCTAGTTATAAGTTATAGATCACTAAAGTTAGCATTATCATAGTGTGAAAACATCAGAATATTGGCATGGAAATTCCATGCGTGTGGACTTTTGAAACGGCAACGAGGGCGGTTGTGCTATTTCTCGGACAATAACTGCCCAACTTCTAGAAACACGGCACCAACTGCCCCATTATCCTCCTCCTCACACCATCATCCCCTGCTGCTGCTTAACTTAATCCCGCAGAAATTCGCACAAAATCTCCGCCCTAAAGGCTGGATCTTCATGCCACCATCATTACCATCTCCAGCGAGCCACAAAGATTTCATCTTTGCTTAGTGGTAAAGGTTGCGGTGGCGCTGCTGTTAATGGCTGGCTTCTACTAGAAGTGGAACGCATCCAGCCAGCCGGCCGGAGTCCGCGGACTCCCCGCCCCAGCCCACACGCCAGCCAGCCCCCTCCCAGGCAGCAGCGCTACATACAAACCGCGCAGGAATTTTCCCTCGATTTTCTGTTCTTTTTCTCCATAGCCGTCGCCGCCGCCTCCTCCGCTGAATCTAGCTCTCGCCGCCGGCCGTCCGCCCCCAAATCAGCCGTAGCCAGGCCTCTAACCTCGCCATGGGCAACTGCTGCGGCGCGCCGTCGACGCAGGGGGGCGGCCGGGGGAAGAACAGGAGGAAGCCCAAGGCCAACCCCTACACCGTCGCGTACAACCGCAGCGCGGCGGGGCCGCCGGCGCGGGCGGGGCTGGTGGTGCTGCGGGACCCCACGGGCCGCGACCTGGACGACAAGTACGTGCTGGGCGGCGAGCTGGGGCGCGGCGAGTTCGGCGTCACCTACCTCTGCACCGAGGCCGCCACGGGCGCGCGGATGGCCTGCAAGTCCATCTCCAAGCGCAAGCTGCGCACCCCCGTCGACGTCGAGGACGTGCGCCGCGAGGTGGAGATCATGCGCCACATGCCGCCGCACCCCAACATCGTCAGCCTCAGCGCCGCCTACGAGGACGAGGACGCCGTGCACCTCGTCATGGAGCTCTGCCAGGGCGGCGAGCTCTTCGACCGGATCGTCGCCCGGGGACACTACACCGAGCGCGCCGCCGCCGCCGTCACCCGCACCATCGTCGAGGTCGTCCAGGTAAAGAAGGCTGCTTCTTTTTCTTGCTTGCTACTCCTTGCTGCTTACAGGTACACACTTTCTAGTATTAATCTGCCATATATTGGTCCAATTATGAGAAGAATTGTTGGCTACTGCTCAAGTTATGGTAATATTTGCTAGCACTAGCAGCTTTGTGTTCATGAAATTATTATAGATTAGGAGTACTAAAGAAGATGAACTCATGTTAGCTTTCAGCTTAGCTTCTGAACTAAGTTTTTTTTGTTGTTGTTGAGAAACAGAACTCACCCGCAAAAAAAAAAAAAGAGAAACATAACTGAATTTAATTGTTCAGTTATTCGGGATCGATAACCTCGTAAACCTTGGGGAATGGTTTCGTCTGTGTTAAATGTTTAACCGAACTGGCAATTAGTGGAATTGCTTTAAGGAGTATCCCAGTGCACACTGAAATATGGCAGTATCATGATTTCCAAGCATATATTCATGCAGGCTCTGGGTACATTGCATCATGTGTTTGCATCCGTTTCTTGCATCGTTGAATTGTTTTGCGACATCTGAGTATCTGACATGCACTCTTGCTATTATATATATGGTGACAGATGTGCCACAGAAATGGTGTCATCCATCGGGACCTCAAACCGGAAAACTTCTTATATGCAAACAAGAAGGAGAGTTCTCCTCTGAAGGCAATTGATTTTGGGCTATCTGTGTTCTTCAGGCCTGGTATGCTCGGCAGACACCTGGTGCTCAGTAACATACCTTTGCACCTTATGATCTAGATTTGCTAAAATAAGCGATGTAGACCTTCCAATTTTTCTTCTCTGATTCATGTAGTAATTTCAAGCCTCTCAAAGCAAATATTAAAACTCTTATTAAGTTATATAATAGATTCCCCACTGTATTTTAGTGCTTGATTTCCCATCCCTGCTAATGGATTTAACTTCCGTTGATACAGTTTGTTGAGAATATATGTACAATGTAAAAGGCCGCAGAACTGAAGGGTTACTCATCATCGATGATGGCTTCTGTATGCAGGTGAACGGTTTAGTGAAATCGTAGGCAGTCCATACTACATGGCCCCAGAGGTTTTGAAGCGAAATTATGGCCCTGAAATCGATGTCTGGAGTGCAGGAGTTATACTTTACATACTTCTTTGTGGTGTGCCACCGTTTTGGGCAGGTACTTAACTTCCTTGATTAGACTGAATGTATGTTGCGGGAAACTTATAAATCACCTTACAAATTCCTGTTATGTGGTGCAGAAACTGAACAGGGAGTAGCACAGGCAATTATACGCTCTGTGGTAGATTTCAAAAGAGACCCATGGCCCAGAGTATCTGAGCCTGCTAAAGACCTTGTCAGGCGGATGTTGGATCCAAATCCAATCACACGGCTTACTGCAGCACAAGTACTTGGTGAGCATTATGGCATTTCCTTTTCCGTTGCGTAACAGCATACATAATGCTCCCTCACTCTCATTTCAATGGTGAATTTTATCCTTTTATCTTATATGGGTATATCCCTGTTTTATGTCTTAGCCGTGAGTAATTGATGAATAATCAATTCACATGGTTAAACCAATTGCATTTATAAGGCAATTTTCCTGTTTCTTTTGTGACATTGTTGGTTGCATGTGCAGAGCATCCATGGTTACACGATTCCAAAAAGAATCCTGACATTCAACTTGGCGATACTGTCCGAGCAAGACTGCAGCAATTTTCTGCAATGAACAAATTAAAGAAGAAAGCCTTAAGGGTAAGACTCATTACATGGTAGTTCCAAGTTCCAACTACATCAGTATCCTCACTGAACAAAAACATTTATGCAGAATTGATGTCATCAAATAAAAGTCACATTTCAAATGGATTTCTCTAGTTAAATCAACTTATATGTTTTAACCCTTGCAGGTGATTGCAGAGCATTTGTCTTTAGAAGAAGTAGCTGACATAAAGAAAATGTTTGATAGCATGGACGTAAACAATAAGGGCCAACTAACCTTTGAGGAGTTCAAGGCTGGACTTCGTAAACTCGGAAACAAAATGCATGATTCAGATCTTCAGATGTTGATGGATGCTGTGAGTTACAAAACAAAAAATTCCACTACAAAAAATAGTCTGGTTTTTGAGAGGTCTGAAGGTAGTTACTTACATTGCTTTTGCAGGCTGATGTTGATAAAAACGGCACTCTTGATTATGGAGAATTCGTTGCGGTGTCTATCCATGTGAGAAAAATAGGCAATGATGAACATATCCAAAAGGCTTTCTCATACTTTGACCAAGACAAGAGTGGGTACATAGAGATCGAAGAGCTAAGAGTGGCTCTGACCGATGAGGTGGATGGAGCTTGCGATGAAGACATTATCAATGGCATCATTCATGATGTAGATACAGACAAGGTCAGCCCTCTCTTACCTTCCCAACCCACTAAATTGTACAACATCTTTCTCAGAAGTCAGAACATATGCTAATGACTGATCTACTACTGAAAACTGAAACCAACCTACTACTTAAAACTGCTTTGAATATTAGTTTCTGGAATGGTGCCACATGCATGACCCATGCCGGCGGTCAGGATTCAAATGTTGCTGCAAGACTTGTTCTTACTTAAAGGATTCCCTATCCTTTACCTAACTAAAGTATTGGTGATTGCTGTCATTGCACCTATAATAATAATGTTATAAACTCAAAGTCATAGCAGACAGTCAATGGTAGTGCTGGACACAATCAAATAAGCGATGTACAAGCCAGACAAGGATAAGGTTAGCCTAACAGCAATTGATATAATGAAATTAGCAATTGAAAGTAGCAGCGCATGACTTGTTCAAAGTTCAAACCCCCTGAGGATCAAAGGCATACCAGCCAGACAAGGATAAACATAATATGATAATGATGTAATATGCAATTTGCGGTCGAAAGCTGCAAGCTTGACTTGTTCAAACCCCCTAAGTTCAACCCTGACATCGATGTCCGTGTCGTGATCTTTGGACATTACAGGACGGGAAGATAAGCTACGACGAGTTTGCGGCGATGATGAAGGCGGGGACGGACTGGAGGAAGGCGTCCCGGCAGTACTCAAGGCAGAGGTTCAGCAACCTCAGCCTGAAGCTGCACAAGGACGGGTCCATCAGCGACGACCAGAAGTAGACCGAGCAGAGGTGCAAGAAACAGAAGGGGTGCTCTGTTTCTCACATCGAGTGCTCTGTTGAGCAGAGCTACTGATCGTGATTGTCTCGAGCGCGGGCGGGGTATATATTGACCATCGAGTGTCGTGTTGTTTCGCTGTGCCGGGGTTTTGTCGTCAGATTTTCATTTTCCACCAGCTCATTCCTTTCTTCGGTTCTTTATTTCTTTCACACGGTAAATGCAGCTACCACTCGATTCTTGGCATTTGTTGTTTGTAAAGAAGATCGTAGCTTGTAAGTAAAATCGTTTGCAGTGTAATGTACAAAGGTAGCATGGGAAATGCTTAAGAGAGGAGTCGTCGTTTTGGTCTTGCACTCATCAACCTGTGCACTGAAGCTTTGGCTTTTCACCTTTGCTGCTGAGTGCTGAGGGTTTTGCCGAGTCAAACCGGCGTTGTGGAACGCAGAGGTTCCGGTTTGTTGGACAACTCGTCCGTGGGAATTCTTCAGAAACACGGTACAGAATTCATCATCACTGTGAGTGCATCTATCATCATCATCATCATCATCGATGTGAGCACTTAAATCTGAATGAACATGTTCCCCTACATGGAGCCTTAGCCATCTGGCCTATGCTTAGTTTGCAAAATAACCCTTCCTCCTCTTGCTAATACTGCAGAATGTTCTTGTATGCCCAATACCTTGTATAAGCAGTGATTTCAAATCCAGAAGTCAGGTTCTGACTGTTCCTGGCTTGCCTCCGATAACACAATTCTGGGAGGAGTCGGTGGTTGGGCGCTGGACCCCTTCGGACCTGGAGAACGTGTGATACTGGGTTGGGGTTTGGTGAACCAACAGGTTGCTCCTTTAGTTGAATTATACAAGTATCGGGCTTATGATCCGTACACGTCTTGCTGCAAGGTTGACAACTAGGCCCAAGTGATCCCACATGTTTGTTTGACTCACTCTCGCTGAGAGCCCTTTCTGTTTCATCTTTTTGTTAAGAGAATGCAAACTTTTTGTTAAGAGGAAGTGGGTTCTTCTGCAAGAGCCTGCTTTGCTTTTGCAGCAGCACAAGCCGAGATGCACTGCCAGAGATGACGTGGCATGCATGGTCAGGCAAGTTTGTGGCATTTGAAGGCACTGACACTGACAGGAGATTCATAAGATGTGCTACTGAGGTAATAAACTAGGTTGTGATGGTTGTAATTGATTCATTTTGTGCTATGTAGTGGAAACAGAGTACTGTTTAGTTGCTGTTCTTCTGAATTTTGCTTCAGTGTAACACCATTGCTATGTCCGAATTATGTAATTGTAGTATAGAGCACTGGAAACAGATCAATGTTTTGTAATTGTAGTATAGAGCTAGCTAGTGTAGCTATGTACAGGTTTAGGGTTTATGATTTCTTCTTCTGAATTTGCTTGATTACTAGAACTTTACTAAATGTGCAACTATGGCATTGTAGTATAGGGTACTGTTTTAGTCAGCACACTATAAATTTGACTGAATATAGCTCACTGCAAACTTGACTGAATTTTCAGGATGGTGTGAACTGTGGTGTTGTGGAGTGGGTAGATGCCCCTTGGCCTGTAATTCTTCAAAGGTGCTTAACCAAGCTCTGGGATATGTATCATGAGCAGAATCTTGTTAGAGTCCAGGACAATGAGGCTCATTAGAGGGAGCTTGCAAAACTAAACAAGGAGCTTTATTCTCTAGGCAATCAGTACATCCAGCTTGTGGATGATGTATCCAACTTGTTTGATTATCGGGATGGACAGAAATCTCATGACATGGATTACACAAGCCAGACAATCAATGAACCGAAGGAGAAGAAGAAGCAACTTGAGGAGCAGGCAAAGATTGAGATTCAAATGGAGAAGCTTAAGCTGAAAAAAGAGCAGAGGTGCATCCTGCAGAGTTAAGCGGATATAATCCATAACACAAGGAAGGCCATGAAGGAGATAGAGGTGGACAAAGACCTCCTCAAGGAAGAGAAGAAGAAGTTGGAGCATGTCATTGCTGAGCTCCTGAAGGCTGGTCATGGGTGCAAAGAAAAGCTGGACAAGATCAAAGAAGTTGTCATGGAGGAGTGAAGTGGTACCTATGGTTGGTAAGTAAATATGAAGCCTATATATATAACTGGCCTAGGACTGAAATCTGATGTAGATATGCATCTTGTTGGAAATATGTCCTGGAGGCAATAATATTTATATTATTATATTTTCATATTCATAATTATGGAGTTTATATTCTATGCTATAACTGCTATGATCCTGTAATATGCGATTCAGTGGAAAGCTCATATACACGTGTGGAATGATAAACGGTTAAATAGAAGGTTCCTAGTCTTGCCTCTGGGACTAGCTCAAGTGTTGTTGGTGATCATGTTTTTCGGATCTTAAGATATCGTTAAGTGTAATGCTAGTCCTAAAACAACATTGAGATTATGAAGTTAAAAGAACGGTCATATTGAATCGACCCAATCTTGTATGTTATGAATTTAGTTAATATCGTCTGTAATCAATTGTATTAACACAGAGTGTTAAAGTGTGATTTTTCTCCTTAGACCATGAGAGTATCGTGGTCACTTCTTACCATACGGTGGGCTTTGGGGTTGCTCAAATATCACCTGTAACACGGTGATCATAATGACAACTTACGTGTTCATCGGAAAGTTTGACAAGCGGTCGGATAGCTCAAGAGTGGGATTTGCTCCTCCGATGATGGAGAGATATTCTTAGGGCCCTCTCAGTGTGACGGCATCAATCATCGTCTGACCAGACACAGGTGACTTCGTCACGGGGATGCTGGAACACAATAACAAGAAAGAAGAACAAAATCGGTAACGAGGATTTCGGTATAATGAGCATAGTGATGACTCAGAAGGATACCGATGCATCCCGGGTTTTGTGAAGTATCGCGAAGCAAAGGGAACATTTGTAGGATCGAAAGTATGTCTAGAGGGGGGGGGGGGGGGGGGGGGGGGGGTGATTAGACTACTTGACCAAATAAAAATCTATCCTTTTCCCAATTTTAGTTGTGGGCAGATTTTAGCAAATTGCACAAGTCAAGCAATCAACCTACACATGCAATTCTAAGAGTATAGCAGTGGAAAGTAAAACAATGCATATGAAGGTAAAGGGAAGGGTTTGGAGAAGGCAAACACAATGGAGACACGAAGATTTTTGGCGTGGTTCCGATAGGTGGTGCTATCGTACATCCACGTTGATGGAGACTTCAACCCACGAAGGGTAACGGCTGCGCGAGTCCATGGAGGGCTCTGATGGCTCGTATCCGCGTCAGTATTTCCCCGAAGAGGAAGGGATGATGCAGTACATCTTCGGTAGGTATTTCCCTCAGTTATGAAACCAAAAATGGTACCTGCACACAAAGAACAAATACTCGCAACCCGACGCGTAGAGGGGTTGTCAATCCCTCTCGGGTAAAAGATAGATTGGTTTGTATGATTTTTGGATAAATAGATCTCGCAATAAAACAAAATAAAATAAATAAAGAAAAAGTGCAGCAAGGTATTTTTGGGTTTTTAGAATAATAGATCTGAAAACAAAAGCAAATAAAAATAGATCTCAAAGAAAATATGATAAAGAATAGACCCGGGGGCCGTAGATTTCACTAGTGGCTTCTCTCGAGAAAACTAGCAAAGAAAACAGAATCTGTCAAAAAGAGAACAGTCTGTAAAGATGCGAATTGTTCTCATACTTCTGTAACTCCAAAAATTCTGACAAACTCGGAAAACAGAGGCAATTTGTATATCAATCTTGTGTAAAAAATTCAGGATTTTTCGTCGCTCCCGTAAATCTAGACAATTATTTTACTGGACGCAAAAGTTTCTGTTTTTCAACAGGATCAAATCAACTATCACCAAAGCTATCCCAAAGGCTTTACTTGGCACAAACACTAATTAAAATATAAAAAACACAATCATAACAGAGGCATAATTGTGCAAACACTCAAGAACAAAAAGAAAAAGGCAAAAATAAATTTTATTCATTGGGTTGCCTCCCAACAAGCGCTATCGTTTTACGCCCCTAGCTAGGCATAAAGCATAGATTCAAGTATTGTCATCTTTAGTTTTAGATCCATAGGATTCCCTCATGATTGATTCATATGATGGCTTGATTCTTGTTATAGGGAAGTGTTCCATTCCCTTTCTTAGTGGAAATTGAAATTTAACATTGCCTTCTTTCATATCAATCACGACACCAATAGTACGTAAAAACGTCTACCAAGTATAATTGGACAAGACGGATTGCAATCAATATCAAGAACAATAAAATCTATGAGCACATAATTCCTATTTGCAAGAATAAGAACATCATTAATTCTTCCCAAAGGCTTTTTAATAGTAGAATCCGCCAAGTGCAAATTTAAGGAACACTCTTCAATATTGGTAAGACCAAGCACATCACATAAAGATTTCGAAATTATGGAAACACTAGCACCCAAATCACATAAAGCAAAACACTCATAATTTTTAATCTTAACTTTGATGGTAGGTTCCCATTCATCATGTAATTTTCTAGGAATTGAGATATCTAATTCCAACTTTTCTTCAAAAGCTTTCATCATAGCATCAACAATATGTTTGGTAAAAGCTTTATTTTGTTCATAAGCATGGGGTGAATTAATCATGGATTGCAACAAAGAAATACAATCAATCAAATAGCAACTATCATAATTAAAGTCCTTGTAATCCAAAAGAGTGGGTACATCACTAGTTAAAGTTTTGACCTCTCAAAACCCACTTTTATCAATTTTTTCATCAAGATTTTCACCCTCCAAATTATTGAGACGCCTTCTAACTAAAGTTGACTCTTCTTCAGTCCCTTTATCATCAATTTTAATTTTACTAAACAAGGAATCAATAGAAGAAACACCAATCACTTTAAGATCTTCATCATTTTTATGAAAGCAATCACTAGAAAATGCTCTTTCTAAAAATTCTCTTTTAGCTCTAAGCATAGCGGTTCTTTTATTACTTTCATCCATAGAAACATATAAAACTTTAATTGATTCCTCAACCTTACGCACAAAAATTTTCAACTTGAGATTTTCTACATCATGAGAAATTCTATCAATGCTTCTAGACATATCATCAATCTTATTCAACTTTTCTTCTATCTTATTATTGAAAACTTTTTGAGCATTGATAAATTCTTTAATATTATTCTCAAGATCAGAGGTGTTCCTATTATTATTATAAGAAGGATTACCATAGGAATTACCATAATTATTAGAGGAATTTCCAGGAAAAGGCCTAGGATTAAAATTACCTCTATAAGCATTGTTATTAAAATTGTTTCGTGAGACAAAATTCACATCTACGGAGTCACTATTTTGCTCAATCAAAGTAGACAATGGCACATCATTAAAATCAATAGGAGCACTTTTATTAGCAACCAATTTCATAAGAGCATCAACTTTTCACTCAAAGAATTTATTTCTTCAACCGAATTAACCTTTTACTAGTAGGAGCCCTTTCGGTATGCCATTGTAAATAATTTGCCATAATATTATCAAGCAATTTAGTAGCTTCATCCAAAGTAATTTCCATAAAAGTACCACCCGCGGCGGAATCTAAAAGATTTCTAGAAACAAAATTCAATCCCGCATAAGTTTTTTGTATGATCATCCAAAGATTTAAACCATGAGTAGGATAATTTCTTAGCATGAATTTCATTCTCTCCCAAGATTGCGCAACATGTTCATGCTCAAGTTGCTTAAAATTCATGATTTGAGTTCTAAGAGAAATATTTTTTGCGGGCCGAAAATACTTAGTAATGAAAGCATCTTTGCACTTATCCCAAGAATCGATACTATTGCGAGGCAAAGAAGAAAACCAAATTTTTGCGCGATCTCGCAAAAAAAACGGAAATAATTTCAACTTCACAATATCATTGTCCATATCTTTTTTTCTTTTGCATATCGCATAATTCCATGAATGTGTTAAGATGGGACGCGAGATCCTCATTAGGAGTACCGGAAAACTAATCTTTCGTAACAAGATTCAACAAAGCAGCATTAATATCACAAGATTCCGCACTAGTGGCGGGAGGAGCAATCGGAGTGATAATAAAATCATTGTTGTTGGTATTGGAAAAGTCACACAACTTGGTGTTCTCTTGAGTCATAGTGACTACGCAAACAAGATTGCACACAAAAACAGATCTTACGAAAAACGGCGAATGAAAAAGAGGGCGAATAAAACGGCAATTTTTTTGTGAAGTGGGGGAGATGAAAACGAGAGGCAAATGTCAAATAATGTAAATTGCAAGGAGATGAGATTTGTGATTAGGAACCTGATAGGTGTTGATGATGTCTCCCCGGCAACGGCGCCAGAAATCCTTTCTTGATGGCTCGTATCCGCGTTAGTATTTCCCCGAAGAGGAAGGGATGGTGCGGTACAGCTTCGGTAGGTATTTCCCTCAGTTATGAAACTAAGGTTATCGAACCAGTAGGAGAACCAAGCAACACTATATAAACGGTACCTGCACACAAAGAACAAATACTCGCAACCCAACGAGTAAGAGGGGTTGTCAATCCCTCTCGGGTAAAAGATAGATTGGTTTGTATGATTTTGGATAAATAGACCTCGTAATAAAACAAAATAAAATAAATAAAGAAAAAGTGCAGCAAGGTATTTTTGGGTTTTTAGAATAATAGATCTGAAAACAAAAGCAAATAAAAATAGATCTCAAAGCAAATATGATAAAGAATAGACCCGGGGGCCATAGATTTCACTAGTGGCTTCTCTCGAGAAAAATAGCATACGGCGGGTAAACAAATTACTATTGGGCAATTGATAGAACTTCAAATAATTATGATGATATCCAGGCAATGATCGTTATATAGGCATCACGTCCACGATTAGTAGACCGACTCCTGCCTGCATCTACTACTATTACTCCACACATCGACCGCTATCCAACATGCATCTAGTGTATTAAGTTCATGAAAAAATGGATTAATGCAATAAGAACGATGGCATGATGTAGACAAGATCTATTCATGTAGGAATAGACCCCATCTTGTTATCCTTAATAGCAACGATCAATACGCGTCTTGCTGCCCCTTCTATCACTGGGAAAGAACACCGCACGACCGAACCCATCACAAAGCACCTCTTCCCATGGCAAGAAAAATTGATCTAGTTGGCCTAACTAAACCAAAGATTCGAAGAAGAAATACGAGGCTATAAGTAATCATGCATATAAGAGATCAAAGAAACTCAAATAACTTTCATGGATAAATAGATCTGATCATAAACTCAAAGTTCATCGGATCCCAACAAACACACCGCAAAAAGAGTTACATCAAATAGATCTCCAAGAGACCATTGTATTGAGAATCAAAAGAGAGAGAGAGGAAGCCATCTAGCTACTAACTACGGACCCGTAGGTCTACAATGAACTACTCACGCATCATCGGAGAGGCACCAATGAGGATGATGAACCCCTCCGTGATGGTGTCTAGATTGGATCTGGTGGTTCTGGAACTTGCGGCGGCTGGAATTGTGTTTCATCGACCCCACTAGGGTTTTTGGATTTTCAGGGTATTTATAGAGCAAAGAGGCGGTGCGGGAGGCGGCTGAGGTGGGCACAACCAACCTGGGCGCGCCCAGGCGCGCCCTGGTGGGTTGTGCTCCCCTCGGAGCCCCCCTCTGGTACTTCTTTGGCCCAACAGGCATCTTCTGGTCCAGAAAAAATCTCCAAAAAGTTTCGCTGCATTTGGACTCCATTTGGTATTGATTTTCTGCGAAATAAAAAACAAGCAAAAAACAGCAACTGGCACTGGGCACTATGTCAATAGGTTAGTCCCAAAAAATGATACAAAGTTGCTATAAAATGATTGTAAAACATCCCAGAATGATAATATAACAGCATGGAACAAGCAAAAATTATAGATACGTTGGAGACTGTCGGATTCAGGGCTCCGCAAACCCAAAGAAGGTTCAAACTCTGGGGAGTGTGCGAAGAACTCAACCTATCCAACCAACCAACCCGTCGCCCTAGAGCCTAGCTCGATGGATCGAGGAAGGAGATGGACACGACAGTTTACCCAGGTTCAGGCCACCTTGCGGTGTAAGACCCTACTCCTGCTTTGTGGTGGATTTGCCTCACGAGGGGCTGGGGATGAACTAGTACAAGGGAAGAACAACCTCACGAGGTCTGCTCTGGGGTGAGGGTGAGTCGTCCTTCGGTTTGGTCCCTCTCTATGGTGGTGGCTAGCTTATACTTATAGCGGCCTCGGTCCTCTTCCTCCAAAACGAAGGCGGGAAGGGATCCCACAGTGGCCAATTTGAAAGGGGACAAGTAGTACATCTTATCCTGACGAAAGGTGGTCTTCGCCTGCAAAGCTTCTGGTCATGACGCCGCGGTGGGCTCGGCGATGACATCCGTCCTGCCATCCTGGCGGTCTTGGTCTCGTTGCACTGGAATGGAAAACTTTGCCTGATTCCTCAGGAACCCACGCCTGCGCTTGTCTCCTTAGCACCAAAGAGGAAACCTGCTCTTCTGCGCCTGCTGGCGCCCGCCTGGCCTTGGTCGTCATGGCTTGCGTCATCGCAACCTCGTGAGGTTGGATACCTGCATAGAAATCTCCGCTCCTTAGGAGGAAGCCTGGGGAGGTCGCTCCCTCAGGAGGTCTTGGTGCTGTCTGCCTCATGAGGCTTGGCCCCTCACGAGGGTCTTGTCTTGTTGGTGTTGAAACTGGGCCGTACCAGGCCGCCTATGGAGCCACGCCATGGGCCGCAGGCAGGCAAGTCTGGGTACCCTGGTTCCCAGAACGCCGACAGTAGCCCCCGGGCCCAAGGCGTGCTCGGACTTGGCTTCGAGGCGAAGCCAAAGGGCAAGGGCGAAGCGCCGTGGGCCCCAATTGCCTGTGGACTGAGCCGACTCGTGGCGCTTGATGGGACATGGGCATCTCCACCTCTCCACGTCGCCTCGGCAACCACGCGACTTGACAAAAGACTGGCGCCCGCCCCGCGCCATCATTACCTTCTCTTCGCCTTGCTCCAGATCCCCTTTCTTCCTGCTGAGAGCGTCGCCAGATCTGGTCGAATTCCTCCTCGCTTTCGCGTCTCTTCTCCCAAGTTCTTCGCAGATGGCATCCGGGAAGGCGAAGCCGACCGCGCAGGCCACGAGCTCCTCCTCCTCACCTGCGCCGGCCCTCGGCACGTCCTCCATCACCGAGAAGAAACACCTCGCCGCCGCGCTCCCACTGACGGCGAGCGCCGACAACGAGTGGAAGGAGACGACGCTCTTGGCCGGATCCGCCGAGCGAGGGACCCTGGCAGGGACATTCTACCCCTTCTTCCTCCACAGCGTCTTCGCGGGGCTCGTCCCGCCTTCCTCCGAGTTCTTCACCGCCGTCCTCAACCATTACCAGGTTCAGGCTCTGCATCTTCAGCCCAACTCCATCCTTCTCCTGTCAATCTTCGCCTTTTACTGCGAGGCGTTCGTGGGCGTGATGCCTTTCATTGCGCTCCTCTGCCACTTCTTTGCGCTCCTCCACCACTTCTTCTATCTCCGGATGCACGACCCAAACCAGCGTTCAGGCTGCGTCTCCTTTGCCGCGGTCCATAGTGGCAACGCGCTCATGGGGGCCGGGAAGAAGGTGGAGAACTTCTGGCGCAAGTGGGTCTTCATGGACGCCAGAGGCCTCCACGAGCAGCTGGAGTTGCCAACCGAGCTACCGGAGAAGCTTGATTGGTGGGGTCATGAGAAGCTCACCGACCCCCGAGCGGCGCCAGTCCTGAGGAAGATGACGGCAGACATGGAGGCCGGGGCGTTGACGGGGGCCATGCTCGTCAAGGAGTTCCTGACACAGCGCCTGGCCCCACTCCAGGCGCATACGCGCCCCATGTGGGAGTTCAAGGGCGCGGAGGACGATATCCGGCTGCGCCCAGGGAGCTTGACGGGCGAGGAGTTGGACAAGGCCATGCATACCCTGCTTGAGAGGGATCCAGGCAACCTCCCAACGGCCTACATCCCGCTATACCGCCGTGCCGACGGGGCAGTGCTGGTCGCCGCTATGCCTATCTTCAACGAGCTGGGGCTCGTGCCGCCCGAGCTCTCCAACTCCCCGGTGCTGGTGTCTTCCGGTGATGACGCCGGGGAAAAGGGGGAGGAGGACTCCGAGGCGACTGTGGACGACGGGGCGGAGACCTCTCCTTCGTCGCAGAGCGAGCTTCTCTGCGGCCTCTCCGACGATGACGACGCCGCCGAGCCCCCGGTCGCGGAATCCCCGCGCTCCACTGGGGTCGTCACAAGGTCCGGGGCCACTCCCCTGCGGAGGCTAGGCCGAGCGACCCCGAAGAAGGGCGGGGCGGTGCCACCTCCTCGAGGTGACGCCTCCGCCTTGCCGACCGTCGACACCCCATCGAGGCCAGCCGTCATGCGCCCTGCCAATCCTCAGGACGCGGCGAGGTCTGTGCCCAAGAAGGTTGGGGGAGCCCTGGCCCCGATGCGGAAAAGGGCGTACATTGCCTTTGACGAGTAAGCATCTTGCCTTGTCTTTGTTTGTCACCCTCGATACCTGTGCTCATAGTGCTCCCTTCCTGGCGACCAGGACGGACATCGTGGTGAAGAAGAGGAAGGAGGGAGCCGGGACCTCGGAGGCGCCACCGCTCGCCACGGCTGGGATAGCCCTGGCTCAGGCGAAGGAGGTTGCCTCGCGCTCCCCTGCGATGGAATGGGCCCCCAAGGGTATGGTGGGGGAGCCTCAGGAGGAGTCTGCCTCCGTGGGCCAGCAGGCTCCGGAGCCGCCCGTCCGCGTCGTGCCCACGGGGGGTTCGGGGGCTCCAGAGCCCCAAGCTGGCCTTGCTGCTGTGGCGACGCCAGTCCTCGCACCGGTGCTGCCTCTTCCCCAGGCCCTTGTGCTGGCGGATTGCGGCCCCCTTGTCAGGCCCGGGGCTCTGGAGGAAGCCTTCAACGAGCTGGACCAGCTCCGGGCCGATCTCCATGACGCCGATAGGGGCATGGTGAGGGAGCGCATGGGGCTTATCTCGGGGTGGCTCCAGGCTGACGCGTCCACCAGGACGGCCTGGAACCGAGCCAAGGCTGCCGCCACGGAGAGCAAGAGGGAGGCCAATGAAGCCGCGAGGGCTCGCGACGCGGTGCTGGCCGACGCGGCATCCGCCAAGGAGCGCTGCGGCAAGGCGGAGACTGAGCTGAAAGCTCTCCGCGAGGCGCAGGCTGCACACACCCAATGGCTCCATCAGTAGGAGGAGGAGCTCAAGGCCCGTGAAGCGACACTCGCCGACCGCGACGCCAAGCTGGCCCAGGCAACCAAGGACCAAGCTGCGAAGCGGGACCGCCTGGGCAAGCTAAAGAAGGAGGTGGACAAGGCGCAGGCATCCCATGCCTAGCTCGTCTCTGAGGCGACGGCCTAGCTGAAGGCCAGGGAGAAGACCCTCGCTGCCGCCGAGAAAACGGCGGCCGTGGAACGCGAAGCCTTGGTCTCCTCCGAACTCAGGTCTTGCAAGGCGCTGCCCTCCCTTTACGGAGGAGGGTATGAGAAACCGCTGGCGACTCCGGAGGATGGCCCTGCTGGGCTTCTCCCCAAGCTTGCTGAGGCGCTTGAGGGCGTCGCCACTGGGGTGGACTCTGCGGTGGAGGAGGAGTGCCGTGCGCTCTTTACTTCGGCCGCAACGCGCGTCTTCAGCCACCTCCTCCTCCGGGACCCAGGCTTCGACCTCAGTGCACTGATCGAGCCGGTGGCCCTTGAATCTCGCACCACTACTGCCGAGGCCGTGAAGAAGTAGGTGGAGGCCCTGCTGGGGAAGTTCCTCTGCGTCCCCGACCCCGCAGCTGCGGCGGCAGAAGCCGACGACGAAGATGGTGGGAGCGTTATTGATGACGGGCTTCCCAAGGCGAGCGATGGCAACCACAAAGGCGATGGCGGTGCTTCTTCCTAGTCAACATTCATCGTGCCTCGCGGAGGCGTGAGAACTTTTGTTTGAACTCGTGGCACATTATGTTTTGTAATAACTTGCTAGGACTCCGCGATTTCCTTTCCGTGCTCAATTTCCTTCTTGTTTGCCTTAGTGTTCAACATCGGCAGGGCCCGGCCCCACGCATACCTCAGCCGCCGTTGGGGCGTCCGGATCACCAGGACGAGGCCAAGGGGTGAGGGGCTACGTGACCAGTGAGTCCCCTTAGTTGCGATACTCAGGGGTCCCCCTTGACGTACGAACAACCCTCATGGAGGAAACGTGAGCAGCGTGTGAGTTAATCTAGAGCCCTCCATACCTTTCCTAACCAGCTTTTGCCTGGGAGGGACGCGGGAAAACCAGGTGCGAGAGACCTGGTGAGGTGGCGTGCGTCAAGCATGGCCTGAGCGTAGCCCCCGTGCCCAGCCCCCTCACGCGGCCCTCCTGTAGGAAAGCTGCGCGGTGGGACCAAGCGACGAGCCTTTAGGCCCTCCTGAGGTTATCGCAGCCGCTAGGGTGCCCTCAGTTGTTTATTCACCAGCGCGGAGCATGGTGCTTCCACTTTAGCGTGGGCATAGCCGCTCCTCGACCGTGTCATCCACTAGCGCGGAGCATGGGGCTTCCACTGGTGCGTGGGCATAGTCGCTCCTCGACAGTGTCGTCCGCCAGCGTGGAGCATGGGGCTTCCACTGGTGCGTGGGTGGGAGTTCCCTCGGAGGGAGACTCCGGGGCATGTACAGCCTCGTCCGTGCGCATGGCTAGCACGGCAGGACTGGAGGAGGTGTATATGGGCATTCGTGAGCCAGCGCAGGACTCACGAGGCCCTACCTCAAGGCGGGTTGCGCCTAAATTTTTGGTGCGGAGCATTTGTAGGAATCCTGCGAGATGTTGGGGTGGCCTGCGCCGAGTGAATCTCCGGAGGACATCGCATGAGAAGGCCAAACACCAATGACCCTAGGAGGTGACGTGAACAGGGCCGGCCAGACAGACAGAGCTCAGCCGTTGGGTTTATCGACGCTGCAGGGACGGACCCGAGCACAGACACCGTGCCAGTCCTTAATCATGAGGCGGTCGCGGGCGGGTTTGTGAGGGCGCACGACATTCATGGTGGCAAAGCACCGGACATGCAGATTGCAACATCAAGCAATTCATAAAAGGGCGAAACCAGTTCTGATACATGCGCAAAATGATACATGCTGTAGGGGTGGGCCCTGACAGCTTGAGGATAATGCAGCCCGAGGGGCGCCCTCAACTGAACAAACCAGAAAGTCACCTGGCACCATTGTTGTAGAAGCTTTGGAGTAGCTGAAGACGTGTGCTGCGGAGATCGCTCCTCACGAGCCGGCTGGCTCCAGAGGCTCGGGAGTCTCTGGAGGCCCGGGAAGCTCGCGAGGGTCCGGCACCTCCTCTGTCAGGACCGCCTGGCGCCGGGCCTCGTGAGCCGCCAGGACGTCCTGCATGTAGCGCTGGTGCGAGGCAGCCATGTTCAGCAGGCCGAACGGCATGCGAACGTAGCTGCGGGGGCAGCCCCACTCCGTCCAACGTGGGACGGCTAGAAGAGCTCCTAAGAAGCAACCCTGTTGAGACCTAGGATGTTGACGCAGACGCGCAGCTCGCTACCCATGTCAGGGGCGGCAGCTGCACTGGATGATGCGGGGCGATGCTCGCCACTCATGGCTCGCGCCTCCTGAAGCTCCTCGATCGCCTTGGTGACGAACTCCTGAATGCCTGGCGCCTCTCGCCTTGCGCCTTGCTCACGGAGGCACGCGTTGAGGCACGCCCCCACGTGGTGCCCAAACGCCTCCCTCGTGACGCTGGTCAGGTCAGAGGCCCTCCAGACGAGATCCCCCGAGCCCGTCCTGAGAGGGGCGCCATGCACGCCTTCCTATGCAAGAGGGAAGGGCGCCCCAGCGGCGGGCGTGGGGCCTGAGGCGCGATCGTCAGGTGCGCCAGCCTCCTGACGGCCCTTGGGGAGGAGCTGCTTCTTCTTCTTGGGGATGGCCTCAGGAGGTCGAACGGCACCCTCGTCGTCTGAGTTCTTGACTGCCGCAGCCTGGTAGGCGCGCTCAAGGGAGCACACCGCAGCCTTCTCATCACAGGCGATCGTGATGATACCGCCGCTCCCTGGCATCTTGAGGACATTGTAGCCATGGTGCGTTGCCCCCATGAACTTGGCGAGGGCTGGATACCCGAGGATGGCGTTGTCGGGAGGCGGATATGGGTGATGTCAAAGTCGATGAGCTCGGTGTGGTAGTTGTCGCGCTGGCCGAAGGTGACAGGGAGGCGGATCTGCCCTATGGGGACGATGGAGCCATCGGTCACTCCTGAGAAAGGCTTGGTGGGGAGGAGCTAGTCGTACGGCACCTGGAGCGTCTCGAACGTCTCGACGGAGAGAACAGTGAGCCCCACGCCGCCATCGATGAGTGTCTTGGTGACGAGGACGTTGCTGATGGTCGGCGAGCAGAGCATCGGGAGCGCGCCAGCGGCGGCTGAACATTTGAGCTGGTCCATGGAGTCAAAGATGATGGCGTACTTGGACCATCTGAGGGGGCACGACGCCTCAAGCTTGGGGAGGGCCGCGTTCACCTCATGAGCGAACTGCTTGAAGATGCAATGAGAGGCGGGAGCCTGAGCACCACCCAGGATGTAGGCCATGGCACGAGGCTATTGGAAGCCCCTGATACGTCTCCAACGTATCTATAATTTTTGATTGTTCCATGCTGTTATATTATCATTCTTGGATGTTTTACAATCATTTTATATCATTTTTTGGTACTAACCTATTGACATAGTGCCAAGTGCCAGTTGCTATTTTTTGCATGTTTTTTACATCGCAGGAAATCAATACCAAACGGAGTCCAAACACAGCGAAACTTTTTGTGGATTTTTTTGGACCAGAAGACATCCAATGGGCTGGAGAAGCGCCTGGGGGGTGCTCCGAGGGGAGCACAACCCACCAGGGCGCGCCTGGAGGCCCAGGCGCGCCCTGGTGGGTTGTGCCCACCTCGGGTGCCCCCCGAACCGCCTCTTTGCTCTATAAATACCCCAATATTCCAGAAACCCTAGGGGAGTCGACGAAAATCAATTCCAGCCGCCGCAGAGTCCAGAACCACCAGATCCAATCTAGACACCATCACGGAGGGGTTCACCACTTCCATTGGTGCCTCTCCGATGATGCGTGAGTAGTTCTTTGTAGACCTACGGGTCCGTAGTTAGTAGCTAGATGGCTTTCTCTCTCTCGTTTGATTCTTAATACAATGGTCTCTCGGAGATCCATATGATGTAACTCTTTTTTGCGGTGTGTTTGTTGGGATTCGATGAACTTTGAGTTTATGATCAGATCTATCTTTTTATCCATGAAAGTTATTTGAGTCTTCTTTGATCTCTTATATGCATGATTGCTTATAGCCTCGTATTTCTTCTCCGATATTTGGGTTTTGTTTGGCCAACTTGATCTATTTATCTTGCAATGGGAAGAGGTGCTTTATAGTGGGTTCGATCTTATGGTGCTTGATCCCAGTGACAGAAGGGGAACCGACATGTATGTATCGTTGCTACTAAGGATAAAACGATGGGGTCTATTTCTACATAAATAGATCTTGTCTCCATCATGTCATCGTTCTTATTGCATTACTTCGTTTCTCCATGAACTTAATACACTAGATGCATGCTGGATATCGGTCGATGTGTGGAGTAATAGTAGTAGATGCAGGCAGGAGTCGGTCTACTAATCTTGGACGTGATGCCTATATAATGATCATTGCCTGGATATCGTCATGATTATTTGAAGTTCTTTAGATGAAAAGGGACCGGGTCCCCGGCTCCATTATGAAAATAACGAAACCACACGTTCGGGTCTGCTAGTGAGCATCTGAGAAAGCTAAAACAGAAGTACTCCTAGGAACGCTAGCCTATTACAGGACATAGCTATCAGGGAGATAAACTGGTTCAAACGCTATTACAAAAACCAGATAACCGAAAACAGGCAAGTTCTGCATAATTTCAACAGGGCCCCATTTTTTTCAAGAGGCCAACAGCTCGAAGGTACTGATTGCCCTCCTGGCCTTCATTGGGGGAGCTGTCACAGGTTGGGGCGACCATTCCAGCTGAAGTACTGATGAAGGGCTGAACCTCTCAGCGCTCAGAGCAAGCTTGCTTGGAGGGGATGCAACTGGATCCTTGTCGATGCGCAGCTTGTCCCAGATCAGCCACTCATGATGGTTAGCGGCGCCTTCACTTGCTCCTTTAAGTACCTCAGGAAGTCTTCCCACTTCTCCTTTTCCTGTTCTAGAATCAGGACTGCCCAGATTCTGGACAAACTCAGCATCCTCCCCAAGACCTGTTTAACAGAGATCCACATGGCATTGTTAAAAATAATAGAATTCCTAAGTTTCCATATGCTCCACATTGTTACTGCACATGCTACATTAAGGGGGGATCTCTTTTTGTTTGAAAGCCAGAATCTGGCAACAGACAAATAATCTGTCCCTACATCTACCCTAAAATGTTCTCTAATGACAGCCCACACAAGCTTAGCAACCACACAATCAAAGAGGAGGTGATGAACAGATTCATCCTCAGAGCAAAAAACACAATCCAAAGGTTTAATGATCTGCCTCTTCCTGAGATTGTCTCTAGTCATGATCTTGTTATGAGAAACCAGCCACAGGAAAACATGAATTTTAGGGGGGACATGCAGCTTCCAGACTGCAGGAATGTATACATGCATGACCCCTCTAAAATTAATAATATGGTAAAGAGAACTACTGGAGTAAATCCCATTACTCTCATATTGCCAAATTAAGGCATCAGGTTCCTCAGAAAGTACTAAGCTGTGGACAATTTCCACAAGTTGAAACCAACTTTCCATCATGCTATCTGAGAAGTTCCTTCTAAAGGTGAGTTTAATCTGGCCATTAACCCAGACATCTTTAATACTCTTAGAAATCTGATTACAAACACTATACAGGGGCCAGAATTGAATTGCTAGGGGAGAAGTGCCAAACCAGGTATCCTCCCAAAATCTCACCCTGGCTCCGTTACCAACTTTCCACCTAAAACCAAATTTAACTGCCTTTGCTACCCCCATCACTCCTTTCCAGAACCTGGATGTTGAGGGGGTTGAGTGACAATTGAAAATATTAGGAATCCTAGTGTTGTACTTATGGTCAATAACTCTCTTCCAGAGTTTATCCTCATTATCATGATACCTTTTAATCCAAGAGCCCAGCAAACTAATGTTGAGCTCTTGCAGGTTAGGGATGCCTAACCCCCCAAACTCTTTCTTCATACAAACCATCCTCCAATTAGCTAAATGAATCTTCCTATTTCCTTCAAAATCGTTCCACAAATAGTTAGCCATCTGAGTGTTAATAAGCTCTAAGGCCCATTTGGGAAACTTGAAGAAAGATAGGAGATAAACTGGTATGCTAGCTAAACAAGCCTGGACCAGAACCAGTCTGCCTTTATGAGAGAGTAGCTTTCCTCTCCAACCTGCTATTCTTTTAAGGATCTTGTCTATCAAGGGTTGAAGATCCTCCCTCTTTAATTTGTCATAATGTAAAGGGATACCTAGATACTTAATAGGGAAAGCCCCTTGCTTACATCCTAAAGTGCTAGCAAAAGGTAAAGTTTCACCTAAAGTCATGTTAATTGGGATCAATTCACTTTTATTGTAATTGATTTTCATCCCAGAGACCTGCTCAAAACAAGTGAGCACCATCTTTAGATTCAAGGCTTTCTCTAAGTTATTCTCCAGGAAAAGGATAGTGTCATCAGCATACTGCAGATAGATTATCCCTCCTTGACAGATGTTAGTACAGAGGCCTCTAATCAGCCCACTATTTACAGCTTTCATAAGCATACTAGATAACACATCCACCACTAGGTTGAAGAGCAAGGGTGAGGCAGGGTCTCCCTGTCTAAGCCCTTTAGTGGTAATGAAGAAATCACTCTCAAAGCCATTCACCTTCACCCCCACAAACCCATTTCTAGTGATAGCAGAGATCCATTTGCTCCCAAAACCTCTCAAAGACAGAAGTTCAGTGAGGAAATCTAGATTAACAAAATCAAAAGCTTTCTCATAATCAAGCTTAAGCACTAATCCCTGTTCTTTGCCAGCATGTACAGAGTGTAGTACCTCATGGGCTGTAACTACACTTTCTAAAATGTACCTGCCTTTCAGGAAAGCTGATTGATTGCAAGAAATCAGTCTATTTAGCAGAGCATTAATCCTATTAGTCAATACTTTGGTGAAGATCTTAAAGCTGCAGTTAAGGAGACTAATAGGTCTAAATTTCTTCATACTAGTAGCATCAGCCTCCTTGGGGATAAGAGAAAGAAGGGCAAAATTCAACCTAAAAATGTCTAATTTGCCTTTATGGAAGTCATCAAACATGGCCATAAGGTCATGTTTGATCATATCCCAAAATTTTTGGTAGAAAAAGAAAGGAATGCCATTAGGACCAGGGGCCCCATCAGCATATGAACTAAAAACTGCCTCTTTGACCTCTTCTTCAGTGAAGGGTTTTTGCAGCGAGTCATTCTCAGAGTCTGTGACTTTTTCCTCATCAGAGAAAAAGTCCTTATCCAGAGAACAAACTCTCTCAGAGTCACTACTGAACATGTTTTTATAGTAATCTCTAGCTACTTTTAGGATATCAGGTGTGTCAGTGACTATTCCATCAGGGCCCTCAAGGGAGTGGATATAAGTTTTCCTCCTCCTCTGGTTTGCCACTGCTTGGAAGTAGTTGGTATTTCTATCTCCTTCTTTCACATCTCTGTCTCTAGACCTCTGTCTAGATTTAATCTCCTCCTTTAGCCAATGGGCTTGGAGCTCTGCATAAATTTCTCCCATCCTAAGCTGCTCTTGTTTAGAGAGGCTAGAGGATTCTAATTTAACATCTAATCTATCATACTCATCCATGAGCTTTTTCTTATTCCTTCTAAGCTCAGCCTCAACATTTTTGCTCCACCCAGTGGTAACCCTTCTGAACCTTCTGACTTTTTCCTGCCAGATGTCCATAGAGGTATTACCACAGGCAGGGGCATTCCAGCATCTCTGGGCCATGCCCTGGAAATCTTCTCTAAGAAGCCACCATTTCTCAAACTTATAGCTAGGTGCTCTAGCCTGTTGACTCAGCCCTGAATCCCACACAATGGGTGTGTGGTCACTTCCTAATCTAGGTAGGGTAGTACTGGTAGCTAGGGGAAAAAACTTATCCAGCTCTGTATCACAGAAAAGCCTATCTATGGTGGACATAATGATGTCCTGCTGGTTATTTGCCCAAGTGTATTTCCTAGATGAGAGTTTGATCTCAAGCAAACTCCAGATCTCAACCCAGGCATTAAACTTATCACTCCATCTATGATTGATGTTACCATTACTTTTGTCATATTTAAACCTGACAAGGTTGAAATCACCCCCTACTAAGGTAGGTATCATATTGTCAATGAACAGAGAATGTAATTCTGAAAGGAAATCATCCTTATTCTCATCATAAGGAGAACCATAGACAGTGATAATTCTAAAGTCTAGGAGATTACTTTTCGTCCTAACAGTACAAGAGACTGTAAATTTACCAATGCACCAATCTAGGATGTAAAAAATATCAATATCAATCCCTACTAGGATCCCCCCAGCAGAACCCACAGCAGGCAGGTGATTCCAGGAGAAATTCCTATTATTGGTAAGAGATTTCAGGAAAGAATCAGAGAAACTCTCTTTCTTTGTTTCCTGGAATCCCACCATGGATGGCTTTACTTTGTTAAAATAATCCAGGATGAGGGTTTTCCTCCCTGGGGCAGTAATGCCTCTAATATTCCAGAAAAGACAATTCATGGCATCATCGTTTCCTCAGGGTGCTTGCCCCAGTTGTAGTCACTGGCAATAGCCCATGTGTCTAGGCTGGTAGGAGAAGGACATTTGGCTACTTTGCTAGAAATAAAATTATTCTTAAAAGGCCTACTGGGAGTAAGATGAGGGCTCCCCAACTCGACATTACCTAGTGTGTCAAGTTGGTCAGAGTTCAACATAACACTATCAGAACTATCCACATCTACACCAACTTTTTTTGCAATCTCAATGAAAGAAGGATTATTGAAAAAGGAGAAGGCATGATTGTTATTACCTTTTTTGGCTTTTTCCAGGTCCTTCACTTGTTTGAGCTCCTGAGCTTTCTCCAGAATTGATTTGCCAGATGGGGCAACTCTTGTGCTACATCTTGTTGCTTGGATGGGCCCCCATTTTTGCTTCAGTGAGTTGGCTTTAGACAGTGTAGGAAACTCAGCATCATACTCCTCCAGGTGATGCATACCTGATTGCTCCCTAGCTTGTTCCGAGCTGTCATCTGGCATTTCCATTTCCTTGTGAAGTTCTAATGTGCAGTTGTTGTCTTCCTCCATTTCCATCTCCCTCAGGATAGAGTAACACTGTTCATCAGATATAGAGTCTTCAACAATCTTATCTATCATAGCTTTCCTGGTTCTTTGAAGAGATTGTGGGACCTGGATTTTTAGGAGGGAGGGGTGTTCCACTCCATTAGAGGGGCAGGCATCAGGCATTTGTTGAAGAAATGCCAGCACTGCTTGTTTCCCTTGTGTTCTATCAATTGCCCAACAGTAATTTGTTCACCCACCGTTTGCTATTTTTCTCGAGAGAAGCCAGTAGTGAAACCTACGGCCCCCGGGTCTCTTTTCCAATATATTTGCTTTCAAGATCTGTTTTGCTATTCGCTCTTTTATTTATTTGCAACTTTTATTTTCAGATCTATTAAACCAAAAATACAAAAATACCTTGCTGCACTTTATTTTATTTGGCGTTCGATCTATCAATATTTACTACTCTCTCACGTCCGTTTGCCAATTTTTGGCGCCGTTGCCCGAAAGGGATTGACAACTCCTTTTACACGTCGGGTTGCGAGTATTTGTTATTTGTGTGCAGGTGCTGTTTACGTAGTGTTGCTTGGTTCTCCTACTGGTTCGATAACCTTGGTCTCATCACTGAGGGAAATACCTACCGCCGCTGTGCTGCATCATCCCTTCCTCTTTGGAGAAATACCGACGTAGCTTCAAGCCGCATCAAAAGGAATTTCTGGCGCTGTTGCCGGGGAGGATCTACAACATATACCAGGTTCCTAATCACAAATCTCATCTCCTCGCAATTTATATTATTTGCCATTTGCCTCTCATTTTCCTCTCCCCCACTTCACAAAAATTTACCGTTTTATTCGCCATCTTTTTCGTTCGCCGTTTTCTCGTCAGATCTGTTTTTGTGTGCACTTTTGTTTGCTTAGTCATGATGCCTCAAAGAAAATATTATGATGTTCCTTATCCCAATATTTTTCTTGAAATTGAGAAAAGTACTAAGGAATATATGACTACACAATTTGAGCACAACCAATATTTTACTGAAGAACTTAAGGAACACTCTGTTGTGCTGGAAGCTATAACTAAACAACTTGATGATATTAGTAGAGAGGTTTGCAATCTCCAATCTAAGTATGCTTTTGCTGAAAGTTTGCTAGGTAAAATATCCGATGCACAGGCTACCCTAGTAAATCAAATGGCCGCTAAACCAATCTCGTTAGAAGATAAACGTGATGAAGATCTTAAAATGATTGGTGTTTCTTCTATTGATTCCTTGTTTAGTAAAATTAAGATTGATGAAAAAGGGACTGGAGAAGAGTCAACTTTAGTTAGAAGGCGTCCCGATAATTTGGAGGGTGAAAATCTTATTGAAAAATTTGATAAAAGTGGGTTTGAAGAGGTCAAGACTTTAACTAGTGATGTGCCCACTATTTTGGATTACAAAGACTTTAATTATGATAGCTGCTCTTTGATTGATTGTATTTCTTTGTTGCAATCCATGATAAATTCACCCCATGCTTATGAACAAAATAAAGCCTTTACTAAACATATTGTTGATGCTATGATGAAACCTTTGGAAGAAAAATTGGAATTAGAAGTTTCAATTCCTAGAAAATTACATGATGAGTGGGAACCTACTATCAAAGTCAAGATTAAAAATTATGAGTGTTTTGCTTTATGTGACTTGGGTGCTAGTGTTTCTACAATTCCGAAATCTTTATGTGATGTGCTTGGTTTTACCGATATTGAAGAATGCTCTTTAAATTTGCACTTGGCGGATTCTACTATTAAAAAGCATATGGGAATGATTAATGATGTTCTTATTCTTGCAAATAGGAATTATGTGCCCATAGATTTTATTGTTCTTGATATTGATTGTAATCCGTCTTGTCCAATTATTCTTGGTAGACCGTTTTTGCGCACTATTGATGCCATGATTGATATGAAAGAAGGCAATATTAAATTTCAATTTCCACTAAGGAAGGGTATGGAACAATTCCCTAGAACAAGAATTAGGCCTCCATATGAATCAATCATGAGGGCATCTTATGGATCTCGAAACAAAGATGACAAAACTTAGATCCTTGCATTATGCCTAGCTAGGGGCGTGAAACGATAGCGCTTGTTGGGAGGCAACCTGATGAATAAAATTTATTTTTGCTTTTTGCTTTCTGTTCTTGAGTGTTTGCACAATTATGCTACTGTTATAATTGTATTTTTTGTGTTTTAATTAGTGTTTGTGCCAAGTAAAGCCTTTAGGATTGATTTGGGTGATAGTTGATTTGATCTTGTTGGAAAACAGAAACTTTTGCGTCCAGTAAAACAATTTAGAAAATTCATAGACGAGACGAAAAATTCTGATTTTTTTACACAAGATTGATATACAAATTTCCTCTGTTGTCCTAATTTTTCAGAATTTTTGGAGTTTCAGAAGTATTCGAAATCTACAGATTTCTACAGACTGTTCTGTTTTTGACAGATTCTGTTTTCTTTGCGTTGTGTGCTTGTTTTGATGATTCTATGGTTTTCTTTGATGAGTTTTTGCCATAGAAAAGTTAAAATACAGTAGATATAATTCAATAATAAAATATGAATTGGTTTGCTACAGAACTTATAGTAGTGATTTGCTTTCTTATACTAACGGATCTCACGAAGGTTTTGTTGAGTTTTGTGTGATTGAAGTTTTCAAGTTTTGGGTTATCTTACGATGGATGAAGGAATAAGAAGTAAGAATAGCCTAATCTTGGGGATGACCATGGCATCCCAAGATATTATCCAAAGAGAAGCAAGCAACTAAGCTTGGGGATGCCTCGAGTGGCATCCCCTCTTTCTTCTAACGACCATCGGTATTTTACTCGAAGCTATATTTTTATTCGTCACATACTATGAGTTTGGCTTGGAGCGTCTTGTATGATATGAGTCTTTGCTTGTTTTGCTTTATGTTCTAAGTTATGAATCCTTGCTGGACACACCTATTTGAGAGATCCAAAATTATGCCATGATTTGTTAGAATTGCTCTCTATGCTTCACTTAAATTTTTATGAGCTATGGATTTGCTCTAGTGCTTCACTTATATCTTTTTGAGCACGGCGTGCTTTAGTATTTTTGAAGAAATGCTCTCATGCTTCACTTAGATTTATTTGGGAGTTAGTATTTTTTTTAAATAAATTCTCTCTTGCTTCACTTAAATTAATTTGAGAGAAAGAAATATCATGCTCATGATCTTCACTTATATTTGTTTGAGCTTATCAAAAGCAACACATGAAAATTAGTCCCAAAGTGATAGATATCCAAGAAGGATATAATAAAAACTTTCATGAAGATCATTGGACAAAATAAACATGATTCCTTGTAATAGTTTTGAGATATGATGATGCGATATGTGAGTTATGTTGATGAGTAATTGTGCTTTAGTAAGAATATTGGTGTTAAGGTTTGTGATTCCCTATGCAAGCAGGAAAGTCAATAGTCATGCAATGAAATTATATCCTACTTGTGGTGCATTATTCGGTGTTAATTATGCTTAATGCTCGCTTATGATATTATTCGTTTTTTGGTTGGTCGCTTCTCAATCTTTTGCTAGCCTTCATTTTGCACTAAGTATGATCACTACCTGTGCATCCAAAACCCTTTAAACCAGTTTTGCCACATGAGTCCACTATATCTACCTATATGCGGTATTCTTTTGCCGTTCTAAGCAAATTTGTATGTGCCATCTCTAATTTTCAAAATAAACTTCTCATTTGTGTGTTCGTACCACTCGCGAGGCGGTGAGGGGTGGCTAATATTTTCCATGCTAGATGTGTTATTCTCACGATGAGTGTTTATTCACTTGTCATTGCACGAGAGTAAGGCAAAGGTATTAGGGATGCCCAGTCCCGAAATGAAAAAATGAATTTACTTTATGTTGTCAAATAATAAATTCCTTGGAAAGTGTTTGTATGGAGGGCACCCGTGGATACGGATAGCCATGGAAAGTGAAAGAAATGGTGGAAAAAGGAATAAACTTTATTTTCTGTTTGGGAACCGCCTATGATATATCTAGCATGGAAAGTGTTGGGAACTCTAAGTCATTTTCATTGGTGGGAAAAGCACACCTCCCAAAATATTTTTTATCTCTCAATTTTCGCTTTGAGCTCTGGCACCTCTACAAATCCCTACTTCCCTCTGCGAAGGGCCTTTCTTTACCTTATGCAATTTTTATTTTTAATTTGAGTCTCCATCTTCTCTTATAAAGCACCAACTAGGAGGCACTATGATCGTACTTGAGCATTGGATGTAGTTAATATGCGAGTGTGTTTCTTGAATGGATCAATGGTTGAGCATGATGGGCTAGGGATAACTTATTTTAGCGTTGATATTTTGAAAGACATAGTTGCTTGTTGATATGCTTGAGTATTTAAGTTATCATGTCAAAACTAGACTATTTCTTTGAACCATATAAAAGTCCAAATGTCCATGCTATAAAAGAAAGAATATGATATGACATGTTAGGCAGCATTCCACATCAAAAATTCTGTTTTTATCATTTACCTATTCGACGACGAGCAGGAATTAAGCTTGGGGATGCTGATACGTCTCCAACGTATCTATAATTTTTGATTGTTCCATGCTGTTATATTATCATTCTTGGATGTTTTACAATCATTTTATAGTCATTTTGTATCATTTTTTGGTACTAACCTATTGACATAGTGCCAAGTGCCAGTTGCTGTTTTTTGCATGTTTTTTACATCGCAGGGAATCAATACCCAATGGATTCCAAACGCAGCGAAACTTTTTGTGGATTTTTTATGGACCAGAAGACATCCAATGGGCCGGAGAAGCGCCTGGGGGTGCTCCGAGGGGAGCACAACCCACCAGGGCGCGCTTGGAGGCCCAGGCGCGCCCTGGTGGGTTGTGCCCACCTCGGGTGCCCCCCGAACCGCCTCTTTGCTCTATAAATACCCCAATATTCCAGAAACCCTAGGGGAGTCGACGAAAATCAATTCCAGTCGCCGCAGAGTCCAGAACCACCAGATCCAATCTAGACACCATCACGGAGGGGTTCACCACTTCCATTGGTGCCTCTCCGATGATGCGTGAGCAGTTCTTTGTAGACCTACGGGTCCGTAGTTAGTAGCTAGATGGCTATCTCTCTCTCGTTTGATTCTCAATACAATGGCCTCTTGGAGATCCATATGATGTAACTCTTTTTTGCGGTGTGTTTGTTGGGATCCGATGAACTTTTAGTTTATGATCAGATCTATCTTTTTATCCATGAAAGTTATTTGAGTCTTCTTTGATCTCTTATATGAATGATTGCTTATAGCCTTGTATTTCTTCTCCAATATTTGGGTTTTGTTTGGCCAACTTGATCTATTTATCTTGCAATGGGAAGAGGTGCTTTGTAGTGGGTTCTATCTTACGGTGCTTGATCCAAGTGACAGAAGGGGAACTGACACGTATGTATCGTTGCTACTAAGGATAAAATGATGGGGTCTATTTCTACATAAATAGATCTTGTCTACATCATGTCATCATTCTTATTGCATTACTCCGTTTCTTCATGAACTTAATACACTAGATGCATGCTGGATAGCGGTCGATGTGTGGAGTAATAGTAGTAGATGCAGGCAGGAGTCGGTCTACTAATCTTGGACGTGATGCCTATATAATGATCATTGCCTGGATATCGTCATGATTATTTGAAGTTCTATCAATTGCCCAACAGTAATTTGTTCACCCACCGTTTGCTATTTTTCTCGAGAGAAGCCACTAGTGAAACCTACGGCCCCCGGGTCTCTTTTCCAATATATTTGCTTTCAAGATCTGTTTTGCTATTCGCTCTTTTATTTATTTGCAACCTTTATTTTCAGATCTATTAAACCAAAAATACAAAAATACCTTGCTGCACTTTATTTTATTTGGCGTTCGAACTATCAATATTTACTACTCTCTCACGTCCGTTTCCAATTTTTGGCGCCGTTGCCCAAAAGGGATTGACAACCCCTTTTACACGTCGGGTTGCGAGTATTTGTTATTTGTGTGCAGGTGCTATTTACGTAGTGTTGCTTGGTTCTCCTACTGGTTCGATAACCTTGGTCTCATCACTAGGGAAATACCTACCGCCGCTGTGCTGCATCATCCCTTCCTCTTTGGGGAAATACCGATGTAGCTTCAAGCCGCATCAGCCCCCGGTCCCATCATCTTGGCGGTGGTCGTCGTTCCTCCTTGGTGGCGGTGGCAGCGAAGGAAGGCCGGCGTTGCCCTGAGGATGGTCCTCGCGGGGCTGGTCACGCCAGGGGCCGTCGCGAGGCTGGCCCTGCCAGCGGTCCTCATGAGGCTGATCATGCCAGGAGCCGTCGCGAGGCTGGCCCTGCCAGCGGTCCTCATGAGGCTGATCACGCCAGTCCTGGCGGGGGTTGCAGTTGTCCCAGCGGCCTCCTCCGTGGCCGTAGCCATGGTCGTTGCGCTCGGGACGGCGGCCGATGCGCCCGTTGCAGATTGCCCTGAGCTCCTGGCAGTCGTTGGTGTTGTGGCTGTGGACATTATGGAAGACGCAGAACAGACGGCTACCCTTGGAGGATTCGGGGTGGTCGCAGCCGCACTTCATCTCAGGTTCAGCCGCGAGCACAGCTGGGCCCTTGCACTTCACGTCCTTAGCCTTGGCCTTCTTGTCTTCGGGATCGACCTCCGGAAGCTCCAGGAGGGAGAGGCGACCTTCCTCTGCCCTCGCGCACCTGGCGGCCATGTTGAACATATCCAGAGCCGAGCACAAGTCCTCGTGTATGGCGAGCTCTTCCTTCATCTTGACATCCCTGATGCCCTCAGAGAATGCCGAAATGATGGCCTCGTCCGACACCTTCGGGATCTTGAGGCGAACATTGGTGAAGCGCTATATGTACTTGTGCAAGGTTTCGCCTAGCTGCTGCTTGATGCGCTGCAGGTCGCCTGCCGCTGGAGCGCGGTCGCGAGTGCCTTGGAAGTTGGCGATGAAGCGCACGCGGAGCTCGTCCCAGCAGGAGATCGACCCCACCGGAAGGTTCAGGAGCTAAGAGCGCACGCCGTCCTTGAGGGCCATAGGGAACCAGTTTGCCATGACCTTCTCATTGCCGTTTGCCGCCTCGATGCTCAGCTCATAGAGCTGGAGGAACTTAGCGGGGTCAGGGCTGCCGTCGTAGCGCGGAGGCAGATCCGGCTTGAACTTGCCGTGCTAGATGACACGGCGCAGCTCCGGGGTGAAAGCACGGCACCTTGCCGCACTCATAGGGGCCAGCCGCAGGGGAGGAGCCTGATCTCGACGCCTGCGTGCCACTGCCTCTGGCGGTACGCGGTCTTGACATGGCGGTGCTAGGAGCGCACGCGCTTCTCCTTGGGGCCGCTGCACCACCTGACAGCTTTCTTCATCGCACGCCGGCGCTCTGCGCGGCGGGTCGCGCTGGGGAGCTTCACGCCTCGGCTTGGGGCCCATGCCGTGCAGAGGTGTTGGCGTACGACACCTATGGGATCCGAGGGACCCCTTTACGGTTCGGCAGGGGGGGAGGTATGCACAAAGAGCAGAACCGATGATCAACGCGAGGGGATTTTTACCCAGGTTCGGGCCGCTGATCAGCGTAAAACCCTACTCTTGCTTTAGTTTATTATCTGTGATTTGTCCCAGTTCTTGGAGCGCTTGCGATGAACAGTAAGTTCAAGCAGCAGCTACGCATGCAGAATGGGCTAGAAAATTGTCCTCCTTTGTAGCAGTTGCCTTGGGCCTCCTTTTATATGATCAAAGGGGTCACCACAGTGGCAAACTGCTCATATGCGAGGTGTAAAGTAACTACAGTGGTTACCATACCTAACCACTGACGGTTTTGGACAAATGCATTTAATGCACCGTGAGGTGTCCCTACTTTCTTGGGGATGGAAAAAGGAGCCATCCCATCAGCACCGCTTAGGCTCGCCTCCACTAGTGCCTCGCCACGCATCCAAAAGTGGGGCCAGAATGCCAGACCGGTTGCTGTACTGGAGCGGTGGCACAGTGGTGGAACCTTGTCGGGTGCGAATCTTGCCGGGCTTGTCGGGCTACCCCGGCAAGATCTTGCCGGGAGCCGAGCCCTTGGCCTTCAGTCCTCCTTATCTTCCGATCCTTGGCATGAATGTCTCTTGATAACCTTGGATCAATCTTCAGCTATCTCCCCGACAAGCCTTGCCGCAGGTATGGCTACAACCATCCGTGCACAAGTATGGGGTATTAAAGGCCCAATATTTAGTACACCGACAGGAGCCCTCGGGCCTACGCCACACACGGGTGCGAGGCGTTGTTGGGCTAGGCCCAAACAGTGCACGGGCACGCGTGGCAGGGATTAACTGCTCGTAATCATTCCGCCTACTGCGCTTCCCCACTACGCGCGTTGAATGCGCGACGTGGGAAGCGTGCACTGAACGGCCACGGCCACAGCGCGCTTGTATGGGCGTGTTCACATAGGGCAATAAAAGAAGCAGCCTCGCTCCTTCCCCGTAAAAAGGAATCCGCAAAGGCGCTGCCCTTTTACCCCCTCTTCTTTCCAATCTGAAATCCGCCATTACCTTCTCTCTCCCTAGCCCAGAGCAGAACTTCTCCTCATCCGCTTATCGCCTCCACACCCGCTCCATCCTCGGCATCCGCCTTCGCATCCACCATGCCGCCCAAGGCTAGCACGAGCAAGGGCAAGGAGACGAAAGCCGATGTCCCGGAGAGTGAGTTGGTGAAGATGCGGAAGAAGTACGTTGTCTTCGCCCTGACGCTCGACGCGGAAGCTTTGAGGAACCGGTACCAGTGCATGTGGGCGAGGGAAACGGAAGCTCACCCCGCGACTCGCGTGGCCCCAGGTTCCTCTCCAAAAGCGGCCCTGATAGATATCCCTTCTTCGCCACTTACTTTTACTGCGGGCTCTGCCCTCCATTCTCTGATTTCTTCAACGATATCATGTATACATACGGCTTCCATCTCTTAGACTTCACGCCGAATGCCGTAACTTGCATGGCTATCTTCGCCCATCTTTGCGAAAACTTTGTTGGAGTAGTTCCCAACACCACCCTCTTCCGCCATTATTTCATTCCACGCGTCAAAAAAGGGGATGCCCTCGCCGGTTCTATCGCCTGGATCCCAAGGGCATGGAACAAGGAGATATATCCGGACGGGGTTTACCGCGAGAAGTGGGAAGAATGGTGGTCTGAGTGGTGCTGGATCAAGGAAGCAGACCCCCATCCCTTCTGTTCGCCCCGACGACAAAAGGCGGTTCGCGGCGAGGACTGGAGCGATTTTGACGCTCAAGATGACAAGCTCACAGTTGCCACGACCAGGATCCTTTGTTTGAAAGCCGCCGGGCTCACAGTCGAGATGATAGGTTCTGATTTTCTTCGCCGGCGCATCGCCCCTCTGCAGAACAAGGGGAGACCAGCCTGGGAGTTGCAGAACGCGGCAGATATCATGAGGCTGCGCCCCGGACTGAACAACAACCTGACGATCATGCATCTTGGCGCTCTCCGCCACCGGCTATTCCAGCGTGAGGACAAGCACAAATTGCCGGCAAGAATTGTTCCCTTGTGCAACAACTCCGCCCTGGGGTCGATCATTGCCGCAATGCCGATGTTCAACGCTCATGGCCTTGATGCGACCTGGGCCGAGCCATCGGCGGAGGAGGCACAGAAGTTCTTCGACAACTTGTCGGAGAGGCCCGTCCGGGAAGAGACAAACCTCATCCGCGCCACAACTGACGAAGAAGTGGCATACATTGCCACTAGAGTGGAAGAGGCGAATCTTGCCGCGGAGGACGACAACGTCGGCTTCACAGAATGGGAAACCAGCGACGCAGAAGTCGTGCTGGAGGAAAAACCTGCCGAGGAGGATGAGGTTGCCGGGGAACAGAGCGGCGCAGCCGCTGAGAGCTCATCGGGCGAGGAAGCAGCCAAAGAGCAGCTGTAGGAGGAGCCCCCAGCCCCAAAGAAGGCAAAACACGTCCTTTGAAAAGCTGCCTCCAGCGTCCCGGCAAGTCAGGCTTCTTCGAGCAGCGAAGCCCCCGACAAGGGGGCGGCCGACAAGGCCGTACCACGGCAAGGGATTCGTCAACAACCCGTGCAGCGCACGAGACACGCACCTGCGGCAACCAGGGGGCGGCAGGGGCGTCCCATACAGCAGCACCGGGAGTTGAGGCGGCAGAGCCGCACCAACCCCCTACACCTGCCGTAGCCAAGCGACCCAGGACTCCTCCTCCGCCTCCCCATACGGACATTGCAACGGAGGTCGACTTCGACATCTCCGGTTTCAGCCCAGAACGGGAAGAGGAAGAGTAAGCGTCCCGTCACAATCTTTACTGCCCAAATTCTGAATTCAATTGATCTCATCGCCTTGCTTTGTCTTGTCTCTGCAGGGAGGCAGAAACTTTGGCGGAAAGGATGGCGAAGAGGGCGAAAACCTCTACGGGCGACGAGCCACCGACAAGCTCTACGAGCGTGCCAGAGACTATCTTCATTAGCCCGGAGCTTAGCCCTCGACGCAGCCCTTAGCACAGCCCCCAGCGTAAGTCCATTACTTGTTTCCCGCTGGCGGGTGCTAAGGTTTCTACCTTTGCCGCTGACATCTTTGGGCTTGTAGGAGAAGAGCGGCAACAGGGAGAGCCGGTGGAGGACGCCCCCATCGTGCCGCCTCCATCAACCACACCGCCCGCGAGTGCATCCCCGGCAAGAACTCCTACCGACGAGCTTATCTTGGAAGAAGAGGTGCCGGCAAGCACGGGCACGGGCAACCTTTCCCCGGCAACCAAAGTTGCCGGGAGGGGCGAAGCTACCCCTCACCAGCTCGACGCAGGTAATCCTTTGCCTTAGAGCACTTGTGATTTTTTTCTTTATCTTTCTGAACTTTGATCTTGATATGATTTTCTTTTCCTCCTTCGTCCTTCAGAATTCCCTATAATAGAACACATGGACATCGACGTTGTCATCGAGGAGACCGCCAGAGATGCTGCCACCGAAGCTGACAGGATTGCCGCTAGCGAGGCCACCGAAGATGCCACCGTCAAGGCCAGCGTGGCCGCTGCCGAAGGAGCCGCCAAGAATCTTGTCGAGAAGGCCGGCGAGGAGGTCGATGACCGTACTGACGGCATTCCTGCCACAGGAGCGCCAGGTGCTACGCCAGCCACAGAGCCCCCAGCCACCGGTGAGATGCTTGCCGAAGATCAACCATCGACATTTGAGGCCCCTTCATCGAGCAAGTATCTCAAGGTTGGCGACAACTTGTTCGTCAACCTACCGGGGACGGCAAGCGTTGAGGCGCCGATCGAAGGAGAAATTTTTGATGAAGAAGTCATCACCGCTGCCGGGCTTAGGATTGTCGATGAACCAAGCGCCAGTAGCGGCAAATCCAAAGAAGATCGACTCCTCCAGGCCATGGGCGATAACTTCCGCAAACTTCAGACGCTCCATCGTGCTCGAAAGGAGAAGGTAGCCGCCAGAGCCGTAGTTGTCGAAGCAGCCGAGGTGGATTTCCAGAGATGCGTCGAGCAAATGCAGATCTGGTACGCCGAGGCCTTTTAGGAATTGACTGTCGGCCGGGAACAAGTGAGCCAAAGCTGGACGGAGCTCCACTTGAAGCAGCCCGATATGGAGAGGACGCAAGAAGAAGCCGCGCAAAAGGTTGCCGCTGAAGAAGCTCTCTTGACGCAGCGCTGCATTGGGCTTGACGCTGATGAAGAAGATCTTGCCGCGCGCGAACAGGCACTTACCGCCAAACTTCGCGACAAGGACGAAGAAATTGAGAAACTTGTCGCGCGGCGGACCCAGGAGCTGGAGCAGAGGCATAAAGAGGCGCTCGAAGCTGCAACTGTAGATCACGCCAGCAAGCTCAAGGAAGCCATCGATGCTGCCGAGGCCGCAGAGGCCGCCAAGAACGAGCTGAGCGACAAGGCCAAGAAGCTGGAAGCAGATCTTGAGGAGCACAGCAAGGAGCTCTCAACGCTCAAAGCGAGAGGGAGAAAACCCTCCATAGCCTGGCGGAGATGCAAGTTGCTATATCTGACAAGACCAAGCAGCTCTCTTCAGCCAATGATGCCATTGCTGATCTGAGGCTGAAACTGACCACGTTGGAGAAGTCTCTCCAGGACGACAGGGCCCGCGAGAAGGCCATGAGCAAAGATCTCCAGGAAGAGAGGAATTTGCTTAAGAGCACTGCCGCCGACCAAGTTGACTATGAGAAGGGCGTGCAAATCTGGACTGAACGCCTTGCCGATACCGTGGAGAAACTTGCTGCACAGCTGTCAACCATGGGTCGGGAGGGCCTGCAAAACTTCAGGTATTCCACTGAAGACAGGATATCCATGAGCGCCAGGTTGACCATGTTCTTCGAGAGCATCGTCGATGCCCTGAAGTTGCTCCAGTCCAACCGAGCGACCCAACCGGCGAATGAATCCCACAAGCTTCGTCGAGCCGTCCTCCACAAGGTGCTCATCAAGGTGGCGCACAAGAATCCTGGAATCGACCTCTCCAACGTGCTCGACCGCTTGCCGAAGGATGCGGATCTTCAGGCACTTGAGAAGCTTGTCGCGCCCATCCTCGAGAAGGTGGACTCAATCAAGAGGGTTGAAGGCCAGCGCAGGGACTAGCTGTCTCGCTTTTTCTTGTCGCCATTCCATGCCAAAGACAATTTAGCCTTAGATTAGAACCGCGGCAACTTATTGATGTAAAATAACTTGCTATGATTGAACATATGCATGCCATTCCCCTTGTTCGATTTCTTCCCGTATGATTACGCCCTACGCTTGCCGGAAACTTGTCGGCGCGCAACCTGCCGTGAGTGCTGGGTGCGGGACTTCAGCAGCCTGCTGGAGGTGCAGCGGCTAGCAAGACACCTTGACGCTCTTGGCGTAGCCACTTATACTGTTGAGCGGACTCGAAACAGAACAAGGGCGCAGCCAATCACGACAAGGGTTCCTTCGCGTGCATGTTTTCCATACAAGGGCCAAAATCGTCCGAAGGAAATAGCCTAATAATAAAAATTGTAAAACTTGCTCAAAGTTTCGAACTTAGCTTTTTGTCGCTGTATTCTCTCTGGCAAGAAACCAATTCTGAACATCGCCCATTGGTATCCATACCTTCCTTCCTCCTCCCCGGCAAACTTGCACGCGAGGGAACCTTCTATCCTTTGAGAAAAAGAAAGAAGAGAAAATAAAGATATGGAACCTTGGCGGTTCGTTAGTCTTACCGAGGATCAAGTGCCATACAATATCTCAGGTAAACATGCATATATATATAAACATGGAAATCAACAAGAAATGCACAACACTTAAGCTTATTCAACTGTGCACAGGGTCTGCGCCTGGCTTTGTACAAAGGATTACATGCCTTGCCGGCAAGACTTGTACAAAAGGAGGTTGCCGGGGATCCCCGGCAACCATGCCTTATGGGTAAAACTTGCGAAGATGTTCGATATTCCAGGAATTGCTCACTGGAACGCCATCCTCGGTCTCCAGGCGGACATCGCCGGGCCTGGTGACTCGTACTACCCGATAAGGGCCTTCCCACTTTGGCGTCAACTTGTTTGAATTCTTGGTGGACTGAATCCGCCGAAGAACAAGGTCGCCTTCCTCAAGGCTTCGGGCATGAACTTTGCGGCTATGGTAGCGGCGCAAAGCTTGCTGGTAGCATGCAGCCCGCACAACAGCCTGAAGACGATCCTCCTCGAGGAGCACAGCGTCATCTTGCCGCAGTTGCTCTTGCTCAAGCTCATCATAAGCGAGCACTCGAGGTGACCCGTATATGAGTTCCGTGGGGAGAACTGCTTCCGTTCCGTAAACCAGAGCGAAGGGTGTCTGGCCAGTGGCTCGATTTGGTGTCGTTCTGATTGACCAAATAACCACCGGCAACTCATCAATCCAGCGTCTTCCGCACTTTCTCAGCTTGTCAAAAGTTCTGGTCCTGAGACCGCGCAGCACTTCAGCATTAGCCCTCTCCGCTTGGCCGTTGCTTCTCGGCTGAGCAACAGAGGCAAATCAAACTTTGCTGCCAAGGTCTTGGACGTATTGCATGAAGGTGCGACTTGTGAACTGTGTGCCGTTGTCGGTGATGATCCTGTTGGGTACACCGAAACGGCAAACTATCCCTTTAAAGAACTTGATGGCTGATTGTGCTGTCACCTTCCTCACTGCTTCCACCTCCGGCCACTTTGTGAACTTGTCGATTGCAACGTACAAGTACTCAAAGCCCCCGGTAGCACGGGGAAAAGGGCCCAGTATGTCGAGCCCCCAGACCAAAAATGGCCAGGAGAGAGGGATTGTCTGAAGAGCTTGAGCTGGCTGATGCGATTTTTTGAATGAAACTGGCACGCTTCACACTTGGTTACTAGTGCAGTTGCATCCTGGAGAGCGGTGGGCCAAAAGAAACCTTGTCGGAATGCCTTTCCGACAAGCGCTCTTGACCCTATGTGGGAGCCACATATGCCTTCATGTATCTCTGCCAACAGCTCCAGTCCATCTTCCCGAGGAATACACTTCAATTTCACACCGTTCAGTCTCTTTCTGTATAGAACGCCATCGACGAACTGGTACATGCTAGACTAACGGGCTACTTTTTCTGCTTCTTCCTGCTCCTTAGGGAGTTCCCCTGTTTGAAGAAAATGAACAATGGGCTGTGCCCAAGCTGGAGCCTGGGGCTCGACAACTAGGACTAAAGGCATCTCTTCCGCCAGGGGAACGTTTGTCTCGACGGCAAGGGCCTGAGCCCCTGCTGGAGCCTGTTGTTCCTCGGCAGGCTTGCCGCTGATCCCGGCAACTTCCTTGCCGGCGGCTCCCGGGAGCTCTGCCGGAAAGTACTGACCAGAATTCAACTTCCTTCTCTTTGCTTGTACTATTGATGGCACTACAGATGGCTGAGTCAAATGGATGTGCTTCGTATGCAGACCGTCAAAGCGCTCTTCCATTTTTCTCACTTCATCCACATAAGCTTGCATCAATGGACTCTGATAATCTTTGTTAACTTGCCTGACAACAAGCTGCGAATCACCTCTGATGATGAGTTTCTTGATACCAAGGTCCGCCGCGATCCTGAGACCAGCAAGCAAGCCCTCGTACTCCGCAGTGTTGTTTGTCGAGCTCTCCCGGGGAAAATGCATCCGAATTACATACTTGAGGTGCTCTCCGGTGGGTGCGACAAGTAGCACACCAGCCCCGGCGCCTTGCAGCGTAAAAGCACCATCAAAGTACATAACCCATTCTTGATATGTTTCCTTACCGGGAAGAGTTGTTTCTTGAATCTCCTCGTCTGGCGTTGGGGTCCATTCCGCAATGAATTCCGCCAAGGCCCTGCTCTGAATTGTTGAAGTACTTTCAAACTTGAGGCCAAAGCTCGACAACTCCAATGCCCACTCTACAATCCTGCCAGTTGCCTCTGGATTTTGCAAAATCCGCTGCAACGGGAAGCGAGTGACGACGGTAATCTCATGTGCTTGAAAATAATGGCGCAGTTTCCTCGAGGCCATAAGAAGGACGAAGAGCAATTTCTGCACACCATAGTATCTTGACCTAGCTCCCTGCAAAAGGGAACTAACAAAATAAACTGGACGCTGCACCATCTTTTTCTTTTGCACGGATTCCTCTGGCTGCGCAGATCCTGTCTTGTCGGCACCAGATCTTGCCGGGGAAGACCCCGGCGCGTCACTTGACGGGCCTGCCGCTGCCGTCGCCCCCTCGTCAACTTCTCTCTGCGCCACTAACGCAGCACTAACCACTTGATTTGTTGCCGCTAGATACAGCAGCAACGGCTCTTGTGGT
Organism: Thinopyrum elongatum; assembly: GCA_011799875.1. Classification (NCBI taxonomy): domain Eukaryota; kingdom Viridiplantae; phylum Streptophyta; class Magnoliopsida; order Poales; family Poaceae; genus Thinopyrum; species Thinopyrum elongatum. The sequence continues at coordinate 537,925,022 of CM022301.1, read as the reverse complement.
TTAGGTGCGACTAGCGTCGGCGGGGAGGAGAGGTACCTCTTCAAATCTTGCAGCGCTACCTCCGCTTCCGGAGTCCATCTCATTGGACCTGCCTTTTTCAAGATTTTAAAAAAGGGCAGGGCGCGCTCAGCAGATTTGGAGATAAACCTGCTTAAGGCAGCAACGCAGCCGGCAAGGCGACGTACATCCTTGACGCGTCTTGGTGCTTGAATCTGCTCAATAGCTTTGATCTTGTCGGGGTTCGCTTCGATCCCACGCTGAGATACAAAGAACCCGAGAAGCTTGCCGGAAGGGACGCCAAACACACACTTCTCGGGATTGAGCTTTAAATTGATCTTGCGCAGATTTGCGAATGTTTCTTCTAGATCTTGTATGAGCGTCGCTTTACCTTTGGTTTTGACCACTATGTCATCCATGTATGCTTCTATATTTGTATGTAGCTGAGGCTCACAACCAATTTGGACCACTCTCGCAAATGTAGAACCAGCACTTTTCAACCCGAAAGGCATTCGTAAAAAACAATACGTACCACATGGGGTGATAAATGCGGTGTTTTCCTCATCTTCTTTTGCCATGAAGATCTGATGATACCCTGAATAGGCATCAAGGAACGACAGTAGATCACAACCGGCAGTGGAGTCTACAATCTGGTCGATGCGCGGCAAGGGGAAAGGATCTTTTGGACATGCTTTATTGATGTCTGTATAATCAATACACAACCTTCATTTCCCATTCGCCTTGCGCACTACGACCGGATTGGCCAACCAAGTTGGGTGAAGCACCCCTCTGACCAAACCTGCCGCTTCCAACTTTTTGATTTCTTCGGCAATAAATTCTTGCTGCTCCAAGGCCTTCTTTCTCACCCTCTGCTTGACGGGCCGCGCATGAGGACAGACAGCAAGGTGGTGCTCAATTACTTTCCTGGGAACACCAGGGATGTCAGATGGTTGCCATGCAAACACATCGACATTCGCCCGCAGGAAAGCAACGAGTGCGCTTTCCTATTTGTCATCTAGGGTGGAACTTATGGTAAAAGTCCCTCCCGTTCTGTCCTCCCTGATAGGCACTTTCTGGGTTTCTGGCGGAGCAGCCTTGGACTTCTTGTTCTTGCCGGTGGAACTCTCTGGTGCGTCCTCAACGGAAGCGCAGCACTCCGAAGAGGTGCGCTTGCCGGAGTTTGCGCCAGAGATCTTGCCGGTCTTCCTCTCCTTCCCTCCGGGAGTTCCAGCGGCAAGAGCAAATGCCTTGGCGGCAGGCGCTGCGGCTGCTTCCCGGTAGAGTTGGTCGGTGCAGATCAGTGCATCCTTCTTGTTGGAATGAACAGTGATGACACCAATCAGCCCGGGCATCTTCAACACATTGTACGCATAGTGTGCCGCCGCCATAAACTTGGCGAGCGCTGGGCAGCCAAGGATCCCATTATATGTCATGGGGATCTTAGCGACATCAAACACTACCTTCTCTGTTCTGAAATTGAGCTCACTACCAAATGTCACCGGTAGCGTAATCTTGCCTTTTGGCTGGGTCCTTCCTGGATTGATCCCTTGAAACGTGCCCATTTCCTCGAGATCTTCATCAGGAATTTGTAGCTTCTTGAGCACGTCTGGCGAGATTAAGTTCAGCCCGGCCCCATCGTCAACTAGCATTTTTGTCACCTTGAGGTTGCGGATTGTTGGTGAGACCAACAAAGGCAAGCACCCGACCGCAGTTGTGCGATCAGGGTGATCCTCGGCGTAAAAAATGATAGGCGTGTGGGACCATTTCAAAGGTTTCCGTGCCTCAGGTGACGGCTCCGCTGCATTAACCTCACGCACCCACTTTTTAAGCCGGCTGTGAGAAAAATGCAACGAGGCGCCCCCGTCGATACACATGGCCTCTGTGGCTTTCTGAAACTCGTGCTCGCTGGACTCGTCGTCTTCCTCATCATCACCGCCTCCCTCGTCTTTGTCGCGGCCTCGGGCGGGTCTTTCCTTCTGTTGCTTAGCCTTGCCGCGGCGGCCTCCTCGACCACCACGCTTCTTGCCGGATCCCTCAGCACCTTCCTGGGCCTTCTCCTTATCGCGTCTCTCATACTCAGCTCTCTGCTTCTCGACAAGTTGCTCGACTTGCCGATAGTTTTGGAGATCGTGGCCTTTGGTGCGATGGATCTTGCAATACTGGTTGCCGGAGCCTTCCGGCTTGTCGGCAGCCGCCAAGGCCTGACAGGAAGTGCACCTGGCAACTTCCTTGCCGGGTTCGTCAAACTTGGCCTTCTTGGCGGTGCCAGGGTTATCGGATTCCTCGACAGCAAGCACGGCCTTGCCTTTGCGCTTCTTGTTCCGCCGCCGGCCTTTCTTCGACGGGGTGGCAACATCTTCATCTTCAGATTCGCCCCCCGCGCCAACACCCTCACCAGGGAGTTTCCTCCCTTCTTCAGCTCGAGCACACTTATCCGCCAAAGCATAAAGCTCGGCAATACTCCTGACCTTGTTCATCGCCAGCTCTTCGCGCATCTTGCGGTTACGCACGTTCTGATGAAACGAGCTAACAACAGCGGCAGGATGAACGTCTGGAATATTGTACTGCACTCGGCTGAACCTCTGGATAAACTTGCACAGGGGCTCACCCTCCCTTTGGGGGAGGAGATGTAAATCACTTTCTTGACCAGGAGCTTGGTGACCTCCAACAAAGGCACCAACAAACTGATGGCACATATCTGACCAGGAAGAAATGGAATTCTCCGGCAGATGCATCAACCACGACCTGACATTGGGTTTAAGCACCAAAGGGAAGTAGTTGGCAAGTATCTTGTCGTCTCGGCCTCTGGCAGCCTGCACCGCAATGGTGTAGATGCTCAGGAACTCCGAGGGGTGAGTCTTGCCGTCATATTTCTCCGGGACCTCTGGTTTGAAGGTTCGGGAGTTGGGCTACTGGACTCGCCGCATCTCACGGGTAAACGCTGGACAACCTACCTCATAGGGTAAGTTGCTTGCATCCCCTGGCGCAGGCTTGTCAACAGTAGGCCCTGCACGTTTATCGGATTGATGATGCGCCTCCCATCGCCGCTCGATGGTAGTTCGAGCGTCTTCTTGCCTTCGTTCCTGGAGAACTTGACGCTGATCGCGGCGCATCCGCGGATCGGACGACGCCGTGGAATCGTCATCACAACCGCCGGTCCACCGGGTTGACAACCGCTGCTGCTGTCGTGGAGGGGAGTGCACCGTGGTAGCACCACCTCCGGTCTTCTCACCATCGGCTCGCGCCGGAACGATAGACCGCTGCCGTGAGGGCCCCGCTTGCTGCGGCCTATCCTTGTTGGCGAAGCCGACAAGGCTCTGGATAGTAGATCGCCACTCCTCCATCTTCTCCGGAGCAAGGGGAAAATCGAGGAGCAGCTGTGCACGTGCCAAAGCTTTTGCTGGCGTAGGTGGCGGCGACAGGTGCGAGGTGCGTGAGGTGCTCTGACTCCTAACAGCGTTAGAAGGAGCATCGTCACGACCACGCGACCGCACGCCACCCTCACCAGCAGTTTGGCGTGCATGCTGGGCTTGCGTGCCTTGGGATCGGTGCGCAGAAGTCTCTGCATGGGGACGTTCAGAACCACCGATGTCTCGGCGCTGCTCGCCGCGTGCGGCCTGGGAAGGCCGCGAAGCCTGCGCCGGTGCGGGAGCCCTGGACGGCGTCCCCCGATCTCTGGAATTCGTTGCGCCGCCTGTAGGCAGTACGGCTCCATCTCTGGATCTAGCGGCGTGCGGGTTGTCGTCGCCACTGCGAACGACGCCGCTCGCCTGGCTCGGATCTCCAGATCACCGTGGAAGCTCTAAACCTCCACTTCTTGCATCCACACCGTCACCCGTCTGAGTAGGCATGGGCAAGACAGACGTAGATGGAACAGCTGCTGCCGCACCCTTCTTCTTGGGCGGCATGACAACAAAGATGATGAAGAAACTGACGCGCTGATCACCAGATCAGGTTCGTGCAACCTCGGACCTCCCCTACCTGGCGCGCCAAAGATGTCGGCGTACGACACCAATGGGATCCGAGGGACCCCTTTACGGTTCGGCAGGGGGGGAGGTATGCACAAAGAGCAGAATCGATGATCAACGCGAGGGGATTTTTACCCAGGTTCGGGCCGCTGATCAGCGTAAAACTCTACTCCTGCTTTAGTTTATTATCTGTGACTCGTCCTAGTTCTTGGAGCGCTTGTGATGAACAGTAAGTTCAAGCAGCAGCTACGCATGCAGAATGGGCTGGAAAATCGTCCTCCTTTGTAGCAGTTGCCTTGGGCCTCCTTTTATATGATCAAAGGGGTCACCACAGTGGCAAACTGCTCATATGCGAGGTGTAAAGTAACTACAGTGGTTACCATACCTAACCACTGACGGTTTTGGACAAATGCAGTTAATGCACTGTGAGGTGTCCGTTTAGGTGTCCCTACTTTCTTGGGGATGGAAAAAGGAGCCATCCCATCAGCACCGCTTAGGCTCGCCTCCACTAGTGCCTCCCCACGCATCCAAAAGTGGGGCCAGAATGCCAGACCGGTTGCTGTACTGGAGCGGTGGCACAGTGGTGGAACCTTGTCGGGTGCGAATCTTGCTGGGCTTGTCGGGCTACCCCGGCAAGATCTTGCCGGGAGCCGAGCCCTTGGCCTTCAGTCCTCCTTATCTTCCGATCCTTGGCATGAATGTCCCTTGATAACCTTGGATCAATCTTCAGATGTCTCCCCGACAAGCCTTGCCGCAGGTATGGCTACAACCGCCCGGGCACAAGTATGGGGTACTAAAGGCCAAATATTTAGTACACCGACAAGAGGAGGGGGAGGAGGCGTGCCATGAGCCACGTCGCCCACCAGGGACGGCGGAGGGCGAAGCGAACGAGATGGTGCAGGGGCCTCGCCAGCGGCGTTGACGAGTTCGACGATGCGGGCGAGCCAGTCGTCATAGAGGTCGTTGGCCGGACGATAGCGCAGAAGATCGCATGCCAAGAGCAGCGTAGACTGCGCGTTCACCGGCCCATGATGGCCATGAGAAGATGACGCCGTGGCTGGAGTGGGTGATGGAGTCGCGGTGCGGCCGTCGCGCTGCACAGACGGTGCCAGCGACGAGTCCTGCTGTTCGCGGGCAGCAGGGTCGATGGCGGCGTTAGCCACCGGGGAGACAGAGCGGCGAGGGGCGCCGTTGCCCGTGGGTGTCGTCTGGGCGACACGAGCGGCCCGGCGCTCGGCTCGAACACGGAGATCGTCAGCCATTGGAACAGCGGAACGGCAGCAGAGCGAGTGGTGGGAGAGAAGCTTCAACCCGCGCCTACCCGGCACGCCAAATGTCAGATTCAGGGCTCCGCAGACCCAAAGAAGGTTTGAACTCTGGGGCATGTGCGAAGAAATCAACCTATCCAACCAACCAACCCATCGCCCTAGAGCCTAGCTCGATGGATCAAGGAAGGAGATGGACACGGCAGTTTACCCAGGTTTGGGCCACCTTGCGGTGTAAGACCCTACTCCTGCTTTGTGGTGGATTTGCCTCACGAGGGGCTGGGGATGAACTAGTACAAGGGAAGAACAACCTCGCGAGGTCTGCTCTGGGGTGAGGGTGAGTCGTCCTTCAGTTTGGTCCCTCTCTATGGTGGTGGCTAGCTTATACTTGTAGCGGCCTCGGTCCTCTTCCTCCAAAACGAAGGCGGGAAGGGATCCCACAGTGACCAATTTGAAAGGGGACAAGTAGTACATCTTATCCTGATGAAATGTGGTCTTCGCCTGCAAAGCTTGTGGTCATGACGCCGCGGTGGGATCGGCGATGACATCCGTCCTGCCATCTTGGCGGTCTAGGTCTCATTGCACTGGAATGGAAACCTTTGCCTGATTCCTCGGGAACCCACACCTGCGCTTGCCTCCTTAGCACCAAAGAGGAAACCTGCTCTTCTGCGCCTGCTGGCGCCCACCTGGCCTTGGTCATCATGGCTTGCATCACCACAACCTTGTGAGGTTGGATACCTGCATAGAAATCTCCGCTCCTCAGGAGGCAGCCTGGGGTGGCCGCTCCCTCAGGAGGTCTTGGCGCTATCTGCCTCGCGAGGCTTGGCCCTTCGCGAGGGTCTTGTCTTGTTGGTGTTGAAACTGGGCTGTACCAGGCCGTTGATGGAGCCACGCCATGGGCCGTAGGCAGGCAAGTCTGGGTACCCTGGTTCCCAGAACGCTGACAAAGACATATCAGGCTCCACCCATGAAGGGTCCACGAAGAAGCAACCTTGTCTATCCCACCATGGCCATCACCCATGAAGGACTTGCCTCACTCGGGTAGATCTTCATGAAGTAGGCGATCTCCTTGCCCTTACAAACTTCTTTGTTCAACTCCACATCACAACGGAGTATCCCAAGTGACACCTAACCAATCTAGGAGACACCACTCTCCAAAAGGTAATAGACAGTGTGTTGATGGTGAAATCCTTGCTCTTGTGCTTCAAATGATAGTCTCCCCAACACTCAACTCTCTCTCACAGATTTGGCTATGGTGCAAGAGGGATTTGCGTGGAAAGCAACTTGGGGAAGGCTAGAAATCAAGGTTCAAAAGGTTGGAATGGAATCTCTTGATCTCAACACATGAGTAGGTGGTTCTCTCTCAGAAAATGTATGGTGGATGCGTAGGTACATTCTGATGGCTCTCTCTCAAATGGAGATGGGGGTGGAGGGGTATATATAGCCTCCACACAAAATCCAACCGTTACACACATTTGACTCATCTCGGTGGCACCAATTAGTTAAACTCGGTGGCACCGATCTGTTAAAAAATATGAACATTGGGAATCTCAATGGGACCGACTGGAACAACTCGATGGGACCGATGTGCTAGGGCTTAGGGCAAACCTCGTCTTGGTTGCTCCTATTGCATCAACTCGGTGAGACCGAAGTGAAGCAATAAGTCAACAAAGAGTTGGCAAGCCATCTCGGTGAGACCGATTGCAATTCTCGGTGAGACCAAAATAAATGCAACAAGTAACAAAGAGTTGGCAAGGCCATCTCGGTGGGACCGAGATCCGTATCGGTTTGACCGAATCATTAGGGTTTCTGGCAGTGGCTATGTCAAATGAACTCGGTGGCTCCGGGTGATGGAAATATGCCCTAGAGGCAATAATAATGTTGTTATTATTATATTTCCTTATTCATGATAAAGGTTTATTATTCATTCTAGAATTGTATTGACCAGAAACTTAAATACATGTGTGGATACATAAACAAATACCGTGTCCCTAGTGAGCCTCTACTAGACTAGCTTGTTGATCAAAGATGGTTAAGGTTTCCTAACCATGGACTTGTGTTGTCACTTGATAACAGGATCACATCATTAGGAGAATGATGTGATGGACAAGACCCATCCGTTAGCTTAGCATATGATCGTTCAGTTTATTGCTACTGCTTTCTTAATGTCAAATACATATTCCTTCGACCATGAGATCATGCAACTCCCGGATACCGGAGGAATACCTTGTGTGCTATCAAATGTCACAACATAACTGGGTGATCATAAAGATGCTCTACAGGTATCTCCGAAGGTGTCTGTTCAGTTGGCATGGATTGAGATTGGGATTTGTTACTCCGTGTATCGGAGAGGTATCTCTGGTCCCTCTCAGTAATACACATCACAAGAAGCTTGCAAGCAAAGTGACTAAGGAGTTAGTCACGAGATGATGTATTACGGAATGAGTAAAGAGACTTGCCGGTAAGGAGATTGAACTAGGTATGAAGATATTGACGATTGAATCTCGGGCAAGTAACATACCGACAGACAAAGGGAATTACGTATGTTGTCATAAAGGTTCGACCGATAAAGATCTTCATAGAATATGTAGGAACCAATATGGGCATCCAGGTCCCGCTATTGGTTATTGACCGGATATGCGTCTCGGTCATGTCTACATCATTCTCGAGCCCGTAGGGTCCGCACACTTAACGTTCGTTGACGATATAGTATTATATGAGTTATGTGAGTTGGTGACCAAATGTTATTTGGAGTCCTGGATGAGATCACAAACATGATGAGGAGCTCCGAAATGGTCCGGAGGTAAATATTGATATATAGGATGATGCTATTTGGTCCCCGGAAAGGTTTCAGAATGTATCGGGTAGTCATTGTATCACCGGAAGGGGTTTCGGGAGGCCCCGGGTGGTTATTGGGCCATATGGGCCAAACGAGGGGAGCACACCAGCCCACAAGGGGCTGGCGCGCCCCACCTCTAGGCCGCTGGCCCTATGGAAGGAAAGGGGGAGGGATAGCCCCTCCTACCTTCCCCTCCACTTGAGAGAAAGGAAGGGGGGGGGGCACCCCCTCCTGCCTTCTCCCCATGCGCCTAAGAAGGAAGGGGGGCGCGGCCAGGGTAGGAGCCCAAGGCGGCCGCCGGCCCCCTTGGTGCGCCCTAGGCTGCCTCCCCTCCTCCCCCACCTATATATATGTGAGGAGGGAGAGGGGCAACACACATCCCGAACCCCAAGCCATGTGCGGCGCCCCTCTCCCTCTAGTTCGTCCTTGGTCATAATTTTCGTAGTGCTCGGCGAAGCCCTATGGAGATAGTTGCACCACCACCGTCACCACGCCGTTGTGCTACCGGAACTCATCTACTACTTCATCCATCTTGCTGGATCAAGAAGGCGAGGATGTCATCGAGCTGAACGTGTGCTGAACGCGGAGGTGCCGTACGTTCGGTACTTGATCAGTTGGATCGTGAAGGTGTATGACTACATCAACCGTGTTGATTAACGCTTCCGCTTTACGGTCTACGAGGGTACGTAGACATACTCTCCCCTCTCGTAGCTATGCATCTCCATGGATAGATCTTGCATGTGCGTAGTTTTTTTTTTGTTTTCCATGAAACGTTCCCCAACAAGGCATCATGAGCCAGATCTATGCGTAGATGATATGCACGAGTAGACCACAAAGGAGTTGTGGGCGGTGATGTTCATACTGCTTACCACCAATGTCTTATTTTGATTTGGCGGCATTGTGGGATGAAGCGGCCCGAACCAACCTTACATGTCCACGCACATTAGACCGGTTCCATTGACTGACATGCAACTTGTTTTGCATAAAGGTGGCTGGCGGGTGTCTGTTTCTCCTACTTTAGTTGAATCGAATTTGGCTACGGCCGGTCCTTGAAGAAGGTTAAAATAGCAAACTTGATAATCACTGTCGTGGTTTTGCGTAGGTAAGACCGGTTCTTGCTAGTTGCCCGTAGCAGCGACGTAAAACTTGCAACAACAAAGTAGAGGACGTCTAACTTGTTTTTGCATGGCATATTGTGATGTGATATGGTCAAGATATGATGTGATATATGTTGATGTATGAGATGATCATGTTTTGTAATAAGTTCACAACTTCCATGTCGATGTGTACGAGAACCGGCAGGAGCCTTAGGGTTGTCTTTAATTATTATATGACCTGCGTGTTAATCACTAAGCTCCATGTAATTGCTTTACTTTATCGCTATGCGTTAGCAATAGTTGTAGAAGAAATATAGTTGGCGAGACGACCCCCATGCTATGATGGAGATCAAGGTGTCGTGCCGGTGACGATGGAGGTCATGCCAATGCTTTGGAGATGGAGATCAAAAGCACAAGATGATGATGGCCATATCATGTCACATATTTTGATTGCATATGATGTTTATCCTTTATGCATCTTATTTTGCTTAGAACAATGGTAGCATTATAAGATGATCACTTCACTTAATTTCAAGATAAAAGTTTTCTCCCTGAGTATGCATCGTTGCTAAAGTTCGTCGTTTCAAAGCACCTCGTGATGATCGGGTATGATAGACTCTACGTTCACATACAACGGGTCTAAGCCTGTTTTGCACATGCAGAATACTTGGGTTAAACTTGACGAGCCTAGCATGTACAGACATGGTCTCGGAACACTGGAGACTGAATGGTCGAACGTGAGTCATATAGTAGATATGATCAACAGAGAGATGTTCACCATTGATGACTACCCCATCTCACGTGATGATCGGACATGGGTTAGTTGATTTGGATCATGTATCACTTAGATAACTTGAGGGATGTTAATTTAAGTGGGAGTTCATTAGTAATTTGATTAATTGAACTTAATATATCATTAATTTAGTCTTAATAGTTTTTGCATATCTATGTTGTAGATCAGTGGCCCATGCTACCGTTCCCTTGAATTTTAACGCGTTCCTTGAGAAAGCTAAGTTGAAAGATGATGGTAGCAACTACACGGACTAGGTCCATCACTTGAGGATTATCCTCATTGCTGCACAAAAAATTATGTCCTTGATGCACCGCTAGGTGACAGACCCACTGCAGGAGCTACTGCAGATGTTATGAACGTCTGGCAGGCTCGATCTGACGACTACTCAATAGTTCAGTGCGCCATGCTTTACGGCTGAGAACCGGGACGTCAAAGATGTTTTGAACGCCACATAGCATATGAGATGTTCCAAGAGCTGAAGTTGATATTTTAAGCTAATGCCCGGGTTGAGAGATATGAAGTCTCCAACAAGTTCTATAGCTGCAAGATGGAGGAGAACAGTTCTGTCAGTGAACACATACTCAAAATGTCTGGGTATCATAACCACTTGACTCAGCTGGGAATTGATCTTCCATTTGAGAGTGTTATTGATAGAGTTCTTCAGTCACTGCCACCAAGCTACAAAGGCTTCGTGATGAACTATGATATGCAAGGGATGACGAAAACAATTGCTGAGCTCTTCACAATGCTTAAGGCCACGGAGATAGAAATCAAGAAGGAGCATCAAGTGTTGATGGTTAACAAGACCACTAGTTTCAAGAAAAAGGGCAAGGGAAAGAAAGGGAACTTCAAAAAGAATGGCTAGCAAGTTGCCACTCCTGTGAAGAAGCCCAAAGCTGGACCCAAGCCTGAAACTGAGTGCTTCGACTGCAAAGGAAATGGTCACTGGAAGCGGAACTGCCCCAAATACTTGGCGGATAAGAAGGATGGCAAAGTGAACAATGGTATATATGATATACATGTTATTGATGTGTTCCTTACTAATGCTCGTAGTAGAGCCTGGGTATTTGATACTGGTTCGGTTGCTCATATTTGTAACTCGAAACAGGAGCTGCAGAATAAAAGAAGATTGGCTAAGGACGAGGTGACGATGCGCGTCGGGAATGGTTCCAAGGTCGATGTGATTGCCGTCGGCACGCTACCTCTAGATCTACCTTCGGGATTAGTTTTAGACCTCAATAATTGTTATTTGGTGCAAGTGTTGAGCATGAACATTATATTTGGATCTTGTTTATTGCGAGACGGTTATTCATTTAAGTCAGAGAATAATGGTTGTTCTATTTATATGAGTAATATCTTTTATGTTCATGCACTTTTGATGAATGGTCTATTATTGTTGAATCTCGATCGTAGTGATACACATATTCATAATATTGATGCCAAAAGATGCAAAGTTGATAATGATAGTGCAACATACTTGTGGCACTGCCGTTTAGGTCATATTGGTGTAAAGCACATGAAGAAACTCCATGCGGATGGACTTTTGGAATCACTTGATTATGAATCATTTGATACTTGCAAACCATGCCTCATGGGTAAGATGACTAAAACTCCGTTCTCCAGAACAATGGAGCGAGCTAATGACTTATTGGAAATAATAAATACCGATGTATGCGGTCTGATGAGTGTTGAAGCACGCGGTGGGTATCGTTATTTTCTTACCTTCACAGATGATTTGAGTAGGTATGGATATATCTACTTGATGAAACACAAGTCTGAAACATTTGAAAAGTTCAAGGAATTTCAGAGTGAAGTGGAGAATCATCGTAACAAGAAAACAAAGTTTCTACGATTTGATCGCGGAGGCGAATATTTGAGTTACGAGTTTGGCCTTCATTTAATACAATGTGGAATTGTTTCACAACTCACGCCATATGGAACACCACAGCGTAATGGTGTGTCCGAATGTCATAACCGTACTTTATTAGATATGGTGTGTTCTATGATGTCTCTTACCGATTTGCCTTTATCATTTTGGGGTTATGCATTAGAGACAGCCGCATTCACGTTAAATAGGGCACCATCTAAATCCGTTGAGACGACACCGTATGAACTATGGTTTGCCAAGAAACCTAAGCTGTCGTTTCTTAAAGTTTGGGGATGCGACACTTATGTCAAAAGGCTTTAGCCTGATAAGCTCGAACCCAAATCGGAGAAGTGCGTCTTCATAGGATACCCTAAGGAAACTATTGGGTACACCTTCTACCACAGATCCGAAGGCAAGATCTTTGTTGCCAAGAATGGGTCCTTTCTAGAGAAGGAGTTTCTCTCGAAAGAAGTGAGTGGGAGGAAAGTAGAAGTTGATGAGGTAATTGTACTTTCTCTCGAATTGGAAAGTAGCACATCAGACAAAACTGTTTCCATGATGCCTACACCAATTAGAGAGGAAGCTAATGATGATTATCATGGAACTTCGGATCAAGTTACTACTAAACTTCGTAGGTCAACCAGAACACGTTCCGCACCAGAGTGGTACGGTAATCCTGTCCTGGAAGTCATGTTGTTAGACAACGGCGAACCTGTGAACTATGAAGAAGCTATGATGAGCCTAGATTCCAATAAATGGCTTAAGGCCATGAAATCTGAGATAGGATCCATGTATGAGAACAAAGTATGGACTTTTGTGGACTTGCCCGATGATCGGCAGACCATTGAAAATAAATGGATCTTCAAGAGGAAGAAATACGCTGATGGTAATATCACTGTCTACAAAGCTGGACTTGTCGCGAAGGGTTTTCGACAAGTTCAAGGGGTTGACTACGATGAGACTTTCTCACCCGTAGCGATGCTTAAGTCTGTCCGAATCATGTTAGCAATTGCCGCATTTTATGATTATGAAATCTGGCAAATGGATGTCAAAACTGCATTCCTTAACTGTTTTCTTAAAGAAGAGTTGTATATGATGCAGCCAGAAGGTTTTGTCGACCCTAAAGGTGCTAACAAAGTGTGCAAGCTCCAGCGATCCATCTATGGACTGGTGCAAGCATCTCGGAGTTGGAATATACGCTTTGATGATGTGATCAAAGCTTATGGTTTTATACAGACTTATGGTGAAGCCTGTATTTACAAGAAAGTGAGTGGGAGCTATGTAGCATTTCTGATATTATATGTGGATGACATATTGTTGATTGGAAATGATATAGAATTTCTGGATAGCATAAAAGGATGCTTGAATAAAAAAATTTCAATGAAAGACCTCGGTGAAGCTGCTTATATATTTGGCATCAAGATCTATATGGATAGATCAAGGCGCTTAATAGGACTTTCACAAAGCACATACCTTGACAAAGTTTTGAAGAAGTTCAAAATGGACATGTCAAAGAAAGGGTTCTTGCCTGTGTTGCAAGGTGTGAAATTGAGTCAGACTCAAAGTCCGACCACGGTAGAAGATAGAGATAAAATGAAAGTCATTCCATATGCCTCAGCCATAGGTTCTATTATGTATGCCATGCTGTGTACCAGACCTGATGTGTGCCTTTCCATAAGTTTGGCAGGGAGGTACCAAAGTAATCCAGGAGTGGATCACTGGACAGCGGTCAAGAATATCCTGAAGTACCTGAAAAGGACCAAGGACATGTTTCTCATTTATGGAGGTGACGAAGAACTCGTCGTAAAAGGTTACGTCGATGCTAGCTTCGACATAGATCTTGATGACTCTAAGTCACAAACCAGATATGTATTTATATTGAATGGTGGAACTGTCAGTTGGTGCAGTTCCAAGCAGAGCATCGTGGCGGGATCTACGTACGAAGCGGAGTACATAGCTGCTTCGGAAGCAGCACATGAAGGAGTCTGGATGAAGGAGTTCATATCCGATCTGGGTGTAATACCCAGTGCATCGGGTCCAATGACAATCTTTTGTGACAACACTTGAGCAATTGCCTTCGTGAAGAAATCCAGGTTTCACAAGAGAACCAAATACATCAAGAGATGCTTCAACTCCATTCATGAAAAGGTCAAGGATGGAGACATAGAAATTTGCAAAATACATACGGATCTGAATGTGGCAGACCCGTTGACTAAACCTCTTCCGCGGGCAAAACATGATCAGCACCACGACTCCATGGGTGTTAGATTCATTACTATGTAATCTAGATTATTGACTCTAGTGCAAGTGGGAGACTGATGGAAATATGCCCTAGAGGCAATAATAAAGTTGTTTTTATTATATTTCCTTATTTGTGATAAAGGTTTATTATTCATGCTAGAATTGTGTTGACTGGAAACTTAAATACATGTGTGGATACATAAACAAATACCGTGTCCCTAGTGAGCCTCTACTAGACTAGCTCGTTGATCAAAGATGGTTAAGGTTTCCTAACCATGGACATGTGTTGTCACTTGATAACGGGATCACATCATTAGGAGAATGATATGATGGACAAGACCCATCCGTTAGCTAAGCATATGATCGTTCAGTTTATTGCTACTGCTTTCTTAATGTCAAATACATATTCCTTCGACCATGAGATCATGCATCTCCCGGATACCGGAGGAATACCTTGTGTGCTATCAAATGTCACAACGTAGCTGGGTGATCATAAAGATGCTCTACAGGTATATTCGAAGGTGTCTGTTGAGTTGGCATGGATCGAGATTGGGATTTGTCACTCCATGTATCGGAGAGGTATCTCTGGGCCCTCTCGGTAATACACATCACAAGAAGCTTGCAAGCAAAGTGACTAAGGAGTTAGTTACGAGATGATGTATTTCGGAACGAGTAAAGAGACTTGCCGGTAAGGAGATTGAACTAGGTATGAAGATACCGACGATCGAATCTCAGGCAAGTAACATACCGACAGACAAAGGGAATTACGTATGTTGTCATAAAGGTTCGACCGATAAAGATCTTCATAGAATATGTAGGAACCAATATGGGCATCCTGGTCCCGCTATTGGTTATTGACCGGAGAGGCATCTCGGTCATGTCTACATCATTCTCGAACCCGTAGGATCCGCACGCTTAACGTTCGTTGACGATATAGTATTATATGAGTTATGTGAGTTGGTGACCAAATGTTATTCGGAGTCCCAGATGAGATCACGGACATGATGAGGAGCTCTAGAATGGTCTAGAGGTAAAGATTGATATATAGGACGATGCTATTTGGTCACCGGAAAGGTTTCAGAATGTATCGGGTAGTAATCGGATCACTGGAAGGGGTTCCGAGAGGCCCCGGGAGTTTATTGGGCCATATGGGCCAAACAAGGGGAGCACACCAGCCCACCTCTAGGCCACTGGCCCTAAGGAAGGAAAGGGGGAGGGATAGCTGCTCCTACCTTCCCCTCCACATGAGAGAAAGGAAAGTGGGGGGGGGGGGGGGGGGGGGGGGCGCCACCCCCTCTTGCCTCCCCCCCACGCGCCTAAGAAGGAAGGGGGGCGCGGCCAGGGCAGGAGCCCAAGGCGGCCGCCGGCCCCCTTGGGGCGCCCTAGGCTGCCTCCCCTCCTCCCTCACCAATATATATGTGAGGAGGGAGAGGCGTGAAAGGATCGAGAAGAGGGGTCTAGAGGGGGGGGGGTGATTAAACCCTCAACAAGTAAAACTGGCAATTTTTAAGGTCTTCAAGTTGAGGTGGAGTTTTAGCACAAGTTTAAGCATTCACAATACATTTCAAGCAAGCATGGCAAGAGTATAAGCAGTGGAAAGAGTAAAGCATGCTAATTGCAAAAAAGTAAGGGATGGGATTGGAGTGAGCAAATGCAATGTAGACACGGAAATTTTGGCATGGTTCCGATAGGTGGTGCTATCGTACATCCACGTTGATGGAGACTTCAACCCATGAAGGGCAACGGCTGTGCGAGTCCATGGAGGGCTCCACCCACGAAGGGTCCATGAAGAAGCAACCTTGTCTATCCCACCATGGCCATCGCCCACGAAGGACTTGCCTCACTCGGGTAGATCTTCATGAAGTAGGCGATCTCCTTGCCCTTACAAACTTGGTTCAACTCCACAATCTTGTCGGAGGCTCCCAAGCGACACCTAACCAATCTAGGAGACACCACTCTCCAAAAGGTAATAAATGGTGTGTTGATGATGAACTCCTTGCTCTTGTGCTTCAAATGATAGTCTCCCCCACACTCAACTCTCTCTCACAGATTTGGCTATGGTGGAAAGATGATTTGAGTGGAAAGCATCTTGGGGAAGGCTAGAGATCAAGATTCTAGTGATAGGATTGGAATATCTTGGTCTCAACACATGAGTAGGTGGTTCTCTCTCAGAAAATGAGTAGTGGAAGTGTAGGCACATTCTGATTGCTCTCTCACAAATGGAGAAGGGGGTGGAGGGGTATGTATAGCCTCCACACACAAAATCCAACCGTTACACACATTTGACCCAACTCGGTCAGACCGAATAGAAGTACTCGGTGAGACCAATTCAGTTCAAAATGTGAACGTGAGGAATCTTGGTGGGACCGACTGGAACAACTCGGTGGGACCGATGTGCTAGGGCTAGGGCAAAACCTCATCTCGGTGAGACCGATTGCTTGAACTCGGTGAGAACGATTTCAGCAAAGAGCAAATAGAGAGTTGGTCAAGCAAACTCGGTGGGACCGATTGCACATTTCCGTGAGACCGAAATAATTACAACAGGCAATAGAGAGTTTGCAGGGCCATCTCGGTGAGACCGAGATCCATATCGGTGTGACCGAATTGTCTAGGGTTTCTGGCAGTGGTGTCGGTGTAGTAAACAGGGGGGTGTTCACTACCCCTGGACACGCACCGGCAAGTCGCAGCCTCCAGGCGGGAAGGACATGGCAGAGGAGGAATCCACCCAAGAGTACATTCGAAGCCCGGTTCCCGGCAAGGTCTACTTGCCGGGAATGGGTCCACGCAACGCCGGCAAGGCAGAGCTGGCAAGACAAGACTCCAGGCGGGTCGACCAGAAGATCAAGTCTACTACTGCCGGCGAGATCAGGGCCGGCAAGCTCAGGACTCGACAAGACTAAAGATAAGGCCCCGGCAAGGTTCTTGCCGGGATGACCAGCTGAACCCGGCAAGGCTTGCCGGGGGACAGCTAGACTGGAGACAAGGCCCCGGCAAGGTTCTTGCCGGGATGACCAGCTGAGCCCGGCAAGGTTCCTGCCCGGCAAGGTTATGCCACTATGCTGCTGCTCCAGTGCGGCCGCCAGCATGGCACTCTGGACCCTTCTCCAGGCATGCGTGGCAGAGCACTGTGCCAAGCGGTGCTGATGGGATGGTCCCTTTTCCCATCCCTAAGAAGCTAAGGGACACCTAGACAGAGCATTTAATGCGCTTGTCCTGACCCGTCAGTGATAAGCATGTAAATGCTGTAGCAGAGTACTTGCCGCGGCAAGGTACTTGCCCCGGCAAGTCATTGGCTACGACAAGGTATTGGCTACGGCAAGATAGCAGCTGCGGCAAGGTACTTGCCCCGGCAAGTTACCTTGCGCGGCAGGCTATTGGTTGCGGCAAGCTATCAAGTGCGGCAAGGTCTTGCCGCGGCAAGCGTTACTGTAGCTAGCGGTGCAGGAGCAGGTGGGATAGGCTTTTCCCATGTCCAAGACGTCCGGGTACATGTATCTGGACAGCAAAGGCATGGGCATTTAATGCCCTTGTCCCCTGCCGTTAGTGGTAGGTAGGACATGTCATCCTGGTAATAGTGGCCTTACTGTAGCAACTTTCCACCTCTACCTTTACTGTTTGCCACCTGTTGGTGACCCCTTTGTGCGTATAAAAGGAGGCCCATAGGCAACGTGAAATGGGGGAGGCACTGAGAAAGGGAGGACTCTAGTATTGTACGTAGCTACTCGGTACTGTAGCGCTCCTGGAGCTAGAACAATCATACAGATAATAAACCAAAAAGCAGGAGAAGGGTTTTACGCATCCGTGCGGCCCGAACCTGGGTAAATCTCTCTCGTGCACTGTCGTGTTCTTCGCTAGATTTGCTCTTCGTGCGACCGTCTCTCCCTGCCGAACATAAAGGGGTCCTTCCCTGGGTCCCATAGGTGATCGCGGATTCGTCCCCGACATCTTTGGCGCGCCAGGTAGGGGGTGAGGGGCTGCGCGAACCTGATCTGGCGATCAGCGCGGCAGTTTCTTCATCATCTTCACCGCCATAGCGTCCAAGAAGAAGGGCCTGAACCTTCGCAAAAAGCTAAGTTTTAAAGCTTTAATTACTTTCTGCTGTTAAGTCTTATCCTGGACGATATTTTTGTGCATAACCTGTGCGCGAAGGAGCGCTCCTGAAACATTCTGTGCTCCTGGTTGTTTTGGGTCCGCCCAACAATGCAGACGCAGCTGCGATTGTTTCTAAGGCGTTAAGCTCCCGAAGAGGCGGCGTTCTCGATAGGCTGCTGAACAGGACCCGATCCTAAGCGCCATCGACCGGAACGTGCGCATTCGGGGAGTATTCCGGCAAGCGTGGGGGGCTCACTGTGCAAAAATGCAGTCGTTTAAGGAGAAGGACTTAGCGAGTTTTATTCTAAGGTTCCTGCGTAAACCCGTATGCTGAGGAGCCTTCCCGGGGCTAGTCGCGCTCCTAGTTGCCTCGAGTCCGCTCGGCAACCTGAGCAGCTGCGCCAGAGCCGGGAAGGTAAACCTTTTCGGGAGGCGGCGTTCCCGGCATGCTGCTAAGGATCCGTTCCTCAAAGCGCTGCTGACTGGATCGTGCACACCGGAAAGTGTTCCGGCAAGCAAGGGAATATTCAGCAGGAGTCAAGATTGCAGCGAATCCGACATTAACCAGAAGCTAATCAACTTGTTGTGCTCAAACGATGTTGTGGCATTTCATGCCCAGTCAGTGTTGCAGGAACACACATGGAAGGCGAGCTCGGGGGCTGGCAACGCCCCAGAGAGTAACCCCCTGAAGAGCCTCCCCGGCAACAAGCTTGCCGGAAGCTGGCGTTGAGAACGTCAAGGTTCTCCGCCAGAGTCAAGAGCCTCCCCGGCAACAAGCTTGCCGGAAGCTGGCGTTGAGAACGTCAAGGTTCTCCGCCAGAGTCAAGAGCCTCCCCGGCAACAAGCTTGCCGGAAGCTGGCGTTGAGAACGTCAAGGTTCTCTGCCAGAGTCAAGAGCCTTCCCGGCAACCCCTTGCCGGAAGCTGGCGTCGAGAACGTCAAAGTTCTCCGCCAGAGTTAAGAGCCTCCCTTGCCGGGGGCTCCGACAACCACTCTTTGAGCAAGAAACAAGCTCGGGGGCTAGCGGCGCCCTAGCAGAAAAAGCTAAGTTGCACAGATTTTTTGGCAATTGCATTCATTTTACTGTCCTCACTCGCTTCTTACACCTACACGCGAAGGAGCCTTCTCGGGGCTAGTTGCGCTCCTAGTCGCCTCGAGTCCGCTCGGCGATGTGAGCAGCTGCACCAGAACCGGGAAGGTAAACCTTTCCGGGAGGCGGCGTTCCCGGTGAGCTGCTAAGGACCCGATCCCCAAGCGCCGCTGCCTGGAGCGTGCGCACCGGAAAGCTTTCCAGCAAGCGTGGGTCGTCTTGATTGATTCCTCGTTCTCGTATATCGACCTGCACGCGAAAGGACCTTGCCGTGGTTAGTCCGCGCTCTGGTTTCGCCTCTAGTCTGCTCGGCAAACTTAGCAGCTGCGTTCTGGCCCGGCAAGTCGCCTTGCCGGCGGCGGCGTTTCCAGCAGGCTGCTAAAGACCCGCACCTAGCGCTCGCGGCAAGTGTGCGCACCGGCAGGGTTTCCAGACAGCGTAGGGTACAACATATGTGCAAGGATGGAATCAATCAAGGGGGAAGCATGCATTCATTTAGCATGAAGGAATATCTCTTGTGCCATAAAGCTTGGCCTAATTAAGGTAAATTGTTTCTTTATGCGTGCCATTGCAGCAACAGGGTTGCGACCTCCAGGCGGGAGGAACGGCAGGGAACAGATTTACATGTTGCCGGTGCGCGTCGTTGGGCCTAGCCCGGACAACCACTGTGCACGCCTGTCCGGCCCAGGCCCGGGGGCTCCTGTCGGTGTAGTAAACAGGGGGGTGTTCACTACCCCTGGACACGCACCGGCAAGTCGCAGCCTCCAGGCGGGAAGGACATGGCAGAGGAGGAATCCACCCAAGAGTACATTCGAAGCCCGGTTCCCGGCAAGGTCTACTTGCCGGGAATGGGTCCATGCAACAACGGCAAGGTAGAGCTGGCAAGACAAGACTCCAGGCGGGTCGACCAGAAGATCAAGTCTACTACTGCCGGCGAGATCAGGGCCGGCAAGCTCAGGACTCGACAAGACTAAAGATAAGGCCCCGGCAAGGTTCTTGCCGGGATGACCAGCTGAACCCGGCAAGGCTTGCCGGGGGACAGCTAGACTGGAGACAAGGCCCTGGCAAGGTTCTTGCCGGGATGACCAGCTGAGCCCGGCAAGGTTCCTGCCCGGAAAGGTTATGCCACTATGCTGCTGCTCCAGTGCGGCCGCCAGCATGGCACTCTGGACCCTTCTCCAGGCATGCGTGGCAGAGCACTGTGCCAAGCGGTGCTGATGGGATGGCCCCTTTTCCCATCCCTAAGAAGCTAAGGGACACCTAGACAGAGCATTTAATGCGCTTGTCCTGACCCGTCAGTGATAAGCATGTAAATGCTGTAGCAGAGTACTTGCCGCGGCAAGGTACTTGCCCCGGCAAGTCATTGGCTGCGACAAGGTATTGGCTACGGCAAGATAGCAGCTGCGGCAAGGTACTTGCCCCGGCAAGTTACCTTGCGCGGCAGGCTATTGGTTGCGGCAAGCTATCAAGTGCGGCAAGGTCTTGCCGCGGCAAGCGTTACTGTAGCTAGCGGTGCAGGAGCAGGTGGGATAGGCTTTTCCCACGTCCAAGACGTCCGGGTACATGTATCTGGACAGCAAAGGCATGGGCATTTAGTGCCCTTGTCCCCTGCCGTCAGTGGTAGGTAGGACATGTCATCCTGGTAATAGTGGCCTTACTGTAGCAACTTTTCACCTCTACCTTTACTGTTTGCCACCTGTTGGTGACCCCTTTGTGCGTATAAAAGGAGGCCCATAGGCAACGTGAAATGGGGGAGGAACTGGGAAAGGGAGGACTCCAGTATTGTACGCAGCTACTCGGTATTGTAGCGCTCCTGGAGCTAGAACAATCATACAGATAATAAACCAAAAAGCAGGAGTAGGGTTTTACGCATCCGTGCGGCCCGAACCTGGGTAAATCTCTCTCGTGCACTGTCGTGTTCTTCGCTAGATTTGCTCTTCGTGCGACCGTCTCTCCCTGCCGAACATAAAGGGGTCCTTCCCTGGGTCCCATAGGTGATCGCGGATTCGTCCCCGACAAGTGGCTATGTCAATTGAACTCGGTGGCGCCGGATGGGTCATTTCGGTGGGGCCGAGTTTGACTTTGGGTTTTGGACATATTTGGAA
The DNA here is from genome assembly GCA_011799875.1 of Thinopyrum elongatum. Taxonomy (NCBI): domain Eukaryota; kingdom Viridiplantae; phylum Streptophyta; class Magnoliopsida; order Poales; family Poaceae; genus Thinopyrum; species Thinopyrum elongatum. The sequence continues at coordinate 537,903,668 of CM022301.1, read as the reverse complement.
ATGAGAAAGTGGTTGAGGGCTTTGGAGCAATATCACTAAGCACTTTGAGCAAGTAGACCATTAAGCAACACCTCATCCCCTTTTAATAGTATTGGCTTTCCTATGGACTCAATGTGATCTTGGATCACTAAAATAGAAATGAAGAGTCTTGAGCTTTTGCCAATCTTTGTCCTTAGCATTTTGAAGGGGTTCCACATCCTCTTGTCCATACCACGCCATTGTTGAACTCATCTGAAATATGCTAGATAAAAGTATTCGTCCACCAAGAGATATGTTGACATTAATTACCAAAATCACCCAGGGAGCACTTGTGCTTTCAATCTCCCCCTTTTTGGTAATTGATGACAACATATATTAAAGCTTAGAATTAAAGATATACATGGTATTAAGTAAAGCTTTGGAAAGACATGTAACATGCATAGGCTCCCCCTACATGTATGCAATCATGTAAAGATAGAATATAAGAACATGTGAATGCATAAGCATGACAAAGCAAGAAATGAGTTACATGTATCTTGGCTATATGCATCAGAGCAAATGATGTGTATAGGAAGTGTACCTCCATGTTCATGAATCCTTTTTGCAAACAATATGTGCATCAGCAAGAGATCATCATGCACATTAGTATGATGCATATACTTACCTTGTGGTCTTGAGCTGACTTTAGAAGAAGTGGACTTGAGAAAACAGGGTTAGATAACACAAGAACACTCTTAAGTAAAGAAAATTCAGAAAACCACAAGAGTACCAAGACTGGGATGACATGTAATAGGTGAGTACTAGGTACTCTACTTAGATACTGACATGTCCCTAAAGATTTTAAAGATATGCAATGAATTCCAAAGATTTTCTTCCCTAGATATGGACTCTTTCTCCCCCTGAATCTGATATTGGATAATGGGAGAAGGTAGGTTGAGAGAAAATCAGAGCAATCAGAGCAAGAAATGGTACAATCAACCAAAATTCAGATCAACAAGAATATTAGCAATAGCTAAGATCAAACAAGTTGACATGTCTTTCCCCTCTAGAAGACATGTGACTTGTCTCCTCTTAGATTTACTAGCATCTGGAAGAGCTTAGATGTGCTCATATGATAAGCTTTGATGTGCTCTATCTCCCCCTTTGACATCAATTTCCAAGTAGGGCACTTCTGGAGCATGAGTCAAATAGGTGTGGTCCTTGAGACACACTACAAAGCAGCATGTAGTTTAAGATGCGGGTAGAGGATAAGATTCATTGAGTGGAGCTGAAGAAGATAGACAGTAAAGATGCCAAAACATTTTCTCAGAGTTGAAATCGGTGACGCCGATTGGTTTTCATCGGTGACACCTAGTGAACAGAGTCACAGATGATCCTGATCGGTGCGACCGAGTTAGTCCATGTCGGTTGTACCGATGAACTATTCACAAGGAGACCTTGTGCTTCGGTCAAACCGATAGGTTTGGATCAGAGGGATCGAGTTCAACACAGAGTAAAAAATTTGTCAACTCAGCTCACTTAGCAAATTAAATCTCACAAGGATTTGCAAGGAATTTACTGAAAGATTTGCAATGAATTAGATACAGAAGATACAGAGAAAAACAAGTTAAGACAAGAGATCTAGATGAAGTTTTATTTTGAAAAGGGGAATGAGATAGCAAGAAATATGTGCAAGAACACAAAGTTAGTGAACAAAGAAACACTAGAGAACTTCATCTAGAAGGGGTCGGCGACAAAGTCACCTATGTTAGAGTATATTGACTCAGGAGTCAAGTGAGATCACTTGATCATAGGTCATACTCATCGTTTAAGCTCAAAATGGGGTTACCATTTTTCATTTAAGCATTTTTGATGTATTCACATCCCGTTGAGTTGCTTTGTCTCATGACTTGGGGCAAAGCTTCTCTAAGATGGAATGACATACCTTGGGTGGTGTTGATCTTGATCATGTAGTCGAACTTGTGTTGGATGCTTAAGGTTGATGTAGGTCATCAAGATTTGGGAGCAGCACTTGTAGTTTGAGTTCATCTTCCTACATGGGTTAGTCCTGCAAGGAGAAGCACTTGTGTATCCAAAATGACAATCATGAGACTTGATACCAAATGAAATTTGATATATTGAAATTTTCAAAGGATATGTTGAGTAGGTTCAAGCTTCCTTGCATTCAACATCCATATCAAAGGAACTTGGTGATGTTGAGATTGTTTAAAATGTGAGTGACTTGCAATCTCATAGATTTGGGCTCATCCAAGTACCTTCAAGGGTTAGATAACATGCAAGGGTACAAATATAGATCCAAGACATATGATCATCATCATAAGAGAAGTATCAAGGATTAGTCATAAAAGGCTCATGCCTTGCATGTATCCAAATGGAGTTTCTACTCCAAGTTTGAGCCATCAATGATATTCAATTCACCTCTCAAACGGCAAAATACTTTCTCATCAAGCGGTTTGGTGAATATATCCGCCAATTTCTTATCGGTACGAACATGCTTAAGATTAATGTCTCCTTTATAACATGATCTCGAATGAAATGATGACGAACTTCAATATGCTTAGTTCGAGAATGTTGCATGGGATTGTGAGCAATCTTAATGGCACTCTCATTATCATAAAGCAATGGAACATGTTTCACATGTATCCCATAATCCTTAAGGGTTTGGGTCATCCAAAGTAATCACTACTAGAATCTGCTGATTTGCCGTCTGCCATAGCAGATGGCAAAGGCATGCTTGACGGACGGCAAAGAAGCAAACGTCTTTGCCATCTGCTAGTGGACGGCAAAGAAGCAACCTCTTTGCCGTCTGCCAGCGGACGGCAAAGAAGCAAGCTCTTTGCCGTCTGCCGGCGGATGGCAAAGAGGGCAAGATCTTTGCCGTCTGCCGACGGACGGCAAAGAGGGCAAGCTCTTTGCCGTCTGCCGGCGAACGGCAAAGAGGCCAAATAGGCCACCCCAGGGGCTATACAGCCACTTTGCCGTCTGCTGACAGACGGCAAACCTCTTTGCCGTCTGCTAGCAGATGGCAAAGTGGCTATATAGCCCCTGTTTTTTCAGTTTTTTCTTGTATCAATTCATTTTCACAGAAAATTATATATATGACCAATATAGCATATCCAACACATATTACCAATAGTCATGAACACATGTAAATTTAAAACTTTATTAATAATTGGAATAGGTAATACAAAGTCATATTATAAAGAATTAGAAATGATTAAGTAATTAATTTACATTTCGGAAATTACAAGAAATGACCTAAAACTAAATATCTATTTTCCTAAAAACTATCTTATTACTAAGATCTTCTCTGGATCTTCTTCTTTTCTTCCAACCTGCATAACAAAAACACTAAGAAAGAGAGAATGGGTTAGGAGTAGAAATGTAGCATTTCACTTGGTGAAATGCAATGCTGTAGGAGCCAGCACTTGAGGCCAGTATAAATAGGGCAGCCAACCATAGAGTAGGGTCTGTTAGACACTTGGTGTCCAAAACAGCAAGGAACAAAGTAGAGTATATGTGGCATGTGGACATAACATCGAAAATCAAGGCCAGAGGTATGGGCAAGAAAATATACTCAGAGGAGGTCATATGGCTGGCAGAATAGGCATACATAGCAGGTAGCGCATCAATGAAAAAAAAACAGAGCTATGTATTTTGTTTGAAATGCAAGGGGGAAAATACAGATATTACGAAATATTGAGTCATCCACTGGCTTGTTTACTGAAACAATTTTATTTTCACACTGCCTCTTTACTAAAACAATTGACAGCAATAGGATGGGTAATGGACAATGTGCGAAGGGTTAAAATAACTGATATATCGAGTCATCCACTGCCTGTTTAAATTTATTTTCACTCTTGTTAACACTACACATTGGATTGACCGGTGCTTATAATGGATGTCTGAGGATCCACATGTATGAGCATTTCAAATGCAGATTTCTGGGCGCTTTGACAGGAAATGAGATGAACAGAAGCAAAAATATTATACAATAAAAAGACAAAGCGGCTCGCATACATATCTCAAGGGCAGAAAATTTAATAAGCAAAAAAGAGGTAAGCAGAGCAATGCTAAACAAAATACCCTTGCATTTGAGGATGAGGGTGCTCCTTGTGAGGCTTGAGATGCGATTTGCCTATGGATCTCCAAATGCAGTTCAGGTGCCTGAGGGTGATTGCACGCAAATGTTACAGATAGGCAATACAAAGTGATATGCAGGCATACTCAAATATGCTACCAATAAAAGGTTCAGAGTTAATTTAGAGTTCACCATTCCCCAAAACTGGAGGTCTCAACATCCAGAAACCACAACCCTCTGTTATTCTCTGCCAGCATCAGTTGTGCATATTACATCAGACCTGAAGAATCATATGACCTGAGCACTAACAACGCAAATGATCCTTGATTTTCCTAAAGTGGTCCTTGCAGCAAGGCAAAATGGCGCCTGTAATTTTGACACAACAGCAATTAGTGTATCTAATTTATATAAACCATGCAGCAGCAGGTCCAATAGAATCTACTATGCAACAACAGTTTTCATATAAGGTCATAACACTAAACTGCATATGTACATGTATGGTTTATATAAATTATATAGCTAAAAAATAATTGACAATAACATGAAAGATATTTGATTTAAGCATGCGCACAAAGTCAAGCAGATAACGTAAAGAATCAGTCAAATAGTAATCCTAAAACAAATGATTTCCAATGGGCACCACCATAACATGAAAGATGGTTTGTATTAAGCTTATGGACAATGTCAAGGTAGCAAGTGAGGGTTGAGGTGCTACAGGAGGCCAAGTTGAGCAACCGCTTTTAATTTAAAAGGCTTTGAAGTTGGCGGGCAGGTACCACCAGAATTTAAGTAGTCAGTTGGCCTGTGGAAAAGGCATTTATTTCAAATCCATGTTGTGCTCCTGAGAAAAGAAAGAATGAGAGCAAGTATTCAAAACAGTATTTTCTTAGTTAAGTACCTAGAACTTTCTCAAGATAATTTCTAAACAAAGACGCTACCATTAATAGATCAGTCTGCAACAGAGAAATGTAACGATGCCATATAAATAATGTAGTTCTTTGTATATATAAGAAAACAAGAAATCTAAAAGCATACCCGCTAGCATTTTGTTGCGACCCATTGACTCAACAAAACCATTTTTTTCTATGTAGGTCAGCACAACAAATATGCATCAAGAGCAAGGCATACCAATACCTCTTGCAACAGAACAAAAGCAAGCATTGTATTCTATCTATCATATCAGAGACATGCTTGTATTCAATCAAGTGCATGGCTGAACTGTTTGTAAAGATAGTACATTTCCATCAACAGCGAGTGGAAACCATATGAGCAGCTACACCTTGATGCCATAAGGCCCATAATAAAATAATTTTGAAGCTGTAAAATATCCACACAATCAGGAGCCTGCAAGAGTAGGTTTCACCTAATTACTTAAAAAGACATGAATTGCTAGTAGATTCAGTACTTTATCTAGGTACGCGACATTCCTGCCTGCTCCACGTCCGGTGGCGGTTGCAGCACCCACTGCATTTGCTAGTGCTAATGTGCTAATCGCCAGCAAGTTGTGGAGGAACCCAAAAGCTATAGCAGCAGTGAAGCTATCCCCGCACCCAACCATGTCCACAACGCGAATATAAGGAAATACAGAGCATAGTGAATACTAAATATGTGACAATTCGGGAAAATAACTTTCATTACCTCTGCTGCAGTTCAAAAATATCCTTTTATCAGCACTATAAGTACCTTGAAAGAAGGTGTAAAAGAAACAACACTTCCAGTGATCATGATTGATCCCTTGGAACCCATTTTGATGATAACCCATTTTGTGCGGGCTCCTCTTCTTAGCAACTCTTGCCCTGCCTGAATTGGGTTCCGGATGTCGGTTAGTGACTCAGCATGTCAAAAGCAATAAGCAGGAAGGTGTGAGAAATGAGGCGACAAAATGCTAGATTAAGTACACCACACTCGTGTCACTCTTGTCTAAGCCAGTTTGAATTCAGCAAATAAAAATCTTTAGAAAAGCAGTTGGTGTTTGCCAGAATTATCTTCCAATAGCTCCAATGCACACTCCAAATCCAGCCACCTCAGGAGTATAAAGGTAACAGATGGCGACAGTCCAAAAGGCCATGTGACACAAGAAAGGGGTCTACCACACACACATATACTAATTTGGCAAACAAAGAAAAATCGCGAGATCTATCCAGGAACAAAAAGCCTAATGTATTAATTTGGCAAACAAAGAAAGGGGTCTACCGCACCCACAAATACTAATGTATTGATTTTGTTCCTGGCCTTTGCGACATCATTTTTTTTTAAAAGACTGTCCAGCACTCCAGCTCCATTCTTGGAACTATGGCTCGAACCACTATTTTCCAGAAAAATAATACCAGATTAGGCATTGAAAACCAGTATAATGACACAACAAAATATTAATATTTACCATCAAAGATGTAGGACTGAATTTGCTGTAGGGGGGTCTGCAACTCGTAATATGCATGATCTGCATTCTCCTTAACAAACAAAAGACAAATGCATGATAACTTGATCACTTAATGCGGTATGATGCCAACCATCTTGCAATGATCACTTGCTCAATGCCTCTCAATCATCCTCGTACTCAATGTCTTCATCATCCACGATCTCATCATCACCATGAGATTCAAACTCCTCCTCCTCAAAATCAGCAAGCCAGCAACCAAAGCAAGCAGCTAAAGCAGCAGCTAGCAACCAAACCAGCAGTAGCAACTACTTACTAAGTAATACTAGTCTACTGCACTAATAGTAGCAATTCATTACGGGCCGGCAGAGTACAGAGCAGAGCAGCAGAGCATGCCAGAGAAGAAGAGAAGAAGAGCATGGGGCTCACCTGCCTGAAGAGAAGAAGAGCCCGGGGCGGGACGAGGTCGCAGAACAGCAGCCGGCGGTGCGGGGAAGAGCCCGAGAGGAAGATCCGGCGGTGCGGGGAGGAGGAGAGGAAGATCCAGCGGCGCGGGGAGGGGGCATGAGGAGAAGCTTCAGATCGACTGCGGCGGACGTGCGGCTGACGGCGGCGTGAGATCCAGTGTCCGACGGCGCGAGGATGGAGAGGAGCCGAGACCTAACCCTAGCACGGCACGAGGCCGACCACAGCGCCCTTGGGGCATGCCGGGGCGCGGAGCAGCGTGTGCGTGAACGGCATCCCCAGGCCGACCCCCAACACGTTGCCCACGTCGATGCCCGAGTGCAGCTGCTCCCGGGCCTCGTCCCAGCGCAGGGCCGGAGAGAGGCAGAGCGTGCGGGGCGAGGTGAGCGAGGAAAGGTGACCTCGGGGAGGAGAGCTGGGCGGCGGGGAACGGCGGGGATCACTGGAATCTGGCGGCGGCGTAGGGTGGAGAAAGGGGATCGAGGAAGACGAGAGAGATGGGATCGTGCATCGTGGGTGGGGCCCGAGGCTGTGTGGGTCGTGGGTAGGTGTGTGCAAGTCATCGATCCGTGGGCGGGGGCGTATTTTCTTTGCCGTCTGATTTTGATCTCTTTGCCGTCTGCCAGCAGACGGCAAAGATTCTTTGCCATTCGCTGGCAGACGGCAAAGAGGTGGGGCTGGTGGGCCGTTACAGCACTGGCGTCCACTGGACCCCACCCACCTCTTTGCCGTCTGCCAGCAGACGGCAAAGATTCTTTGCCATCTGCTGGCGGACGGCAAAGAATTGGCTGATGGCAACCAGGTTCTTTGCCATCAGCCAGCTCTTTGCCATCTGCTTTACCAAAGCAGACGGCAAAGAGCTGGCAGATGGCAAAGTAGCAGATTCCAGTAGTGAATTGAGCACAACATGATCCGGCGGCAATGTATTCCGCTTCGGCGGTGGATAAGGATACCGAGTTTTGTTTCTTGGAGGACCAAGACACAAGGGATCTACCAAGAAATTGACAAGTACCCGAAGTGGACTTTCTATCAACCTTGGCACCAGCATAGTCCGAATCGGAGTAGCCAACAAGATCAAAAGAAGACCTCTTAGGATACCAAATGCCAAAGTTTGGTGTATGAATTAAGTATCTCACTATCCTTTTTACAGCCTTAAGATGACATTCTTTAGGGGCCACTTGATATCCTGCACACATGCACACACTTAGCATAATATCGGGACGGGAGGCGCATATATATAACAATGAACCAATCATAGAGCGGTAAACCTTTTGGTCAACCGGTTTGCCATCCTTAGTCAAGTCAAGATGTCCACTAGTAGGCATGGGTGTTTTCATACCTTTGCTTTCTTGCATGTTGAACTTCTTGAAAAGGTCCTTGGTATACTTTGTTTGAGAAACAAAGGTACCTTCCTTTGTTTGCTTGATTTGCAAACCAAGGAAAAATTTGAGTTCACTCATCATAGACATCTCAAACTTCTCCGACATTAGCCTTCCAAACTTTACACTAAAATGAGGGTTAGTAGAACCAAATATAATATCATCCACATAAATTTGGCACACAAATAATTCACCATTAACCCTTTTAGTAAAAAGTGTAGAATCAATCTTCCCAATTTCAAAGCCTTTTTCAATAAGAAACTTGGTCAAGCATTTATACCATGCTCTAGGAGCTTGTTTAAGACCATAAAGAGCTTTGTGAAGTTTGTAGACATGATTAGGTTTCTTAGGATTAACAAAGCCTGGAGGTTGTTTAACATAGACTTCCTCCTCAATTTCACCATTTAGGAAAGCACTTTTAATGTCCATTTGGTATAAAGTGACATCATGGTGATTTGCATAAGCAAGTAAGATGCGTATGGACTCAAGTCTAGCAACGGGGGCATATGTCTCATCATAGTCCATACCTTCGACTTGAGTGTAGCCTTGGGCGACGAGACGGGCCTTGTTGCGTACAACTTGTCCATCCTCATCTTGCTTATTCCGAAACACCCACTTGGTTCCAATGACATTGTGGTTGTCTTCCGGCTTTTCAACCAATGTCCATACTTGATTCCTCTCGACATTGTGTAGCTCTACATGCATAGTGTTCACCCAATCCGGGTCCTCAAGAGCTTCTTCAACCTTCATAGGTTCAATACTAGAAATAAATGAGTAATGTTCACAAAAGTTAGCCAAACGAGTTTTAGAGCGAGTAATTCTCCTGGTTTGAATATCATCAAAGATTTGTTCGACGGGATGATCTCTTGAGACTCTTGCTCTAACTCGTGAGAGCTTTTTTTTGCGTCGGGGTGGAACATCCTCTTCATTGTTTTCTTCTTCTTCTCCTTCTTCATTGTTGTTGGCGTTATTGTTCTCTTGTGGATGTGGAGAAGGAGGTCGATGAGGTTCATCTTGTTGTACTTCCTCATTTCCTTCATCTTGACGTGTCCCACTTGTGGATGCCTCCAAGTCAACTTGTGGTTCACCTTGTCGTGAAGTTGAGGCTTCCACTTGAATGGACGAAGTACTCTCTTTCACCTCCGTTGGATGAACCTTGCCAATAGACAAGTCTTGAATTGCTTCCGAAGGATCTTTGTCTCCTACATCAATTGGCAATTGCTCTACTTGCAAGCCGTTAGATTCATCAAACTTCACATGTAACGATTCTTCAACCTTTCGGGTGAAATTGTTGTAGACACGGTAAGTGTGAGAGTTTGAGCCATAATTGAGTAGGAAACCTTCATGAGATTTAGGGGCAAATTTCAAATGACGATGCTTATCAATAATGTAACATTTTGAACCAAATACTCGAAAGTATCCAACTTGGGGTTTGTTACCGGTGAGAAGCTCATATGCCGTTTTGCCGAGAAGCTTGTGAAGATATAGTCGATTCGTAGCATGACAAGCTGTCTCAACCGCTTCCGCCCAAAAGTGTCTTGGTGTCTTGTATTCGTCAAGCATCGTTCTCGCCATCTCAATAAGTGTCCGGTTCTTCCTCTCATGTTGTTGAGGTGTGTACGTAGATGAGAACTCATGTGAAATCCCTTCTTCGTCAAGAAAGGTATCCACATTGGCGTTCTTGAACTCCGTTACGTTGTCGCTTCGAACCTTCTTGATGTTCACTTGAAATTGATTTTGGGCCATCCTAGCAAAGTTTTTGAAGATCTTTTGGACCTGTGATTTATCATCAAGAAAGAACATCCACGTAAATCTGGAAAAATCATCAACAAGGACTAAACCGAACGAGTTACCACCGAGACTCTTGTAGGCATTGGGACCGAAAAGATCCATATGAAGTAGCTCAAGCGGTCTTCTCGTGGTCATGATGTTCCTCACGGGATGACTTCCTTCAACTTATTTTCCTGCTTGACAAGCACCGCAAAGTCTATCCTTGTCAAATATGACATCTTTAACACCAAGGATATGATCACCTTTAATAAGCTTATCAAGATTTTGCATGCCCACGTGACCCAACCTTCTATGCCATAACCAACCTTTAGAAGATTTAGCAATTAAGCAAGTTCAAGGTTGAGCTCTTTTAGTGAAATCAATGATGTATAGATCACCTCTACATATACCGGTAAAGACTATATTATGATTGTCTCTTCGAAACACTTGGCAATCTACTTCAGTGAATAGAACATTGAAACCGAAATCGGTTAGTCTAGATATGGAAAGTAAATTGTAGCCAAGAGATTCAACGAGCATAACATTTTGGATAGAGCTATCATGGGAGATGGCCACCTTACCAAGGCCAACTACCTTACCCTTTGAGTTATCACCAAAAGTGACATACTTTCGGGGACCATCATTTTCAGCAAGCTCATGAAACATGTCCTTGTGTACGGTCATGTGATCGGTACATCCACTATCAAGAAGCCATTCCTTTCCTCCGGCCATGTAACCACGAAGGTTAGCCATAAGACCAAAGTGTCTCATTGACTCAAGATTAAAGTCACTATCATCATCCTCATCATAATATCCATGTTCAACATCATCATGTGATTGATCATCACCTAAAGAGAGTGATTCATTAGATTTATGACCATGACAATGTGCATGTTTATGAATTATAATAACTTGGGAGATGATACTACTAATGACTCTGACATTTCCTTTGGCATGCATAAGGTCATGAAGCTCAAATAGACAATCATCAAATTTAGGATCACTAGGATCCATTTTCTGAAAAGCAATGGACTTTTGGAGAATCTGATCTAGATTTTTCAAGGAAAAGTTTGGAAAACATTCCTCAAGATATTTCCATATGGTATAAGCACATTCAAATGTAGGCAAGCATACAAGCGAATTTCTAGGCAATCCTCTCATGATAAGATCAATAGTTCTAAGATTTCGGGTCATGTCAAGGTACTCATCGGGGGTAGGATGCAAAGGATCAATAGGGGGCGCGTAAGGACTAGTAATATACTTGTTCAAATTATATTCATTGAAATCTCAAGCATCTCATTCTTCCAAGCATTATAGAACTCTCCGTCAAGCATAGGCACTCTACGTCTAATACTCCCAATCGTAGACTCATCCATCTTCCTCCAATGGTGATTAAACCAAAGCAATGGAGACCAAAGCTCTGATACCAATTGAAAGGATCGAGAAGAGGGGTCTAGAGGGGGGGGGTGATTAGACCCTCAACAAGTAAAAGTGGCAATTTTAAAGATCTTCAAGTTGAGGTGGAATTTTAGCACAAGTTTAAGCATTCACAATACATTTCAAGCAAGCATGTCAAGAGTATAAGCAGCGGAAAGAGTAAAGCATGCTAATTGCAAGAAAGGAAGGGATGTGATTGGAGTAAGCAAACGCAATGTAGACACGAAAATTTTGGCGTGGTTCCGATTGGTGGTGCTATCGTACATCCACGTTGATGGAGACTTCAACCCATGAAGGGCAACGGCTGCGCGAGTCCACGGAGGGCTCCACCCACGAAGGGTCCACGAAGAAGCAACCTTGTCTATCCCACCATGGCCATCGCCCACAAAGGACTTGCCTCACTCGGGTAGATCTTCACGAAGTAGGCGATCTCCTTGCCCTTACAAACTTCTTGGTTCAACTCCACAATCTTGTCGGAGGCTCCCAAGCGACACCTAACCAATCTAGGAGACACCACTCTCCAAAAGGTAGTAAATGGTGTTTTGATGATTAACTCCTTGCTCTTGTGCTTCAAATGATAGTCTCCCCAACACTCAACTCTCTCTTACAGATTTGGCTATGGTGGAAAGATGATTTGAGTGGAAAGCAACTTGGGGAAGGCTAGAGATCAAGATTCTAGTGATAGGATTGGAATATCTTGGTCTAAACACATGAGTAGGTGGTTCTCTCTCAGAAAATGAGTAGTGGAAGTGTAGGCACGTTCTGATGGCTCTCTCACAAATGGAGAAGGGGGTGGAGGGGTCTATATAGCCTCCACACACAAAATCCAACCGTTACACACATTTGACCCAACTTGGTCAGACCGAATAGAAGAACTCGATGAGACTGATTCAGTTCAAAATGTGAACGTTAGGAATCTCGGTGGGACCGACTGGAACAACTCGGTGGGACCAATGTGCTAGGGCTAGGGCAAAACCTCATCTCGGTGAGAACGATTGCTTGAACTCGGTGAGACCGATTTTAGCAAAGAGCAAATAGAGAGTTGGTCAAGCAAACTCGGTGGGACCGATTGCACATTTTGGTGAGACCGAAATAATTACAACAGGCAATAGAGAGTTTGCAGGGCCATCTCGGTGAGACTGAGATCCGTATCGGTGTGACCGAATTGTCTAGGGTTTCTGGCAGTGGCTATGTCAACTGAACTCGGTGGCGCCGGATGGATCATTTTGGTGGGGCCGAGTTTGACTTTGGGTTTTGGACATATTTGGAAATGAGAAAGTGGTTGAGGCTTTGGAGCAATATCACTAAGCACTTTGAGCAAGTAGACCATTAAGCAACACCTCATCCCCTTTTAATAGAATTGGCTTTCCTATGGACTCAATGTGATCTTGGATCACTAAAATAGAAATGAAGAGTCTTGAGCTTTTGCCAATCTTTGTCCTTAGCATTTTGAAGGGGTTCCACATCCTCTTGTCCAAACCACTCCATTGTTGAACTCATCTGAAATATACTAGATAAAAGTTTTAGTCGAACAAGAGATATGTTGACATTAATTACCAAAATCACCCAGGGAGCACTTGTGCTTTCAAGGGGCAACACACACCACGATCCCCAAGCCGTGTGTGGCGCCCCTCTCCCTCTAGTTCGTCCTCGGTCATAATTTTTGTAGTGCTCGGCGAAGCCCTGCGGAGATAGTTGTGATGGAAATATGCCCTAGAGGAAATAATAAAGTTGTTATTATTATATTTCCTTATTCATGATAAAGTTTTATTATTCATGCTAGAATTGTATTGACCGGAAACTTAAATACATGTGTGGATACATAAACAAATACCATGTCCCTATTGAGCCTCTACTAGACTAGCTCGGTTATCAAAGATGGTTAAGGTTTCCTAACCATGGACATGAGTTGTCACTTGATAACGGGATCACATCATTAGGAGAATGATGTGATGGAGAAGACCCATCCATTAGCTTAGCATATGATCATTCAGTTTATTGCTACTGCTTTCTTAATATCAAATACATGTTTCTTCGACCATGAGATCATGCAACTCCTGGATACCAGAGGAATACCTTGTGTGCTATCAAACAAAACAACATAACTGGGTGATCATAAAGATACTCTATAGGTATCTTCAAAGGTGTCTATTGAGTTCACGTGAATCAAGATTGGGATTTGTCACTCCGTATATCAGAGAGGTATCTCTGGGCCCTCTCGGTAATACAACATCACAAGAAGCTTGCAAGCAAAGTGACTAAGGAGTTAGTCATGAGATGATTTATTACAAACGAGTAAAGAGACTTGCCGGTAACGAGATTGAACTAGGTATGGAGATACCGACGATCGAATCTCGGGCAAGTAACATACCGACAGACAAATGAAATTACGTATGTTGTCATAAAGGTTCGACCGATAAAGATCTTCGTGGAATATGTAGGAACCAATATGGGCATCTAGGTCCCTCTATTGGTTATTGACCGGAGAAGTGTCTCAGTCATGTCTACATCATTCTTGAACCCGTAGGGTCCACACGCTTAACGTTCGTTGGTGATATAGTACTTTATGAGTTATGTGAGTTGGTGACCGAATGTTGTTCAGAGTCCCGGATGAGATCACGGACATGACGAGGAGCTTTGGAATGGTCTGGAGGTAAAGATTGATATATAGGATGATGTTATTCCGTTACCGTAAAGGTTTCGGAAAGTACCGGGTATTTATCAGAGTGCCGGAAGAGGTTCCGGGAGGCCACCGGTAAGTGGTGGGCCTTATGGGCCAAAGGGGGGAAGCACACCAGCCCACAAGGGGGATGGCGTGCCCCTCCACCCCTGCCCACGCACCAAGGAGGGAGGGAAGGAAAGGGGAGGCATCCTAAGGCAGCCAGCCCCCTTTCCTTCCCCCATGTCCAAATATGGAAGGGGGGAAGCTAGGTAGGCCCTAGGGCTGGACGCCGCCCCTTGGGGGCGCCCGAGGGCCGCCTCCTCTCCCCCCTCCACCTATATATATGAGAGGAGGGAGAGGGGCAACAAACACCAGGATCCCCAAGCCATGTGCGTTGCCCCTCTCCCTCTAGTTCGTCCTCGATCATAATTTTCGTAGTGCTCGGCGAAGCCCTGCGGAGATAGTTGCACCACCACCGTCACCACGCCATCGTGCTGCCGGAAATCATCTACTACTTCGCCTCTCTTGCTGGATCGAGAAGGCGAGGACGTCATCAAGCTGAACGTGTGCTGAACGCGGAGGTACCGTACGTTCGGTACTTGATTGGGCGGATAGCGAAGGTGTACGACTACACCAACCGCGTTGATAAATGCTTCCTGTTAGGGCCTATTTCACCCTAAGTGGTTTTGGTGATTGATGACAAGGTATTTGTGTCGTGGGAAAACACGACCACCTATGGGGCCATCGGCCCCTTGTGGTTCGGCAGCGGGGAAGGACGCATTGCACAAAGAGCGGAGGGCGCGGAGCAGCACGACAGCGATCACACGGGCAGTTTTTACCCAGGTTAAGGCCGCCGCGAGGCGTAAAACCCTACTCCTACTTTGGTGGATTGATGAGAGGACCGAGGTGGAGACGCAGCGCTCTAGCCCGACAGGGTCGCCTCGGGGCGAGAGCAACTATGCGCGTATGAGTGTACAAGGGTCCGAATCCTTTCCAAGGCTGGCATGGCACTCCGTTTATAGATCAAGGGGTCACCACAATGGTAAATCAGTCATTGCCTACTGATTAGATAGCAAACAGTGCTATCATACCTAACTCTGCAGGCAGGACAGAGCGCATTAAATGCGCCGCTTAGTGTCACATCGTAGCATAGCCCAACAAGCCTTGCCATGCTGTTCGGCCACCTTCTCGCCTGCCTGCGTGACACGTCCCTGGATGGGTGTCATTTGGAGGTGATTTCCTTCGGAAGTGGCTGCCACATGCCAAATAACAGCCACTTAGTCACCTGGGGGCTCGACATCGCACCGATTGATGACTTGTGTTGCTGTGAGGTGGTGCGGTGGAGTCTTGGCGGGGTAATCCGCCCTCGGTGTCCCCGGCAAGCCTGCTGGGGCAATCTGGAGACTTGTCTTCGGGGCAACCTCGTCCCCGCCAGGCTCGCCTGCCCGGCAAGGGAGGTTTTTCCTTAGTGGTATCTTGCTCCTTTGGTTGGCCTTGGTCTTCTTGATCCGCCCTTTGATTTCTCAAAGAGTTGATCTCTTCTGCTTGGTCTTCTCTTGGACGCTGCAACCTTGTTCTCGAGCCTATGTACAGTCTGGGCAACACACCTGGGGTTTGTTGCACCGACAGGAGCCCCCGAGCCTGGCCCGAACGCGCTGCCGAGCATCGTCGGGGTAGGCCCTGTCCAGTACACAGGCAGGGAGGCTGCGGTAGCTCACCCTTTGAGATCTTCTTTGCTCCTTCATTAATCTAAGCTTGAGTCAGTCTCCAGTTTTCCCGCGCGTCGTGTAACACCAATTGTAGTGGGGGCCGTCCCTGTAATGGCCCGTGAATGTCTTTAACGCACGGGTGAGTAACTGCCAATTCACTCTTCCCACCACGTTCTTATCCCTTGCCATGTATGCTGCATGCATTGAGTGGGGTAGGTAACGAAGGCGCGTGGTGCGGGAGAGAGCATCATGGCAGGGGCCCGGTCTTCATAGGTTGGTGGAGAGGGGAGGCGGTTACCCGTCGAGGGATCAGACCCCAGCCTCAGCCCGTCTATAAAAGAGGGGGTGATGGGGAGTGGAAGTGCTCATCCACGCACCCTTCTTCTTCTCTTCCTTGCTTCCTTCTCTGTTATGTTGAGGTGGGGAGGCTGGGGCCAGGCCTCGGGCTCTAGCTTAGGGTCGATGATGCCGAACGCTTGTGTAAATGCTTAGGGAGTGCGTCTGGTCCGGGGCCGAAAGGGATGCAGTGGTCGAGGATGTGGGTGTCGAGTCGCACGCGGTGTGGGAGGTGTCGCGCTTCTCCAAAATGGTGAAACGCTGGCCTCCCTCACACGAGCCGGCTGTCCGGTGAGGAACGCCAGCCCTAGCTGCGGGTCGCCGAGGCTCGTTGCCCTGATGACGGGGCCCTTGGGGGTTCCGGCGCTTGTCTGGGGTGCAGCACTCGGGATCCTCGGTAATCCCTGTGTTGTTCCTTCCGGCAGAGTCGGGTCGAACACTGAAGATGGTGGCACCTTCCTGCCCTCCAAGGTGGGGAGCGGTGCCGCTTACATTCCTCGGACGTAGCCGTCGCCTACTGCTTCTCCGTGGGAGGTGTTGGCCCAAGGGGCTGGCATCCTCCCGGAGTGGTGGTGATGAAGAAAGAATGAGGGAAGACGGAGAAGGCGGGTGGCAGGCTGTCAGGTCGGTGTATGATGGCACCAACGCCTTCGTCTCGTATTGCCGGCCCGCTGGCTCGTCTTTCCGCTCTTCCCCTTCCTCTCCGGCACCATCATCACCAGCCTCTTTAGGACGGTTGCCGGGGGAGGGGTCACTCTCTTGGTGCCTTCGCCTCCTCCAGCAGTCTTCCAGCTGAGCTCTGGCAATTTCCCCTACCGGTGCTTGCGTTGGGGCTTCTTGCTGGTCCTGGAGGTGGTGACCAGGGCACCGCCGAGCTGCTCCTTCCGCCCATCTCCTTCGCAGCCTCGCCACTCCTGATCTTGTCAGGCTGTGTCCGTCAAGTCCTGACGGGATCGGGCTAGGCTTCCGCTCAGGCACTCCTTTTGCCCTCTTCTCTTCCCACCTAGTGCCTAGGAGGAGAGGGACAAGAAAGGGATTATGGGGCACTTATCTTTTTTCAGTTTAAAATGTGCAGGCATCGGCCAAACTTTAGTCTAAATAATGTAAACTTCTTTATCCATGTTTGTGTTTTGTAAGATTTGTACTTGCTTATCAGCATATTAATGAAAAAGACAAGCTTTGCCGGGCACTTGTGCATGTACCATATCCATGCAGAGGTGAAATGCCTCTATACATTTAAGTAAACAAGTTTCCCTGGCAGGCTACCCTGCCAGTGCCCTCAGTTTGTTGCCGCGGGGCTAGGCCTGCCGGGCAAAAAACCGTAAAAAGGGATCAGCCCCCCGCCGAACCTTTTCCGCCAAAGGCCACTGCGACCACCCTGACCGAAGCAGCATTCGAGCCAAAGGGTAGGAGCACCTATGTTTCGAAGGTGGCAGGGTTTTCATATGCACAAGTTTTCAAATTACAGAACAGGTATGGATAAGAAGGAACTTATCTGTTTGGCCTGTCGGGGATTGTCACGTAGGCTCATCTTCATTTCTTCTCTTCGGGATCAAGTCCACGACAAGAACCCTGCAACTTAGTGCAGATGAAGACAATGCCACATGCGACCTCATCTACATGATCATGCTATGCTCATGATATGCTTATGCATGCATGCAAGTTTCGGGGGCCCCCCAGTGCTTCGTTTATTTCTCTATTGCTCAGGGTCTGCGACTGGCTTTGTACAAAGGGTTACATGCAACTTCAGCAAAGCTTGTACAAAAGGGTGGCTGCCGGGCAGGGCCTGACAGCCGCGCCTTATGGGTAGAACTTATGGAGATGCTCAATGTTCCATGAGTTTTGCAATTGAATGCCATCTCCGGTCTCTAGACGGACTGCGCCAGGTCTGGTGACTCGTACTACCCGGCAAGGGCCTTCCCACTTCGGCGTCAACTTGTTTGCACCCTTGGCGTGCTGAACACACCTAAGGACAAGGTTGCCTTCCTCAAAACTCAGGGCATGAACCCTGCAGCTATGATAGCAATGCAGGGCTTGCTGGTAGCGTGCAGCATGCGTAGCAGCCGGAGACGGTTCTCCTCAAGTAGCACAACGTCGTCACGCCAGTGCTGTTCCTGCACTACTTCATCGTAGGCAAGCACTCGAGGAGACCCGAATATGAGTTCCGTGGGGATAACTGCTTTTGCCCCATAGACTAGGGAGAAGGGAGTCTGCCCGGTAGCTCGATTTGGTGTCGTACAGAGGGACCAAAAAACCACCGGCAGCTCATCGATCCATCGCCTGCCGCACTTCTGCAGCCGATCAAAAGTTCTTGTCTTAAGACCTTGCAGCACTTCAGCGTTCGCCCTCTCAGCTTGCCCGTTGCTTCTGGGATGGGCCATAGAGGCAAATGAGATCTTGCTTCCGAGGGCATGAATGTATTGCATGAAAGCGCGGCTTGTGAATTCGGTGCCATTGTCGGTGATGATTCGGGCAGGTACCCTGAAGCGGCACACCAATCCTTTCAAGAACTTGATAGCTGACTGCGCGGTCACCTTTCTCACGGGCTCTACTTCCGGCCCCTTTGTAAACTTTCCGATTGCGACGAACAAGAATTCAAAGCCCCCGGTAGCATGGGGGAAGTGGCCCAAGATGTCGAGCCCCCAGACCGAAAATGGCCATGACAAAGGGATTGTTTGGATAGCTTGAGCAGGCTGATGGATATTCTTGGAGTGGAACTGGCAGGCTTCACACTTGGTGACTATCTCAATTGCATCTCGGAGGGCTGTGGGCCAGTAGAAGCCTTGCCGGAAATCTTTCCCAACCAAGGCCCTTGATCCGATGTGGGAGCCACACATACCCTTGTGTATCTCTGCCAACAGTTCCTTTCCTTCTTCCCAGCAAATGCACTTCAATTTCACACCATTGGGCCTTCTTCTGTATAGCATGTCATCAACGAACTAGTACATACTGGCCCTCTGGGCTACTCTTTCAGCTTCTTCTTGCTCTTCGGGAAGTTCTCCTATTTGGAGGAAATGAACAATGTGCCGCGCCCAAGTTGGAGCCTGGGGCTTGGCAACAAGGACTAGCGGCACCTCCCTGTCGATGGGAGCGCATGCCTCAACCGCGAAGACTAGTAGTTTGGCGGGAGGGTGCAGCTCACTGATCGAAGGGGAGTTGTTCCCGCCAAGCTCTCTGTCGGGGGCTTCGGGAAGCTCTGCCGGGAGAGGCTTGCCGGGGTTCAATTTCCTCCTCTTGTTGGCCATTGTTGCTGGGGATATGGAGGGTTGAGTTAGATGGAGAACAAAACTCCCTGGTTCCACAGGGAGTTTTTGCGCAGCTCACTTTGACAGATGATCAGCAATGCTGTTTTCCGCACGTGGTTTGTGCTCTATTTGTAATCCGTCAAAGCACTCCTCCAACTTCCTCACTTCCTCGACGTATGCCTCCATCAATGGGTTTTGATAATCCTTGTTCACTTGTCTCACCACCAGTTGTGAATCTCCGCGGATAATCAACTTCTTGATTCCCAGTTCTGTCGCAATTCTGAGCCCGGCAAGGAGCCCTTCATACTCTGCAGTATTGTTGGTAGCCTTCTCCCGGGGGAAATGCATTTGAACAACGTACTTAAGGTGCTCCCCGGTGGGAGCAACGAGAAGCACGCTAGCTCCTGCACCTTGTAGGGAGAAGGCACCATCAAAATACATAATCCATTCTTGGGGCGCTTCCTTGCCGGGGATGACTGTCTCCAGTACTTCTTCATCAGGGGTCGGCGTCCACTCCGCAATGAACTCTGCAGTGCTCTGCTCTGAATTGTTGACGTGCGTTCAAACTTCAAACCAAAGCTGGTAAACTCCAAAGCCCATTCCACGATCCTGCCAGTGGCCTCGAGGTTTCGGAGTATGCGTTGCAAGGGGAAGCGGGTGACAACCGTGATCTCGTGGGTTTGTAAGTAGTGGCGCAGTTTCCTTGAGGCCATGATGAGGCCAAAAATCAACTTCTGCACGCCAGAGTACCTCGACCTAGCCCCCTGCAGCAGGGAGCTGACGAAGTACACTGGGCACTGCACCACCTTATTCCTTGCCGTGATCTTGGAACTGTCTCCGTTGCCTTGCTCTTCTTTGTCTTGAGCTGCATCTGACCTTGCCGGGACGGGTTCACTTTCCTCTCCAGAGGGGATGGCGGTGGCGACTGCTGCATCATCTACCTCCCGCTGCGCCACCAGTGCTACGCTAACCACTTGATTGGTCGCTGCTAAATATAGCAGCAACGGCTCTTGTGGTTTAGGAGCAACTAAGGTGGGAACAGAGGAAAGGTAGGTCTTCAAATCTTGTAGCACAGCGTCCGCCTCCGGGGTCCACTCCACGAGTCTTGCCTTCTTCAGGATTTTGAAGAAAGGCAAGGCGTGTTGGCGGACATGGAAATGAACCTGCTCAGCGCGGCAACACATCCAGTCAAACGCCTCACGTCTTTAACTGTCTTGGGTGCTTGTATCTACTCGATAGCCTTGATCTTGTCAGGGTTGGCCTCTATCCCCCGATGGGACACGAAGAAGCCAAGTAGCTTGCCAGAAGGAACACCAAACACACACTTCTCCGGGTTCAACTTCAAGTTGATTCTACGCAGATTTGCAAAGGTCTCTTCCAAATCCTGAATGAGAGAAACTCAGTCCTTGGTTTTGACCACTATATCATCCATGCAGGCTTCAATATTTCTGTGCAGGGACTCAAAGCCAATCTGTACTACTCTTACAAAAGTGGATCCATCGCTCTTCAACCCGAAGGGCATTCGTACAAAACAGTATGTGCCACATGGGGTTATGAACGCGGTCTTCTCTTCATCTTCCTTGGACATGAAGATCTGGTGGTATCCAGAGTAGGCATCCAGGAAGGAAAGCAGGTCACACCTGGAGGTGGAATCCACAATCTGGTCGATACGCGGCAAGGGGAATGGGTCCTTCGGGCATGCTTTATTCAGATCTGTGAAATCTATGCAAAGCCTCCATTTCCCATTCGCCTTGCGCACTACCACTGGGTTTGCTAATCATGTTGGATGCAACACTCCTCTGACCAGACCAGCTACCTCAAGTTTCTTGATCTCCTCGGCAATATACTGCTGCCGCTCCAAAGCTTGCTTCCGGACCTTCTGCTTGACAGGCCGGGCATGTGGGCAGACAGCAAGGTGGTGCTCGATTACCTTCCTGGGAACACCAGGGATGTCAGATGGTCGCCAAGCAAACACATCGACATTCGCCCGCAGGAAGGCAACGAGCGCGCTTTCCTATTTGTCGTCAAGGGTGGCACTGATGGTAAATGTACCGTCAGCACCAGCCAGCCCTGCCGGGACCTTCTTCAAAGTGGGTGCAACAGCCTTGGACCTCTTGCTATTGGAACTCTCCGGCAAGTCATCAACAGGCGCAGCGCACTCCGAAGAGGTACGCTTCCCGGATTCCTTGTTGGCATCCTTGCTGGCTTTCTTCTTTTTCTTGCTTTCCTTGGCGGGAGCAGTGGGTTCCGCGGCCTCTGCAGCGACTGCTTCCCGGTACATCTTATCCACGCATATGATTGCGTCTTTCTTGTCTGATGGAATGGAAATGACGCCCATTGGCCCTGGTATCTTCAAAGTGTTGTAGGCATAGTGGGATGCCGCCATGAATTTGGCCAGGGCAGGGCGACCAAGGATTCCATTGTACGACAGGGGGAGGTCAACCACATCAAACACGATCTTCTCAGTCCGGTAGTTTAACTCCCCCCCGAATGTTACCGACAGTGTGATCTTCCCCTTAGGACGACTCCTGCGATCCCTTGGAATGTACCAGTAACCTTGAGCTCTTCATCTGCTATCTGGAGTTTGCTGATGACCTTTGGAGAAATCAGATTCAACCCGGCCCCGCTGTTAACCAACATCTTTGTGACCTTGATGTTGCGGATCGTTGGTGAAACCAACAACGGCAAACACCCTACCGCGGTAGTGCGGTCGGGGTGATCCTCCTCATCAAAGATGATGGGCGTGCGGGACCACTTGAGCGGCTTCCGAGAATCCGCCGCTGGCTCCACGGCATTGACCTCACGCGCCCATCTTTTGAGTTGGCGGTGAGAGGAGTGTAAGGATGCACCCCCGTCAATGCATAGGGCATCAGTGGCTTCCTGGACCTCCTGCTCACTGGTTTCCTCTTCATCTCCTTCATCACTCTCGTCCTCGCAATGCTTCTTCTCATGGCCTTTGGCGGGTTTCCCCTGATACTAAGGAGCCTTGCCGGGGCAACCTGTTATGCTGCCTTGGCCCTTCCCGCCAGCGCCATCTTGGTCTTTCTCCTTATCACGCTTCTCGTACTCAGCCCTCTGCTTCTTGACGAGTTGCTCAACCTGATGACACTCCTGAAGATTGTGGCCCTTGGTCCGATGGATCTTGCAGTATGGCCCATCACTCTTCCCAGCCTTCTCGGCAGCCGCGGCTTCCCGGCAATCAGTGCACGCGGCAGCTTCCTTGCCGGGAACCTCGGTCTTGGCCTTCTTGCCGGTACTAGGTGCACTCGATCCTTTAACGGTCATCACCGCTTTATCCTTGCGCTTCTTGTTCTTCTTCTTTTGGTTGGTGGTGTCGTCGTCGTCCTCTGGGTCGATGTCGATGCCATCTTGTTCACCAGGGAGTCGTCTCCCCTTTTCTACTCGGGCACACTTATCCACCAGAGTGTATAGCTCATTCACAGTCTTGGGAAACCGAATGTTCATTTTAGAATGTATCCGGCGGTTGCACACGTTGGACTGGAACGCGGCTATCACAGCTGCCGGGTGGATGTCTGGAATATTCCTGTGCACCCGGCTGAACCTCTGCATGTACTTCCGCAGACTCTCTCCTTCTTTCTGCGGAAGGAGCTGCAAGTCGCTGGGCCGCCCTGGTTCTTGATGGCCGCTCGTGAAGGCGCCAACAAACTCATGGCATAGGTCAGCCATGGTTGAGATGGAATTCTCTGGCAAATGCATCAGCCAAGACCTCACATTTGGTTTGAGTGCCAAAGGGAAGTAGCTGGCAAACACCTTCTCATCTCTTCCGCCGACAGCTTGAACGACGATGGTGTAGATGCTCAAGAACTCTGCCGGGTTCAATCTTCCATTGTACTTCTCTGGTATTTGGCTTGAATGTGCAAGCAGATGGCCAACGGACTTGCCGCAGCTCGCGAGTGAATGCTGGGCACCCAACCTCGAAAGGTAGGTACCCACCTTCACCGGGCGTGGGCTCATCAATGTTGGGGCCATTGCGCCTATCAGACCGGCATTGGGTTTCGCGGCGTCGTTCGATGGTGGCGCGCGCGTCTTCCCTCCGCCTGTCTTCCAGGATTCGCCGCTGGTCTCGTCATGCTCGAGGATCGGACGAAGCCATCGATACGTCGTCGGGTTCTTGGTCGCGTGGCTCTGGCTACGGCCCCTACGCTTGCTGCCGCGGAGGGGATTGCACCGTGGGGGTGGCCCCTTCGGTACGGCCAGCGGCTTGGGCCATTGTCGCCGCCTGCGGAGGCCGTGACGGGCCCGCTCGTTGTGATCCTCCCGCCTCGGCAAAACCAATCAGGCTCTAAATGGTGGCTCTCCACTCATCCATCTGATCAGCCGCCGGCGGAAATCTCAACAGGAGTTGTGCCCGCGCCATGGCCTCCGAAGCAGTGCTCGGCATGGATGATGATGTAGACCGTAATGTCGCCTGGCTTCTGACGGTGCCGGTAGTGGCAGCGTCTTGCTCTCGTCACCGAGAGCCTGTCGCCAGGGGGGCGTGGTGACGAGATGGTTGTGCTTGGGGATCGGCGACTCCGTTCGGCGCATCAGCTTGGCCAGCCCGTTCCAGGGGTGGCGCGTGCCCTGCGGCTGCACCCGCAGCAGGGCGGCCGGAGGGTTGCGGTTCGCCCCAGGGCGAGCGCCACCGCTGTGGCTGCGTCCTTCGGTGGGGCAGAGAGGCGCGGACAGGATGATCTCTCCACCCGCACCTTGTGGAGCATGGCCGCTGGGAACTTGTTGGCGCTGTCCTTCTCCGGTGCCTCCCGCTCCCGTTTCGGCCATAGAGGAGGTGGCGATGACGCCGCCTGCGCCGGCCACGTCCCCCGCAGTGTCCACGTCCCCGTGCGCCCTCATAGTCCCCACGGCGTCGGCGGCCGTGTGCGAAGGGGCCTTCGAGGTGGATGGGTGAGCTGCGGCATCGGGTTTCTTCTTGGGCACCATGGATGATGAAGTCGTCGATGAAGAGAACGATGATGAAGATGACGCGCTGCGTACGCTCTCGGGTTCGCGCAAGCGCTTCCCCCTACCTGGTGAGCCAAAGATGTCGTGGGAAAACACGGCCACCTATGGGGCCATCGGCCTCTTGTGGTTCGGCAGCGGGGAAGGACGCATTGCACAAAGAGCGGAGGGCGCGAAGCAGCACGACAGCGATCACACGGACAGTTTTTACCCAGGTTCGGGCCACCGCGAGGCGTAAAACCCTACTCCTGCTTTTGTGGATTGATGAGAGGACCGAGGTGGAGACGCAGCGCTCTAGCCCGGTAGGTTCGCCTCGGGGCGAGTGCAACTACGCGCGTATGAGTGTACAAGGGTCCGAATCCTTTCCAAGGTTGCCATGGCCCTCCTTTTATAGATCAAGGGGTCACCACAATGGCAAATCAGTCATTGCGTACTGATTAGATAGCAAACAGTGCTATCATACCTAACTCTACAGACAGGACAGAGCGCATTAAATGCGCCGCTTAGTGTCACATCGTAGCGTAGCCCGGCAAGCCTTGCCGTGCCGTTCGGCCACCTTCTCGCCTGACTGCGTGACACGTCCCTGGACGGGTGTCATTTGGAGGTGATTTCCTTCGGAAGTGGCTGCCACATGCAAAATAACAACCACTTAGTCACCTAGGGGCTCGACACCGCACCGATCGATGACTTGCGTTGCTGTGAGGTGGTGCGGTGGAGTCTTGGTGGGTAATCCGCCCTCGGCGTCCCCGGCAAGCCTGCCGGGGCAATCTGGAGACTTGTTTCGGGGCAACTTCGTCCCTGCCAGGCTTGCCTGCCCGGCAAGGGAGGTTTTTTGTTAGTGGTATCTTGCTCCTTTGGTTGGCCTTGGTCTTCTTGATCCGCCCTTTGATTTCTCAAAGAACTGATCTCTTCTGCTTGGTCTTGTCTTGGACCCATCACCTCTTTCCGCTTCGTTGGAGTTGTCCTTCATTTGTGCCGAAGAAGGGGAGAAGAGCTGCAAGCGGTAGTACCGCAGGCAGCAGCGGTATTACCGCCTATAGGCGGTAGTACCGCTGTTACTCCCGCTCGTACTCCCGCTCGTAGTTGGGGCCTCAACTTTTTCGTGTCGGGTTTTACGGTAGTACCTCAGGGTCTCTACTGTGCTACCTGTTCGCCCCTAGAAAACTAGCGGTTGTAGCAGCGGTAGTAGTAGCGCTCTTTAGCGCTAGATAGGAAAATGCTACTGCTAAGCCACTTAGCAGTAGCGCTTGTATGGACAGCGCTACTGCTAAGTAGGTATAGCAGTAGCGCTGGTCAAAACATGCTACTGCTAAACGTTAGCTATAGCACCGTATCAGTAGCGTGGGTCCCCACGCTACTGATAGCCCTTAGACCTGCGCTACTGCTAGGCTTTTCCCTAGTAGTGGTAGAAGCGGTAGTACCGCCTATAGGCGGTAGTACCGCGGCTACCACCGCCCGTTCCTCTGTTTTCTCCCGTGCTCTTCTAATCTCCAATTCTTCCTACAAGAAGCGGTAGTACCGCTCCCAGAATGGTAGTACCGCGCCTGGAGTGGTAGTACCGCTTGCCTGCGGGGTGAGAGGTGCATAACGGTTGGATTTGTCCCCCACTATAAAAGGGGGTCTTCTTCCGAAGAAGACCTACCTCTTCCTCCCCCAAACTCCATTGTTGCTCCAAAGCTCATTTTCGCCCGATCTCTCTCCCTAGCCAATCAAACTTGTTGATTTTCTAGGGATTGGTTGAGAAGGCACCAATCTACACTTCCACCAAAATAAATTTGATTCCCCCCACTAATCCCTTGTGGATCTTGTTACTCTTGGGTGTTTGAGCACCCTAGATGGTTGAGGTCACCTCGGAGCCACATTCCATTGTGGTGAAGCTTTGTGGTGTTGTTGGGAGCATCCAATTAAGTTGTGGAGATTGCCCCAACCTTGTTTGTAAAGGTTCGGTCGCCGCCTTCAAGGGCACCACTAGTGGAATCACGACATCTCGCATTGTGTGAGGGCGTGAGGAGAATACGGTGACCCTAGTGGCTTCTTGGGGAGCATTGTGCCTCCACACTGCTCCAAAGGAGACGTACTTCCCCTCAAAGGGAAGGAACTTCGGTAACACATCCTCGTCTCCACCGGCTCCACTTGTGATTATTTCTTACCTTTACATTGGGCAAGCTTTACTTGTGTTGTTTATCTTGCTTGCTCGTGTTGTTGTTATTGTTAGCATCATATAGGTTGCTCACCTAGTTGCATTTCTAGCCAACCTATTTGTTGTTAACCCTAATTTGCTAAGAAAAGTTAAAAATTGGTTAGTTGCCTATTCACCCCTCCCCTCTTGTCAACCATATCTATCCTTTCAATTGGTATCAGAGCCTCGTCTCTTTATTAAGGGTTTCACCACTCGAAAAGTATGGTTGACACCGGGGAGGAAGTGCCCGAGGCCGTGGAGTTGACTTTGATCACACGAGACGACTTAAATGAAGCTATGGCTTCACTTAAGACGTCTATGACGACCGAAGTCAAGTCCATGTTTAAAGAATTGCTTGAGGGGTCGAAAGCTTCTCCCGATCCTTTGCTTGTGGTTAATCCCACCGCATCAGAGTCGGAGGCCAATTCCGCTAAGGAAGTGGCTAAAGGTACTCATGTTTCTTCCCCTCATGACAAGAATGGGACGGGAACCTTTGCCTCTGTTCCCCCTCCCCTGGTCTATGGAGGACTGGTCCCTACACCACTCATTAATAACCTTGGTCCTCCTCCTAAGCTTGTTAAGGGTGATTTTGCTAATTGGGTTTTTCGCATCAAGTCTCATTTGAATCACAACTCAACAAATCTTTGGAGAATCATTGAGCAAGGCTCCTACCCGCATGATCCAAACAACTTCACCCCACAAGAAGAAGTGGACAATCAATACAATCACTCCGCTTTGTTCATTATTCAAGATGCGGTTCCTCCCGAAGATCTATCTCACTTACGTCCCTTCACTCGTGCAAAGTATTGTTGGGAACACATTGTATCCTTGTACAAGGGGAGCTCAAGCATCCAACGGTCCAACTTTGAAGTGGTCCTTGATGAGGCCGATGAATTTGTGATGCTAGAAGATGAGGATCCGCGTGATCTCTACCGGAGGGTGACAACTCTTGCGGTTGCTCTCCAAGACCATGGGAGCAAGGATACAGATGACAATTGGATCAAGCGCAAGTTTCTCAAGGCCATCATGCCTTTCAACAAGGCCATGTCTTCCGTGATTCGTCAATGGCCGGATTTTCACACCTTAACCTCAAGTGAAGTGTTGGATGAGTTTATTGCCATGAACATCATGAACAAGACCGCCGACAATGCTCTTGCTCGTGTACGGTCAAAGAAAGGCTCATCCACTCTTGCTTTGAAGGCCAAGGCCGTTTCGGAAGAAGAAGAGGAGGAAGAAGGGGAGTGTTGCCCTGAGGACACCAAATATGCTTACCATGAGCACATGGCTCTTGCGTCAAGGCAATTTTGGAGCAAGAAGAGGAACTCAAGGCCCAACTTCACCAAGAACAACTCAAGTGGCTCAAAGAACAAGCAACGAGTAAGGACTTGCTACAATTGCGGCAATGTGAGTCACTTTGTGGCGGAATGCCCTTACGAGAAGAGGGAAGACAATGGTGGCAAAATCATTCGCAAAGACAAAGCCAAGTCATTCCCAAGCAAGAACAACTTCACCAAGAAGACACCTCCAAAGGGTTTGGTGGCACTTGAAGAGTACGCCTCCGATGATGATGATGAAGATACAAGTGGAGAAGGAATGGCAATGGTGACCATTGCCATTGCCACATCTTCCCCCTCCAAGGTGTCTCTCTTCGGCGCCCCCAACGAGAACACCATTGCCAAGTGTCTCATGGCCAAAGGTATCAACAAGGCAACCTCAAACATCAAAACCACCATCATTACTACTCCTTCATTGTTAGATTGTGTTGATGACAGTGAGGTGGTAAATGTTGATGAGAATGAGTTTACCAAGTTTGTGAGTAAGCTCAAGGGTGAATCCAGGAAGCACTTTGTTACTCTCTTGGAACAACTTGGCGAGGCCAATGATATCATTTAATCTCATGAGGATACTATCTCCAAGTTGGAGGGGCATAGTCGTGACTATGCCGATGAGATTGCGGATCTTTCCGTTGCTCTTGAGGAAGAGCGAGGTCTTCGTTTGACTCTTGAGTAGTCACACAACGTTGATTGTGCTAAATTGCAAAAAGATCTTGATCATGCTATTGTTCTTACTCGTGTGCTTAAATCTGAGAAAGTTGCACTTGGGGTTGGTCATGATAGACTCAAGGAAGATTTTGATACACTTGACAAGGCTCACAAGGTCTTGAAGGGTGTTCATGCATCTCTCAAAGAGTCTCATGATCAACTCCAAGTGAAGCTAACCAAGGAGATTTCCACATGTCCTCCTTTCGTTCTAATTGATAATGCCCATGCTGCACAATGAGGATCATGTAGAAGTGACTGACCATGCAGGCAAAGTTGCAATTTTGTGGGAAGCATTCAAAAAAGGCTGGGACATTCAGAAGGGCATAGTATGCATTTTGATATCAATAATTTATTTGAGCAATCAGCACCTAATTCTGTTTTCCAAGAGATTGAGGAGCCCTTCACAGCTGAAGAAATCAATGAGGTGGTCAAAAATCTTCCCATAGATAAATCTCCTGGTCCTGATGGATTTAACTATGAATTTTTGAAAGCCTATTGGGGAATTATAGGTGAAGATGTCAGACAGTTAATCATGGATTTTCATGAAGGAACAGTGAACCTGGAAAGCATTAACACTTCATTCATAACTTTAATACCAAAGAAGGAGGTGCCATTATCACCAAATGATTTCAGGCCCATTTCACTTCTTAATGGTGTACTGAAGATCATTACTAAGCTACTGGCAAATAGGCTATAAAAAGTTATCTTGCAAATGATTCATGTCAACCAGTATGGTTTTCTTAAGGACAGAGTGATCCAAGATTGCTTAGGCTGGGCTTATGAGTATCTCTTTCAGTGTTACAAATCCAGACAAGAAGTGGTGGTCTTAAAACTTGATTTTGAAAAGGCATTTGATACAATTGAACACCAAGCTATCATTGATATTCTAAGAGCTAAAGGTTTTGGAGAAAAATGGATCAGCTGGATTCAGTCACTATTTAATTCTGCCTCATCTGCAGTCATGCTTAATGGTGTTCCAAGGAAAAAATTCTACAGTAAAAGAGGTGTCAGACAAGGGGATCCACTCTCTCCCTTGCTATTTGTGTTGGCAGCAGATCTATTACAATCTGTTCTAAACAAAGCAAGGAGAATGGGCATCATAACTGCTCCTTTATAAGTCAATTCATGCCCTGACTTTCCAGTAGTTCAATATGCTGATGATACCTTGGTGCTGATGCCAGCTAATGCCAGGCAGCTAATTTGCCTCAGAGCTCTTCTAAATACTTTTGCTTCTGCTACTGGTCTGAAAGTTAATTATGCAAAATCCTTCCAGGTACCAATTAACATTGTGGAAGAAAGAGCACAAATTCTCATAAATACCATGAATTGTGCCAGAGGCCAATTCCCCTTTACTTACTTGGGGTTGCCATTGGGATTGCAGAAGCCTACAGTGGAACAGTGCCTCCCCATGGTCACAAAAGTGGCTAAACGTTTGGCAGGGCTTGCTACTTTTATGACACAAGCAGGCAAATTATTATTGGTCAAATCAGTTTTGGCAACCCTACCTATATTCTTCATGTGCTGTCTGGATATCCCAATCACCATTAAAAACCAGATTTTCAAATACTTAAGGCATTGTCTATGGAGAAGTCCAGATTTGGAAGATAAAAGACCAGCATTGGTAGCCTGGAGCACTATATGTAGACCCAAAGATCAGGGTGGCCTGGGGGTTATGGACATCTTCACACAAAACAAGGCACTACTCATGAAGAACCTGCACAAATTTTACAACAGGCATGATTTTCCATGGGTAAATCTGATTTGGGAGTCATATTATGACAATGGACAAATGCCAGGGGATCAACTAGTGGGGTCATTCTGGTGGAAAGCAAATTTGGCACTCATTGACCAGTATAAAGCTATGGCTACATGTAATCTTGGAGATGGAAAAAGTGCTCTGTTCTGGGAGGATCTCTGGCACTCAAATTTAATGAGAAGGAATTTTCCACACTTATTCTCTATTGTGATTAATCCCCAAGCCAGTGTTAATCAAGTAGTGAACGAAGTTTACATTGAAGATTTGTTTCATTTGCCACTGACTACTCAAGCTCATGAAGAATTCATCAATATGGAAAAGCTCTGTTTAGAGATCAGGCAGTCAACTTATTTCAATATGACAGACACTTGGAGTTATATTTGGGGAAATGGGGTCTTTTCATCCTCCAAGGCATACTCAGTTCTGATTGGTCACAAACAGGTACCATAGCATTTTAAATGGATCTGGAAAAGCTCATGTCAACCAAAGCATAAGGTATTCTTTTGGATGCTGCTCCATGACAGGGTTAACACATGAAATCTACTCAGAAGAAAGACTTTTGCACTGGATGATTATAACTGTGTTGTGCTTAATTGTCAACAAGAAGAAACTCTGCATCACTTGTTCTGGAATTTCCCATTTTCACAGCAATGCTGGGACTTCATTTGCCCAACCAGAGCATCACATCTGTCTGTGCTAGAGGCTTATCAAGACTTGAAGGAAAAACTTAATGTCCCCTTCTTCATGGAGATAATTATTTTGGGATCATGGGCAATCTGGATTTCTAGAAACAATAAAAAATTTGAACATATTCAACCTTCTTTTCAAGGCTGGAAAGCAATCTTCTTTGAGGAGCTCAATTGGCTAAAGCACAGACTCAAGCAAAAATATGTTCATCAATTCAGCGCTTGGATAGATAGTAGGCTCTAGTTCTTTTCTTTTCTTTCTCCTTTTCTATTTTCTTTTTCTTTCTTGTTCCTTTTTTGGTAGATCTAGTCCTTTTTTTTCTTCTTCCTTTGTTTGTTCTAGGGCTTACCTCATGCCCTGCTTTATTGTATTGCAGACTCCTAGTGTTTAGTTGTTTTTTATTAATAAAAGTTGTAGTGGGGTTTTACCCTACTTTTTATAGTCAAAAAATAATAATGCCCATGCTACTAACCCTTGTTGTGAGCATGTGCATCTTGTGGAGGAAAATGCCAAGTTGAAAGAGCAACTTGAGAAGGGCCTTGTTTCATGCATACAAGGCGAAAAGAACCTCAATGACCTTTTGAGTAACCAAAAGGAAGTTGTGGGAAAGGAAGGACTTGGGTTTGTACCCAAGTCAAAGAAGAAGAAGAAGAACAAGACCAAGCAACCTCTCCCGCTCAAGGAAACTTTTGTCAAGGCGGGTGAGGGTACTCATGAGAAGAAGAAGAACAAGGAAGTGGGTGGTAATGCCAAGAAGGGCAAAACCACCCCTACCAACAAAGCCGGCGACTTTAACCCCTCTTATGTTTTATGCCGTGCTAGTGATGGGCATGTTTATGCTAAATTCATTGGTTCTTATTATGAGTACATTGAATGGTCTATTTGGGTTCCTAAGACCCTTGTTACTAACCTCAAAGGACCCATTCAAGAATGGGTACCTAAATCCAAGCATTGATCTCTTGTAGGAGTTTGCTTCTGGTGGAGTGTCATGGTTGCTTGATAGTGGAGCAACAAATCATATGACCGGGAGCAAGGACTTGGTGGTGGATGTGCATCCAATTCCATCTATGCCCACCCATGTCCAATTTGGTGATGCGTTGACATCTAAGGTATTGGGACTTAGCAAGGTGGTCATCTCTCAAGATTTATCTACTGAGAAGGTCATGCTTGTTGAGTCCCTTGCATACAATTTGCTTTCCGTTCGTCAACTTGCACTTATGGGCTTTGCAACATTCTTTGATCTTGATACCGTGGCCCTTTTGTGGAGCAAGACTTTTAAAGTAGCTTTTGTTGGGCATGTCGAGAACGGTCTCTATGTGGTGAACTTTTTGGAGCGACCCACTAAGACCACGACTTGCCTAGCTAATGGCTAAAGTTGATGTGGGTTGGCTTTGGTATCGCCGACTAGCTCATGTCAATATGAGATCTTTGCAAAGTCTCCTCAAAGGGGATCACGTCCGTGGACTAACAAATGTGAGTTTTTCCAAAGACCGTGCTTGCAGTGCTTGTATCGAAGGAAAGCTTCATGAAACGGCTCACTGACCCTCGACTATCATCTACTCGAAGATGCCCTTGGAGCTCCTTCACATGGATCTCTTTGGTCCTCCATCATTTGATAGTCTTGGTGGAAGAAAGTATTGCTTGGTAATTGTGGACGACAACTCAAGATATACATGGGTATACTTCTTCAAGAGGAAGAGTGAGACTCAACAAACCATCATCAACTTTGCAAATGAAGCTCAACGTCAACATGAAGCAAAGATTTTGATATTAGAAGTGACAATGGCACCGAGTTCAAGAACTACACCTTGGATGAGTTTCTTAGTGACGAGGGGATCAAGCATCAATATGCCGCACCCTATACCCCTCAACAAAATGGTGTGGCGGAGAGGAAGAACCAGATGTTGATGCACGCGTCAAGCACCATGATGGCGGAGTTCAAATCTCCTTACAACTTTTGGGCCAAAGCCATCAACATCGCATGTCATGCATCCAATAGGCTCTACCTCCGCAAAGGCTTGAACAAGACTCCATATGAGATACTTACCGGCAACAAGCCCAACCTCAAGTACTTCCGGGTGTTCGATTGTAAGTGTTTCATTCTCAAGAAAGGTGTTCGTTTGTCTAAATTTGAAACTAGAGCTCAAAAGGGCATATTTGTTGGTTATGCTACAAACTCTCATGCTTACCGTGTCCTCAACAAGTCCACCGGACTCATTGAGGAGACGTGTAACATGGAGTTTGATGAAAATAACGGCTCTCAACTGGAGCAAAGTGGTCTTTGTGATGTAGGTGATGAAATTCCTCCCAAAGCCATACGAAGAATGGGGATTGGTCAAATACTCCCCATTGAGGAACCCCTTGTGGCCGAAGGAGAAGGACAATGCTCTACTCAAGTGGAGCCATCACTAGCACTAGACCCACACGCTTCCGAAGAACAAAGTGAATACCTTCAACCAAGTGAACAAGATCAAGGACAAGATCAACCTCATGATGATGGTATTGCACCAAGTGATGCCGAAGATCAAGTTCATGATGTCGAGCAAGCTCAAGATCAAGAGACTTCTCAAGATCAAGGGCAAGCTCAAGACGGTGCTCAAGATGAACAAGATGATGATCCTCAAGTGCCCATTAAGGAACTTTTGGAGCGCCGTGCCGCTAATGTGGCTTCCAAGATCGAGCGTCAACAACATGTCATGGAGAATGTGCTTGGAAGCTTGAGAAAAGGGGTAACTACTCGTAAACAATTGTCAAACTTTTGTGAGCATCACACGTTTGTTTCTTGTGTTGAACCCCAAAAGATGCATGGGGCGCTCGATGATGAGGATTGGCTTGAAGCCATGCATGATGAACTCAACAACTTTGAGCGCAACCAAGTTTGGGAATTAGTGCCAAGGCCAACGGAGGAACACAATGTCATTGGAACTGTCGGATTCAGGGCTCCGCAGACCCAAGAAAGGTTCGAACTCTGGGGTGCGTGCGAAGAACTCAATCTCCCCAGCCTGCCAACCCGTCGATCTCACCTCCCAGCTCGATGAACAGGAAAGGAAAGGGACTCATCAGTTTACCCAGGTTCGGGCCACCTTGCGGTGTAAAACCCTACTCCTGCTTTGTGGTGGATTGGCCTCGAGGTGGGCTGAGGATGAACTAGTACAGAGGGAGAACAACCTCAGGAGGAGTGTTCTTGTGCTAGTGTGAGCTGGTGAGGATGATCTGGTTTTCTCTCTCGTCTATGGTGGTGGCCTAGCTACATTTATAGTGGCCTCGGTCGTCTTCCCCCAAAATGAAGGCGGGAAGGGATCCCACAACGGCCAAGTTTGAAGGGAGACAAGTAGTACATCTTATCCTGACGAAAGGTGGTCTTCGCCTGCAAAGCTTCTGGTCGTGACGTCGTGGTGGGCTCGGCGATGACCTCCGTCCTACCGTCCTGGTCTTGTAGCACGGGAATGGAAACCTTTGGCTGATTCCTTGGGACTCTGCGTCTGCGCTTGCTTCCTTAGCACCGAAGAGGGAACCTGCTGTACCGCGCCTGCTGGCGCCCGCCTGGCCTTGGTCGTCATGGCTTGCGTCATCTGAACCTCACGAGGTGGGGCTTGCATGGAAATCTCCGCTCCTTAGGAGCCGGCCTGGGGAAGCCGCTCCCTCCGGAGGTCTTGGCGTCTTCCGCCTCACGAGGCTTGGCCCCTCGCGAGGGTCTTGTGTTGTTGATGCTAGAGAGGGGCCGTACCAGGCCGCTGATGAAGCCATGCTATGGGCCATAGGCAGGCAAGTCTGGGTACCCTGGTTCCCAGAACGCCGACAGTAGCCCCCGGGCCCAAGGCGCGCTCGGACTTGGCTTCGAGGCGAAGCCAAAGGGCAAGGGCGAAGCGCCGCGGGCCCTAACCGCCTGCGGACCCGGTCGACGCGTGGCGCTTGATGGGACGTGGGTGTCTCCGCTTCCCCACGCTGCCTCGGCAACCGTCCTAGGCTGACAAAAAGGCTGGCTCCTGCCGCTGAGCCTTCATTACCTTCCCCTCGCCTTGCTTCAGATCTCCTCCTCTCCCTGCTCAGAGCGCCTCCAGATCTGCCGACCTTTCCCCGAACTTGCCGCCGATGGCGACTAAGAAGGCGAAGCCCTCAGCATCCCCCACGCGTCTAGCCTTGCTCGAGCCGGCCCTTAGCGTGTCCACCATCACCGAGGAGAAGCACCTCGCCACCGTGCTCCCGCTGACGGCGAGCAACGACAATGAGGGGAGGGAGAGAGCGCTCGGGGTCGGCTCCGCCAAGCAGGAAACCTTCTACTCCTTCTTCCTGCATAGCGTCTTTGCTGGGCTCGTCCCCCCTTCTCCAATTTCTTCTTTGCCGTCCTCAACCATTACCAGATCCGCACCCTTCATCTTCATCCCAACTCCATCCTCCTCCTGTCGATCTTCGCCTTCTACTGCGAGGCGTTCGTGGGGGTGGCGCCCTCCGTTGCGCTGCTCAGGCAATTCTTCTACCTCCGGATGCGTAGCACGGACCAGTGCTCTGGGTGCGTCTGCTTTGTTGCGTCCCATGGTAGCAACGCGATCTCGAGGGCCAGGAAGAAGGTGGAAGACTTCCGGCGCAAGTGGATCTTCATGGACGCCAAGCGTTCTCACGCTCGGCTGGAGCTGCCGACCGCGTTGCCGGTGAAGCTGGATCGGTGGGCTCACGAGAAGCTCATTGACCCCCGGACGGAGCCGTTGCTGGAGAAGATGACGGCAGACCTGGAGGCGGAGAAGCTGACAGGGGCCATGCTCGTCAAGGAGTTCCTGACACAGCGCTTGGCCCCACTCTAGGCGCACTCGCGCCCCTTGTGGAGTCTCAAGGGCGCAGAAGACGACCTCCGGTTGTGCCCGGAAGACTTGACTGACGAGGAGTTGAGCAAGGCCTTGCGCACCCTGCTCGAGAATGACCCGGGCGGCCTCCCGGAGGCCTTCCTCCCACTGTACCGCCACGACAACGGGGCGGAGGTGGCCGCCGCCATGCCTGTCTTCAATGAGCGGGGGCTCGTGCCGTTGAAGCTCCCCAAGCTCCCGAACTCGCCGGTGCCGGTGTCCTCTGGCGAGATCTTCGGGGAGGAGGGGGAGAAGGACTCGGAGGCGACCTTGGAGGGGGTGGGGGAGACCTCACCCCCGCGGCAAAGCGAGCTCCTCCGCGATCTCTCTGACGACGACGACACCGGCGAGCACTTGGTTGAGGGGTCCCCTCGCCCCACCGGGGTCGTCACGAGGTCCGGGGGCACCCTCCTGCGGAGGCCGAAGCGAGGGGCCCCGAAGGAGGGCGAGGCGATGCCGCCGCCCTAGGGCGACGCCCCCGCCTTGTCGCCCGTCACCGCCATTCTGGAGCCAGCCGCCATGCGCCCGGCCGGTCTTGAGAGCGCGGCGATGCCCGCGCTCAAGAAGCTCGGAGGTGCTGCGCTCCTGACCAAGAAGAGGGCATATGTTGCTGACGATGAGTAAGTATTTTACCTTGCTTTTTGCTTCCCATCCTTGACGTCGTGCTCACGATCCCCTCCTCCTGGTGGCCAGGCTGACGCCGGTGGTGAAGAAGAGGAAGGGAGAGGCCAAAGCCCCCGAGGCCGCGCGACCCGCCATGGCCGCGGCGACCCCGGCACATGCAGAAGAGGCCGCTCCGTGTGTGCCAGTGATGGAGCAAGCCTCCCGAGGCTCGGTGGCCGAGCCTCAGGAGGGGACCGCCTCCGTAGCCAAGCCGACTTCGGAGGTGCCTACCTCCAGCGTGCTTGCTAGGGGTTTGAGGGCTCCGGAGCCCCCTATCGCCCTTGCTGCTGTAGTGGTGCCAGTCCTGACGCCGGTGCCGCCTCCTCCTCGAGTCCTCACGCTCATGGACCATGACACCTCCGTCATACCCAGCGCTTTGGAGGAGGCCTTCACCGCGCTGGGACAGCTCCGGACTGATCATTAGGGCGCCGACCGGCGTGTGGTGACGGGACGTCTGGGGCTGATCTCGGGGTGGCTCCAGGCCAACTCCTCCGTCAGGGCGGCCTGGGGCCAGGCCGAGGCTGTCGTCGCAGAGGGCAGGAAGGAGGCCGGCGAGGCCTCAGTGGCTCGCGACGCAGCGCTGACCGCCGCCGCGTCTGCCGAGGAGCGCTGCCGCACGGTGGGGGCCGAGCTGAAGGCCCTTCACGATGAGCAGGCCACCCGCGCCCGCCAGCTTGGAGAGCAGGAGGAAGATCTCAAGGCCCGGGAAACTACGCTCGCCAACCGAGACGCCGAGCCGGAGCAAGTGGCCCAGGGACAAGCCGCGGAGCGCAGCCAGTGGGGAAGCTGAAGGAGGAGACAGAGGCAGCCCAGGTGTCCCACGCCAAGTTCGTCTCTGAGGAGAAGGCTCGGCTGGAGGCCAAGGAGAAACTCCTTTCCATGGCTGAGAAGGCGGCCGCGGCGGGGCGTGACGCCTTCGTCTCCCTTGAGCAGAGGTCCCGCGCAGCCCTGCAGTCCCTTTACGGGGAAGGATACGAGGGTCCACTGGCTAGTCCGGAGGAGGGCCCTGCTGGGCTGCTCCCCAAGCTTGCCACGGCGCTCGAGGGTATCGTCGCCGGGGTGGGCCCCCTGGTGGAAGCGGAAGCTCGCGCGCTTTTCTCCTCGGCCGCAACCCTCATCTTCGGCCACCTCCACCTCCGGGACCCGAGCTTCGATCTTGGCGCGCTGCTTGAACCCGTGGCCCCTGAATTCCAAGATGCTGCTTCTGAAGCCATGGGGAAGCAGGTGGAGGACCTGCTCCAGAAGTTCCTCTGTGTCGACCCCGCGACTGCCACGAACGGAGCCAATGGTGAAGACGGCGGCGACGTTGCCGACAACAGGCCTCCCCGGGCAAGTGACAGTGGCATCCAAGGCTGAAGAGGAGGTTAGAAGGCGGCGGTTCCTCCTGTTTTATCCCTGCAGTATTTTACCATTCCTCGTGGAGGCGTGAGAACTTCTGCTTTAAGCTTTCAAGAGAAAACATGTTTTGTAATAATTTTGCTAGGATTTCGCGATTTCCTTTCCGTTTGCCTTAGTGTTCTGCGTCGGCAGGGCCCGGCCCCGCGCATACCTCAGCCGCTGTTGGGTCGTCCGGATAACCAGGACGAGACCAAGGGGTGAGGGGCTACGTGGCCAGTGAGGCCCCTGAGTCGCGATGCTCAGGGGTCCCCCTTGACGTACGAACAGCCCTCAGGAAGGAGATGCGAGCGTAAGTTTCAGCGTTCTGCGTCGGCAAGGCCCGGCCCCGCGCATACCTCAACCGTCATTGGGTCGTCCGGATCACCAGGACGAGACCAAGGGGTGAGGGGCTATGTGACCAGTGAGGCCCCTGAGTCACGATGCTCAGGGGTCCTCCTTGACGTACGAACAGCTCTTCATACCTTTCCTCGTCGGGCTTTCGCTCGGGAGGGATGCGAGAAGACCAGGTCCGAGAGACCTGGTGAGGCGGCGTACGCCAGGCGTGGCCTAAGCGTAGCCCCCGTGCCCAGCCCCCTCGCGCTACCTTGCCGAGGGAAAGCAGCGCGGTGAGGCTGAGCGGCGAGCCTGGTGGCTCTCCTGAGGTTACTGCAGCAGCTAGGTTGTCCTTAGTTGTTTATTCACCAGCGCGGAGCATGGTGCTTCCGCTCTTGCACGGGCATAGCCGCTCCTCGACCGTGTCGTCCGCCAGCGCAGAGCATGGGGCTTCCACTGGTTCGTGGGTGGGAGCCCCCTCTGAGGGGAGACTCCGGGGCATGTATAGCCCCGTCCTCGCACGTGGCTTGCACGACAGGACTAGAGGAGGTGTATGTGGGCACTCGTGAGCCAGCGCGGGACTCACGAGGCCCAACCTCAAGGCGGGTTGCGCCTGAATTTGGTTTGGAACATTGGCAAGGGTCCTCGAGATGGTTAAGTAGCCTGCGCCGAGTGAATCTCCTGAGGATATCGCATGAGAAGACCAAACACCAACGACCCCAGGAGGTGACGTGTATGGGGCCGGCCCGCCAGACAGAGCTCAGCCGTTGGGTTTGTCGACGCTACAGGGACGGACCCGAGCACAGACGCCGTGCCCGGTCTTCTCATGCGAAGGTCCCAAAGAAAGACAACCGGCGCGCGGCTCTCGCGGCGGCGAGGCACCAGGTCGCGCGCCCTAACTTATCCGCTCCCGATTAGCTCATGCGAGAACAAGGCACCAAGGACCATGGGAGGTGACGTGCACGGGAGCTGGCCCGCGAGCCAGAGCTCAGCCACTTGGATTTAGCGACGATGCAGGGACAGACCCGAGCACAGACGCCGTGCCAGTCCTTAATCATGAGGCGGTCATGGGCGGGTTTGTAAGGGCGCACGACGTTTATGGCGACGAAGCACCGGACAGACAGGTGATAATCATAAAGCAACTCATGAAGAGGTAAGGCCAGCTCTGATAGATGCAAAGAACGATACATGCCATAGGGACGGACCCAGACAGCTTGGGGATAATGCAGCCCGAGGGGCGCCCCCAACTGAACAAATTGAAAAGTGTCACCTGGCATCGTTGCTGAAGAAGTGTTGGAGTAGCTGAAGACGCGAGCCGCAGAAGTCGCTCCTCACGAGCCGTCCATGTCCTGAGCCTCGTGAGGCCCCGGGGGTCCGTGGGGCTCGTGAGGGTTCGGCGCCTCCTCTGACATGCTCGCCTGGTGCCTGGCCTCGTGAGCCGCCAGGACGCTCCGCATGTGGCGCTGGTGCATGGCAGCCTGGTTCAGTAAACCGAAAGACATGCGAACGTAGCTGTGAGGGGGGCCCTCGCACCGGTCCATGTGGGACGGCTAGTAGAGCTCCTGAGACGTGGCCCGGTTGAGCCCTGGGATGTTGATGCAGATGCGCAGCCCACTGCCCTCGTCAGGGGAGGGAGCTGCGCCTGGTGGTGCGGGGTGACGCTCGCCTCGCATGGCCCTCACCTCCTGAAGATCCTCGATCGCCTTGGTGATGAACCCTGAGCGTCGGACGCCTCACGCCCTGCGCTCTTCTCGCGGAAATGCGCGTTGAAGCACGCCTCCACATGGTGCCCGAATGCCTCCCTCATGACGCTGGCCAGGTCTGAGGCCCTCCAGAGGAGAGTCCCCGAGCCCAGCCTGAGAGGGGCGCTGGGCGCGCCTTCCTATGCGAGAGGGGAAGGCACCCCGTCAGTGGGCGCAGGTCCTAAGGCACGGTCGTCGGGCGCCCCGTCCTCCTGGGGTCCTGGGCGGAGCAACTGCTTCTTCTGCTGGGGAACGGCCTCGGGAGGGTAAGTTGCGCCCTCATCGTCTGGGTTCTCGACTGCTGCAGCCTGGTAGGCACGCTCGAGGGAGCACACCGCATCCTTCTCGTCGCAGGCGACCGTGATGATGCCGCCACTCCCTGGCATCTTGAGTACATTGTAGCCGTGGTGAGTGGCGGCCATGAATTTGGCCAAGGCTGGATACCCGAGGATGGCGTTGTACGGGAGGCGGATGTGGGCGACGTCAAAGTCGATGAGCTCAGTGCGGTAGTTGTCGCACTTGCTGAAGGTGACAGGGAGGCGGACCTGCCCTATCGGGGTGGTGGAGCCATCGGTCACTCCCGAGAAGGGCTTGGTAGGCTGAAGCTGGTCGTATGGCACTTGGAGTCTGTCGAATGTCTCGATGGAGAGGACATTGAGTCCCGCACCGCCATCGATGAGTGTCTTGGTGACGAGGACGTTGCTGATGGTAGGCGAGCAGAGCATTGGGAGCGCGCCGGCAACGGCTGCGCACTTGAGATGGTCAGTAGAGTCGAAGGTGATGGCGTACTTGGACCACCTGAGCGGACGCATTGCCTCGAGCTTGGGGAGGGCCGCGTTCACCTCACGAGTGAACTGCTTGAAGATGCAGTGAGAGGCGGGAGCCTGAGCGCCGCCCAGGATGCAAGCCACGGCACGAGGCTCTTGGAAGCCCCCAACCCCATCATCTTGGTGGTGGTCATCATTCCTCCTTGGTGGCGGCGACAGCTGAGGAAGGCCAGCGTTGCCCTGAGGGCGGTCCTCACGGGGCTGATCCCTCCAGGGGCCCTCGCGAGGCTGGCCCTGCTAGCGATCCTCACGGGGCTGGTCACGGCAGTGCT
Organism: Thinopyrum elongatum; assembly: GCA_011799875.1. Classification (NCBI taxonomy): domain Eukaryota; kingdom Viridiplantae; phylum Streptophyta; class Magnoliopsida; order Poales; family Poaceae; genus Thinopyrum; species Thinopyrum elongatum. Next base: position 537,862,553 of record CM022301.1, on the reverse strand, counting down.
GGCGAGGGTCGCGGTTGCCCCAGCATCCACCACCTCGGCCTCCTCCGCGGCCGTAGCCATGGTTGTTGCGCTCAGGGCGGCGGCCAAGGCGCCCGTCCCGGATGGCCCTGAGCTCTTGGCAGTCGTTGGTGTTGTGGCTGTGCACGTTGTGGAAGACTCAGAATGGACGGCTGCCCTTGGAGGACTCCGGGTAGTCGCAGCCGCGCTTCATCTCAGGTTCTGCCGCGAGCACAGCCGGCCCCTTGCGCTTCACGTCCTTGGCTTTGGCCTTCTTGTGTTCTGGGTCGGTTTCTGGGAGCTCGAGGAGGGTGAGGCGACCTTCCTCGGCCCTCGCACATCTGGCTGCCATGTTAAACATTTCTAGAGCCGAGCACTGGTCCTCATGCATGGCGAGATCTTCCTTCATCTTGACATCCCAGACGCCATCAGTGAACGCGGAAATGATGGCCTCGTCCGTTACCTTGGGAATCTTGAGGCGGACGTTGGTGAAGCGCTGGATGTACTTGTGCAAGGTCTCCCCAGGCTGTTGCCTGATGCATCGCAGGTTGCATATAGCCGGAGCGCGGTCTCGAGTGCCCTGGAAGTTGGCGATGAAGCGCTCCTGCATCTCATCCCATGAGGAGATCGATCCAGCGGGGAGGTTCAGGAGCCATGAGCGCGCGCCGTCCTTGAGGGCCATGGGAAACCAGTTCGCCATGACTTTCTCGTCGCCGTTGGCCGCCTCGATGCTCAACTCGTAGAGCTAGAGGAACTCTGCAGGGTCAGGGGTGCTGTCGTAGCATGGAGGCAGGTCTGGCTTGAACTTCCCTCGCCAGACAACGCCGCGTAGCTCCGGGGCGAACGCACGGCAGCCCGCCGCGCCCACGGGAGCCCGCCGCAGAGGGCGAGCCTAGACTTGGCGCTCGCACACCGCCGCCTCTGGCAGCACGCGGTCTTGATGTGGCGGCGCTGGGAGCACACGCCTCTCCTTGGGGACGCTGCACCACTTGGCAGCTTTCTTCGTCGCGCGCCGGCGACCTGCGCAGCGGGTCACGCTCAGGAGCCTCACGCCTTGGCTCGAGGGCGACTTCTTGCCTGGGAGGTGGAGGAGGCGCACCGTGGGCCATGTCGCCCGCAAGAGGTGGTTGGGGAGGCAGCGAGCGAGACGGTGCAGGAGCCTCTCCGACGGCACTGTCGAGCTCGGCAATGCGGTCCAGCCAGTCTTCATAGAGGTCGTCGGTCGGGCGATAGCGCAGAAGCTCGCGCGCCATAAGCAACATGGCATGTGCGTTTGCCGGGCCGCGACGGGCATGGGAGGACGATGCAGCTGCCGGAGTCAGCGATGGGGTGGCGGTGTGCCCGTCGCGCCGTACAGAGGGATGCAGCGACGAAGCCTGCTACTTGTGGGCCGCGGGGCCGGTGGCATCGTTTACCACAGGCGACGGGGAACGGCGGGGGGCACCACTGCCCGCAGGCGCGCTCTGGGCGACACGGGCGGCGGGAGCAGCCCGGCGCTCAGCGCGAACTCGACGAGCATCGGCCATGGGAACGGTGGAACGGCGGCAAATCGGTCGGCGGAAGAGAGGCTCCGATGCAGCCCTACCTGGCGCGCCAAATGTCGGATTCAGGGCTCCGCAGACCCAAGAAAGGTTCGAACTCTGGGGTGCATGCGAAGAACTCAATCTCCCCAGCCTGCCGACCCGTCGATCTCACCGCCCAGCTCGATGAACAGGAAAGGAAAGGGACTCAGCAGTTTGCCCAGGTTCGGGCCACCTTGCGGTGTAAAACCCTACTCCTGCTTTGTGGTGGACTGACCTCGAGGTGGGCTGAGGATGAACTAGTACAGAGGGAGAACAACCTCAGGAGGAGTGTTCTTGTGCTAGTGTGAGCTGGTGAGGATGATCTGGTTTTCTCTCTCGTCTATGGTGGTGGCCTAGCTACATTTATAGTGGCCTCGGTCGTCTTCCCCCAAAATGAAGGCGGGAAGGGATCCCACAACGGCCAAGTTTGAAGGGAGACAAGTAGTACATCTTATCCTGACGAAAGGTGGTCTTCGCCTGCAAAGCTTCTGGTCGTGATGTCGTGGTGGGCTCGGCAATGACCTCCGTCCTGCTGTCCTGGTCTTGTAGCACGGGAATGGAAACCTTTGGCTGATTCCTTGGGACTCTGCGTCTGCGCTTGCTTACTTAGCACCGAAGAGGGAACCTGTTGTACTACGCCTGCTGGCGCCCGCCTGGCCTTGGTTTTCATGGCTTGCGTCATCTGAACCTCACGAGGTGGGGCTTGCATGGAAATCTCCGCTCCTCAGGAGCCGACCTGGGGAAGCCGCTCCCTCCGGAGGTCTTGGCGTCGTCCGCCTCGCGAGGCTTGGTCCCTCGCGAGGGCCTTGTGTTGTTGATGCTGGAGAGGGGCCGTACCAGGCCACTGATGAAGCCACGCTATGGGCCGTAGGTAGGCAAGTCTGGGTACCCTGGTTCCCAGAACGCCGACAGGAACCAAATGGTCTTCAAGAACAAGCAAGATGCGAACGGTGTGGTTCTTCGAAACATGGCAAGATTGGTGGCACAAGGCTACTCCCAAGTCGAGGGCATCGACTACGGTGACACCTTTGCCCCCGTCGCTCATCTCGAATCTATTTGCTTGTTGCTTGCTTATGCATCTCATCATGATTTTAAGTTGCAATAAATGGATGTGAAAAGTGCATTTCTTAATGGTCCTTTGAATGAGTTGGTATATGTCAAACAACCTCCGGGATTCGAGGATCCCAAGCTCCCCAATCATATATACAAACTCAAGAAGGCACTCTATGGCCTTAAACAAGCCCCACGTGCGTGGTATGAGCACCTTACCGAGTTGTTGCAAGATCATGGGTTTGAAATTGGGAAAATTGATCCCACTCTTTTTACTAAGAGGGTCAAAGGGGATTTGTTCATATGCCAACTATATGTTGATGATATTATTTTTGGTTCTCCTAACAAATCTTTCAATGATGAGTTTGCCACACTAATGACTGAGAAGTTTGAGATGTCTATCATGGGAGAGTTGAAGTTCTTTCTTGGGTTCAAAGTCAAGCAAAGAAGAGAAGGAACATTCATCAACCAAGCCAAGTATACCCAAGACATGCTCAAGAGATTCAAGCTAGATGATGTCAAGCCGGTCAAATTTCCCATCCCACCAAATGCAAGCTCGACAGTGATCCCAATGGTAAAGCAGTGGATCAAAAGGTATATCGCTCCATGATTGGATCCTTGCTTTACCTCTGTCCATCTAGACCGGATATCATGTTGAGTGGGGGAATTTGTGCATGGTTTCAAGCCGCACCTAAGGAAAGCCACTATGTGGCGGTCAAGCGAATCTTTTGATATTTGGTTCATACCCCAAACTTTGGCCTATGGTACCCCAAAGGAGCAAGCTTCGATCTCATGGGTTATTCGGACTCGGATTGGGCGGGAGATTGTGTGGAGAGGAAGTCAACTTCCGGAGGGTGCCAATTCCTTGGTCGCTCTTTGGTGAGTTGGTCCTCGAAGAAGCAAAATTGTGTATCTCTCTCCTCCACCGAGGCCAAGTATGTAGCCACCGCAAGTTGTTGTGCACAATTGCTATGGATGAGGCAAACTTTAAAGGATTACAGTGTCACTTGTGAAAAAGTGCCTCTTCTATGTGACAATGAAAGTGCTATCAAGATTTCTCACAATCAGGTGCAACATAGCAAGACAAAGCACATTGAGATTCGTCATCATTTCATTCGAGACCACATCAAGGTGGAGATATTGAGATCATCTACATCAACACTCAAGAGCAACTAGCGGATATTTTCACCAAGCCTCTAGATGAAGCAAGATTTCACGAGTTAAGGCATGAGCTAAATATCATTGATTCGAGCAATGTGGCTTGAGACTAGGCACACCCCACTGCACTCATCATTATATCCTGTTCTAGATTTAGGCATGGACATAGGGGGAGTGTTGTTCTCTCAATGAACTCTCCCTCCCCCCATTATGCATAAATCGATCATGTCTTTCACATTAGCCATTTTTGATGGTACTTGTGCTTGAAAGATGAGTTTTGGTCATGGGCCCAAGGTTAAAATCTTCGCGGTGCCATACCGATTGACTCAAACATAGGTGGCTTCTGCCACCGCCCTCTCCTTGAGAGGCTTCTCCTCGTGATCGGTTGTTGTTGCTTTTAGTCTTGAGGTCTTTGTGTGTGTTTGAGACACTTCTCCCGTGCTTCTCTTTTCTTTTGCTTTTGTGCTTGGGGTGTCTCTTCTTGTTGTTGTGGTTCCTTATCTTGTCTCTCTTGAGTCTTTCTTGGTCTTCTCGTTTGCATAAGCCCCTTTTTCCCTTTTTGCTCCTGCCTGTTTTCGCCCGCGCGGTACTACCACTGAGCCAGCGTGGTACTACCGCTTATTAGTGGTACTACCGCCCGGCTCCATGGTACTACCATGCTATGAGTTTGAGCGGGGGGTTATGAATCGGGGCAGGGGGAGGTTTCTCTCCCCCATACCCATTCACTCGCTCCCTCATCTCTCTCTTAGGCGACTAACAGGCAGCGGAGGGCCGCCGCCTCTGGGCCGTCTTCCGCGTTTCCGTCCGGTGGGATCGATCCCACCCTCTCCTCTTGCCATGGATGCCGGTATTGCCCCATTCTTCTCCTCTTTGGTTCTAGTTCTTGGATCTAAGTTTTAGGGCAATATCCGTTGCATTCTTCGATTTTTTGCCAAATCGGGGCATGAGTAGGACGTAGAAGACTGCTAGAGTAGGTAGATTGAAGGTTTAACCGTGAAAATTTGAATTTGGTACCTCCGATACTGCTGGATCTCTCCGCGGAAGTTGTCAGCCCCGCTAATGTCTGCCTCGAGCTATACTACCGCTCCTCTGGAGCGGTACTACCGCTTGTAGGCGGTACTACTGCCGGGAGGCGTGGTACTACCGCTTCAAGCTACCAACTTCAGCTTTTCCCCGTTCCATCTTCACTCGTGTGTCTCTCTTTTTCTTTTGGCTTATGCAATTTGTTGCTTTCGTGTTCTTGTGTGTGTTTTCCAGGTGGTAGTAGGTCCGGGCATCAGGCTCGTCGCAAGAATCCTGCCCGTACCAGTGGCTCCAAGCTCTACCGTTCTGCTGATGTGTTAGTGGATAGCACCTTGCCAGAGAGTTGCTCAGTGCCTGTGAGTGGCTCTAGTGAGCAGCCAAGACAGAGAGTCAAAGTGACTACAGCCAAGAACAGGGGGCCCAAGGGCACTCATCAGATGTCTGCTTTGGAGTTTGGTACGGCTCGTAAGCGCAATCCGTACCGGGAGCCTCAGGATCCTTCCCTTGTGCATCGCATGTTTTGGAACAAGTTTCAGCAGTCTATCTTCCATGATGTGTTGAAGGGAGTCGTGGGAAACCACGGCCACCTATGGGGCCATGAGCCCCTTTTGGTTCGGCGGGGGGATGGGCACGTTATACAAAGAGCGAAGAAGCGTCGCGCAGCACGACAGAGATCACACGGGCAGTTTTTACCCAGGTTCAGGCCGCCGTGAGGTGTAAAACCCTACTCCTGCTTTGGTGGCTTGATGGTGGATAATGGTGGTGAACGTAGCACACTCGCTCGGCAAGGTCGCTCTGGGGGCGAGAGTGGCTACGCGCGTATGGATATGCGAGGGTCCAACCCTTTCTACGATCGCCATGGGCCTCCTTTTATAGATTAAGGGGTCACCACAGTGGTAAATCAGTCTTTGCGTACTGATTAGATAGCTAACAGTGCTATCATATCTAACTCTGCAGGCTGACAGAGCGCATTAAATGCGCCGCTCAGTGTCACATCACAGCTTGCCCGGCAGGCCCTGCCGAGCTGTTTTGCCAGCTTCGCGCCTGCTCGCTTGACACATCTCAGGACGGGTTTCATATGGAGGTGTTTGCTGTAGGAAGTGGCTGCCATGTGGCAGAAAGCAGCCACTTAGTCACCTTGGAGCTTGACACCGCTTTGATTACTGACTTGCGTCACTTGTGAGGTGGAGCGGTGGAGTGGCTTGCCTCTGCCAGCCCCGACAGGCTTGCCGGGACAATCTGGGAGCTTGCTTCTGGGGCAAAACCCAACCCTGCCAGGCTCGCCTGCCCGGCAAAGTAGGTCCTTCCCTTGGCGATGTCTCGTTCCTCTGGCTCACCTTGGCCTTCTTGACTTGCACTTGGATCCTTCGAAGGAATTGATCCGCCTTGTTTGGTCTGATCTTGGTCTTGTAATCTTGTCTCTGGCATGTGCACAGTCTGCGTGATGGACCCAGGGTCTGTTGCTCCGACAGGAGCCCCCGGGCCTGGCACGGACGCGCCGCTGGGCGTCGTCATGGTAGGCCCTAACCAATGCACAGGCAAAAACGTAAGGGCGGCTCCGCCCTTTGAGATCTTCCTTGCTTTTTCATTAACCTAAGCTTGGGTCAGTTTCCGGTTTTCCCGCGCATCGTGCAACGCCAATTGTGGTGGGGTCATTCTTGTAATGGCCCGTGAATGACTTTAACGCATGGGCGGGTAACTGCCAATTCACTCTTCCCATCGCGCCCTTATCCTTAGCCACGTATGCCGCATGCATTGAGTGGGGTAGATAATGGAGGCGCGTGGCACGGGGGAGCATCAAGGCAGGGTCCTGATCTTCTTGGATTGGTGGAGGAGGACAGCGGGTACTCGCCGGGGAATCATCCCCCACCTCCAGCTCACCTATAAAAGGAGGAGCGGGGGAGGAACGGAGGCATTCATCCACATACCTCTCCTCCTCCACCTTCTGCTTCTTTTGGGTATGCTGAAAGGAAGAGCCCGGGGCTAGGTCCCGGGCCCTAGCTTGGAGTTTCGTGTGAGCCCCATGGGGGCGCTCGGGTGGCGCGGCGGTAGCACCGGAGGTGGCGACTCTGGTGTGCTCGTCGCCGGGTCGCCCGTGGCTTCAACCTTAGTTAGAGGCGACGCAAACAACACCATGCCGAGGCCCATAATGGGCAAAAGGTGTGGTAGTCAATTGTGGCCTATCCCCCCTTTTCCTGTGGCGTTGGAGGGAGGTTGCAAAAATGGTTCGCCATTGGTGAGGGTGGACCCTGTCTCCCCGTACTCTGCCTATCCGGTGCATGGGAGAGCCTCTAGTCCTTGTGCACGCTTCCTTAACGAGCGGGGGCTTCGTGTCGTCGGGCTGTCGGGGACGTCCATGCTCTCTGTGGGGTCTCTTGGGGTGCGCGGCGTTCGCATCGAACGTGGCGGCAACCCACAATGCGTCAAGAACGGGGGCGACCGTTCCGATGAGTCGTGTTTGCCGGTGACTCCGTCTGGGTTCCCGGCAGTGCCACCGCCTGTGCCTGCCCTCCAGTTTCTTCCTCTTAGCCCGCCGACGGTGTTCTCCTTATCCTGGGGAGGCACCGAATCCAGGCCCGCCTTCCGCCTTCTCCATTCCTTCCTGTGATTTCCTGAAGGAGATGGACAAGGGCAAAGGCATCACGGGGCACTTATCTTTTTTTAGTCTTAAATCTGTAGGCACTTGCCAAATTTTAGTTCAAATAATGTAATCTCTTGTATCCATGTTTATGTTCCGTGAGATTTGTACTTGTTGATCAGCATATTAATGAAAAAGATAAGCTTTGCCAGGTACTTGTGCATGTACGATATCCATGCATAGGTGAAATGCCTCCACACTTTCATGTAAATAAGTGGATCCCGGTAAGCTACCCTGCCAGTATCCCATAGGACTGCTGCCGTGAGGCTGAGCTTGCCGGGCGCAGAACCTATTGGGAGAAACCAGCCCCCCACCAACCCCTTTCAGCCAAAGGCCACTACGATCATCCTGACCAAAGCAGCGTTCGTGTCAGTAGATGGGAGCACCTTTGTTTCCGAGGTGGCGAGGTTTTCATATGCACAAGTCCTACTCACAGAACATGTATGGATAAGAGATGGAACTTATCTGTTTGGCTTGCCGGAGACTGCAGTGCTGGCTTATCTTTGCATCTTCTTCCTGGGACAAAGTCCACGGTAGGAGCCTGCAGTTTATGCAAATGAAGATGATGCCAGATGCAATCTATCTACATGATCATGCAACCTATCTACATGAATCATGCAATGCTTATGCATGCATGCAACTTGTCGGGGGGGCCCGGCGCTTCATTTATTTATCTGTTGCTCAGGGTCTGCGCCTGGCTTTGTACAAGGGGTTACATGCAGTTGAGGCAAGGCCTGTACAAAAGGGTGGCCCGACAGCCGCGCCTTATGGGTAGAACTTGCGGAGATGCTCAATATTCCATGAGTTCTGCAATTGAATGCCATTTCTGGTCTCCAGACGGACTGCGCCAGGTCTGGTGACTCGTACTACCCAGTAAGGGCCTTCCCACTTCGGCGACAGCTTGTTTGTACCCTTGGCGGACTGAACGCGCCTAAGGACAAGGTCGCCTTCCTCAAAACACTGGGCATGAACCCTGCGGCTATGATAGCGACGCAGGGCTTGCTGATAGCGTGCCGCACGCGTAGCAACCCGGAGACGGTTCTCCTCGAGAAGCACGGCGTCGCCACGCATGTGCTGTTCCTGCGCTACTTCATCGTAGGCAAGCACTCGAGGTGACCCGTAAATGAGTTCCGTGGGGATAACTGCTTCTGCCCCATAGACTAGGGAGAAGGGAGTCTGCCCGGTAGCTCGGTTTGGTGTCGTTCTGAGGGACCAAAGAACCACCGACAGCTCATTGATCCATTGCCTGCCGTGCTTCCGCAGCTTATCAAACATTCTTGTCTTGAGTCCCTGCATCACTTCAGTGTTCGCCTTCTCAGCTTGTCCATTGCTTCTGGGATGTGCAACAGAGGCAAATGAGATCTTGCTTCCGAGGGCATGAACATATTGCATGAAGGCGCGGCTCGTGAACTGGGTGCCGTTGTCGGTGATGATCCAGGCAGGGACCCCGAAGCGACACACCAATCCTCTCAAGAACTTGATAGCTGACTGAGCAGTCACCTTTCTCACGGCATCTACTTTCGGCCACTTTGTAAACTTGTCGATTGCAACGAACAAGAATTCAAAGCCCCTGGCAGCTCGGGGGAAAGGGTCGAGGATATCGAGCCCCCAGACTGAAAACGGCCATGACAAAGGGATTGCCTGGAGTGCTTGGGCAGGCAGATGGATATTTTTGGAATGGAACTGACATGCTTCACACTTGGTGACGAGCTCAACCGCATCTTGGAGGGCTGTGGGCCAATAGAATCCTTGCCGGAATGCTTTCCCAACCAAAGCCCTTGATCCAATTTGGGAGCCGCACATGCCTTTGTGTATCTCTGCCAGCAGTTCCTTTCCTCCTTCCCGGCAAATGCACTTCAATTTCACACCATTGGGCCTTCTTCTGTATAGTGTGTCATCGACAAACTGATACATACTGGCCCTCCGGGCTACTCTTTCAGCTTCTTCTTGCTCTTCGGGAAATTCTCCGGTTTGGAGGAAATGGACTATGTGCCTTGCCCAAGTTGGAGCCTGAGGCTCGGCAACGAGGACTAGCGGCACCTCCTCATTCGTGGGGGTGCATCCCTTGACTGCGGGGACCAGTGGCCCGGCAGGAGGGTGCAGCCCGGCAAGCGAAGGGGAGTTGTTCCCGGCAGGGTCCCTGCCCGGAGCCCCGAAAGGCTCTACCGGGAGAGGCTTACCGGAGTCCAATTTCCTCCTCTTTCGGGCCATTTTTGTCGGAGATACGGAGGGCTGAGTAAGATGGAGAACAAAAGTCCCTGGTTCCACAGGAAGCTTTTGCGCAGCGCACTTTGACAGGTGATCAACAATGCTGTTTTCCGCACGGGGTACGTGCTCTGTTTGCAACCCGTCAAAGCGCTCCTCCAATCTTCTCACTTCCTCGACGTATGCCTCCATCAATGGGCTTTGGTAATCCTTGTTGACTTGTCTCACCACTAGCTGTGAATCTCCTCGAATGATCAGCTTCTTGATTCCCAACTCTGTGGTAATCCTGAGCCCGACAAGAAGCCCTTCATACTCTGTTGTATTGTTGGTCGCCTCCTCCCGGAGAAAGTGCATCTGGACGACGTACCTCAGGTGCTCTCCAGTGGGAGCCACGATAAGCATGCCAGGCCCTGTACCTTGTAGGGAGAAGGCACCATCGAAGTACATGATCCATTCTTGGGGTGCTTCCTTGCCGGGGATAACTGTTTCCTGTATTTCTTCATCAGGGGTTGGCGTCCATTCTGCAATAAACTCTGCTAACGCCCTGCTCTGGATCGTTGATGTGCTTTCAAACTTCAGGCCAAAGCTAGATAACTCCAATGCCCACTCCACTATCCTGCCGGTGGCCTCTAGGTTTCGAAGTGTCCTTTGCAATGGTAAGCGGGTGACAACCGTGATCTCATGGGCTTGGAAGTAGTGGCGCAGTTTCCTTGAGGCCATGACAAGGCCAAAAATCAATTTTTGCACGCCAGAGTACCTAGATCTAGCCCCCTGCAACAGGGAGCTGACGAAGTATACTGGGCGCTGCACCACCTTCTTCCTTGTTGTGTCCTTGGGGTTGTTTCTGCTGCCGTGCTCTTCTTTGTCCTGATCCGTATCTAGCCTTGCCGGGCCGCTCTCTTCCTCTTCCCCGGGTGGGACACTTGCTGAGGTGGCTAGTTCTTCCACTTCCCGCTGCGCTACTAGGGCTGCACTAACCATTTGATTAGTTGCTGCCAGATATAGCAGTAACGGCTCTTGTGGTTTGGGTGCGACCAAAGTAGGCACAGAAGACAAGTAGGCCTTCAAATCCTGCAGTGCTGCATTTGCTTCCGGGGTCCACTTCATGGGTCCTGCCCTCTTCAAAATCTTGAAGAACGGCAAGGCGCGCTCGGCAGACTTGGAGATAAATCTGCTAAGCACGCAACGCATCCTGTCAAACGCCTCACATCCTTAACTGTCTTGGGTGCCTGTATCTGCTCAATAGCCTTGATCTTATCGGGGTTGGCCTCTATCTCATGGTGGGACACAAAGAAACCAAGTAGCTTGCCGGAGGGAACGCCAAACACGCACTTCTTCGGATTTAGTTTCAAGTTGATCTTGTGCAGATTAGCAAATGTCTCTTCTAAATCCTGGATGAGGGTTGATCTGTCCTTGGTCTTGACCACAATATCATCCATATAGGCTTCAATGTTCCTGTGCATCTGTGGTTCAAAGCCAATCTGGACTGCTATTGCAAAAGTGGACCCGGCACTCTTCAACCCGAAAGGCATGCGCACAAAGTAGTACGTGCCGCATGGGGTGATGAATGAGGTCTTTTCTTCGTCTTCCTTGGACATAAAAATCTAATGGTATCCAGAGTATGCATCCAGAAAAGAGAGAAACTCACATCCTGAAGTAGAATCCATGATCTGGTCGAGGCGCGGCAAGGGAAATAGGTCCTTTGGGCATGCCTTGTTCAGATCCGTGAAATCTATGCAAAGCCTCCATTTTCCATTAGCCTTGCGCACAACCACTGGGTTTGCTAACCATGTTGGATGCAGTACTCCTCTAACCAAACCAGCTGCTTCAAGTTTCTTGATTTCCTCGGCAATAAACTGCTGCCGCTCCAAGGCCTGCTTCCGAACCTTCTGCTTGACGGGCCGGGCATGTGGGCAGACAACAAGGTGGTGCTCGATTACCTCCCTGGGAACACCGGGGATATCAGATGGTTGCCAGGCAAACACATCGATATTCGCCCACAGGAAGGCAATGAGCGCGCTTTCCTATTTGTCATCAAGGGTGGCCCTGATAGTAAAAGTACCATCGGCGCCAGCCAGCCCTGCCGCGACCTTTTTCACTTGGGGTGGATCAACCTTGGATCTCTTGCTGTTGGAACTCTCTGGCATGTCATCAACGGGCGCGGCACATTCCACAGAGGTACGCTTCTCGGATTCAGTGCCTCTGCTATGCTTTTCCTTGGCGGGAACTGTGGCTTCCGTGACCTCTGCCATGACCGCGTCCCGGTACATCTTATCCACGCAAATAATTGCGTCTTTCTTGTCCGACGGAACGGAAATGACACCCATCAGCCCTGGCATCTTTAAGGTGTTGTAGGCATAGTGGGATGCTGCCATGAATTTGGCCCGGGCCGGGTGCCCAAGGATCCCGTTGTACGGTAGAGGGAGGTCAACCACATCAAACACAACTTTCTCAGTCCTATAGTTCAACTCTCCTCCAAATGTCACTGGCAACGTAACCTTTCCCTTAGGACGGCTCCTGCTGGGATTGACTCCTTGAAATGTGCCTGTGGCCTTAAGTTCTTCCTTTGCTATCTGGAGTTTGCTGATAACCTTTGAGGAAATTAGATTCAACCCGGCCCCGCCGTCAACCAGCATCTTTGTGACCTTGAGGTTACGAATTGTTGGTGAGACCAGCAATGGCAAGCACCCTACCGCAGTAATGCGGTCGGGGAGGTCATCTTCATCAAAGATGATGGGCGTGCGTGACCACTTGAGCGGCTTCCGAGAATCTGCCGCTGGCTCCATGGCATTGACTTCACGCGCCCACTGTTTGAGTTGGAGGTGAGAGGAGTGCAAAGATGCACCCCCATCAATGCACAGGGCGTCAGTGGCCTTCTGGAATTCCTGCTCGTTGGTTTCCTCTTCATTCCCTCCATCACTCTCGTTACTGCAATCCTCCTTCTCTCGGCCCTTGGCGGGTTTCCATTGGTTCCGAGGAGCCTTGCCGGGGCGATTTGCTTCACCACCCTGGCCCTTCCCGCCAGCGTCATTCTGACCTTTTTCCTTATTGCACTTCTCATACTCAGCCTTCTGTCTCTTGATGAGCTGCCCAACCTGATGACACTCCTGGAGATCATGGCCCTTGGTCCGATGAATATTACAGTACGGCCCATCACTTTTCCCAGATTTCTCGGCAGCCGCCGCCTCCCGATAGTCAGCGCATGCGGTAGCCCCCTAGCCGGGCGCTTCAGCCTTGGCCTTCTTGTCGGTACTAGGCGTGCCTGACCCCTCAACAGCCATCACTGTCTTATCCTTACGCTTCTTGTTGTGCTTCTTGTTCTTCTTCTTCTTACTGATGGTTTCACCGTCATCTTCTGAGTCAATGTCGACGCAATCTTCCTCTCCAGGAAGTTTCCTCCCCTCCTCCACCCGAGCACATTTGTCCACCAAAGTGTAGAGCTCCTTCATAGTCTTGGGCAACCAAACGTTCATCTTGGAACGTATCCTATGGTTGTGCACGTTGGATTGGAAGGCAGCTATCACGGCAGCTGCGTGGATATCTGGGATATTTCTGTGGACTCGACTGAATCTCTGCAAGAACTTCCGCAGAGTTTCTCCCTCTTTCTGCTGGAGAAGCTGCAAGTCGCTGGGCTGCCCTGGTTCTTGATGGCCACCCATGAAGGCACCAATGAACTCGTGGCACAGGTCAGCCCAAGTCAAAATGGAGTTCTTCGGCAGGTGCATCAGCCAAGACCTCACATTTGACTTGAGGGCCAAAGGGAAGTATTTGGCAAACACCTTCTCATCTCTTCCCCCAGCAGCTTGAACAGCGATGGTGTAGATGCTCAAGAACTCTGCCGGGTTTAGTCTCCCATCATACTTCTCGGGTATCTCTGGCTTGAACGTGCGAGTGGACGGCCAACGGACTTGCCGCAGCTCACGGGTGAAGGCAGGGCACCCAACCTCGAAGGGCAGGCACCCGCCATCTCCAAGCGCGGGCTCATCGATGTCAGGGCCATCACACCCATTGGACCGGCGGGGGTTGTCACGGCGCCGCTCGTCGATGATGCGCGCGCCTTCCCTTCACCTGCCCTCCGGGGCACGCTATCGGCCTTGACACGCTCGAGGGTCTGACGAGGCCATCGAGACGTCATCGGGTACTTGGTTTTGCAGCTCTCAGGCGGCTTGCCATGGTGGGGATTGCACTGTGAGGGTGGCCCCTCCCGCACGACCAGTCGCACGAGCCGCCGTTGCTGCCTGGGAAGGCCGTGGCGGTCCGGCCCGCTGTGATCCTTCCGCCTCGGCAAAACGAATCAAACTTTGAATGGTGGCTCGCCACTCATCCATCTGGTCTGCCGGCGGTGGAAATCTCAACAGCAGTTGGGCCTGTGCCATGGCTTCTGAGGCAGTGCTTGGCATAGGTGATGACGATGTAGATCATAGTGTCGCTCGGCTCCTGACATTGCCGATGGCGACTCCGCCGTGCCCTTGCTGCTGTGAACCACCCGTTTGGACGGCATGGTGACGCGGCGGAGGTGCCTGAGGGCCATCGGCTCCGTTGGGCACAGTAGTTGGGTCAGCCCGCCACGGGGGTGGCGTGTGCCCTGCGCTCGCGCCCATAGCGGGAGCGGCCAGAGGGTTGCGATTCGCCCCAGAACGAGCATCATCACTGTGGCTGTGCCCGTTGGCGAGGAGGAGGGGTTCAGGCGGAACGATCCCTCCATCCGTACCTCGTGGAGCATGGCCGTCGAGATGTTGCTGATGTTGTCCTTCCCCGGTACCTCCCGTTCCTACTTCGGCCGTGGGGGAGGTGGTGACGGCGCCGCCTGCGCCGCCTGCGCCGACCACATCCCCCACAGCATCCACACCCTCGCGAGCCCCCGCGTTTCCCGCGATGTCGGCGGTCACGGGTGGTGGAGCCTTCGAGGTGGACGGGTGATTTGCAGCTCCGGGCTTCCTCTTGGGCGCCATAGTCGATGACGCCGTCGACGATGAAAATGTCGATGAAGATGACGCGCAGTGTACGCTCTCGGTTTCGCGCAAGTGATTCCCCTACCTGGCAGGCCAAAGATGTCGTGGGAAACCACGGCCACCTATGGGGCTATGAGCCCCTTTTGGTTCGGCGGGGGGATGTGCATGTTGCACAAAGAGCGGAGAAGCGTCACGCAGCAGGGCATAGATCACACGGGTAGTCTTTACCCAGGTTCGGGCCGCCGTGAGGCATAAAACCCTACTCCTGCTTTGGTGGATTGATGGTGGATAATGGTGGTGAACGTAGCACACTCGCCCGGCAAGGTCGCTCTGGGGGCGAGAGTGGCTACGCGCGTATGGATATGCGAGGGTCCAACCCTTTCTACGGTTGCCATGGGCCTCCTTTTATAGATTAAAGGGTCACCATAGTGGCAAATCAATCTTTGCGTACTGATTAGATAGCTAACAGTGCTATCATATCTAACTCTGCAGGCAGACAGAGTGCATTAAATGCGCCGCTCAGTGTCACATCACAGCTTGCCCGGCAGGCCCAGCCAAGCTGTTTTGCCAGCTTCGCGCCTGCTCGCTTGACACGTCTCAGGACGGGTGTCATATGGAGGTGTTTGTTGTAGGAAGTGGCTGCCATGTGGCAGAAAGCAGCCACTTAGTCACCTTGGAGCTTGACACCGCTTTGATTACTGACTTGCATTGCTTGTGAGGTGGAGCGGTGGAGTGGCTTGCCTCTGCCAGCCCTGGCAGGCTTGCCGGGACAATCTGGGAGCTTGCTTCTGGGGCAAAACCCAACCCTGCCAGGCACGCCTGCCCGGCAAGGTAGGTCCTTCCCTTGGCGATGTCTCGTTCCTCTGGCTCACCTTGGCTTTCTCAACTTGCACTTGGATCCTTCGAAGGAATTGATCCTCCTTGTTTGGTCTGATCTTGGTCTTGTAATCTTGTCTCTGGCCTGTGCACAGTCCATGCGATGGACCCAGGGTCTGTTGCACCGACAAAGGGAAAGAAGAATCTATTTGTGAAAGTCAAGTCTGTTGATCTCTCTCACATGGAGAGGGACTTGCCATACTTTGGAGCTGCACTACAGAGGTGCGAGGAGCTGGACATCAAGAGGATCATCTCGTTCAACAAGGATTTTGATGCGGAGCTTGTGGCCCAATTCTATGCCACAGTTCACTTTGGGCATGATGAGGACATGCCCCTCTCCTGGATGACCAATGGTCGGCGTTTGTCTGCCTCTTGGAAGAACTTTATGGAGTTGTTGTCGTATGAGGATAAGGGCGCCCAAACCCCAATTGGGTTTCGCCCTCACCGGGAGGCTAATGCTACTCACAAGGAGGCTCTGTGGCCTTTCTCTACCAGGAAGGTGTCTGAGATTGGGCACGTCTCCTATGAGCTCTGGCCCTTTCTGGATATCATGCATCGGATCTTCAGGAACACTCTGTTCCCTCGTGTTGGCAATCAGGATATGTTGCATTCCTATCTGGTGGACCTCCTTCTTTTCTGCCAGAAGCAGCAGGGCTCTCAGGAGGTGTTGGATGTCTCTCATGTCATGTGGTCAGAACTTCGTTGTGCTATCTTGGAGCGCAAGTGTATCATTTATGGCCCCTACCTGATGCAGCTCATTGAGGAGACATGGGCGTCTACGTTTCCTGATGAGGAGCTTTGTGGCACACCGGCTCAGAGAACCAGATTACCTGTGTTTCCAACCCAGAGATCATGTCTTTTGGAAACACACAACTTGGAACAGAACTAAACTAATCTTTATTGATAAACTTTGGGTACAAGCTCATATTTACATCGATAGTGAGGCCAAAGGAACACCTGGTGCTATGACAATATCTACATTATTTATCAAACACAACGGGCCTCGAAACTACTAGGGAAAACTATACGGCGTAGCGAAACATAGCGGAAACTCCATCCACAGGGACACTGCTGGGGCACAACCTAGTTAGCGTAGCACGAACCATTAGGACCTCCGTCCTCGGCTTCTCCTGCATCTGGCATGATACGCCAGGTGAGTAATTTGAATGTACTCGCAAGCTCACGACAACCAAGTAATGCAGCAAACAATAGCATGGCAATCAACATGTTAAATTCTTAAGTGATTCACTTACTGTCCCCAGTTTATCAACTTACTCTCTTCGGGGTTGTCCCACAAACCCTCGGAATACTCATAGCTCATCGAGTACTTCCGATCACACGACGAGTTCTTCCATCATTACTATCACTGTTATGGTTGACCACCTAGTGAGGCCTGGACGGACTGTCCAATACCATGGACGCAGCTATTCGAATAGATTTTTCACTCTGCAGAGGTTGCGCACTTTACCCACACCATGGAGCACCTGACCTCCTGATCCCATTCGGGTGGACCAGCGTTGCTCCAACGAAACCCGCCTGACCCGCGACCCTCCCATCATACCACCGGCGATCATTCTCCCCCGGAGTCCTGCCCTGGGTTGCCCCTGTGTCACCTCGTGACACCTGCCACCGTCGTGGCCAATCTAAACTTTCCCAAACGGGGACGCCGACACAATACTCAACTGGGCTCACAGGGTTATCGCCGTCTACCTGATCAGGGTAGCACGAACGCATAACCCTCCCTGTCTGGAGGTACCGATGAAAGAGCACGGAGCCAAACCAAGTCAAGGCCGTCCCATACCGGCAAATGTGGTTGCACGGATAAGCCCGGACAGGTGACTCTAGATCAACCGACTAAGTTTCATTTAGCAAGCATAGTGGTTTATCATAACTTATGATGACAGCAACTAGGCATTAAATTAATTTACTATGAATTATTATATAGCAAGTAAATGGAAGTAATTCATTTAAATATGCAATGCTATTGAAATGCATCATGAAATGGGTGTCCTGGCTTGCCTTGCTCTGTTGGGTTGTCCAAAAACTCCTGGTCTTCAAAATCACATGGTTTCCCTCTGAAAATATTTTAAAATAGCAATTGGAAATGTCACATAACACTGTTTTGTTCACCAGAAATTCTATGAGCATGGGAAAAATACCAGACTTTACTAGAAATTAGAGGAGCTCAAGACAAACCAAATGCAAAAAGAATCAATTGATTTGGACTTATAGATAAAAAGTTATTAAGGGTCAAAGCTCCTGGTCAACTCTGGAATTTAAATAAAAATCAGAAAACATCCCAGCAGGCCAAGTCGATGGCGTATTCTCCGAAGGCGCCTTCACTTAACGCTTCGGCGTGCGCGGCTGGGTGGCTGACAGGTGGGATCCCTGGCGATTTAAAAGAAAGGGAGGAGGGAAACAGAGATGGGGCAGCTCACCGGCGACACTCACCAGCGATAGAGACGGCGGCGGAGTCGGGCGACTGCGGGGATGGGTCGGGCTTGCGACGGCGGTTCTTCCTGTACCAGTAGCTCCTCCGGAGACGGCCTAATGACATCGCCCCCTTCCTCTCTGATGGCGACGGCATTCGGGGCTCGTTGGCATCGGCGATTTCGGCAAGGATTGGGCTGGGCAAGGGATCGAGGAGGACCAAGGAAGCTCACTGATCTCGTGGGTGAGGTCGGGCAAGGCTGGGATGGGGTGGAGGGTGCTGGTGGCGGAGCTCCTCTGGGCGGCAGAACTTCGGCGAGGTACGAGGCCAGAGGGCCTCTCGGCCGTGGCTCGGCGCTCTGGAGTGCGATTTGAGGTGGAGGGAGTGGGTTGAGGAGCTCGGAGGGCTGGGCATGGCCTTTTATAGGCGGAGTCGAGCTCGGGCGAGCTCTCTGGAAGCAGCAGGGCTCGGGCCACGTCGCCGGTGCGAGGACGCCGCGCTGGCTGGCTGGTTGCGGTCGACGGGATAGGAGAGAGCAGAGAGAGTTAATGCGGCGGTGGAGGCTAGCAGAGGAAGAAGACGCGCCGCAGGCCACAGTGCAGCCACGGGCGGCACAGTGCCCGGGTGCCGTGGCGGCCATCGAGGCCGATTCCGGCGAGGAGAAGCTGCGGGAGAGGGGTATGTGGACGGCATCGACGAAGTCGGCACCTCCAGACATCAAATGACAGCATGAGGTCTCTAGAATGACCTCGGCCGTCGCCGGCGAGGTGCAGAGCATGCATACTGGCACGCCAGTACCGTGCTCACCACGGGAAGTGATGTCTCGAGGCCGTCCAAGTCCAGCGCATCATGTCCAGTGCCTTCTCCTTTGATCATCTAGCTCCTCTGTGCCATTGGTTTGGCTAGGTTCATCCTGACATGAAGTGTAGCTTCAGCTACAGTTTCTGACAGCAATCTTGAGAGAGATCTAGAGGAGAGGTGAGCTGGAGATGAAGCCAGTTGAAATGTCTGGAGTGGTTTAGGTTGGAAGGACTACAAACTGACCAAATTTTAAAAAAAATTGGAAAGGTTTTGGATATAGTTCCTGTGTAAACCACTTTACTGGTCCAGAAACTAGATAGGCTTGGTTCACTCACATGGTAGATCTGCTGAAGCTAAATTTTGGTGTGTGGGGGTCATTTGGTGTGTAGAAGATGCCATAAAAATTTCAGCTCAAAAAGATACCTCTAGATGGTACTTCCTTCACAGAGGTTCAAAATGAGCAGAAACTTGGCAGAGCCGTGTTGCTAAAAAGTTGTTTTGGCCAAAGTGATATTTTTGGATATTGTGGCTAGATAGGTTCCCTAATATCTCAGGGAATTTTCTGAGAGTTTTCTGAGCTAGGAAAATAGAGGTTGCTTCACAATTGACCAATTCTGACTAGAAAGAAAATAATTATTCTGGCCAATTTTTTTTACTAGACTATGGAATATTTTTGAAGATTATGAGATTATATGATGATAAGAAGGTGTGGCATGAGTTTGGGATTCTTCTGATCATCAGAACTATAGGTTGCTTCACAACCCATAGTGATGACATAGTTTCGCAAAGGAAGAAAATAAAATATTGGAAAAGATTGAAATTGAAGTTGGTTCCAAGAGATGTGTGGTAAAGTTTTGGCAAGGTGGTGAGGGTTTTGGGTCACTTGGGAAAACATTAATAAGTCCAAAGTCAACTGAAAAAGGTTCAAAACCATCCAGAATTCAAATAAAGCCAAAAAGATTTCGAAAAGAAAAAGTTGCCAAAAACCAGGGTGTCACAAACCTACCCCCCCTTAGGATGAATCTCGTCCTCGAGATTCGGTTGCTCAGGGAACAAGTACGGGTATGCGGATCTTAGAAAATCCTCTCTTTCCCAGGTAGCTTCTTCCTCAGTGTGGTGATCCCACAGTACCTTGTAAAACCTGATCACCTTACTCCTGGAAGTTCTTTCCATCTCATCCAGAATTCTGACAGGTTTCTCTTTGTAGGTTAGATCTTTAGCCAGTTCTAGCTCACCCATATCTGCTTGCTTGATCGGTGGTGCAATGCACTTTCTTAACCGTGATATGTGGAAAACATCGTGAACATCAGACAACTCCGGTGGAAGTTCCATCTGATATGCTACCCTGCCTTTCCTAGCAATTACTGGAAAGGGACCAATGTATCTTGGTGCAAGTTTTCCCCGGGTATGAAACCTCTTCACTCCCTTCATGGGGGTTACTTGAAGGTAAGCATATTCTCCGGGCTCAAAAGTCACTTCTCGGTGCTTTGGGTCATAACAACTCTTTTGACGGGACTTGGCTGCCCGAAGACGCTCCTAAATATCCTTGACTTGTCTCTCAGCCTCGAGCATCGAGTCCGTGCCAAAGATACGGCTATCTCCTGTTTGGGACCAATTTAATGGGGTGTAGCACTTCCGCCCATACAGTGCTTCAAATGGTGACATCTTAAGACTTGACTGATAACTGTTGTTATAGGAAAATTCCGCATAGGGTAGGCTATCCTCCCATTTGGGTCCATACGTGAGAGCACAGGACCGAAGCATATCCTCTAGTATCTGGTTTACTTGTTCGGTCTGTCCATCTGTCTGTGGATGGTACGCCGTACAATGCTTCAGCATGGTTCCCAAGGCTTGGTGCAATCCCAACCAGAACACTGAGGTGAATAAGGAGCCCCTATCTGAGGTGATAGACTTGGGTACTCCATGAAGGCTGACTATCCGGGACATGTAAAGTTGTGCAAGCTGATGTGCGTTGAAAGTGGTCTTTACCGGAATAAAGTGAGCCACTTTTGTGAGTATATCCACGATGACCCAGATAGCATCATGGCCTCTTATTGACTTGGGTAGTCCAACAATGAAGTCCATGCATATGTCGTCCCACTTCCACTGGGGAACTGGTAACGGTTGCAGTAGCCCAATGGGTTTCTGGTGCTCAACCTTAACTTTATTGCAGATGTCACAGCAGACGACATAGTATGCTATATCCCTTCGCATTCCTGACCACCAAAAGGTTTCTCTCAGGTCCTGATACATCTTTGTGCCTCCCGGGTGGATTGAGTACGCGGACTCATGAGCTTCTCTGAGTATTTGCTGTCTCAGATTGTTCTGATCGGGCACGCATATCTCTTTCTCAAACCATAAGGTGCCTTGGTCATCCACACGGAAAGACTTGGACTTCCCCTGCTGAATAAAATTGGGTTGCCTCCCAACAAGCGCTATTGTTTAACGCCCCTAGCTAGGCATAAAACATAGATCTAGGTATTGTCATCTTTGGTATGCAATCCATAAGTAGCTCTCATAATAGATTCATATGGCAACTTAATTTTCTTTCTTGGAAAGTGTTCCATGCCCTTCCTTAACGTAAATTGAAATCTAATATTTCCTTCTTTCATATCAATAATTGCACCAATCGTTCTAAGGAAAGGTCTACCAAGAATAATAGGACATGTAGGATTGCAATCTATATCAAGCACAATGAAATCTACGGGCACATAATTCCTATTTGCAACAATAAGAACATCATTAATTCTTCCCATATGTTTCTTAATAGTGGAATCCGCGAGATGCAAATTTAAAGAACAATCATCAAATTCACGAAAACCTAGCACATCACATAAAGTTTTTGGAATCATGGAAACGCTAGCACCCAAATCACGCAAAGCATGGCACTCATAATATTTAATTTTAATCTTAATAGTAGGTTCCCACTCATCATAAAGCTTTCTAGGGATAGAAACTTCCAACTCAAGTTTTTCTTCAAAAGATTTCATCATAGCATCAACGATATGTTTAGTAAAAGCTTTATTTTGGTTATAAGCATGAGGAGAATTCAACATGGACTGCAACAAGGAAATACAATCTATCAAAGAACAATTATCATAATTAAAATCCTTGAAATCCAAAAGAGTGGGTTCATCGCTACTTAAAGTTTTGACCTCTCCAATCCCACTTTTATCAATTTTTGCATTAAGATCTAAAAACTCCGAATCATTGGGACGCCTTCTACCTAAAGTTGACTCATCTCCAGTCCCATCTTTATCAAGATTTATATTAGAAAACAAAGATTCAATAGGAGTCACACCAATCACTTTAAGATCTTCATCATTATTTTCACATGACTTCGGTTTAGCGGCCATCCTATTTATCAAAGTGGTTTGTTTATCAAAAATTTGGCCTACTAAATTTTCAAGCTGAGCTAATTGAGATTTAAGACCATAAAATTCTTTAGAAACATCAACGAGCTCTTTATTAATATACTCCATCATTGTTTTTTGCTCCTTAAGTTCGTTTCGAAAGAAACTATTATGCTCAAATTATAGGGACATGAAACTTTTAGCATTATTTTCAATCTCTTCCAACTTCCTATAATAAGGATCAAAACTCTTGGGTTGAGCCATAAGGGCAAACAAGCAATCTAGCACACGAGCAAACGAAAAAGCAAACGAAAAGACGAACGGAAGAAGGGTGAATAAAAAGGCAAATCTTTTTGTATTTTTCTGAAATTGTTTTAGAAGTGGGGGAGAGGAAAACGAGAGGCAAATGGCAAATAATGTAATGCAAGAGATGAGATTTTATGGTGGGTACTTGGTAGGCTTGATGTAGATCTCCCCGGCAACGGCGCCAGAAATTCTTCCTGCTACTTCTTGAGCTTGCGTTGGTTTTTCCCTTGAAGAGAAAAGGGTGACGCAGCAAAGTAGAGATAAGTATTTCCCTCAGTTAAGAACCAAGGTATCAATCCAGTAGGAGATACAAGCAAGCCTCCAATCTATGCACCTGCACAAACAATCAAACACTTGCACCCAACGCGATAAAGGGGTTGTCAATCCCTTCACGATCACTTGCAAAGGTGAGATCTGATATAGATAGATATAAAAGATTACTAAAACGTAAAACAAAATAAAAGTAAATAAATTGCAGCAAGGTATTTTTGGGTTTTTTGGTTTATAGATCTGAAAAAATATGTTGGAAAATAGACCTGGGGGCCATAGGTTTCACTAGAGGCTTCTCTCTTGAAGGCAAATAATACGGTGGGTGAACAAATTACTGTCGAGCAATTGATAGAAAAGTGCAAAGTTATGACGATGTCCAAGGCAATGACTGTGCATATAGGCATCACGTCCATGTCAAGTAGACCAAAACGATTCTGCATCTACTACTATTACTCCACACATCGACCGCTATCCAGCATGCATCTAGAGTATTAAGTTCATAAAGAACGGAGTAACGCCTTAAGTAAGATGACATGATGTAGAGGGATAAAGTCAAGCAATATGATGAAAACCCCATCTTTCTACCCTTGATGGCAACAATACAAATACGTGCCTCGCTACCGCTACTTTGTCACTGGGTGAGGACACCGCAAGATTGAACCCAAAACTAAGCACCTCTCCCATTGCAAGAAGAACCAATCTAGTTGGCCAAACCAAACCAATAATTCAAAGAGAAATACAAAGATATCAAATCATGCATATAAGAATTCAGAGAAGATTCAAATAATATTCATAGATAAATTGATCATAAATCCACAATTCATCGGATCTCGACAAACACACCGCAAAATAATATTACATCGGATATATCTCCAAGAACAACGAGGAGAACATGGTATTGAGGATCAAAGAGAGAGAAGAAGCCATCTAGCTACTAGCTATGGACCCGTAGGTCCGAGGTAAACTACTCACGCTTCATCGGAAGGGCAATAGAGTTGATGTAGAAGCCCTCCATGATCGAATCCCCCTCTGGCAGGACGCCGGATAAGGCCCCAAGATGGGATCTCACGAGTACAGAAGGTTACGGCGGTAGAAAAGTATTTTGGTGGACGCTTCTGGTCGTTTGGGAATATTTGGGAATATATAGAGGAAGAATTAGGGTTAGGGGAGCTCCGAGGGGCCCACAAGCCCTTAGGGCGCGCCCACCCTAGGGCGCGCCCCCTGGCTTGTGGCCTCCTCGGGACTCCTCTGACTTCATCTCCAAGTCTGCTATGTGTCTTCTGGTCCAACAAAAATCATCGCGAAAGTTTTATTCTGTTTGGACTCTATTTGATATTCCTTTTCTGTAAAACTCAAAAACAAGGAAAAAACAGAAAATGGCACTGGGCTCTAGGTTAATCAGTTAGTCCCAAAAATAATATAAAATAGCATATTAATGCATATAAAACATCCAAAACAGATAATATAATAGCATGGAACAATCCAAAATTATAGATACGTTGGAGACGTATCAAGCATCCCCAAGCTTAATTCCTGCTCGTCCTCGAGTAGGTAAATGATAAAAACAGAATTTTTATGTGGAATGCTACCTAACATATTTATCCATGTAATTTTCTTTCTCATGGCATGAATATTCAGATCCATAAGATTCAAAACAAAAGTTTAATATTGACATAAAAACAATAATACTTCAAGCATACTAATAAAGCAATCATGTCTTCTCAAAATAACATGGCTAAAGAAAGTTATCCCTACAAAATCATATAGTCTGGCTATGCTCCATCTTCATCACACAAAGTATTAAATCATGCACAACCGCGATGACAAGCCAAGCAATTGTTTCATACTTTTGATGTTCTCAAACTTTTTCAACTTTCACGCAATACATGAGCGTGAGCCATGGATATAGCACTATAGGTGGAATAGAATATGTTGGTTGTGGAGAAGACAAAAAGAAGGAGATAGTCTGACATCAACTAGGCGTATCAACGGGCGATGGAGATTCCCTTCAATAGATATCAATGTGAGTGAGTAGGGATTTCCATGCAACGGATGCACTAGAGCTATATGTTTATGAAAGCTCAAAAAGAAACTAAGTGGGTGTGCATCCAACTCACTTGCTCATGAAGACCTAGGGCAATTTTGAGGAAGCCCATCATTGGAATATGCAAGCCAAGTTCTATAATGAAAAATTCCCACTAGTATATGAAAGTGACAACATAGGAGACTCTCTATCATGAAGATCATGGTGCTACTTTGAAGCACAAGTGTGGTAAAAGGATAGTAACATTGCCCCTTCTCTCTTTTCTCTCATTTTTTCTCTTTTTTTATTTGGGCTTTTTTTGGCCTCTTTTACTTTTGTAAAGTCCGGAGACTCATCCCAACTTGTGAGGGAATCATAGCTTCCATCATCCTTTCCTCACATGGGACAATGCTCTAATAATGATGATCATCACACTTTTATTTACTTACAACTCAAGAATTACAACTCGATACTTTGAACAAAAATATGACTCTATATGAATGCCTCTGGCGTTGTACCAGGATGTGCAACAATCTAGCATAGCAATGACATCAAAAAACAGACATGCCATGAAAACATCATGCTAGCTATCTTACGATCATGCAAAGCAATATGACAATGATGGAGCGTGTCATAACAAACGGAACGGTGGAAGTTGCATGGCAATATATCTCGGAATGGCTATGGAAATGCCATAATAGTTAGGTATGGTGGCTGTTTTGAGGAAGTGTATATGGTGGGTGTAGTGCACCGGCGAAAGTTGTGCGGTACTAGAGAGGCTAGCAATGGTGGAAGGGTGAGAGTGCGTATAATCCATGGACTCAACATTAGTCATAAAGAACTCACATACTTCTTGCAAAAGTCTATTAGCTATCGAAACAAAGTACTACATGCATGCTCCTAGGGGATAGGTTGGTAGGAAAAGACCATCGCTCGTCCCCGATCGCCACCCATAAGGAAGACAATCAATAAATAAATCATGCTCCGACTTCATCACATAACGGTTCACCATACGTGCATGCTAGGGAATCACAAACTTTAACACAAGTATTTCTACCAATCCACAATTACTCACTAGCATGACTCTAATATCACCATCTTTATAACTCAAAATAATCATAAGGAATCAAACTTCTCATAGTATTCAATGCTCTTTATATGAAAGTTTTTATTATATCCCTCTTGGATGCCCATCATATTAGGACTAAATTCATAAGCTAAGAAAATTACCATGCTGTTTAGAGGGAATCTCAAAATAATATAAGTGAAGCATGAGAGTTCAGCAATTTCTATAAAATAAAACCACCGCCGTGCTCTAAAAAGATATAAGTGAAGCACAAGAGCAAAATTGCCTAGCTCAAAAGATATAAGTGAAGCAGATAGAGTATTCTAATAAATTCACGATTCATGCGTGTCCCTCTCAAAAGGTGTGTACATCAAGGATGATTGTGACAAACTAAAAAGCAAAGACTCATATCATACAAGACTCTCCAAGCAAAACACATATCATGTGGTGAATAAAAATATAGCCTCTAGTAAATTTACCAATAGACGAAGACGAAAGAGGGGATGCCCCGGAAGCTTAGATGCTTGGTTGTCCTTGAATATTACCTTGGGGTGCCTTGGGCATCCCCAAGCTTAGGCTCTTGCCACTCCTTATTCCATAGTCCATCAAATCTTTACCCAAAACTTGAAAACTTCCCAACACAAAACTCAATAGAAAACTCATGAGATCCGTTAGTATAAGAAAATAAATCACCACTTTTTGGTACTGTTGTGAACTCATTATTTATTTATATTGGTGTAAGATATACTGTATTCCAACTTCTCCATGGTTCATACCCCCCGATACTACCCATAGATTCATCAAAATATGCAAACAACACATAGAAAACAGAATCTGTCAAAAACAGAATAGTCTGCGAAGATTTGAATTGTTCTAATACTTCTGTAACTCCACAAATTCTGAACAATTAGGACAATATAGACCATTTGTATATCAATCTTGTGTAAAAAATTCAGGGTTTTCCGCGCTCCAGTGAATTTAAACATTTCTGTTACTGGACGCAAAAGTTTCTGTTTTTCAGCAAGATCAAATCAACTATCACCGTAAGCCATCCCAAAGGTCTTACTTGGCTCAAACACTAATTAAAACACCAAAACACAATTACTACAGAGGTAATAATCTGTATTTATTGAAAAACATAACCAAAAATAAAATTGGGTTGCCTCCCAGCAAGCGCTATTATTTAACGCCCCTAGCTAGGCATAAAACATAGATCTAGGTATTGTCATCTAGGGTATGCAATCCATAAGTAGCTCTCATAATAGATTCTTATGGCAACTTAATTTTATTTCTTGGAAAGTGTTCCTTGCCCTTCCTTAATGTAAATTGAAATCTAATATTTCCTTCTATCATATCAATAATTGCACCAATTGTTCTAAGGAAAGGTCTACCAAGAATAATAGGACATGTAGGATTGCAATCTATATCAAGCACAATGAAATCTACAGGCACATAATTCCTATTTGCAACAATAAGAACATCATTTATTCTTCCCATAGGTTTCTTAATAGTGGAATCCGTGAGATGCAAATTTAAAGAACAATCATCAAATTCACGAAAACCTAGCACATCACATAAAGTTTTTGGAATCGTGGAAATGCTAGCACCCAAATCACACAAAGCATGGCACTCATAATCTTTAATTTTAATCTTAATAGTAGGTTCCCACTCATCATAAAGCTTTCTAGGGATAGAAACTTCCAACTCAAGTTTTTCTTCAAAAGATTTCATCATAGCATCAATGATATGTTTAGTAAAAGCATTATTTTGGTTACAAGCATCAGGAGAATTCAACATGGATTGCAACAAGGAAATACAATCTATCAAAGAACAATTATCATAATTAAAATCCTTGAAATCCGAAAGAGTGGGTTCATCGCTACTTAAAGTTTTGACCTCTCCAATCCCAATTTTATCAATTTTTGCATTAAGATCTAAAAACTCCGAATCATTGGGACGCGTTCTAGCTAAAGTTGACTCATCTCCAGTCCCATCTTTCTCAAGATTTATATTAGAAAACAAAGATTCAATAGGAGTCACACCAATCACTTTAAGATCTTCATCATTATTTTCACACGACTCCGGTTTAGCGGCCATCTTATTTACCAAAGTGGTTTGTTTATCGAAAATTTGGCCTACTGAATTTTCAAGCTGAGCTAATTGAGATTTAAGGCCATAAAATTCTTTAGAAACATCATCGAGCTCTTTATTAATATACTCCATCATAGTTTTTTGCTCCTGAAGTTCGTTCCGAAAGAAACTATTATGCTCAAATTATAGGGACATGAAACTTTTAGCATTATTTTCAATCTCTTCCAACTACCTATAATAAGGATCAAAACTCCTGGGTTGAGCCAGAACGGCAAACAAGCAATCTAGCACACGAGTAAACAAAAAGCAAACGAAAAGACGAACGGAAGAAGGCGAATAAAAAGGCAAATCTTTTTGTATTTTTCTGAAATCGTTTTAGAAGTGGGGGAGAGGAAAATGAGAGGCAAATGGAAAATAATGTAATGCAAGAGATGAGAGTTTATGGTGGGTACTTGGTAGGCTTGATGTAGATCTCCCCGGCAACAGCGCCAGAAATTCTTCCTGCTACTTCATGAGCTTGCGTTGGTTTTTCCCTTGAAGAGAAAAGGGTGATGCAGCAAAGTAGAGATAAGTATTTCCCTGAGTTAAGAACCAAGGTATCAATCCAGTAGGAGATACAAGCAAGTCTCCAATCTATGCACCTGCACAAACAATCAAACACTTACTCCCAACGTGATAAAGGGGATGTCAATCCCTTCACGGTCACTTGCAAAGGTGAGATCTGATATAGATAGATATAAAAGATTAATAAAATGTAAAACAAAATAAAAGTAAATAAATTGTAGCAAGGTATTTTTGGGTTTTTTGGTTTATAGATCTGAAAATATATGATGGAAAATAGACCCGGGGGCCATAGGTTTCACTAGAGGCTTCTCTCTTGAAGGCAAATAATATGGTGTGTGAACAAATTACTGTCGAGCAATTGATAGAAAAGTGCAAAGTTATGACAGTGTCCAAGGCAATGATTGTGCATATAGGCATCACGTCCGTGTCAAGTAGACCGAAACGATTCTGCATCTACTACTATTACTCCACACATCGACCGCTATCCAGCATGCATCTAGAGTATTAAGTTCATAAAGAACGGAGAACGCCTTAAGTAAGATGACATGATGTAGAGGGATAAAGTCAAGCAATATGATGAAAACCCCATCTTTTTACCCTTGATGGCCAAAATACAAATACGTGCCTCGCTACCCCTACTTTGTCACTAGGTGAGAACACCGCAAGATTGAACCCAAAACTAAGCACCTCTCCCATTGCAAGAAGAACCAATCTAGTTAGCCAAACCAAACCAATAATTCGAAGAGAAATACAAAGATATCAAATCATGCATATAAGAATTCAGAGAAGATTCAAATAATATTCTTAGATAAACTGATCATAAATCCACAATTCATCGGATCTCGACAAACACACCACAAAATAATATTACATCGGATATATCTCTGAGAACAACGAGGAGAACATGGTATTGAGGATCAAAGAGAGAGATGAAGCCATCTAGCGACTAGCTATGGACCCGTAGGTCTGAGGTAAACTACTCACGCTTCATCGGAAGTGCAATAGAGTTTATGTAGAAGCCCTCCGTGATCGAATCCCCCTCCGGCAGGACGCCGAAAAAGGCCACAAGATGGGATCTCACGAGTACAGAAGGTTACGGCGGCAGAAAAGTATTTTGGTGGACGCTTCTGGTCGTTTGGGAATATATAGAGGAAGAATTAGGGTTAGGGGAGCTACGAGGGGCCCACAAGCCCTCAGGGCGCGCTCCCCCTAGGGCGCGCACCCTGGCTTGTGGCCTCCTCGGGATTCCTCTGACTTCATCTCCAAGTCTGCTGGGTTTCTACTAGTCCAAGAAAAATCATCGCGAAAGTTTTATTCCGTTTGGACTCTATTTGATATGCCTTTTCTGTAAAACTCAAAAACAAGGAAAAAACAGAAAATGGCACTGGGCTCTAGGTTAATAAGTTAGTCCCAAAATAATATAAAATAGCATATTGATGCATATAAAACATCCAGAGGTAATAATGTGTATTTATTGAAAACCAGAACCAAAAACAAAAAACATAAAAATAAAATTGGGTTGCCTCCCAACAAGCGCTATTGTTTAACGCCCCTAGCTAGGCATAAAACATAGATCTAGGTATTGTCATCTTTGGTATGCAATCCATAAGTAGCTCTCATAATAAATTCATATGGCAACTTAATTTTCTTTCTTGGAAAGTGTTCCATGCCCTTCCTTAACGTAAATTGAAATCTAATATTTCCTTCTTTCATATCAATAATTGCACCAATCGTTCTAGGAAAGGTCTACCAAGAATAATAGGACATGTAGGATTGCAATCTATATCAAGCACAATGAAATCTACGGGCACATAATTCCTATTTGCAACAATAAGAACATCATTAATTCTTCCCACAGGTTTCTTAATAGTGGAATCCGCGAGATGCAAATTTAAAGAACAATCATCAAATTCACGAAAACCTAGCACATCACATAAATTTTTGGAATCGTGGAAACGCTAGCACCCAAATCACACAAAGCATGGCACTCATAATCTTTAATTTTAATCTTAATAGTAGGTTCCCACTCATCATAAAGCTTTCTAGGGATAGAAATTTCCAACTCAAGTTTTTCTTCAAAAGATTTCATCATAGCATCAACGATATGTTTAGTAAAAGTTTTTTTTTGGTTATAAGCATCAGGAGAATTCAACATGGATTGCAACAAGGAAATACAATCTATCAAAGAACAATTATCATAATTAAAATCCTTGAAATCCAAAAGAGTGGGTTCATCGCTACTTAGAGTTTTGACCTCTCCAATCCCACTTTTATCAATTTTTGCATTAAGATTTATAAACTTCGAATCATTGGGACTCCTTCTAGCTAAAGTTGACTCATCTCCAGTCCCATCTTTATCAAGATTTATATTAGAAAACAAAGATTCAACAGGAGTCACACCAATCACTTTAAGATCTTCATCATTATTTTCAGTTTTTCACAAGACTCCGATTTAGCGGCCATCTTATTTACCAAAGTAGTTTGTTTATCGAAAATTTGGCCTACTAAATTTTCAAGATGAGAAAATTGAGATTTAAGACCATAAAATTCCTTAGAAACATCATCGAGCTCTTTATTAATATCATTGTTCAAGAAATCTTTCGATTCAATGATTTATCGTCCGATTTATCGATACTCAGGGGGTGACTGATAAGATTATGCCTTATCTTCACCGTTTATCGTTTGGGCCGATTTATCACTCTGGCAAGCGATTTATCAGGAATCTACCGATAAATCAGGCCTATTCCTAACATTATGTTTGCAAAAACTATGTTTATTTGTGTTTTGTGGACCTTGTTTTGCAATATGTACTATTGTCCTATTTTGTTTGTCATTATAAGAGGATTCAAAGGCGAGGAATCAAGGTAACACTTCTGTCCAATATTGTTTTGGTGTTGAATATAACATATTTTAGTGTTGGGAACCTGGGATTTGCAAAAATTGGCCGATTAATAGTCGACCGATAAAATCGATTAATCGGCCGATTTCCGATTAATCTCTAATCCCTAGCTATCCGAGATGCTAACGATAAGCGATATCCTCAACATTGATTAATATACTCCATCATAGTTTTTTGCTCCTTAAGTTCATTTCTAAAGAAACTATTATGCTCAAATTGTAGGGACATGAAACTTTTAGCATTATTTTCAATCTCTTCCAACTTCCTATAGTAAGGATCAAAGCTCTTGGGTTGAGCCATACGTGCAAACAAGCAATCTAACACACGAGAAAATGAAGAGCAAATGAAAAGACGGACGGAAAAAGGGCGAATAAAAAGGCAAATCTTTTTGTGTTTTTCTGAAATCGTTTTAGAAGTGGGGGAGAGGAAAACGAGAGGCAAATGGCAAATAATGTAATGCAAGAGATGAGAGTTTATGGTGGGTACTTGGTAGGCTTGATGTAGATCTCCCCGGCAACGGCGCCAGAAATTCTTCCTGCCACTTCTTGAGCTTGCGTTGGTTTTTCCCTTGAAGAGGAAAGGGTGATGCAGCAAAGTAGAGATAAGTATTTCCCTTAGTTAAGAACCAAGGTATCAATCCAGTAGGAGATACATGCAAGTCTCCAATCTATGCACCTACACAAACAATCAAACACTTGCACCCAACGTGATAAAGGGGTTGTCAATCCCTTCACGGTCACTTGCAAAGGCATCATGTCCGTGTCTAGTAGACTGAAACGATTCTGCATCTACTACTATTACTCCACACATCGACCGCTATCCAGCATGCATCTAGAGAATTTAGTTCATAAGAACGGAGTAATGCCTTAAGTAAGATGACATGATGTAGAGGGATAAACTCAAGCAATATGATGAAAACCCCATCTTTTTACCCTTGATGGCAACAATACAATACATGCCTCGCTACCCCTTCTGTCATTGGGTGAGGACACCGCAAGATTGAACCCAAAACTAAGCACCTCTCCCATTGCAAGAAGAACCAATCTAGTTGGCCAAACCAAACCGATAATTCGAAGAGAAAAACAAAGATATCAAATCATGCATATAAGAATTCAGAGAAGATTCAAATAATATTCATAGATAAACTGATCATAAATCCACAATTCATCGAATCTCGACAAACACACCGCAAAAGAATATTACATCAGATAGATCTCCAAGAACAGCGAGGAGAACATGGTATTGAGGATCAAAGAGAGAGAAGAAGCCATCTAGCTACTAGCTATGGACCCGTAGGTCTGTGGTAAACTACTCACGCTTCATCAGAAGGGCAATAGAGTTGATGTAGAAGCCCACCATGATCGAATCCCCCTCCGGCAGTATGCCGGAAAAGGCCCCAAGATGGGATTTCACGGGTACAGAAGGTTGCGGCGGCGGAAAAGTATTTTGGTGGACGCTTTTGGTGGTTTGGGAATATTTCTGAATTTATGGGCCAAAGATTAGGGTTGGAGGACTCTCGTGGGGCCCACAAGCCAGGGGGCGCCCCCCTAGGGCGTGCCCTGAGGGCTTGTGGAGCCCTCGGGACTCTTCTACCTTCCTCTCCAAGTCCTATGTGTGTCTTCTGGTCCAGGAAAAATCATCGCGAAAGTTTTATTCTGTTTGGACTCCGTTTGGTATTCCTTTTCTGTAAAACTCACAAACAAGGAAAAAGCAGAAACTGGCACTGAGCTCTAGGTTAATAAGTTAATCCCAAAAATAATATAAAATAGCATATTAATGCATATAAAACATCCAAAACAGATAATATAATAGCATGGAACAATAAAAAATTATAGATACGTTGGAGACGTATCAACTTCCACCAAGAGAAATTTGATTCCCCCAACTAATCCCTTGCGGATCTTGTTACACTTGGGTGTTTGAGCACCCTAGATGGTTGAGGTCACCTTGGAGCCACATTCCATTGTGGTGAAGCTTCGTGGTGTTGTTGGGAGCCTCCAATTAAGTTGTGGAGAATGCCCCAACCTTGTTTGTAAAGGTTCGGTCGCCGCCTTCAAGGGCACCACTAGTGGAATCACGGCATCTCGCATTGTGTGAGGGCGTGAGGAGAATACGGTGGCCCTAGTGGCTTCTTGGGGAGCATTGTGCCTCCACATCGCTCCAACGGAGACGTACTTCCCCTAAAAGGGAAGGAACTTCGGTAACACATGCTTGTCTCCACTGGCTCCACTTGTGGTTATTTCTTACCATTACTTCGGGCAAGCTTTACTTGTGTTATTTATCCTGCTTGCTCGTGTTGTTGTTATTGTTAGCATCATATAGGTTGCTCACCTAGTTGCATTTCTAGCCAACCTATTTGTTGTTAACCCTAATTTGCTAAGAAAAGTTAAAAATTGCTTAGTTGCCTATTCACCCCCCTCTAGTCAACCATATCGCTCCTTTCACTTCCGCTTAACGGTCTATGAGGGTACGTAGACATACTCTCCCCTCTCGTTGCTATGCATATCCATGGATAAATCTTGCGTGTGCGTAGAATTTTTTTTTGTTTTCCATGCAACGTTCCCCAACAGTGGCATCATGAGCCAGGTCTATGCGTAGATAATATGCACGAGTAGAACACAAAGGAGCTGTGGACGGTGATGTTCATACTACTTACCACCAATGTCTTATTTTGATTTGGTGGTATTGTGGGATGAAGCGGCCTGGACCAACCTTACATGTCCACGCACATGAGACCGGTTCCACCGACTGACATGCAACTTGTTTTGCATAAAGTGTTGGGAAATGTTGCATGGAAATTTTCTACGCACACGCAAGATCTATCCATGGAGATGCATAGCAACGAGGGGGAGAGTGTGTCTACGTACGCTCGTAGACCATAAGAAGAAGCGTTTGTTAATGCGGTTGATGTAGTCGAACTTCTTCGTGCTCCAACCGATCGAGTACCGAACATACGACACCTCCGCGTTCAGCACACATTCAGCTCGGTGATGTCCTCGCGTTCTTGATCCACAAGACGGTGAGGTAGTGGATGAATTCCGGCAGCACGACGGCGTGGTGACGGTGATAGTGAAGCTATCTCCGCAAGGCTTCGCCTAAGCACTACGAAAATATGACCAAGGGACTAAACTGTGGAGGGGGGCGCCGCACACGGCTAAGTAATTGTTGTGGTTATGTGTGGCGCCCCCTCCCACCTATATATAGGTGGGGGAGAGGGGAGAGGCCAAGGGGCTCCCCAAGTAGGGCCGAATCCTACTTGGGCTCCTACCCTTGGCCGCGCCCCCCCTTCCATATTTGCCGGAGGGGAAAAGGGAAAGGGGGGAGAGGGAAGGAAGGGGGAGGCCGAATCCCCCCTTTCCTTTCTCCCACTTGGCTGGCTGCCATAGGGGGTGCGCCAGCTCCTTGTGGGCTGGGGTGCTCACCTCTAATGGCCCAATAGGCCCATTACCTCTCGGGGGTGTTCGGTACGCCCTCCGGTATTCCGATGACTAACCGGTACACTCCGAAACACTTCCGGTGTCTGAATACCATCGTCCTATATATCAATCTTTACCTCCAGACCATTCTAGAGCTCCTCGTCATGTCCGTGATCTCATCCGAGACTCCGAACAACATTCAATCACCAAATCATATAACTCATATAACACTATATCGTCAACGAACGTTAAGCGTGCTGACCCTACGGGTTCGAGAACTATGTAGACATGACCGAAACACCTCTCCGGTCAATAACCAATAGCGGAACCTGGATGCCCATATTGGCCCCTACATATTCTACGAAGGTCTTTATCGGTCGAACCTCATGACAACATACGTAATTCCCTTTGTCCATCGGTATGTTACTTGCCTGAGATTCGATCGTCGGTACCTTCATACCTAGTTCAATCTCATTACCGGCAAGTCTCTTTACTCGTTCCGTAATACATCATCTTGCAACTAACTCCTTAGTCACTTTTCTTGCAAGGCTTCTTATGATGTGTATTACCGAGAGGGCCCAGAGATACCTCTTCGATACTCGGAGTGACAAATCCTAATCTCGATCTATGCCAACTCAACAAACACCTTCAAAGATACCTTTAGAGCATCTTTATGATCACCCAGTTATGTTGTGACGTTTGATAGCACACAAGGTATTCCTCCAGTATCCGGGAGTTGCATAATCTCATAGTAGAAGGAATATGTATTTGTCATCAAGAAAGCAATAGCAACAAACCGAATGACCATATGCTAAGCTAACGGATAGGTCTTGTCCATCACATCATTCTCCTAATGATGTGATCCCGTTATCAAATGACAACACATGTCTATGGTTAGGAAACCTTAACCATCTTTGATCAACGAGCTAGTCTAGTAGAGGCTTACTAGGGACACGATATTTGTTTATGTATTCACACACGTATTTAAGTTTCCGATCAATACAATTCTAGCATGAATAATAAACCTTTATCCTGAATAAGGAAATATAAAATAACAACTTTATTATTGCCTCTAGAGCATATTTCCTTCAGTCTCCCACTTGCACTAGAGTCAATAATCTAGATTACATTGTAATTAATCTAACACCCATGTAGTCTTGGTGCTGATCATGTTTTGCTCGCGGAAGAGGCTTAGTCAACGGGTCTGCCACATTCAGATCCGTATGTATTTTGCAAATCTCTATGTCTCCATCCTTGACCTTTTCACGAATGGAGTTGAAGCGTCTCTTGATGTGTTTGGTTCTCTTGTGAAACCTGGATTCCTTTGCCAAGGCAATTGCTCCGGTGTTATCACAAAAGATTTTCATTGGACCCGATGCACTGGGTATTACACCCAGATCGGACAAGAACTCCTTCATCCAGACTCCTTCATGTGCTGCTTCCGAAGCAGCTATGTACTCCGCTTCACACGTAGATCCCACCACGACGCTCTGCTTGGAACAGCACCAACTGACAGCTCCACCATTCAATATAAATATGTATCCGGTTTGTGACTTAGAGTCATCCGGATCAGTGTCAAAGCTGGCATCGACGTAACCATTTACGACGAGCTCTTCGTCACCTCCATAAATGAGAAGCATATCCTTTGTCCTTCTCAGGTACTTCAGGATGTTCTTTACCGCCGTCCAGTGATCCACTCCTGGATTACTTTGGTACATCCCTGCCAAACTTATGGCAAGGCACACATCAGGTCTGGTACACAGCATAGCATACATGATAGAACCTATGGCTGAGGCATAGGGACTGACTTTCATTTTCTCTATATCTTCTGCAGTGGTCGGGCTTTGAGTCTGACTCAACTTTGGAACTTGTAACACAGGCAAGCACGCTTTCTTTGACTGATCCATTTTGAACTTCTTCAAAACTTTATCAAGGTATGTGCTTTGTGAAAGTCCTATTAAGTGTCTTGATCTATCTCTATAGATCTTGATGCCCAATATATAAGCAGCTTCACCGAGGTCTTTCATTGAAAAATTCTTATTCAAACATCTTTTTATGCTATCCAGAAATTCTATATCATTTCCAATCAACAATATGTCATCCACATATAATATCAGAAATGCTACAGAGCTCCCACTCACTTTCTTGTAAATATAGGCTTCACCGTAAGTCTGTATAAAACCATATGCTTTGACCACCTCATCAAAGCGTATATTCCAACTCCGAGATGCTTGCACCTATCCATAGATGGATCGCTGGAGCTTGCACACTTTGTCAGCACCTTTAGGATTGACAAAACCTTCTGATTGCATCATATACAATTCTTCTTTAAGAAGTCCATTAAGAATGCAGTTTTGACGTCCATTTGCCAGATTTCATAATCATAAAATGCGGCAATTGCTATCATGATTCGGACAGACTTAAGCATCGCTACAGGTGAGAAAGTCTCATCGTAGTCAACTCCTTGAACTTGTCAAAACCTTTCGCAACAAGTTGAGCTTTGTAGACAGTAACATTACCATCAGCGTCAGTCTTCTTCTTGAAGATCCATTTATTTTCTATGGCTTGCCGATCATCGGGCAAGTCCACCAAAGTCCATACTTTGTTCTCATACATGGATCCTATCTCATATTTCATGGCCTCAAGCCATTTATCGGAATCTGGGCTCATCATAGCTTCTTCATAGTTCGTAGGTTCGCCTTGGTCTAATAACATGACTTCCAGAATAGGATTACCGTAAAAATCTGGTGCGGATCGTGCTCTAGTCGACCTACGAAGTTCAGTAGTAACTTGATCCGAAGTTTCATGATCATCATCATTAGCTTCCTCTCTTGTTGGTGTAGGCATCACGGGAACAGATTTCTCTGATGTGCTACTTTCCAATTCGAGAGAAAGTACAATTACGTCATCAAGTTCTACATTCCTCCCACTCACTTCTTTCGAGAGAAACTCCTTCTCTAGAAAGGATCCATTCTTGGCAAGATCTTGCCTTCGGATCTGTGGTAGAAGGTGTACCCAATTATTTCCTTTAGGGTATCCTATGAAGGCGCACTTCTCCGATTTGGGTTCGAGCTTATCAGGCTGAAGCCTTTTGACATAAGTGTCGCAACCCCAAACTTTAAGAAACGACAGCTTAGGTTTCTTGCCAAACCATAGTTCATACAGTGTCGTCTCAATGGATTTAGACGGTGCCCTATTTAACGTGAATGCAGCTGTCTCTAATGCATAACCCCAAAACGATAGTGGTAAATCTGTAAGAGACATCATAGATCGCACCATATCTAATAAAGTACGGTTATGACATTCGGACACACCATTACGCTGTGGTGTTCCAGGTGGCGTGAGTTGTGAAACAATTCCACATTGTTTTAAATGAAGGCCAAACTCGTGACTCAAATATTTGCCACCGCGATCAGATCGTAGAAACTTTATTTTCTTGTTACGATGATTCTCCACTTCACTCTGAAATTCTTTGAACTTTTCAAATATTTCAGACTTGTGTTTCATCAAGTAGATATACCCATACCTACTCAAATCATCTGTGAAGGTTAGAAAATAACGATACCCGCTGTGTGCTTCAACACTCATCGGACCGCATACATCGGTATGTATTATTTCCAATAAGTCATTAGCTCGCTCCATTGTTCCGGAGAACGGAGTT
This sequence comes from Thinopyrum elongatum, assembly GCA_011799875.1. Taxonomy (NCBI): domain Eukaryota; kingdom Viridiplantae; phylum Streptophyta; class Magnoliopsida; order Poales; family Poaceae; genus Thinopyrum; species Thinopyrum elongatum. The sequence continues at coordinate 537,824,211 of CM022301.1, read as the reverse complement.
TTAGTCATCTTGCCCATGAGGCATGGTTCACAAGTATCAAATGATTCATAATCAAGTGATTCCAAAAGTCCATCTGCATGGAGTTTCTTCATGCGCTTTACACCAATATGACCTAAATGGCAGTGCCACAAGTATGTTGCACTATCATTATCAACTTTGCATCTTTTGGCATCAATATTATGAATAAGTTGTATCACTACGATTGAGATTCAACAAGAATAGACCAATCATCAAGGGTGCATGACCATAAAAGATATTACTCATAGAAATAGAACAACCATTATTCTCTGATTTAAATGAATAACCGTCTCGCAATAAACAAGATCCAGATATAATGTTCATGCTCAACGCGGGCACCAAATAACAATTATTGAGGTCTAAAACTAATCCCGAAGGTAGATGTAGAGGTAGCGTGTCGACGGCGATCACATCGACCTTGGAACCATTCCCGACGCGCATCGTCACCTCGTCCTTAGCCAATCTTCGTTTATTCCGTAGCTCCTGTTTTGAGTTACAAATATGAGCAACCCAACCAGTATGAAATATCCAGGCACTGCTATGAGCATTAGTAAGGTACACATCAATAACATGTATATAAAATATACCTTTGTTCACTTTGTCATCCTTCTTATCCGTGAAGTATTAGGGGCAGTTCCGCTTCCAGTGACCATTCCCTTTGCAGTAAGCACTCAGTTTCAGGCTTGGGTCCAGCTTTGGGCTTCTTCCCAGGAGTGGCAACTTGCTTTCCATTCTTCTTGAAGTTCCCTTTCTTTCCCTTGCCCTTTTTATTGAAACTAGTGGTCTTGTTAACCATCAACACCTGATGCTCCTTGATTTCTACCTCCGCGGCCTTAAGCATTGCGGAGAGCTCAGGAATCATTTTATTCATCCCTTGCATATTATAGTTCATCACGAAGCCTTTGTAGCTTGGTGGCAGTGATTGAAGAACTATGTCAATAACACTATCAACTGGAAGATCAACTCACAGCTGAGTCAAGTGGTTATGATACACATACATTTTGAGTATGTGTTCACTGACAGAACTGTTCTCCTCCATCTTGCAGCTATAGAACTTGTTGGAGACTTCATATCTCTCAACCCGGGCATTTGCTTGAAATATTAATTTCAACTCTTGGAACATCTCATATGCTCCATGACGTTCAAAACGTCTTTGAAGTCCCGGTTCTAAGCCGTAAAGCATGGCACACTGAACTATATAGTAGTCATCAGACCGCGTTTGCCAGGCGTTCACAACATCTAGATTAGCGGGAGCGGGCTTGTCATCTAGTGGTGAATCAAGGACATAATTCTTCTGTGCAGCAATGAGGATAATCCTCAAGTTACGGACCCAGTCCGTGTAGTTGCTACCATCATCTTTCAACTTAGCTTTCCCTAGGAACACATTAAAATTCAGGGGAATGGTAGCTCGGGCCATTGATCTACAACATAGATATGCAAAACTATAAGACTAAGTTCATGATAAATTTTAGTTCAATTAATCAAATTACTAATGAACTCCCACTTAAATAAACATCCCTCAGGTTATCTAAGTGATACATGATCCAAATTAACTAACCCATGTTCGATCATCACGTGAGATGGGGTAGTCATCAATGGTGAACATCTCTATGTTGATCATATCTACTATATGACTCATGTTCGACCTTTCGGTCTCCAGTGTTTCGAGACCATGTCTGTACATGCTAGGCTCATCAAGTTTAACCCAAGTATTTTGCATGTGCAAAACTGTCTTACACCCGTTGTATGTGAACGTAGAGTCTATCACACCCGATCATCACAAGGTGCTTCAAAACAACGAACTTTGGCAATGGTGCATACTCGGGGAGAACACTTTTATCTTGAAATTTAGTGAAGGGATCATCTTATAATGCTACCGCCGTTCTAAGCAAAATAAGATGTATAAAGGATAAACATCACATGCAATCAAAATATGTGACATGATATGGCCATCATCATCTTGTGCTTTTGATCTCCATCTCCAAAGCATCATCATGATCTCCATCATCACCGGCTCGACACCTTGATCTCCATCGTTGCGTCGGGGTCGTCTCGACAACTATTGCTTCTATAACTATTGCTAACGCATAGCGATAAAGTAAAGCAATTACATGGCGCCTGCATTTCATACAATAAAGAGACAACCCTAAGGCTCCTACCGGTTGTTGATATTACAAAACATGATCATCTCATACATCAATGTATATCACATCATGTCTTGACCATATCACATCACAACATGCCCTGCAAAAACAAGTTAGACGTCCTCTACTTTTTTGTTGCAAGTTTTACGTGCCTTCTACGGGCTTCTAGCAAGAACCGTTCTTACCTACGCAAAAACCTCAACGGTGATTCATCAAGTTTGCTGTTTTAACCTTCTTCAAGGACCAGCCGTAGTCAAATTTGATTCAACTAAAGTAGGAGAAACAGACACCCGCCAGCCACCATTATGCAAAACTAGTTGCATGTCAGTCGGTGGAACCAGTCTCATGTGTGTGGACATGTAAGATTGGTTCGGGCCGCTTCATCCCACAATACCACCGAATCAAAGTAAGACATTAGTGGTAAGCAGTATGACTATCACCGTCCACAACTCTTTGTGTTCTACTCGTGCATATCATCTACGCATAGACCTGGCTTTGATACAACTGTTGGGAAAAGTTGCATGGAAAAGAAAAAAAATTCTACGCACATGCAAGATCTATCCATGGAGATGCATAGCAACGAGGGGGAGAGTGTGTCTACATACCCTCGTAGACCATAAGAAGAAGCGTTTGTTAATGTGGTTGATGTAGTCGAACTTCTTCACGCTCCAACCGATCGAGTACCGAACGTACGGCACCTCCGCGTTCAGCACACGTTCAGCTTGGTGACGTCCTCGCCTTCTTGATCCAGCAAGATGGCGAGGTAGTGGATGAGTTCTGGCAGCACGACAGTGTGGTGATGGTGATGGTGAAGCTATCTCCGTAGGGCTTCGCCTAAGCACTACGAAAATATGACCGCGGGACTAAACTGTGGAGGGGGGCGCCGCACACGGCTAAGCAATTGTCGTGGTTATGTGTGGCGCCCCCCTCCCACATATATATATAGGTGGGAGGGAGAGGGGATAGGCTAAGGGGCACCCCAAGTAGGGCCGAATCCTACTTGGGCTCCTGCCCTTGGCCGCGCCCCCCTTCCATATTTGCCGGAGGGGAAAAGGGAAAGGAGGGAGAGGGAAGGAAGGGGGAGGCTGAATCCCCCCCTTTCCTTTCTCCCACTTGGCCGGCTGCCATAGGGGGTGCGCCAGCCCCTTGTGGGCTGGTGTGCTCCCCTCTAATGGAACAATAGGCCCATTACCCTCCCGGGGGTGTCCGGTACCCCCTCCAGTATTCCGATGACTACCCGGTACACTCCAAAACACTTCCAGTGTCCGAATACCATCGTCCTATATATCAATCTTTACCTCCAGACCATTCTGGAGCTCCTCTTCATGTCCGTGATCTCATCTGGGACTCCGAACAACATTCAGTCACCAAATCATATAACTCATATAACACTATATCGTCAACGAACGTTAAGCATGCGGACCCTACGGGTTCGATAACTATGTAGACATGACCGAGACACCTCTCCGGTCAATAACCAATAGCGGAACCTGGATGCCCATATTGGCTCCTACATATTCTACGAAGATCTTTATTGGTCGAACCTCATGACAACATACGTAATTCCCTTTGTCCATCGGTATGTTACTTGCCCGAGATTCGATCGTCGGTATCTTCATACCTAGTTCAATCTCGTTACCAGCAAGTCTCTTTACTCATTTTGTAATACATCATCTTGCAACTATCTCCTTAGTCACTTTGCTTGCAAGGCTTCTTATGATGTGTATTACCGAGAGGGCCCAGAGATACCTCACCGATACTCGGAGTGACAAATCCTAATCTCGATCTATGCCAACTCAACAAACACCTTCGGAGATACCCGTAGAGCATCTTTATGATCACCCAGTTACGTTGTGACGTTTGATACGACACAAGGTATTCCTCCGGTATCCGGGAGTTGCATAATCTCATAGTCGAAGGAATATGTATTTGTTATCAAGAAAGCAATAGCAACAAACTGAACGATCATATGCTAAGCTAATGGACGGGTCTTGTCCATCACATCATTATCCTAATGATGTGATCCCGTTATCAATTGAAAACACATGTCTATGGTTAGGAAACCTTAACCATCTTTGATCAACGAGCTAGTCTAGTAGAGGCTTACTAGGAACACGGTATTTGTTTATGTATTCACACATGTATTTAAGTTTCTGATCAATACAATTATAGCATGAATAATAAACCTTTATCATGAATAAGGAAATATAAAATAACAACTTTATTATTGCCTCTAGGGCATATTTCCTTCATAAATGTGGCTGGCGGGTGTCTGTTTCTCCTACTTTAGTTGAACCGAATTTGATTACGGCCGGTCCTTGAAGAAGGTTAAAATAGCAAACTTGATACTCACTATTGTGGTTTTGCGTAGTTAAGAACGGTTCTTGCTAGTTGCCCATAGCAGCCACGTAAAACTTGCAACAACAAAGTAGAGGACGTCTAACTTGTTTTTTCAGGGCATGTTGTGATGTGATATATGTTGATGTATGAGATAATCATGTTTTGTAATAAGTTCACGACTTGCATGTCGATGAGTACAACAACCGGAAGGAGCCTTAGGGTTGTCTTTAGTTATTGTATAACCCGCGTGTCAATCACTAAGCGCCATGTAATTGCTTTACTCTATCGCTATGCGTTAGCAATAGTTGTAGAAGCAATAGTTGGCGAGATGACCCCGACGCAAGGATGGAGATCAAGGTGTCGTGCCGGTGATGATGGAGATCATGCCGATGCTTTGGAGATGGAGATCAAAAGCACAAGATGATGATGGCCATATCATGTCACATATTTAGATTGCATGTGTTGTTTATCCTTTATGCATCTTATTTTGCTTAGAACGACGGTAGCATTATAAGATGATCCCTTCACTTAATTTCAAGATAAAAGTGTTCTCCCTGAGTATGCACCGTTGCTAAAGTTCGTCATTTCGAAGCACCTCGTGATGATCGGGTGTGATAGACTCCACATACAACAGGTGCAAGCCAGTTTTGCACATGCAAAATACTTGGGTTAAACTTGACAAGCCTAGCATATACAGACATGGCCACGGAACACTGGAGACTGAAAGGTCGAACATGAGTCATATAATAGATATGATCAACATAGAGATGTTCACCATTGATGACGACCCCATCTCACGTGATGATCGGATGTGGGTTAGTTGATTTGGATCATGTATCACTTAGACAACTTGAGGGATGTTGATTTAAGTGGGAGTTCATTAGTAATTTGATTATTTGAACTAAAATTTATCATGAACTTAATCTTAATAGTTTTTGCATATCTATGTTGTAGATCAATGGCCCGTGCTACCGTTCCCTTAAATTTTAATGCGTTCCTAGAGAAAGCTAAGCTGAAATATGATGGTAGCAACTACACGGACTGGGTCCGTAACTTGAGGATTATCCTCATTGCTGCACAGAAGAATTATGTCCTTGATGCACCGCTAGGTGACAGACCTGCTGCAGGAGCTAGTGCAGATGGTACGAATGTCTGGAAGACTCGATCTGATGACTACTCAATAGTTCAGTGTGCCATGCTTTACGGCTTAGAACCAGGACTTCAAAGACATTTTGAACGCCACGGAGCATATGAACAGTTTTGTGAGTGAACACATACTCAAAATGTCTGGGTATCATAACCACTTGACTCAGTTGGGAATTGATCTTCCTGTTGAGACTGTTATTGACAGAGTTCTTCAGTCACTACCGGCAAGGTTGTCAGAATCGCGATTTTGTTATAAGATTCTAGGGCTTTACGATCCAAACTAACCCCTATGATTCTACGATTTAGTTCATAGAATCTACGTTTCTACGATCCTGATAGTGAAGATTCTACGATTTGCGATCCTACCATCGAAGCTCCGATCTGATTCAAAATCACGATTCTGACAACCTTGACTGCCGCCAAGCTACAAAGGCTTCGTGATGAACTATAATATGCAAGGGATAACAAAAATGATTCCTGAACTCTTCGCGATGCTGAAATCGGCGGAGGTAGAAATCAAGAAGGAGCATCAAGTGTTGATGGTTAACAAGACCACTAGTTTCAGGAAAAATGGCAAGGGAAAGAAAAGGAACTTCAAATAGAATGGCAAGCAAATTGCCGCTACCATGAAGAAGCCCAAAGCTGGACCCAAACCTGAAACTGAGTGCTTCTACTGCAAAGGAAATGGTCACTCGAAGCGGAATTGCCCCAAATACTTGGCAGATAAGAAGGATGGCAAAGTGAACAAAGGTATATTTGATATACACGTTATTGATGTGTTCCTTACTAATGCACGTAGTAGCGCCTGGTTATTTGATACTGGTTCGGTTGCTCATATTTGTATCTCAAAACAGGAGCTGTGGAATAAACGAAGATTGGCAAAGGACAAGGTGACGATGCTCGTCGGGAATGGTTCCAAGGTCGATGTGATCGCCGTTGGCACGCTACCTCTACATCTACCTTCGGGATTAGTTTTAGACCTCAATAATTGTTATTTGGTGCCAGCGTTGAGCATGAACATTATATCTGGATCTTGTTTATTGCGAGATGGTTATTCATTTTTAAGTCAGAGAATAATGGTTGTTCTATTTATATGAGTAATATCTTTTATGGTCATGCACCTTTAATGAATGGTCTATTCTTATTGAATCTCGATCATAGTGAAACACATATTCATAATATTGATGCCAAAAGATGCAAAGTTGATAATGATAGTGCAACATACTTGTGGCACTATCATTTTGGTCATATTGGTGTAAAGCGCATGAAGAAACTCCATGTGGATGGACTTTTGGAATCACTTGATACATGCGAACCATGCCTCATGGGTAAGATGACTAAAACTCCATTCTCAGGAACAATGGAGCGAGCTAATAACTTATTGGAAATAATACATACCGATGTATGCGGTCCGATGAGTGTTGAGGCACGCGGCGGGTATCATTATTTTCTGACCTTCACAGATGATTTGAGTAGGTATGGATATATCTACTTGATGAAACACAAGTCTGAAACATTTGAAACGTTCAAAGAATTTCAGAGTGAAGTGGAGAATCATCGTAACAAGAAAATAAAGTTTCTACGATCTGATCGCGGAGGCGAATATTTGAGTTACGAGTTTGGCCTTCATTTAAAATAATGTGGAATTATTTCACAACTCACGCCACCTGGAACACCACAATGTAATGGTGTGTCCGAATATCGTAACCGTACTTTATTAGATATGGTGCATTCTATGATGTCTCTTACCGATTTGCCTTTATCATTTTGGGGTTATGCATTAGAGATAGCCGCATTCACGTTAAATAGGGCACCGTCTAAATCCGTTGAGACGACACCGTATGAACTATGGTTTGGCAAGAAACCTACGCTGTCATTTCTTAAAGTTTGGGGATGCAAACGCTTATGTCAAAAGGCTTTAGCCTGATAAGCTCGAGCCCAAATCGGAGGAGTGTGTCCTCATAGGATACCCTAAAGAAACTATTGGGTACACCGTCTACCACAGATCCGAAGGCAAGATCTTTGTTGCTAAAAATAGGTCATTTCTAGAGAAGGAGTTTCTCTCGAAAGAAGTGAGTAGGAGGAAAGTAGAACTTGATGAGGTAATTGTACCTTCTCTCAAATTGGAAAGTAGCACATCAGAGAAAACCGTTCCCATGATGCCTACACCAACTAGAGAGGAAGATGATGATGATGATCATGAAACTTCAGATCAAGTTATTACTGAACTTCGTAGGTCGACCAGAACACGTTCCGCACCAGAGTGGTATGGTAATCCTGTCTTGGAAGTCATGTTGTTAGACAACGACGAACCTACGAACGATGAAGAAGTAATGATGAGCCCAGATTCCGACAAATGGCTTGAGGCCATGAAATCTGAGATAGGATCCATGTATGAGAAAAAAGTGTGGACTTTGGTGGACTTGCCCGATGATCGGCAGGCCATTGAAAATAAATGGATCTTCAAGAGGAAGACGGACACTGATGGTAATATCACTGTCTACAAAGCTCAACTTGTCGCGAAAGGTTTTCGACAAGTTCAAGGGGTTGACTACGATGAGACTTTCTCACCCGTAGCTATGCTTAAGTCTGTCCGAATCATGTTAGCAATTGCCGCATTTTATGATTCCTAAATCTGGCAAATGGACGTCAAAACTGCATTCCTTAACGGGTTTCTTAAAGAAGAGTTTTATATGATGCAACCAGAAGGTTTTGTCGATCCTTAAGGTGCTAACAAAGTGTGCAAGCTCTAGCGATCCATCTATGGACTGGTGCAAGCATCTCGGAGTTGGAATATACGCTTTGATGAGGTGATCAAAGCATATGGTTTTATACAGACTTACGGTGAAGCCTGTATTTACAAGAAAGTGAGTGGGAGCTCTGTAGCATTTCTGATATTATATGTGGATGACTTATTGTTGATTGGAAATGATATAGAATTTCTGGATAGCATAAAAGGATACTTGAATAAGAATTTTTCATTGAAAAACCTCAGTGAAGCTACTTATATATTGGGCATCAAGATCAATAGAGATAGATCGAGACGCTTAATAGGACTTTCACAAAGCACATACCTTGACAAAGTTTTGAAGAAGTTCAAAATGGATCAGCCAAAGAAAGGGTTCTTGCCTATATTGCAAGGTGTGAAGTTGAGTAAGACTCAAAGCCCGACCACGGGAGAAGATAGAGACAGAATGAAAGTCATTCCCTATGCCTCAGCCATAGGTTCTATAAAGTATGCCATGTTGTGTACCAAACATGTTGTGTGCCTTGCCATGAGTCTAGCAAGGGGGTACAATTGTGATCCAGGAGTGGATCACTGGACAGCGGTCAAAATTATCCTTAGGTACCTAAAGAGGACTAAGAAAATGTTTTTCGGTTATGGGGGTGATAAAGTGTTCGTCGTAAAGGGTTATGTCGATGCAAGCTTTGACACCAATCTAGATGACTCTGAGTCTTAATCTGGATTCGTATTGAACATGGGAGCAATTAGCTAGAGTAGCTCCATGCAGAGCATTGTAGACATAGAAATTTGCAAAATACATACGGATCTGAATGTGGCAGACCCGTTGACTAAACCTCTATCACAAGAAAAACATTATCACACCTTAGTACTCTTTGGGTATTAATCACATGGCGATGTGAACTAGATTATTGACTAGTAAACTCTTTGGGTGTTAGTCACATGGCGATGTGAACTATGGGTGTTAATCACATGACGATGTGAACTAGATTATTGACTCTAGTGCAAGTGGGAGACTGATGGAAATATGCCCTAGTGGCAATAATAAAGTTGTTATTATTATATTTGCTTATTCATGATAAAGGTTTATTATTCATGCTAGAATTGTACTGACCGGAAACATAAATACATGTGTGGATACATAAACAAATACCGTGTCCCTTGTGAGCCTCTACTAGACTAGCTCGTTGATCAAAGATGGTTAAGGTTTCCTAACCATGGACATGAGTTGTCACTTGATAACGGGATCGCATCGTTAGGAGAATGAAGTGATGCACAAGACCCATCCGTTAGCTTAGCATTTGATCGTTCAGTTTATTGGTACTGCTTTCTTAATGTCAAATACATGTTTCTTCGACCATGAGATCATGCAACTCCCGGATACCGGAGGAATACCTTGTGTGCTATCAAACGTCACAATGTAACTGGGTGATCATAAAGATGCTCTACAGGTATCTCCGAAGGTGTCTGTTGAGATGGCGTGAATCAAGATTGGGATTTGTCACTCCGTATATCGGAGAGGTATCTCTAGGCCCTCTCGGTAATACAGCATCACAAGAAGCTTGCAAGCAAAGTGACTAAGGAGTTAGTCACGAGATGATGTATTACGGAACGAGTAAAGAGACTTGTCGGTAATGATATTGAACTAGGTATGGAGATAGCGACGATCGAATCTCGGGCAAGTAACATACCGACAGATAAAGGAAATTACGTATGTTGTCATAAAGGTTCAACCGACAAAGATCTTCATGGAATATGTAGGAACCAATATGGGCATCCAGGTCCCGCTATTGGTTATTGACCGGAGAAGTGTCTCGGTCATGTCTACATCATTCTCGAACCCGTAGGGTCCGCACGCTTAACGTTCGTTGACGATATAGTACTTTATGAGTTATGCGAGTTGGTGAACGAATGTTGTTCGGAGTCCCGGATGAGATCACGGACATGACGAGGAGCTTTGGAATGGTCCGGAGGTAAAGATTGATATATAGGACGATGCTATTCGGTCACCGGAAAGGTTTCGGGAAGTATCGGGTATTTATCGGAGTGCCAAAAGGGGTTCTGGGAGGCCACCGGTAAGTGGTGGGCCTTATGGGCCAAAGGGGGGAAGCACACTAGCCCACAAGGGGGCTGGCGCACCCCTCCACCCCTGCCCATGTACCAAGGAGGGAGGGAAGGAAAGGGTAGGTGCCCTATGGCAGCCAGCCCCCCTTTCCTTCCCCCATGTCCAAATATGGAAGGGGGGGCGCGGCTAGGCAGGCCCTAGGGCTGGTCGCCGGCCCCTTGGGTGCGCCCTAGGGCTGCCTCCTCTCCTTTCTCCACGTATATATATATATATGAGAGGAGGGAGAGGGGCAAAAAACACCACGATCCCCAAGCCGTGTGCGGCGCCCCTCTCCCTCTAGTTCGTCCTCGGTCATAATTTTCGTAGTGCTCGGCGAAGCCCTACGGAGATAATTGCACCACCACCGTCACCACGCCATTGTGCTGCCGGAACTCATCTACTACTTCGCCTCGCTTGCTGGATCAAGAAGTCGAGGACGTCATCAAGCTGAACGTGTGCTGAACGCGGAGCTGTCGTACGCTCGGTACTTGATCGGGCGGATCATGATGGTGTACGACTACATCAACCGTGTTGATAAACGCTTCCGCTTAATGGTCTACGGGGGTACGTAGACGCACTCTCCCCTCTCGTTGCTATGCATCTCCATGGATAGATCTTGCATGTGTGTAAATATTTTTTTTTGTTTTCCATGCAACGTTCCCCAACAAGTTGCACCACCACCGTCATCACGTCGTTGTGCTGCCGGAACTCATCTACTACTTCGCCCGTCTTGCTAGATCAAGAAGGCGAGGACGTCATCGAGCTGAACGTGTGCTGAACGCGGAGGTGCCGTATGTTCCGTACTTGATCGGGCGGATCGTGAAGGTGTACGACTACATCAACCGCATTGATTAACGCTTTCGCTTTACGGTCTACGAGGGTACGTAGACATACTTGTCGGGGGGATGACCCCCGGGTATGCCCAAGACGGCGAAACGATGCTTCAAAACATTGCCAGGGGAGTGCCCCCTGGATGGTTGAACCTGGCTGGTTGGAACTTGGCTGGCTGGAATCTGGCCGGGTTGAGCCTGGTTGGGTTGAGCCCGGCCGGGTTGAGCCCGTCCGGGTTGAGCCATCCGGGTTGAGTCCGTTCGGCTGGAATCTGGCCAAGTCAATTAAGACGTCCCGTCGGACTTGCGCAGACGTGACGGTCATGCTCTACAGTGGAGCACTGTAGATGAGCAACTGGCACTGTTCCTGCATCATGTGACACCTCCAACAGTGCATAGTTTGTCATATGTCCATTCCAATAGTGAAGTTAGGCCACGTGGGCCACCCCTTGTCCCCTGGGCTCCCCTTTATAAGGAGCACCAGGGGAGGCTCACGGCCACACAATCACATACATCCATCCATGCCATTCCATCATGCCACACACTCAGGCACACACACATAGCTCAAACACACATTGCTCCTCACGCATGAGGCAATGGCCAAAGCACTCGCTGAGGGAGTCCTAGATTAGGGGGTCCTCGGGGCGCCGACTCCTTTCGTATGGGCCGGACTGTTGGGCCGCATTGTATCCGGATAGAAGACCCTTTGCGCCCTGGCGTGCATTCCAAGTTAAGATAGAAGATCTGGAGTTTCCTTGATGTAACCGCCTATTTGTAAACCCTAGCACCCCTAGTGTCTATATAAACCGGGGGCTTAGTCCGTAGAGGCTAGAAAAGCTACATTCATCACCCCATCGCCTTAGGGTTTAGCTCATACGGATCTCGAGGTAGATCTACTCTGTAAATCACATCATACATCCAATACAATCAAGCAGGACATAGGGTATTACCTCTTCGAGAGGGCCTGAACCTGGGTAAACACTATGTTCGTCGTCCCTTGTTCTCCATCGATTCTAGATCCACAACTCGGGACCCCCTACCCCGAGATCTGCCGGTTTTGACACCGCCATTGATACTTTCATAAAGAGTTCCGCTGTATGATCAACAACTGTTCGATGGGATTGTCAATCAACTCCGGCGCAATTGGCGGACCGGTCAAATCTTCAACCACCACATCGCGCAACCTGAGGCCGTTTGGGCGAGATCAATTCGATCTGATCTGTGTGCACGATGCACAGTGATGGCATGCTGGCAAGAGGTGGACGCGTGCGCGCCTGCGTTTGCTGGCGTCGTCCGGGCCCTAGCGGGAGCCCTCTGCCCGCTGCTGCCCTGCATGGCTAGTGCGGCAGCATAAAGCGCATAAGACAACATCATCCAAAAGGATAGCGTACGCATGTTCGTACGAGCAGAAAACCAATCTGTCGATCTCTAGGCATCGGCAATGGTACAACCGTACAATGCTCAAGGTTTGCTGCACAAAAAGACAAACAGTAAAGTACTAGTAGTACGTGCACACCTTCTTGTAGTACTACAAGTTAATACATGGATTTCAAGGTCTAATGAATGGACAGTAAATCCTGATTTTTTTTTTGAACAGGGAATGGGATCCTGAAGGATCCCGAAATTTTATTCAACTGGATAACCAACATCACATATTACAGAAAGGACCCTGAGAAAACTGCAAAATAAAAGCAAGTCCCTGGATTTTTGCAAGAAGGACCCTTGACTGAAAGATGAAAAGCGATCGGGTCCTCAGCAGCCGATCGAGCACCACCTCACCGTCGCCGGGGACGAGGCCACTTGGGGCGACGAGGCTGCCACGGTAGCAAGCCATGGCCATCAACCAGCAGCTGAACTGCCTCCCTGGTGGCATCATGGCCGGGAGGAAAAGGGACGGCCGCCCTTCGGCCAGAAGAAACGATGGCTCGCCGGCGATGGCCGGCCTTCAACCGCTACTGCAGGCGCCAGCATCATGTGTCGGAGAAATCCATCGTTGATAAGCTCGGACCCAATCCGCAAGCAGCAGCCTACTGCCTCCTCCTGGCTTCAATCCCGCCACCATGACGGCAACAAAGACAGGGTCGAAGCAGTCGACCCTTCCCGGGACCAGGGACATGAGCGACGAGCTTATTCGAGGACGAGGCAACGAATCTTGTAGCAACCGCTGGCACCTTGCCACCATCGCCAGAAGAGCCGCCGCCACAGGCCACCACGCGCTGCTCGCACACGCCGGCGACGCTTTCCCCATCGGCATCACGCCAGACTCCGGCATCTCGCCAAACTCCACGGAGGAAACAACTACCCTAAGGCTACTATCTACATAGATGCACCGTGCTCCTCTCCCATCGCCTCTCCAACCGGCAGCGGCGGCGGCGAGAGTCCGGGATTGGGCCGGGCAGAGGAGCTCCCGGGACGCCCTTCTTTCGCCTCTCTCCAACAGTCGTAGGGAAAGGGGAAAAGTGAGTAATTATAGTAAATCCTGATTTGGATCCTCACATGAATATCTAGCACTCCTAGTAGCAGGTTGATGTCAGATCGGCCATAGACTGCTACGTATTTGTTTTTCGGTTGTTGCGCCCTACGAGTTTAGTGCGCGACCCCTGCAATTTGTTTGATCTAATCCACATAGTGGTCCGCATTACATTTTCATACCGATAACGTCTGCGTTTTGGCGGACGTCACGTTCGGACTGGTTTCAATCCAGCTTGGTCCTCATATGTACCAATAGTAAAAAAAAAAAGAGCGGCGTCATTCTCACTTGCATTGACTTCGACGCGTCGCCGCCACCCCACCAACTTGCTCCATCACCTCGGCTAGACTGAAGCTTCGCCATCTCTTTATCAACCTACTCCGGGGACTTCGGCGTCACCAGCCGACCAGCTTCGTCACGTTAGCTGGACCGGGGGCTTCGCCTCACTGCAACGACCGTGCTGCATCGCCACTTCATCAAGCCGAACTCCTCGCTCGGTCACCTCGGACTTGGGGGCTAGGACCTCGGTCAGGCCGAGGACTACGTCTTCGTCCTGCCACAAACCCGAACCTCGTCAACAACCCCGAGCACATTAACCAGCTAAGTCACTTTCATGCTCAGTATTTATAAAAAATTTCAGTTCGACGGAACGTTATATTTGTGTTAAACAAAAAGTTGTTTGTTAAAAACATAGTTTGTCAAAAATGTTGTTTGTCAAAACACTTCTTTTACCCAAGTTAACTGGGGCTCTTAAATTTGTACGAGCCGTTTTATAATAACTGTTTTTTTTGTCTAAGTCATTGCAAAGTCTTTTTCTACCACTCCTTTCTCAACTCGAGTGTGTGGTCAATAGCTGGATAGCCTGGTTTCTCTATAAAGCTGCTCGAGTTTAGTTCGCTAAACCGGCCTAAAAGGGAAGCACTCCGCCTTCGGGATGGGAGGTTAAAGCCGAAGGCTGACCGCTTGAAGTCTTGAGATAGGATGTGTCATGTTAAAGCACGGCCGAAGCACAAACTAACTTTAAGACCAATTCTCGGATTGGCACCAAAAAACTTGATTTACTTCGGACGTAAAGTTTTCGCATAAGTTTTTTGGTTTTTTGAGCTTATAACACTTTTGACCTATTTTATGTTTTCGATTCAGGAGGTGCGACATCCTCTTGATCGAGGTGTTCGGCATGATGGTTTTGCTCGGGAAATATTTTCTTACCCACAGTTCGGCATCTTTCCTGACGAGCTGCACCTCAGTGTTGTCAAAATAAATTCAATAGATGAAACAGTTTCCGAGGAGATTACGATTCTCAGGTTGGTCGGCCGCACCCAACCTGAGTCTCGGGGGCTACTGGCTATACATCTCAGCAGAGGGTAAATTGCACTGATCGGAAATAAATTCCGCAAAAAATCAGCCCAAGGCCAAGATGGTGCACCACCTCGGAAGCAGTCCGGCATAAAGCTCGGACGCAAGTAGCTGGCTCCATAGAGGGCATTTCCGGCATTAAGCTCGGCAGAACTCCTTCAACTTTTTCAAACCAAGGTGATCTATGACACCTCAGATACAGTCCGGCGTTGGAGCTTGGACACAGTCCGGCGTTGGAGCTCGGATACAGACCAACGTTAGAGCTCGGCTATAAAAGACACCTCGGATATAGTCCGGCGTTGGAGTTCGGACGCAAGAGGAAACCGTAGCTCGGGAAAAACTTTGAACCCGAGGTGTGGCGTAAAAACAACAAGGCATTGATAAAGGCCGAGAACTTAAAAGGTTCCTCGGATACCCGGCGTATAAACTCTTCGGATTCACCTTGGTGATCCTCAAGGTCAAAGATGGGAAGATTTGTTGAACCAGTTTTCAAGACCAACGACCGAAGACGAAGAACAGTTCGGAAGAGCCGAGAAGCGTCCCTAACTTGAAGACCGGTTCAAGGGGCTACTGAGGGAGTCCTGGATTAGGGGGTCCTCGGGGCGCCGGCTCCTTTCGTATGGGCCGGATTGTTGGGCCGCATTGTATCCGGATAGAAGACCCTTTGTGCCCTGGCGTGCACTCCAAGTTAAGATAGAAAATCTGGAGTTTCCTTAATGTAACCGCCTATTTGTAAACCCTAGCACCCCTGGTGTCTATATAAACCAGGGGGCTTAGTCCGTAGAGGCTAGAAGAGTTACATTCATCACCTCATCGCCTTAGGGTTTAGCTCATACAGATCTTGAGGTAGATCTACTCTGTTAACCACATCATACATCCGATAATCAAGCAGGACGTAGGGTATTACCTCTTCGAGAGGGCCTGAACCTGGGTAAACACTGTGTTCACCGTCCCTTGTTCCCCATCGATCCTAGATCCACAGCTCGGGACCCCCTACCCCGAGGTCTGCCGGTTTTGATACCGACACTCGCTCCTACTGCTTCCTCTAAATACAGCTCCAGGAGCAACTCTGTACTGCTATATACTCCACATATAAACCACACTCGGCAGGACTAGGGGTATTATCTCTCCAGAGAGCCCCGAACCTGGGTACGTTTTGTGTCTCGCGCTCGCTCGTACCAACCTCGCCTCTGGAGCCCACCGGTTGCCTCCTACCTATCCCTCTCTTTAGCCGTGCGCCCACCACGATAGTTGGTGCACACCGTGGGGTAGCTCGAGGTGCCGGCCGGAGACATGTTCCAGACAAGGCCCTTCGCTTGCTTTGGCAAGCGCATCGTGCACGGCGTCGTCCCTGTAGCTGGCGCGGACGCCGCTGGCTTCGCCGTGGACTCCATCGCCCCCCACGGCGTCGTTGCTGTCTCTCCGGTAGCGCTCGGGGGCCCGACATCGACACGCCCCCGGAGCGACCGCGCAGGGCAGCGCGCCCTCGTCGTCGGCCTCGCCCTCTTCGTCACCACCGCTACGACGCCGGCCGTCCGTCCGCGCGTGCTGCGCCGCCTTGCTTCAGCCTGCCTTCCTTCCATATGCGTGCCGCTCGCATCCGCTCCCCTCCATGCTACGTCTAGCTCCGGCCGGAACTCGCGGTCGCTCGTCCATACGTCTCATACATCAATCAGACCATAGCCATACACATCCCACACATTAGTCAGATGCAAGCCAAATATTCCCCGTACACTACCCAGATAATGGCTATACACTATCCGTGTAATAGTCAGATATTCCCCAGACGATGCCCAGACGATGGCATCGCCTGTTGCTAGCACCTACGGCCGCGTTGTGCCTCGTGCGTCCCCGGCCGCCGCGCTTCACCCCGCCACCTCTGCACCCCAAGCCTCCGCCTCCGCCAAGCAGAGGGCCGCGCCTCGAACTCCCTACAGACGTGCCGCCGCCCACTGCTACCGCTGCGCCCGCCGCTCCTACTACGCCTCTCGCGCGCGCGTCCGCACCGCGTCCGCTCCGGCCAGCGCCACGCCGCCCGCACGCGGCCTCCGCTCGCCGAGCCCTGCGCCTCCTCCCGTCGTCCCGTGCTGGCTGTGCCTGGCACGCCTCCGCGGCTGGCTGTTCCGCTCCCCGCCGCCCCTCCTTGTCCGCGGGCCCAGTCGCGCTCTGCGGCCGCGTGGGCTGCCGCCACGTCCCGAGGCCCGTCCTGCCGCGGCCTCTGCTCAGACATCCACGCCCGCCTCGGTGCGCCTCGCTCGCGCCCCTTCCTCGCCGCCCGTGGCCCCGCCTCCCGCACCGCTGCGCCGTCTCCGCCGGCAACACCGGGTCCGGCTCCTCCCGCGCCGCTGCGCCGGGTCCGGCTCCTCCAGCGTCGGCGCCGGGTCCGGCTCCGCCCAGCCGGCTTCCCGCACTCCGGCTCCTGCCAAGCCCGCCCGCATGCCGGCTCCCGCGCCGGCCTCGCTCCTCCCTGCGCAGACCCACGGCCGAGTGCCCCTCGCCGGCTTCCCTGCACCTGGCCGCTCCTCCGCTCCGGGTGCCAGCAACCCTCGCCGCCTCGCCCCGCCGGCTCCGCCCGCCGCCCGTCGACTCCGGGCCCCTGCTGGGTCGCCGCCGCCCGCGGCCGGCTCTGGGACCCTGCCAGGTTGCCTCTGCCCGCGGCCAGGTGCTCCGCACCGGCCGGCTCCGAGACCCCGCCGGGTCGCCTCCGCCTCGCGGTCCTCTTCCCCGACGCTGGTGGCCGCCTCGTCCGCGAGCCCTTCTCCCCGACGCCCGTGGCTCCGGCCATCGACCCCCTCTGCATCGCCCCGCATCTCCACAAGCGTGTGCCCCGGCCGTCGCCTGCGCCGCTCCGGCGCCCGTTCGCCTGGTCGCCGCGAGCCGGCCTCCCCATCTGGCGTCCGCGCCCATCCTCGGCTCCGCCCGCATCCCGGCCTCCCGCCCGCCGGCTGGCCGGTTAGCCGCCCCCGCGCCGGCTCCGCCTGCATCCCGGCCACCCGCACGCCGGCTGGCCGGCTCGCCGCCCTCACGCAGGCTCCGCCCGCATCCCGGCCTCCCGCACGCCGGCTGGCCGGCACACTGCGCCCGCGCCGGCTGTGTCCGGCGAGCTCCCCCTGCCCGCTGGACCAAAAAAAAAAAGAGAGAAAAAAAAGTTTGCGTCCAGCTGCCCAGGCCGGCTGGAGAGAAAATGCAGAAGAAAAAAGGCATTCGGGTGCATCACCACTCGGACGGCTAGCCATGCCCCGCCCTGTCTGTGTCGCCACTGGGTCAGCTGGGCGGCCGGCTCGGCCGCCTCCCGCTTCGCCGCCTAGCCGGTCGGGCACGACCGGCTAGGGCGTCCCTCGGTCGCCCGGAGGGTCGGGCCGCCTGCCGGAGGTCACCTTCGTCCTGTCTGCGGCAAAAATCAATGTGAGTTCCTCACCCGCATATTTTTTGCACCACGCAAACACGGATAACCCCGAGCGACCCTCGGGGGCAATCTCCGCATTTTTATCAATTGCATTACTGTTCACCCCGGCATGAGCCAGTCTCAGCCCGGGGGCTGGCCACTTGGCCCTATACGTTTGTTCCCGCAGACGGCTTAGTAGCGCATACGGTACCGAAGGCCCACCTCTCAGCCACAGACCGCCACGCGGCTGTCCGGCAAGTGAGAGCAAAAGCTGGAGGTCACCCCACGCGAAAAACGCCCGGGAGAAAACGACTTGGGCAACCCGGTCGTTTCCTTTATGAGTATCTACTCGGTCGAATCTGCTCCTATAGCCCGAGTACTGTACGCTCCACTCTGCGGCCACTCTTTGCAACAGCTACAGACCGGCTCCCGGCTGTCTAGCTAGCAAGAGGCAAAGCCAAAGAGCGGAGGGGACATGAAAAAGACTGAAGGGGGCTCGGACGAAACCGAGTCGGCACCCTCCGCATAAAACTTGCACTGCTAAAAGCAAACATTTGATATATCTGCGCGGACTAACCTTGTCTTTTGCACGATCATCTCCGTGGGGAACTCCCCTCCTCGCCCAGAGGCTACACCAAGTGGGTGCGCTGGCGTGCCCCACTGGGAAAGCGCCGCGCTAGTTCTGGGCTCGATGCCGGCTGCAACCGGCATTTCCGACGCCACCGTCTGCTTCATCAACAGCAAGACCCTCCGCCCAACTTTTCCAAGTTGCCCGGAGGCTACACCCAGTGGGTGCGCTCGCGTGCCCCCACTCAGTCGGCGGACTCCGCGTCCGCGCCCGGCAGGGCCCCGCTCCACTCAGCCGGTGGACTCCGCGTCCGCGCCCGGCAGGGCCCCGCTCCACTCAGCCGGCGGACTCCGCGTCCGCGCCCGGCAGGGCCCCGCGCCCATCAGCCGGCGGACTCCGCGTTCATGCCCTGCAGGGCCCCGCGCCCACCAGCCGGCGGACTCCGTGTCCGCGCCCGGCACCCTCGACATCGTCGTCAGCTTTATCGTCAACAGCAAGACCCTCCGCTCAACTTTTCCAAGTTGCCTGGAGGCTCGGAGGCTACATCCAGTGGGTGCACTCGCACGCCCCCACTCAGCCGGCGGACTCCGCATCCGCGCCCGACAGGGCCCCGCGCCCACCAGCCGGCGGACTCCGTGTCCGTACCCGACAGCCTCGACGTCGCCATCAGCTTCATCGACAACCGCGAAGACCCTCCGCCCAACTTTTCCAAGTTGCCCGGAGGCTACACCCAGTGGGTGCGCTTGCGCGCCCCCACTCGGAACACGCCACGCCTGTTGCACGCCAGCCGCCGGCTGCAACCGGCATGCTCGACGCCACCGGCTGCACCAACAACTGCGAAGACCCTCCGCCCAACTTTTCCAAGTTGCCCGGAGGCTCGGAGGCTACACCCAGTGGGTGTGCTTGCGCGCCACCACTAGAAGCAAGCTGCGCCGGCTACGGTCCGCAGCCGGCTATCATCGACATCTGCTACATCAATGCCTGCAAGAACCCTCCGCCCGACTTTCCAACTCGCCCGGAGGCTCGGAGGCTACTGTCGGGGGGATGACCCCCGGGTAAGCCCAAGACGGCGAAACTACGCTTCAAAACATTGCCAGGGGAGTGCCCCCTGGCTGGTTGAACCTGGCTGGCTGGAACTTCGCTGGCTGGAATCTGGCCGGGTTGAGCCTGGCCGGGTTGAGACCGTCCGGGTTGAGCCCATCCGGGTTGAGCCCTCCGGGTTGAGCCCGTCCAGGTTGAATCTGGCCAAGTCAACTAAGAAGTCCCGGCGGACCTGCGCAGATGTGACAGCCATGCTCTACAGTGGAGCATTGTAGATGAGCAACTGGCACTGTTCCTGCAGCATGTGACACCTCTAACAGTGCATAGTTGGTCATATGTCCATTCCAATAGTGAAGTTAGGCCATGTGGGCCACCCCTTGTCCCCTGGGCTCCCCTTTATAAGGAGCACCAGGGGAGGCTCACGGACACACACTCACATACATCCATCCATGCCATTCCACCATGCCACACACTCAGGCACACACACATAGCTCACACACACATTGCTCCTCACGCATGAGGCAATGGCCAGAGCACTCGCTCCTACTGCTTCCTCTAAATACAGCTCCAGGACCAACTCTGTACTGCTATATACTCCACATATAAACCACACTCGACAGGACTAGGGGTATTATCTCTCCGGAGAGCCCCGAACCTGGGTACGTCTTGTGTCTCGCGCTCGCTCGTACCAACCTCGCCTCTGGAGCCCACCGGTTGCCTCTTGCCTATCCCTCTCTTTAGCCACCCCATGGCATCTGCCGTGCGCCCACCACGACAATACTCTCCCCTCTCGTAGCTATGCATCTCCATGGATAGATCTTGCATGTGCGTAGAAAATTTTGTTTTCCATGCAACGTTCCCCAACACCGGGTAGAAAGAATCGGTGGGGCCGAGTTTGGAATTAGGGTTTGGACATATTTGGATAGAGAAAGTGGCTGAGGGTTTTGGAGCAATATCATTAAGCACTTGAGCAAGTAGACCATTAAGCAACACCTCATCCCCTTTTAATAGTATTGGCTTTCCTATGGACTCAATGTGATCTTGGATCACTTAAATAGAAATGAAGAGTCTTGAGCTTTTGCCAATCTTTGTCCTTAGCATTTTGAGGGGTCCACATCTCTAGTCCATGCCGTGCCAATCATTGAACATTCTGAAATATTTATCTTGAATGGTTATTAGTTCAATGAGCTATATATTGTTATGAATTAACAAAACCACCCGGGGATTAGTTGCACTTTCAACATCACATGATAAACAAAGGTTCACTCAAATATCATTCGTGTGCTCATAGGGATCGATATGGACGTCCACGGTCCCGCTATCGATCATTGAACAAACGGTTTCGTTCATGTCTATGAGTTACCGAACCTACGGGGTCACAAGCTTAAGGCAATCACGATCTGCTGAGTGTTAGTAGGACGGGAGTCATGATAATATATTTGTGGAAATTGTTTCATGAATATTTAGAATAGTTCCGAGAGGATCCAGAAGCGTTTCGGGGTCAACGGAAGGGTTTCAGTGAATATCAGGTAATACCGGTATTACCGATATATTATATATAGGCGGAAAATGTTTCCGGAGATGTTACAAAATATATAAAATGGTCTAGAAGTATTTAGAATATTTTATATTTAATTTCAATATCAACAGGCCTTAAAAGGCCAAGAGGTGGAAGGGATTATGAGCCACAAGGGCCCATAAGGAAGTGGCGCCCCCCTTGCCATATAGGGGGGGGGGATTGGACTATGGGAGGAGTACTCCCCCTTGGCCGGCGCCCCAAGGAGGGACTTTCCCTCCTTGGTGGCTGCCCCCCTCCTCCTCTAACCTATATATACTAGGGTTTTTTGCTCTGTTGTATATAAAAGTTTTGGAGCCTCCTCTAGTTCTTCTAGTTCTAGTTCTAGTTGGTCCTAGTTGACTAACTAGAGCTAGGCTAATCCTCATGTCCTCATAATTAGAAGCCCGTTGTGGTTCTAATCTCAACCATCTAATTCTCCGGCGACGATTAGCTCTGGACAACGAAGCGCTGCCGGATCGTGAAGGTTGCACGCTTGCAACCAAGTAGAGAGGTCGTGCTTTTGGTCTTCAGTTCGAGGGACTGTTTGTGGGAGGTTCACGGGATCGTTCATCAACGGTTCAAGGGACTCCAAGTACGATCTACACCGACACATTCATCTTTCGCTGCAACTATGTGACGATAACGATCGTGATCCCAACCCGTTATGCATCTTCATATTGATCTTGGGTGTGTGTAGATGCGAATTTTTTCTACTACGTTTCCCAACACATCTTAGTATTAATATTAGATATGAACTTCCTATGGTTTCAGATCATTTTGGTTGGGGTGTGGGGTGGTGTAATACCATTGATTTGTAATGCTCTAAGATTATGCTAGGTGTAACGGCCCTGATGCTAAGTTAAGAACCATATTATCTAAGTACGATGAAGTTTATTTTTGTCTTTTTCATCCTAGATGGTTGCATCCCGTACTTGTAATTTGTTGCTGAAAGCTAGTTCCGAGTATCTTAAATTCCTGCATGAAATTTAAACAACATCCAAACACATATATATTACATAGCATTAAGGTAGTTTCTGTTTCACATAGGAGGCACCATAGATAGCATTACATAGATAACACCGATAGTCTGACAATTTTTTCAAGTCACTAAAACTGAAACTGAACTTGAAACTTGGCAACACTGAACAACACTGACACTAACGATAACTGACGAAACTTTCAGTTTCAGTTTCACTTAGGCGCCTGCCCTGCTAAGTGTCCTGAGCGTCGTACCTCTTGCTTGACTTGGGTAGGATTTGGCAGCTCCTGAACCTCCTCTTCGTCTTTGTCTTCATCTTCATCAATGTCGATGATGGGAGGAGGATGGCGGCGAGCCTGCAGTGCTGGCGGGAAGATGATCTGTAAGTCGTCGTCGTCTTGGTGCACCTCTGCGTTAACTTCAGTTGTAGCTTGTGCCAGAGCGACATAGCGGTGGGCTGCCCACCGTTGCCTCTGCCCAGCATCAACGGAGCCCACCTCCTTCATTTCCCATAGCAACATGTCGATGGACAAGGTCCCCTTACCCGGGTTTCCATAGCGCCGGTCCATGCGTTGCTTCTCTTCAGCCACCACCTTCTTCCTCACTTCCTCTGCTGCATTTACGAGCCCTTGGACGCTGGTGTATCTCATGGCAACCTTCATGTAGTCGAGGAAGAGGTCTTGGTCACCGCGCATCGAATCAAGAAGCATGGCAACCCATCCCTTGCCAGTTGGGGAATACGACTATTTTATTTGTCCAATTTGATCTGCTTTATTTGTCGCCACCATGTATCATATCACTCCACTTGTACTTTTTCTACATATGACCTGATTTATTTGTCCAATTTGCAACTTATTCTAATGCACTTTCATTTCCTATCAATTTGGTTCTCGGGCTTCGCATAGCTCCACATTACTTTCTCTACATCTGATCTGCATTATTTGTCCAATTTGCAGCGTATCCTAATGTACTTTTCATTTCCTTTCGACCTCTATGTATTACCATGGCTGATTTTTTCAATGGTTCTAATAGTTTGGACGGTAAGGCATTGGCCTTTTCGTTTTGACTCGTTACCTCCAATTCTTAAAAATCTTACTATCAGGATGATGTACCTTAATTATCTTCAGATTGTTTCAATAGGACATGCAGAAAATTTGGGCATACCTGCAGCTTATGTCCCGCTTTCTGGAGGGCTTTATCTTCATTTGTGTTAGCTTTATGATAGCGGCCCTATTTTTTCTATAACCTCACAAATTCAGATGTCTTTGCTATTGTTCTCGGGTTCCTCTCTAGTGAGCAAAACCTATATTTACCTACTATTGAACTTTTTATATGCACGAAACAATGATTTATATTGTTTGTGATTAACATATAGGGCAAGCATTCTCAGCGTTGATAAAGAAGAAAATGCCATGAGACTTCATCATGGAGCTTGGGAGGGTATAGGACAACATCATCGGTCTCATCCTCTTCCTTCCCATCATTTCAGAGTAGTTGCTTTTCAACCAAGCTTTTAGGCTTGGGTGCCTCTAGATCTCAAGGATAACGAGGGAGGGGGTCATTGCACCATAGGGAGGGGGTGGGTGGGTGGGGGGGGGGGGGGGGGGGGGGGGGGGGGGGGGTAGTTTAGCGGTATATGATCTGGTTATTTTTGTTGCTCCAAAACACTAAAAGGGTTGTTATTTTTTCAGTGCGCCTCTTTTAAGGTACCTGTTAGAGTTGCGCTTAGTACGCTCATGACGTACTCAATCTTTATAGAAGGGGAGTAAAAGAAAACACTAAAACATTGGTTATTTTTTCCATATGCTCTTAATACGCTCATGATGTACCCTGTTTGTATAGAAAGAGAGCAAAAGGTTTATACAAGGACTCGAATCAGATTGTTGGGCGATAAGACAGAGTTAGAGGGCATCTACAATGGTAGACGCTTGCAAAGACGCTAACGGTGAAAAGAATAACTACTAGTAGGCGGAGGCGCGGCGGCACGCCACGCCCGTCATGAAGCTTGTGTGCGTGGCTGCGTTGTTTTTCCTACAGAAAAAAAGGTATATGTAAGAGAGCTGGCAGTTGGTAATGTGCAAGCCAATTTAATTTTGATAAATACCAAAAGGTACCATAAAACAATTCACCTATGGTTACTTACACTTGGTTATATATTTTAAATGTTTCAGCCAAAGTTGTTCCTACCAAGATAGTCGAAGTCTAAAAATCGCCTGGTGCAACCAAAAGTTGTACAACATGAAGCTTCCTTCCAATCGAAGAAAAAATGCTCCAGTATAGATTTTAAAGATCACATTTTACAGATAATACCCCATCATACAATAGATGAAAAAAATTATATTAGTGAACGAAGCAAGATACAGAAGAAGAAAAAACAACAAAAAAGTGAATTAGAAAATAGAAAAAGTTGACCTTTAGACAAAGGTCAACTCTTTTAGGCTAAGTGTCGGCAGCCTAGACAAAAAACCAACAATGTCATTATTTTCTGTACATACAAACTTTACTTCACAAAACAACAAAAATCGAACGAAGGTACTCTAGTAAAGAGATAGAACCTTTGGCATTACAATGCAGTGACGATTTCTTTATACACAATATTTTGAGTAATATCTGTTGCCCTTAGTCATGAAAAATAGCATGCATGATCAACCGAATTAGAGATGCATTATCATTCAAATCAAGCCTAATTCTGACAACCTAAATGGTACTAATCTAGATACACTAAGGGACATATTTTTTTTAATTTGCTTATCCTATATGATTTCCTGCAGAAAAAGTTGTTAGATATTGCATCATAATTAACCTAACTTTATATAGAAGGTAGAATAAGAAAAAACTGCTACAGTTTTTACTACTCACAGTGTTATAGGGGTAGGGTGTGTGTGTGGGTGTTCACATGGGTGAGTGTAACTGTGCTGGCACTGGTGCTCGCATTTTCTTGTATTTATTTCAGGCTCTCCGGATAGCGTTATAGCGGTAGGATGTGTGTGGGTGCATTCACAGGGGTGAGTATATATGACCATCTACGTTGTACTGTGTTGGCATCGATGATCCCACTATCCCGGATTTATTTAAGTCTCTCTGGTGATATTAATTCAGTGGTAGGAGACGTCCCCGTCGACCATGAAAGCACGTCATGTGACTTCGTCGATCTTATGATGTAGTGTCGGCTCAGTATCTCAAAGGTTCTTATAAAGATAGGGTGTCCATGTGTGCATTCATAGGGATAAGTCTATATGCGTATATGTAAGCATCTGCATTGTACTGTGTTAACAAACAGTATGTCAGTATCTAACACAAAGAGAAAAACCTAATAGTGAGTTAGACAAAAACCAACACGTGTCCGGTAGGGAAGCACTCAAGGCAAAGTACATCAAATGCATGAGAGTGGAGCTAGCTTAGCAGCTTTAATTCTTTTATTATATATATATTACCGAATTAAAAAGTGCCTAAGCACTCTAAGTTACAACGGCAGGCGCTAATTACGTGAGTTAAATTGAACTACCTGGGCGCTTCGCGTGGGAAGAAAAACAAAGAAGCGCCGGGCACACGGCCTTGCGTCGATGGTGCACATAACGCTGGGATTCTAGTGATAACTGCCTAATCAACCAGGAATCTGATCCTGGCGCCCGTGCTAAGCACCGGGCGTTTGTACAACGGCGGCATTCTCCATGCCTCCTGCCTGCCTCTTTCCAGAGTTTGAGTTGCTCTAGGGTGTGGCTCACCAGGTCCTCCTCAACAAGCTGCATCCAGAGGTTCCAGTAGAGCAGAAAACCTATTGCCGTTACAAAAAAAAAAAACACTCCTACCTTCAGCTACACCAGTGGCTCTACACCATCCTTCTTGGTCTTTGGGAGTCGTGGAAGCATAGAAATGCAGTGGTCTTTGATGGTGTTACTCCGGAGATTGTCAAGGTTATGTGTCGTGTGGCGCGCGAAGGGCAGGCTTGGTGGAGCGCAGGGCTAATTAAGGGTGGTGTCGATGAATTCTTTCGTAGGTTGAGTATGTGGAGCAGTCATGAGTAGTCCCCTATAGGAGTGTGAGTGACCGAGTAGAGTGGTATAGTTGTGGAGGCGTTGTATATAGCATGTAATTTGTAATTGCCATATCGCTGGAGGGTTCTTTATGCCCTTTCTCCTACCTTTTATAAAGATGATATGCATGCTATGCGTATTCGAGAAAAAAAAAACCAGCATCTGAGCAAGCTCTGTGTTTTAAGAGTGGAATCTGTTTGCATCATAGGTGCAGTATATAACCAGCAAACGAACGTGCGTCGTGCAACCACTATATAGTACTAGTACATCGAAAAAAAATCTGGTCTCTGAATTTTTCTGTATCTGAAGGTAAGACTGAAGGTTTGCTTCCGTGGAAGCAAAACACCATCCTAGCAAAGCTTGGTCCAGAGAGCACGCTGGAAGAACTGCTCCCGCGCCAGCGCGCGCACGCTCCTGAGGTAGCCGCTGAATGGCATGGTCCCTCGCTGCACCGCCTCGTCCAGCGCGTACATGGTGTCCTCCAGCGCCAGATCCATGGCCGCGCACTCGAGCTTCTGCACCGAGAGCGCGTCGGCGGGCTGAACTGCCGCCCCTGCCTGCGCGTCGCCATGCGCGGCCACCGTCGTCCGGTTCGCCGTGACCCAGGCCTCCAAGGCGTACGCGGCAACCGTCACGTCCTGCAGCTGGCGCTCCAGCGCGTCCACCTCCTCCCCTGTCCGGCGCACCAAGCTGTCCGCCGCCCTGCCCCGCCCGCGCAGCTCGGCCTGCACGGCGAACAGGGCGTCCATCTCGGCCTCGCTCGCGGCGCGCAGGGCGGCAGCGTCGGCGCAGGCCATGCTGGCTAGTGCGTCGCGCCTGTAGGCGACCTCGGTAGGGAGGAAGGGTGGGTCGAGGCCGAAGACTCGGGAGAGGGACAGCACAAGGTCTCGCAGGTTGGAGGAGGGGAACGCCCAGCAGCGGAGGTACGGGGCGTCGGCGGCGGCGACGAGGCCCGAGCGGTCGACGAGGGGGTGGTCGGTTCTGAGGACCGTGCCGCGGGCCGGCGAGAGGAACACGAGGGGCGGGCACCGCGGGTAGCGCTCCGGGAGCCAGACGACGGCGGGGAGGTCATACGAGGCCCCCGCGTGGACGATCCGGATGGTGCCGGCGGCCTGGAGCAGGCGCGCGGCGCGGCCGTCGTCGTGGGTGAAGAGGCCGGTCCTGGGGCGGAGCGAGGGGAAGGCCTCGGCGAGCGTGGCGAGGTGGTCGGGGACGAGCCACTTGACGTCCTCGGCGTAGGGCAGCGCCGTGTCGGGGAACTGGTGCGCGCCGCTCGCCGGCGCCGCGGGAGGAGCCATCGATCAGAAGAACAGATGGATCGCAACGGCGCAACCGCCACGTACGTACGGTTTCTTATTGGAATTGTGTTTGGTTTGTTCTCCAGGTAGGCCGCGTTGGGGGGAAGAAGTCAGGATTCGGAAAACTACCGACACGTAGAACGCGACACCGAAAGCGGCAGGCGTGCAGGGTGTAGCCTCAGAATTCCCCCAACTGTTCAACGACATTGCTGCTACTAATCAACAATTGCAACAAAGTCATATCCAGAAGGCGACACTCAAACATGTCGACTTGTTGAATGCAAAACTACAAAAAAATTCTTCCTTCACCTGGCAAAGCATTATGGCGGGGTTAGTTCCCTCAACCGCGGTCCTATTAACGTGAATTGACATGAATGTATATGAAATTAGTTTAGCTGCACATCAGTCGCTTGCAAATTAAATTAGAGTCGGTCGATTTCTGTTTGGGAAGAAAGATGCGCGTGGGAGGTGCAGGTGCAGCAGGCGCCGTCTCGTCGGGAAGCAGCACCATCTGGGCCTATCTTAGGGGCGCCGGGGGTGCAAGTTCACCAGAGAAATCGGGCGCACGAGCGTCATCGGCCATGGGCGAAGGAGGCAGACGGTTCGACATGAGCTAGAGGGCGGCCAGGGAAAGAAGAGATTGAGGTTGAGATCATGAGGAGAAAGTCAATGAAAAATTTCTTTAGAGGGTAGAAGAAAAGGCTTTTCCATCCAACGGCCGGGAACAATTGATTATTATCCCAAAAAACAAATTCGGGTGGTTCACCCTAGCTAGCATTCCCACAAGAAATAACCTTGAACTTTTAAAATCAGACTACTTCAACCTGAGCTCCCTCAAACCATTTTTCTGGCCAGTTTGACTGGTTTTGACCAGTCGACCTGCCCGTCACATGCCTAAGGTATTGTGGCGTGAACCTTATATTACAAAACTAAATATGGCTTGTTCTTTTTTTTTAAGTACGTCAAGGGTGTACCATATTTTTATAGAGAGAGAACATGGCTTGTTCGTCGGGTTTGCCGCGTTGGGGGATATCTTCACGTCCTTGCTCAGTACTACGTCATAGTCCGAGCTAGCTTGCATCAAAATTCAAACTTTTAACAGTTGAAAATGAAAAGTACGGACAGCTAGAACGTGACACTGAAAGCGGCCGGCGTGCAGAGTTTTTTTTTTTTTGCGAGAGTTTAACCTCACAATTCTACCAGTTTTTCAACGACATTGCTAGTACTAATCAACGACTGATCAGCCATTTGAACAAGTCATATCCAGAACGCTGCAACCTCGAAGTCATCGCGGTACCTCGACACCTTGTAAGTGCGAGCGTACCGGCGATCCGTTGTCACGAGTTCCCCGTCGTCACCGTACTTGACTTGAAACGTGGTCACCACGAGCAGGCACTCGTCGCCGTCGGGCAGGCGCTCCTTCTCGTCCGTCCCCTCACGTCGCAGCCGCTCGACGAGGCAGTGCTCGCCGCGCTCCGCCATGTGCACGAGCTTGGCGTCAACGTGCCTCCAGTCAGGGTGCTCGAGGAGCACCTTCTTCCCGCCGACCTTCCACTGCGGTTGCGGGGTCCGGTCGAGGTCGCTCGTCGGGACCGGAACGCGGCAGACACAGAGGTGCCCGTCCGTGTCGTAGCCCTTGCGGTGGAGCCCGACCCAGGCGTCCAGCTCGCCGTCGTAGCCGGCGCGGCCTACGAACGGCAGCGCCCAGCGGCCGCACCGCGTCCACGTGCTGCTCGCCGTGTCGTAGGAGAAGGTCCGGACGTCGTCGTGCCTCCCGCTCGCGGACACGAAGATGGCGCGCCCGGCCTCCGCGTGCGCCACCATCGCCTCGGGGAAGAATGGGACCCACGACGGGTCGGCGCTCCAGAAGCACCGCGAGGAGCCGGAGAAGCGCAGCCAGCACCACGGCCACCGGTCGCCGGCGTGGTCCCCGCGATCCGTGGTCATGCAGTGCATGCCTCCCGGGCAGGGCCGAAGGGGCTCCATCTCCCAACCCCGTTCGTCGTGCAGCTCCGTCTCGTCCTCGAACGCGTACAGCCTACCCCCGGCGGCCACGGCCTCGCGGAAGCCGTCGCGCAGGCCTTTCGGGACGCTGCACGCGACCGAGAGCGCCGCCGTCTCGGTGTCGTAGACCAAGGTGACGCCGTAGTGCTCTTCCCTTAGGCCGAAAGTGTTCGGGCTGGAACCCGTGGTGATGATGCAGCTGCCCAGGGCGGCGAACCGCGCGGCTAGATCTTCTATGGCGGTTGGCACCCCCACGCGGATGACCGCGGGATCGGGAAGACGGCGGGCAGAGTCAGGGTCGGAGCCGATGTCGTGGTCGCCGTCCAGATCGCCGCCGACGTCCAGCTTGTAGATGCCGTACTCGTGCTTGTGGTCATCCAGCACCACGTACAGATGCCTCTTCGTCGTCGGCGCCGGCTGGTGATGGGAGTCCCTGTTGGCGGCGTCCGAGACGTGCCTCCGTGGTGATGTAGTCAGATGGTTCTTGCCATGAACCGTCCTCTGATTTGCGTCGTGACGGTGGATAGCAGGTCGGAGGATACCGGAGGTAATGAGGGGGTTGGGTCGACGGAGAAACGATCGGCACGCCCACATCGCGTGCCGCCGTCGTGGAGGTCCGTGGGATGGGGTTCTGCTCAGATCGATTGGGGATGGGGTTTTGGGTACAGCGCGCTGGTCCAGTCGCCTTGGTCCACATTAGAGCATCTATATCCGGGCGGACCGTCCGGTTACTGTCCGATCGCGTTTTTTCAATCTAGATGGACTCCTTAAACGAGTCTCAAACGCCGGAGCTAACCGGCACTCCTCATATCTAGCCCAAATATGGGGCGGATATGGGGAGCCCGAACGCGCCCGAACATGCCTGCCACGTCGGACCCGACAGCCCGACCCCATCCCAAATTGCACTAAATCCACCAAACCCTTCCTCCTCCTCCCGCCGTCCTTCAACCTTTCCCGCGCCTGGACCCTCGCCGTCCTTCGCCCTTGCGCCCAATCCTCACCACCGATCCCGATCCACCGCCGGAGATGTCGTCCAGCCCGACCCACACCGCCGCGACGGAGACACATTCCGCCTTGTCCGTCGGCAGGGTCACTTTGTCGACTGCGACTTGCAAGGCGGAGAACGTCGCCCGGAAGTTGCTGCGACGCCGACAGCGAGAGAGGGAGGCGGCGATGGCATTCTTGTCGAACATAATCAATGACAATGAAGATCCGACCGAAGTAGAGTATGCATTGAAGGCCACCACCGCATTTGAAGTTGAGACAACATCCGATCCCAATCCGAGCAAGAAGAAGAAGAAGACCAAGACGTCGAAGGCGAGAGGTCCGGCATTCTCAAGATTCGAGGACATCTTGTTGGTCAAAGTTCGGTTGGCCACAACGATGGATCCAATATGCGGCACCAAGCAAAGGGGGAACACCTATTGGACGAATATTTGGAAGGAGTATCACGAACAATAGGAGTATATGGAGCCGCATCCTATTGTGACCACCTGCAATGTGGCATCTCTCCAACATCGTTGGGGGATCATTCAAGGGGAAGTGAACAAGTACGTCGGCTACTACTCACAAGTGACCAAACGCCCCCAAAGTGGGATGGGAGTCGCAACTCACGTAAGCTCAATTGCTTCATCTTGTCGTCATTTGCATATGCTTCCTGTGTTTGCATTCTTGTGCTCATACATATGTTGTTTGCTAGACAGCGGTGACCGCTACTTTGTATCACGAGGTGGAGAAGAAGCCATTTGCTTTTAGCCATTGTTGGGTCATATTGAATGACAAGCCGAAGTGGAACCAACTTGTGGCCGACCTCAAGTCCGGCAAGAAGAGGAATGATGGATCAAGCTCCAACCAATCAATTGGGTTGGATGATGAAGAGGATGATGTTGTCGTGATGTATGGAAAAGCCACCATGCCAAAGGATAACCGCCAAGTCATGGGAAACAAGTGGGAGAAGGCACATGCCGCCCGTGAGGCCGCGGCTACCAAAATGTTGTCCACATGGACGGGCATTTTTTCGGTGAGGGAGAACAAGAAGGAGGAGAGGTACAAGCTCATGTTGGATGCGCAAAAGGAAAGGATGGAGTGGGACCGGAAGAGGGCGGAGAAGAAACTCGAAATTGAGAGGGAGAAGATCGAGTTGGAGAAGCAACAAGCGGCGATCAAATGGGAACTCGAGAAGGCACATTTGGCGACATAGAGCTTGAGAAGGAGAGGTTGCAACTCGCACGGGACGTGGAAGATACGAGGATCATGTTGGCGGACGAAACCCTCTTGGACGGGCATGCGAAGAAGTGGCTTGCAGACAAGAAGCTCGAGATCAACAACCGTAGGAAGTACGAGGCGGCGAGGGCGGCTGCGGCCCGGATGCAGCCGGAGGAGGTAGCCCAGATGCAGGTAGAGCAGGCAGCCCGGATGCAGGCGGATGAGGTAGCTCGGATGCACGCAGAGTAGGACGGGCAGGACGCATTCCGCCTGGAGCACAACACATTCCGCTTGGAGCAGGCGCCTGACCAGTGATCCGAGGCCATCCGTCACGCTCGGACATTGATTTCATTTTGGCATGTCCGGTTTGTTGAGTTATGATTTGCTTTGCTTTGTTTTGACCTTTGGAATTCGGACAATTTGTATCATATGATCGACGTGCATGGATTGCATGGATTTGAGGATCGGATTTTTGTGGTATGTGGATTTGCGGCGTAACATTTGAGGGGTGCCCGGTCAGTGCCCGCGGACGCGTCTGGGCGTGTCCGCGGGCGTTTGAGGGGCCGGATTTTGCCAAATCCGGCTATAGATGCTCTTATAGCCCTCAACTTTTTTTTGCGGAAAATTATAGCCCTCAACTTTATAGTCTGTTTAAGATTCAACCTCCAACTTCAAAATCGGCCGCCTCACACCCTTAACTTGCCATGCGGTTCTAGCTCTTTCCTAGCGCTAGCACGCCCTCGGTCTTCTACTATGAATCCATCGTCCGAGGAGCCTAACAGGGAAGACGGAGAAAGCGATGGCCAGACCGCTCGATGCAGAACCAGCAAGGTGGAGCCACCCCATCACAAAAGCACGAAGCAGAAAACCAGTTCTCCCCTTCCTGGCAATAAAATAACCCAGATGCGGGAGAGGTCCTATTTCGTGCACAATGCGCCGAAGGAGGACCAAATGTGCATGCCCTAGGATGCTCAGTTCGGTTGTCTGGCTAGTTGCCCTATTGGGCCTAGGCCCATGTGAAGAAGTGAAGGAAAAAAGCAAAGAGAAAGGAACATTGAAAAAAGGAAGAGAGAATATTTAAAATGTGCCAAAATATAAAAAAGTTAACGAATTAAAAATTATAAAAATGTTGTGAATTTGAAATATGTTTATGGATTTGAAGAAAATGTTCATGAATTTAAAAAATGTTCACAAATTTAGAAAATATTTGTGAATTTTGAAAATTCAAAAATCTTCTCGAGATTTAAAAATGTTCATGAATTTATAAAATATTACTGGATTCCAAAAGAAGCTCCAAATTCTAGAAATATTCATGAATGTAAATGTTCAAAATTTAAAGATTTATCTACAGATCAGTGTAAGAGTGCTACGATCATGTGCGAATAGGCCCTCCCTAATATATGGGGCGATGACTGCAAAAACTAGCTCGATACACCAAGAGACTTCAGGGAGCTTAGTAACTTAAGAGATTACCGAGCCTTCTCCTCAATTGAATCTACCTTGCCCCCCTCCATATGGACCAGCTATCTCTCCTTCCTCTTCAGCCGGCGATGGAGGGGTGAACCCAAACCTCATATCGCAAAAGTCCAAACCTATCCCTTCTAAAGAGGGGACCAACATATATATATACCTAAAGGCACCATAAGGCATATTATCATGACGCTCTAATCCAAACAAAGCCCTAGGGCCTACTACACAAAAAAACATACAGTACAACAGGCCAACAACCTAACACAGAAGGTTCCTACGCCCCTGTTCTCTATTCCAGTCCCGCTCAAGATTCCCCATCTCAACTATCATACAATCTAGATAATAAACCCCAAAATCAAGCATACTCGGTGTCTAGTTGACATGAATAGCTGAAAATTTTCCCGTGCTCATATCCTCTTTAATTGGTTTCCCGCCAGTAACATTCATATCATAATAAGCAATCACATTGTCATAATTCCTAATTACTGAAATAACATCATCCAAAATATAAGAATGAGACGATCACTCTTGCGAGGATAAAACATAATATCAGAGGAAGACTTCTATACCTACTAATAAAGAGATCAAGGCTTCTGCCCGTCCATCGTGTGGTTTTGCAGAAACCCTTGGATGTTTCAAGAAATCAACCGGCAGTCTATATTTAAGTGAGTAAAAAAACATTTTGCATGATTTGCAGAACCCCCCCTCCCCCCCGCTGTTTCATGAAATCAACCCACGGTCCATATTTAAGTGAGTAAAAAATGTTTTGCATGATTTGCATAAAACACCCCGTTGTTCATGAAATCAATCCACAGTCCATATTTAAGTGACGTTTCACTGTTTGCAAAATACTCCTTGATACCTGGGTTAATCAACCTGCGTCCATATCAAATGTTCCATATCTTTTAAATCCTAACTTCAGTTTTAACATGTCATACATATAAAATTTAATTACAAAAATGTGTAGAATCTGAATATGATATTATTTTACATGTTAACCGTTTTTCAAATACTATTTAGAGTGCAACCTTAATCAATGGTGCATGATCTGCATTTTAAAAATCTTCCACCTGTATGCATGTATACGTACATCACAAAATATGTACTCATATATCGTCTATGTATGTCGTAAAGCTTGTAAATTAACGAAGTCACAAAACTTTATCTGATAAAAACTTTATTTATATGTAAAATTTAGAATAACAAGTTAGGGGAAA
This sequence comes from Thinopyrum elongatum, assembly GCA_011799875.1. Taxonomy (NCBI): domain Eukaryota; kingdom Viridiplantae; phylum Streptophyta; class Magnoliopsida; order Poales; family Poaceae; genus Thinopyrum; species Thinopyrum elongatum. The sequence continues at coordinate 537,789,301 of CM022301.1, read as the reverse complement.
ATAGCATCTATTTTCATAAAAAAATAGTATGCAACTCACAAAAAATGCAAATATATAAAATATAAGGGTAATAGAATTATATTCACTTTTTGGCCTAATGTTAAAACTTAGGATAACACTAGAAATGATTATGTGATATATTTCTCCCTCTTCTCTATTTCGACTTATAATAGAAAGCATTGATAAGGATCTTTCATTTTTCTCTATGCTGATATGACCTTAGATGGCACAACTCACACCTTGATGAGAATTGAGAAGTCCAATCAAGAAATGCAGGTCTTTTGAGAATATCTTTACCATCAATGTATTTGTCAATAAGTTTGTTTTGCATTGAAAATAATTAGATAGTATGAATATATTGCATACAAATTACTAACATAAATTTCTCGTGGCCACTTTCGGCGAGGGTGGGAAGGAAGATAAACAATGAAACGGAGTGGGTGTCATGTTAAAATAGAGGATGTCAACATGTGTATGGGTTTGTGGGAGGGTCGTCTCGACCCATGCTTATTAGAGTTAGGGGCGTGTGATTTCTTTTTCTTTCGTTGCACCATATGGGTATATGTGGAATCAACTCCCTGTTATGCAATTGTAGAACAGAAGGAGAAAGAGAGAGATCATGAAGCAAGATAAGCGGCAACACGGGTGGGATGCCATGTTGAAATAGAGGATGTCAACGGGTCCTCCGGCAACATGACGGCATGATGGCGGTGGTGGTGGAGAAATCTCAGCGGGGCTTCGCCAAGCCTCACGGAGAAGAAGAAGGACTACGAGGGAGAGGGAGGGCAGCGCCGTGGCATAGATGGGGTGCGGCTGCCCCCCTTCTACCCCTCTATATATAGGAGGAAGGGAGGAGGAGGGGGCGCCCTAGGGTTTCCCCTAGGGGGGCGGCGGCAACCATAGATGGGGGCGCCCCTAGGGAAACCCTAGGGTGACTTGCTCCCCAAGCCAGGTGGAGGCAGCCCTAGGGGGGCGCCCCACTGTTGGGAAACGTTGCATGGAAAACAAAAAAAATTCTACGCACACGCAATGATCTATCCATGGAGATGCATAGCAACGAGGGGGAGAGTGTGTCTACGTACCCTCGTAGACCATAAGCGGAAGCGTTTAACAACGCGGTTGATGTAGTCGAACTTCTTCGCGCTCCAACCGATCAAGTACCGAACGTACGGCACCTCCGCGTTCTGCACACGTTCAGCTCGGTAACGTCCCTCGCCTTCTTAATCCAGCAAGACGTCGAGGTAGTAGATGAGTTCCGTCAGCACGACGGCGTGGTGACGGTGATGGTGAAGTGATCTCCGTAGGGCTTCGCCTAAGCACTACGAAAATATGACCGGGGGTGTAAACGGTGGAGGGGGACGCCGCACATGGCTAAACAATTGTCTGGTATGTGCTAGGCGCCCCCCTCCCACATATATATAGGTGGGAGGGGGAGGGAAGAGGCCAGGAGGCGCCCCAGATAGGACCGAATCCTACTTGGGCTCCTCCCAAGCCGCGCGCCCCCCTGCCATATATATCGGAGGGGGAGGGAAAGAGGGGGGAGGAGGAAGGAAGGGGGAATCCTATTCCCTTTCTTTCCTTTCCTTCTTCCCCTTTCCTTCTCCACCTTGGCCGGCCCATATGGGGGGCGCACCAGCTCCTTGTGGCTGGTGTGTTTCCCCTCTTGGCCCATAAGGCCCATATCTTTTGCCGGGGGCGCCCGGAACCCCTTCTAGTGACCCGATAAGTACCCGGTACCCCCTGAAACACTTCCGGTGTCCGAATACCATCGTCCTATATATCAATATTTACCTCTCGACCATTTCGAGACTCCTCGTCATGTCCGTGATCTCATCCGGGACTCCGACCAACATTCGGTCACCAAATCACATAACTCATATAATACTTTATCGTCAACGAACGTTAAGCGTGCGAACCCTACGGGTTCGAGAACTATGTAGACATGACCGAGACACCTCTCTGGTCAATAACCAATAGCGAAACCTGGATGCCCATATTGGCTCCTACATATTCTACGAAGATCTTTATTGGTCGAACCGTTATGACAACATACGTAATTCCCTTTGTCCATCGGTATGTTACTTGCCCGAGATTCGATCGTCGGTATCTTCATGCCTAGTTCAATCTCGTTACCGGCAAGTCTCTTTACTCGTTCCGTAATACATCACCTCGTGACCAACTCCTTAGTCGTTTGCTTGCAAGCTTATGATGTGTATTACCGAGAGGGCCCAGAGATACCTCTCCAAAACTCGGAGTGACAAATCCTAATCTCGATCTATGCCAACTCAACAAATACCTTCGGACATACCCGTAGAGCATCTTTATAATCACCCAGTTACGTTGTGACGTTTGATAGCACACAAGGCATTCCTCCGGTATCCGGGAGTTGCATAATCTCATAGTCGAAGGAATATGTATTTGACATGAAGAAAGCAATGGCAATAAAACTGAACGATCATTATGCTAAGCTAACGGATGGGTCTTGTCCATCACATCATTCTCCTAATGATGTGGTCCCGTTATCAAATGACAACTCATGTCCACGGTCAGGAAACCTTAACCATCTTTGATCAACGAGCTAGTCTAGTAGAGGCTTACTAGGGACACGGTGTTTTGTCTATGTATTCACACATGTATTATGGTTTCCGATCAATACAATTCTAGCATGAATAATAAACCTTTATCATGAATAAGGAAATATAAAATAACAACTTTATTATTGCCTCTAGGGCATATTTCCTTCAGTCTCCCACTTGCAATAGAGTCAATAATCTAGATTACATTGTAATGATTCGAACACCCATGGAGTCTTGGTGCTGATCACGTTTTGCTCGTGGAAGAGGCTTAGTCAACGGGTGTGCTACATTCAGATCCGTATGTATCTTGCAAATTTTTGTCTCCATTCTTGACTTGTTCACGAATGGAGTTGAAGCGTCTCTTGATGTGTTTGGTTCTCTTGTGAAACCTGGATTCCTTAGCCAAGGCTATTGCTCCAGTGTTGTCACAAAAGATTTTCATTGGATCTGATGCACTAGGTATTACACCTTGATCGGATATGAACTCCTTCATCCAGACTCCTTCATTTGCTGCTTCCGAAGCAGCTATGTAGTCCGCTTCACACGTAGATCCCGCCACGATGCTCTGCTTGGAACTGCACCAACTAACAGCTCCACCATTCAATATAAATACGTATCCGGTTTGTGACTTGGAGTCATCTGGATCAGTGTCAAAGCTAGCATCGACGTAACCATTTACGACGAGCTCTTTATCACCTCCATAAACGAGAAACATTTCCTTGGTCCTTTTCAGGTACTTCAGGATGTTCTTGACCGCTGTCCAGTGATCCACTCCTGGATTACTTTGGTACCTCCCTGCCAGACTTATGGCAAGGCACACATCAGGTCTGGTACATAGCATAGCATACATGATAGAACCTATGGCTGAAGCATAGGGATTGACTTTCATTTTCTCTCTATCTTCTGCAGTGGTCGGGCATTGAGTCTTACTCAACTTCACACCTTGCAACACAGGCAAGAACCCTTTCTTTGACTGATCCATTTTGAACTTCTTCAAAACTTTATCAAGGTATGTGCTTTGTGAAAGTCCTATTAAGCGTCTCGATCTATCCCTATAGATCTTGATGCCCAATATATAAGCAGCTTCACCGAGGTCTTTCATTGAAAAATTCTTATTCAAGTATCCTTTTATGCTATCCAGAAATTCTAGATCATTTCCAATCAACAATATGTCATCCACATATAATATCAGAAATGCTACAGAGCTCCCACTCACTTTCTTGTAAATACAGGCTTCACCGAAAGTCTGTATAAATCCATATGCTTTGATCACTTCATCAAAGCGTATATTCCAACTCTGAGATGCTTGCACCAGTCCATAGATGGATCGCTGGAGCTTGCACACTTTGTTAGCACATTTAGGATCGACAAAACCTTCTGGTTGCATCATATACAATTCTTCCTTAAGAAATCCATTAAGGAATGAAGTTTTGACGTCCATTTGCCAGATTTCATAATCATAAAATGCGGCAATTGCTAACGTGATTCAGACGGACTTAAGCATCGCTACGGGTGAGAAAGTCTCATTGTAGTCAACCCCTTAAACTTGTCGAAAACCTTTTGCGATAAGTCGAGCTTTATAGACAGTAACATTACCATCAGCGTCAGTCTTCTTCTTGAAGATCCATTTATTTTCAATGGCTTGCCGATCATCGGGCAAATCCACCAAAGTCCACACGTTGTTCTCATACATGGATCCTATCTCAGATTTCATGGCCTCAAGCCATCTGTCGGAATCTGGGCTCATCATAGCTTCGTCATAGTTCGTAGGTTCGCCTTGGTCTAGTAACATGGCTTCCAATACAGGATTCCCGTACCACTCTGGTGTGGATCGTGTTCTGGTTGACCTACGAAGTTCTGTAGTAACTTGATCCGAAGTTTCATGATCATCATCATTAGCTTCCTCTCTAGTTGGTGCAGGCATCACGGGAACGGTTTTTACTGATGAACTACTTTCCAATTCGAGAGAAGGTACAATTACCTCATCAAGTTCTATTTTTCTCCCACTCACTTCTTTCGAGAGAAACTCCTTCTCTAGAAAGGTTCCATTCTTGGCAATAAAGATCTTGCCTTCGGATCTGTGGTAGAAGGTGTACCCAATTGTTTCCTTAGGGTATCCTATGAAGACGCACTTCTCCGATGTGGGTTCGAGCTTATCAGGCTGAAGCCTTTTGACATAAGTGTCACAACCCCAAACTTTAAGAAATGACAGCTTAGGTTTCTTGCCAAATCATAGTTCATACGGTGTCGTCTCAACGGATTTAAACGGTGCCCTATTTAACGTGAATGCAACTGTCTCTAATGCATAACCCCAAAACGATAGTGGTAAATCGGTAAGAGACATCATAGATCGCACCATATCTAATAAAGTACGGTTACGACGTTCGGACACACCATTACGTTGTGGTGTTCCAGGTGGCGTGAGTTGTGAAACTATTCCACATTGTTTTAAATGAAGGCCAAACTCGTAACTCAAATATTCGCCTCCGTGATTAGATCGCAGAAACTTTATTTTCTTGTTATGATGATTCTCCACTTTACTCTGAAATTCTTTGAACTTTTCAAATGTTTTAGACTTGTGTTTCATTAAGTAGATATACCCATATCTGCCCAAATCATCTGTGAAGGTCAGAAAATAACGATACCCGCCGCGTGCGTCAACAATCATCGGACCGCATACATCGGTATGTATTATTTCCAATAAGTCATTAGCTCGCTCCATTGTTCCGGAGAATGGAGTTTTAGTCATCTTGCCCATGAGGCATGGTTCGCAAGTATCAAATGATTCATAATCAAGTGATTCCAAAAGCCCATCTGCAAGGAGTTTCTTCATGCGCTTTACACCAATATGACATAAACGGCAGTGCCACAAATATGTTGCACTATCATTCTCAACTTTGCATCTTTTGGCATCAATATTATGAATATGTGTATCACTACAATCAAGATTCAACAAAAATAGACCACTCTTCAAGGGTGCATGACCATAAAAGATATTACTCATATAAATAGAACAACCATTATTCTCTGATTTAAATGAATAACCGTCTCGCACTAAACAAGATCCAGATATAATGTTCATGCTCAACGCTGGCACCAAATAACAATTATTCAGGTCTAAAACTAATCCCGAAGGTAGATGTAGAGGTAGCGTGCCGACGACGATCACCTCGACCTTGGAACCATTCCCGACGCGCATTGTCACCTCGCCCTTAGCCAATCTTTGTTTAATTCGTAGCTCCTGTTTCGAGTTACAAATATGAGCAACCGAACTAGTATCAAATACCCAGGCGCTACTACGAGCATTAGTAAGGTACACATCAATAACATGTATATCAAATATACCTTTGTTCACTTTGCCATCCTTCTTATCCGCCAAATACTTGGGGCAATTCTGCTTCCAGTGACCAGTCCCTTTGCAGTAGAAGCACTCAGTTTCAGATTTGGGTCCAGCTTTGGGTTTCTTCCCGGGAGTGGCAACTTTCTTGCCATTCTTCTTGAAGTTCCATTTCTTTCCCTTGCCATTTTTCTTGAAACTAGTGGTCTTGTTAACCATCAACACTTGATGCTCCTTCTTGATTTCTACATCCGCAGCCTTAAGCATTGCGAAGAGCTCTAGAATTGTTTTGTTCATCCCTTGCATATTATAGTTCATCACGAAACCTTTGTAGCTTGGTGGCAGTGATTGAAGAACTCTGTCAATGACACAATCAACTGGAAGATTAACTCCCAGCTGAGTCAAGTGATTATAATACCTAGACATTTTGAGTATGTGTTCACTGTCAGAACCGTTCTCCTGCATCTTGCAGCTATAGAACTTGTTGGAGACTTCATATCTCTCAACCCCGGCATTTGCTTGAAATATTAACTTCAACTCTTGGAACATCTCATATGCTCCATGACGTTCAAAATGTCTTTGAAGTCCCGGTTCTAAGCTGTAAAGCATGGCACACTGAACTATAGAGTAGTCATCAGACCGCGTCTGCCAGACGTTCAAAGCGTCTACATTAGCGGGAGGGGGCTTGTCACCTAGCGGTGGATCAAGGACATAATTCTTCCGTGTAGCAATGAGGATAATCCTCAAGTTACGGACCCAGTCTGTGTAGTTGCTGCCATCATCTTTCATCTTAGCTTTCTCTAGGAACGCATTAAAATTCAGGGGAACGGTAGCACGGGCCATTGATCTACAACATAGATGTGCAAATACTATCAGGACTAAGTTCATGATAAATTAAGTTCAATTAATCAAATTACTTAAGAACTCCCACTTGAATAGACATCCCTCAAGTCATCTAAATGATACGTGATCCAAATCAACTAACCCATGTCCGATCATCACGTAAGATGGGGTAGTCATCAATGGTGAACATCTCTATGTTGATCATATCTACTATATGATTCACGTTCGACCTTTCGGTCTCCAGTGTTCCGAGGCCATGTCTATACATGCTAGGCTCCTCAAGTTTAACCCAAGTATTCCGCATGTGCAAAACTGTCTTGCACCCGTTGTATGTGAACATAGAGTCTATCACACCCGATCATCACGTGGTGTCTCAACACGATGAACTGTAGCAACGGTGCATACTCAGGGAGAACACTTTTATCTTGAAATTAAGTGAAGGGATCATCTTATAATGCTACCGTCGTTCTAAGTAAAATAAGATGCATAAAGGATAAACATCTCATGCAATCAAAATATGTGACATGATATGGCCATTATCTTGTGCTTTTGATCTCCATCTCCAAAGCATCGTCATGATCTCCATTGTCACCGGCTCGACACCTTGATCTCCATCGTTGCGTCGTGGTCGTCTTGCCAACTATTGCTTCTACAACTATCGCTAACGCATAGTGATAAAGTAAATCAATTACATGGCGTTTGCATTTCATACAATAAAGCGACAACCATAAAGCTCCTGCCAGTTGCCGATAACTTACAAAACATGATCATCTCATACAACAACGTATATCACATCATGTCTTAACCATATCACATCACAACATGCCCTGCAAAAACAAGTTAGACGTCCTCTACTATGTTGTTGCAAGTTTTACGTGGCTGCTACGGGCTTCTAGCAAGAACCGTTCTTACCTACGGAAAAAAGCACAATGGTGATTCGTCAAATTTGCTGTTTTAACCTTCTTCAAGGACCGGCCGCAGTCAAATTCGATTCAACTAAAGTAGGAGAAACAGACACTAGCCAGCCACGTTTATGCAAAACTAGTTACATGTCTGTCGGTGGAACCGGTCTCATGTACGTGGACATGTAAGGTTGGTCCGGGCCGCTTCCTCCCACAATACCGCCGAATCAAAATAAGACGTTGGTGGTAAGCAGTATGACTATCACCGCTCACAACTCTTTGTGTTCTAATCGTGCATATCATCTACGCATAGACCTGGCTCTGATACCACTGTTGGAAAATGTTGCATGGAAAACAAAAAAAATTCTACGCACACGCAATGATCTATCCATGGAGATGCATAGCAACGAGCGGGAGAGTGTGTCTACGTACCCTCATAGACCGTAAGCGGAAGCGTTTAACAACGCGGTTGATGTAGTCGAACTTCTTCGCGCTCCAACCGATCAAGTACCGAACGTACGGCACCTCCGCGTTCTGCACACGTTCAGCTCGGTGACGTCCCTCGCCTTCTTGATTCAGCAAGACGTCGAGGTAGTAGATGAGTTCCGTCAGCACGACGGCGTGGTGACGGTGATAGTGAAGTGATCTCCGAAGGGCTTCGCATAAGCACTACAAAAATATGACCCGGGGTGGAAACGGTGGAGGGGGCGCCTCGTGCTAGGCGCCCCCTCCCACATATATATAGGTGGGAGGGGGAGGGGAGAGGCCAGGAGGCGCCCCAAGTAGGACCGAATCCTACTTGGGCTCCTCCCAAGCCGCGCGCCCCCCTGCCATATATATCGAAGGGGGAAGGAAAGAGGGGGGAGGAGGAAGGAAGGGGGAATCCTATTCCCTTTCTTTCCTTTCCTTCTTCCCCTTTCCTTTTCCACCTTGGGCGGCCCATATGGGGGGCGCACCAGCCTCTTGTGGCTGGTGTGTTTCTCCTCTTGGCCCATAAGACCCATATCTTTTGCTGGTTGTGCCCGGAACCCCTTCTGGTGACCCGATAAGTACCCGGTACCCCTTAAAACACTTTCGGTGTCCGAATACCATCGTCCTATATATCAATATTTACCTCTCGACCATTTCGAGACTCCTCGTCATGTCCGTGATCTCATCCGGGACTCCGAACAACATTCGGTCACCAAATCACATAACTCATATAATATTTTATCATCAACGAACGTTAAGCGTGCGGACCCTACGGGTTCGAGAACTATGTAGACATGATCGAGACACCTCTACGGTCAATAACCAATAGCAGAACCTGGATGCCCATATTGGCTCTACATATTCTACGAAGAATTTTATCGGTCGAACCGTTATGATAACATACGTAATTCCCTTTGTCCATCGGTATGTTACTTGCCCGAGATTCGATCGTCGGTATCTTCATGCCTAGTTCAATCTCGTTACCGGCAAGTCTCTTTACTCGTTCCGTAATACATCACCTCGTGACCAACTCCTTAGTCGTTTGCTTGCAAGCTTATGATGTGTATTACCGAGAGGGCCCAGAGATACCTCTCCGAAACTCGGAGTGACAAATCCTAATCTCAATCTATACCAACTCAACAAATACCTTCGGAGATACCTGTAGAGCATCTTTATAATCACCTAGTTACGTTGTGACGTTTGATAGCACACAAGGTATTCCTCCGGTATCCGGGAGTTGCATAATCTCATAGTCGAAGGAATATGTATTTGACATGAAGAAAGCAATAGCAATAAAACTGAACGATCATTATGCTAAGCTAACGGATGGGTCTTGTCCATCACATCATTCTCCTAATGATGTGATCCCGTTATCAAATGACAACTCATGTCCATGGTCAGGAAACCTTAACCATCTTTGATCAACGAGCTAGTCTAGTAGAGGCTTACTAGGGACACGGTGTTTTGTCTATGTATTCACATATGTATTATGGTTTCCGATCAATACAATTCTAGCATGAATAATAAACATTTATCATGAATAAGGAAATATAAAATAACAACTTTATTATTGCCTCTAGGGCATATTTCCTTCATCCACCTCCTCTGGTGATCGTGGGATGGGGTGAGGGGGGCGCACAGCCCCTTAGTGGGCTGGTGTGCCCCTCCCCTTGGCCCATGAGGCCCCCAACACTTGTCGGGTCCCCCCGAAACCCCTTTGGGTTCTCCTGGTCATAACCCGGTACCCCCGGAACACTTCTGGACTTTGATTCCCTTCGTCCTATATATCAATCTTCACCTCCGGACCATTCCGGAGTTCCTCGTCATGTCCGGGATCTCATCCGGGTTCGAGAACTATGCAGACATGACCGAGACACCTCTATGATCAATAACCAATAGCGGGACCTGGGCGTCCATATTGGTTCCTACATATTCTACGAAGATCTTATCGGTCGAACCTCGATGTCAAGGATTCAGCTAATCCCATATGCAGTTTCCTTTGTCTATCGGTATGTTACTTGCCTGAGATTCGATCGTCGGTATCTTCATACCTAGTTCAATCTCGTTACCGGCAAGTCTCTTTACTCGTTCCGTAATACAAGATCCCGTGGTTAACTCTTTAGTCACATTGCTTGCAAGCTTATTGTGATGTTGTATTAACGAGAGGGCCCAGAGATATCTCTCCGTCATATGGAGTGACAAATCCCAGTCTTGATCCATGCCAACTCAACAGACACCCTCAGAGACACCTGTAGAGCACCTTTATAGTCACCCAGTTACGTTGCGATGTTTGGTACACACAAAGTGCTCCTCTGGTGTCAGTGAGTTGCATGATCTCATGGTTATAGGAACATATACTTGACATGCAGAAAACAATAGCAATAAACTTGATACGATCATATGCTACATTTATAGTTTGGGTCTTATCCATCACATCATTCTCCCAATGATGTGATCCCGTTATCAAATGACAACTCATGTCTATGATTAGGAAACCATAGCCATCTTTGATCAACGAGCTAGTCCGGTAGAGGCTTACTAGGGACATGTTGTTGTCTATCTATCCACACATGTATTTGAGTTTCCGGTCAATACAATTATAGCATGGATAATAAACGATTATCATGAACAGGGAAATATGATAATAACCAATTTATTATTGCCTCTAGGGCATATTTCCAACAATAATCACTATCATGTGAGGATAGAACATAACTATTGCTATGATCCTCTTTCATCGAAGAATGAAACGATGAACCAATATGAGCATGCATTTTTTTTGTTACGAAACCTATCCATCTTAGATACAATTCCCGCACCCACAAGTTGAGCAGGTGAACGTGAAATACTTAAGAGGGGCAGTCATGCCTACTTAGAATCGGTATTCAGTGACGATATCCATTGTCGGAGTCCTCCCCAGCCAGCAACCAAAAGCGATTTTCCTGCCAAGGTGGCTCCTACTCCATGGCAGCGGCGCGGTGCAGGGCATGAATCCTCTCTGAGCGGCGAGGAAATCGGGGAGAGCGACAAGAAAGACCTGTAATCCTCGCTCTGGTCACCCTCCTCCTAAGTACCTCTATCTCCTCGTGGTCGTCAGTACGATCAATGTCGCCTAGCTTCCTGGCACCGACAATGCCATCACCATCGCCACCGCTTCTCCCGATTCCCGGGCTTGTGCTTGTGACTGATAGGCCATCCAGCACGCCCACTGATATCTGGATTATATTAGTCGACTCCATCTCCATCATGGCCCACTACATGATCTCGACCGGGAAAGCACCATCGTCGATCATCGTGAGTCGCTCCTCCTTTGTTGTTTCCAAAACCACCCGGATTGCCTCATTCTAGGGTCATGTATCTGTGTAGCGGTGAGATCATGTGAGCCGGTATCTCTCAGCATTGCGCAACAGGTTACACATTTAGTCCAGTTTTACCCGGATAGCTAGCTCCAACAAAAATAAAAGTTAAGGTCGGCTTACCAATCATGGTACGTGCCATAATACCCTGGCCTCAAGTCGAACCCCCAGCGCTGTGCATTGTATCCTCAAAAAAGTAGACACGTTTTCTTGAGACTATAGGGTATAGACACGTTGACTATACATGACGCCGTGATGGATTCAAACCCGAGTCTAGCTCCGCGATGAATACGACACGAGCACGATAGACATCTCCCCGAGTCCACCCTAGGCACCGCCTCAGCGGCCCCAACAAAAATCCCCAGTTCCCCACCCTAGCCCAACACGTACGCAAAGAAGCTCTTGTGTCTTTCGTTCGCTCTTCCGCGGCCGCGTCTTGTTGCTAGGGTTTCGTTTAGCCTCGCAATTGTCCGATCGATGGCGGCCGAGGAAGACGAAAAGAAGATGATCACGCTTAAGAGCTCGGACGGTGAGGAATTTCAGGTCGAGGAGGCGGTCGCCATGGAGTCGCAGACCATCCGCCACATGATCGAGGACGACTGCGCCGACAACGGCATCCCGCTTCCCAACGTTGACTCCAAGATCCTCTCCAAGGTCATCGAGTACTGCAAGAAGCACGTCCAGGCCAGCCCCGGTGCCGCCGCCGCCGCCAGCTCTTCCACCTCTACTGCAGCCGCCACCCCCGCCGAGGACCTCAAGAGCTTTGACGGCGAGTTCGTCAAGGTCGACCAGGCCACCCTCTTCGACCTCATCCTAGCTGCAAACTACCTGAACATCAAGGGATTGCTCGACCTTACTTGCCAAACTGTTGCAGACATGATCAAGGGAAAGACTCCGGAGGAGATCCGCAAGACTTTTAACATCAAGAATGACTTCACACCCGAGGAGGAGGCTGAGATCCGCAGGGAGAACCAATGGGCTTTTGAGTAGAAAAGAGAATGCTAGTATTCATGTTTTTTTTAGACTTCGTATCATCGTATGTCTACGTATCAGCGCTGCCTTTTCTATGTCGTCCTAGTACTAGTGGCCGTAATTATTCTGGAGTCAAAACATCGTTTATTCCTGTAAGAAAAAACCTATCGTGGCCAGTGGTCATTACCTGTGAAACTGAATTATTAATTGTCAAGTGGACGTTTTGCTTCGTAACATCATCCTTAGCTGTGATTTATGCGTGTGATTTGAGATATTTTTGGCTATGTTGAAATAGCCATATTGTTTCCGATTCTATATCTACATATTTGCTAAAGTTCCGTCGACATGATTTTCATTTGGCTTCAAGTCGAATTTTGTGACCGTTGGAATCTCAGCGTGCAGCAGCATTTGTCCATCGCATTGGGTTCCCTTTGTTTTGGTGAAGGAAAGGGACTTGATTTGTTGGTTGTAGGCGACATAATGCTTTCTGTGTAGAGATCGGTGGTGTATAGATCGGTCCCTTCCCTTTGGGATGGAAGTGATTCTACCTTTATTTCGCGTTTTCTGATTGTTCAGTATTATTTAGTCATTAAATTTCAGGCATAATCCGGCAGGCAGATTCATGTTCATCTATGCATACATCTTGTTTGATTAATTTATACCATCTGATTGCCATAATTGATGTGATATGCTTGTACATATGCACTAAATTTTCTTGGAACTCAGTTGATCTGATCTGACACTGGCTTATGCTATCTTTCAGAGGGTGGGGATTACCAAAGGGAGGGCAACTTTGGTGGAGGCCGGGGCAGGGGCCAAGGCTACTACGGTGGCAGAGGCCGTGGAAGGGGGCGTGGCACCGGAGTCAATCGTGTCTTTACGGATGCCAACGGTGACAGTTTCTATCACGACGGCTATCAACTTGTCTATCTCACCGACCGTCCATACTATGCCAATGGCAATGGCAACCGTGACTACAACAATGCCAATGGCGATGGCAACCGTGACTACAACAATGGCAACGGAGGTGGCTACAACCAAGCCCCCGACTCTAACTTCCGCAATGGCGGTGAGGGCCAGAGGTACAGCAAGGATGATAGGCAGTACAGGAGGGAGAACCTGCAGTACAGCCGTAAGAGCAAGCCATCCTCTGTGGCTGCTTCTGATGTTGATCAGAAGTCCGAAGGGAAGGTGGAGCCTGCTGCTGAGGAAAAGCAGGTGGAAGCCCCTGCTGAGAATGTTGTAGCCGTCCCTGCTTCTGAATCTGACAAGTCTACAGGGTATGTTCCACAGAGCCATTACCTTTTACTTTCTGTTGGTAAAACATAACCATTATCCTTCAAGTTAACCTTGTCGATGTTTGAAACTGATGCAGGGATGTGCAAAAAGATGATTCTAAGAAGGAAGAGGGAGAGCGTGCCGAAAAGAAGCCAGAGGGAGAAGGCGCCGATAAGAAGGAGGGAGATGGCGCCGAGAAGGAGAAGACCGATAAGGCCAAATGCACTCTGTCAAGAGGAAGCTGAAGAAGCAAAAGCCTAAGAAGGAAGACTCTAATGGGGATGCTCCTATTGAGACCAATGCTGAGAAAGAGCAGGAGGCTCCCATTGAACAAGAGAAAATTGTACTTCCCTACACTTGCCTATACTTGCCTCACGTACAGACCCTTTTGCTCTGTTTTTCAAGCTTTTTACGATGTTCTAATTTGGAGCAGGAGATGACCCTTGAAGAATATGAGAAGATGCAAGAAAAGAAGAAGTCTCTGGAGGCCTCTAAACCTGAGGAGAGGAGGGTTGCTGCTGTAGATTTTGAGGGTCTCCAGCTCTTGGAGAAGAAGAAGATCGAGGATGATGCTAAACTGAAGGTAGAAAACGCTCGCAAGGCAACGGGCGCGTGTTTTTTTTTCCGGTTACAGGTCTCCACTGGTCTTGACGCCGACCAGGTCCCCAAGATCCCGTGTCACTTCGTCGTTTTTGCACCTGTTTTTTTTTTTTTGGTTACAGGTCTCCACTGGTCTTGACGCCGACCAGGTCGCCAAGATCACGTGTCACTTCGTCGTTTTTGCTAGAGCCCAGCGAGAGGAGGCCGAGAGACAGGTATGGCGACCTTCTCCCCCCGACTTCCGTGCCCAACGTCGTTGGGAGCGTTGTCCCATTCCAGCGCACCCCCCTTGCAAGCGAGCGCCATCGATTTCCCCCCAATGTTTTCGCTCAGCGATAGAAATCCTGCCCTGGAACACCTACGCCCACGAGCGGAGTGGCATTTTTGTGCACTTAATTTGTCTTTAGTGGGTTTTAGAGGCCATCGTTCATTTATTCAGTGTTGTGCGTAATTTTTGGGTGTTATCCTCTGTGTTGTTAGAGCATCTCTAGGAGACCCCGTATAACGCCGTGACCCGCAAAATAACCGTCAAAATGCAGGTCGGTGCGGAAAATCCTGCCCGAGCAGCCCCGCAAACGCGTCTGGCCCGTAAAAGTTTTTGCAGGGCGCGGCATAATTCTCGCCCCAACTCGCGTAAACACGGGTTCCCCCCCTCGGCCCGTCGGCGCCCTGTATATAGCGGGTGCGGTTGGTGGGGAAGGGGGGGGGGGGGGGGGGCATTTGAGCCCGCACTTTTTTTTTCCTTTTTTTTTTTTTTTTTTTTTTTTTTGTTTTTTTTTTTTGCTTTTCTTATTTTCCTTTTTTTCCCCACCCACCGCCGCCCCGCGATTTTTCCCACCCCCCGCCGCCGGCGATTCCGGCCAAACTAGCAGGCCGGATCACCCCGGAGGGCCGCGACACGACCGAGCTTGCCCTCCGCTACTTCTTCCTGCGTCGACGGGCCGGAAGGTCGCAGATCGGCGGCTGTTCCAGAAGATGGATGGATGCTCATTTTGGACATCGTCATATGTGTAGGAAGATGGATGCTCATTTTGATTTTGGGAAGGAGAATACATTGATTTATTGATAGAAAGAAACTTAATAGATGTTTGTGCACTCCTTAGTAGAATTCCGGCTAATGATGCGGCTGCATGTGCAATTAGAGAAGAAAGTAGAGGGGAAGCAACGTCTACTTCTTTGGAACCAAAGAAGAAGAATGAAGAATGCAAGATCAAGAATCCGCAGATCAACAATAAATGCATGGAGAAGATATTGCTCTAACTAGTGGGAGCAATTATGGAAGTTTGATATCTTCAAAAATGCATAATTGTTGTTCTTGTTTTCTTCGGTCTTGCTATTCTAGCAAAGATTTGGTAAATTACTATGTATCCAATGCCGTTGAAGGAAATAAAAAAAGCAAAGAAATGCATTTTCATGTGTGAAAATTAAATGCAAAATTCGGATTTGCGGGCCGGCGGGGGCAGCGCCCGAGCAGACCCCGCAAAGCCGACCCGTAAAAGAGCATATTCCGCGAATATCCTTTTTTTACGGGTCCGTTTTGCGGGCTCTGACTCTGCCGCCGCCCGCGCCGGCCCGCAAAGCCGTTTTTCTGCGAACTGTAAACGCGTTTTGCGGGTCGGTGTTATACGGGGTCTGCTAGAGATGCTCTTAGCAGCTGAAACTAGGTTTACGAGTGCATGGGGGACATTCGGCAGAAAAATGATTTTTGCACGGGGGGTGCTATTAGTGTTCTTCAGTCCTGATTGTCTGCGTCAATTTTGCTAGGCGAATGGGAGCTGCTGCACTGCTAACTTAGGCTGCCATTTTGAGCGTAGTTGCTTCTAGATATTCAATCAAAATCATGTTCCAAAATAACTGACCTGTACTATATACATATAGTGTGGATATTACATGGTGACTAGTTTGGTCAAGGACATGTTTTGGAGGAGTGATTGGTCGTGGACAAGTTTTAGTTCGATTTTCTGAATAATACAGGTTTGTTTCTCATTAGTAGTCCCTCGCATTGGAGCCACATCTCTGTATGATTGTTCAGTTTATCATATAATTTTTTGTTCACGAACTATGGTTGCATCATTTTTCAGTCGTACTAATTTTTAACGGCAGAACTAAACACACCAGGCCCTCTCTTAGTTTCCTTTTCTTAAGCCTCTTGGCTCCCTAAGTTTTATGTTTAAGTTTGTCCTTATTCCTCAGTATTTTAATTCTTCTCATGTAATCAGTGTTCTTTCTTCAGTTTTATGTTCAGGCTCCCTAAGTTTCTATTCAGTGTCCTTTCTTCTTTATAGTAGGGCAAAAAAGAATTGATTATCTCAGTCTTTTCATTGTTCGGTGTCATTGCTTTCAGAAGGTTCAGTAATTTCAACTTTATTTGCCATTTTCAGTTTGGTCCTTCATTCTTCTGCTTTTCTTTTCTGATATGCTTAGTCCTTTATTAATCAGTCATTGTTTAGTTCGTCAGTGATTCTTCTTCGGTCCCTCTTTGCAATTTATTTTTATCAGTCCTTGCTCTTCAGTCTTTTTCTTTAGTTAATTTTTTTCCTTCGGTCTTTTAATCCAAGCATTAGGTTTTACGTGCATACATGCTCACATTACTCTTTAGTTTTCTTAATTCTTCTTTGTTCACTTTTCAGTCATATTCTTTTAGTCTTGAACAGTGTCATTGCTTCCCGCCTTCAGTCCGTAGTTTTGTTTTTCCTTATTTGCAATTTTAATTTTTTTACTTCTGCAGTCAGTCTATGTAAGTTATCAGTTGTCCGCGTGGGCGACTCGGGTGTTGAATCGATCCACTTTTCTCGCAGCCATCCCTATGTCCCTTCCCCTTGCTGCCGACGGGCTTGCCCGCATGGCTGACGGCGACGGTGGGTTCCGTTCCCATGGTGCTTTTGGGGGGGGGGGGGGGGGGGGGGGGGGGGGGGGGAGGGGCGTTTGGCCATGTACATGTAGCGGCTGGAGGTTGTGAAGGTGGAGTTATCAACGACACCTGCAATCCAAACGGGCCTGGGTCTAGCGAGAGCTTTGCGGGGGTGACCAGATTGGCACCATAGTACCTGCCATCGATGCTCATGGACACCATTAAGGAGTGCCATCTCCAATAGATGCAGCCGCTCCCAGCACCGTCAATTTCCTCGACAGGATCATAGGAGCCACTACCCTATTCCCTTGCAGGAGTGTAAGTCCGCCCCTATTGGACGCTCCTCATCCGTACGACGCCACCCATGTCATCCTCCATCTAGGGAGCCCAACTGGTTGAGGCGGTGGCCTAACATAGTTTGGCCATCGCCGGCGGTCTTTCACTCGGGCTTGGGTGTAAGGTCAGATGTCGCAGTAAATCTTGCCAGTAAGTTGTTGGGCGGTCATCGGACAGACGACAATCACCTAATGAAGTAAGGAACGTTGACCTATATGATCTGCCACCATAGGCGAGGATCGTGGAGCGACTGCAGTGCGTGGTGTTGTTATCTCATGTAGCTCAGTTATCTGCCACTTGTGAGGATGGTAACACACCTCGAAAGTTGATGAATATATCAAAGGTCCATCCCCCCCCCCGCCCCCCGCCCAAAAAAAATGAATAAAGAGGGGTGCACCCGGAAAAGAAAAGAGAGGATCGAAGGTTTTCCCCAAGAAAAAAGAATAAAGAGGGGAGCCAATCCAAACAGTAACAATTTGTATATACAATTTTAGCCAACCCAAAATGTACAAGAAACTTTAGTGTACTAAGAAGTAGAACTGCAAAAATAATAAACTAAAGGAAAGAAAATTATACATTATCGATTATTTTTAGTTCATTTTTAAATATAATGATTGCATAAGAAACAAGTGTATCCAAAAAGTATAACTACAAAAAAACAAATAAAGAAAAGAAAAACATGGATCATACATTAGTCATATTTGGACTAAAAAGGAAAATAGAAAAGGGCCATGACAGGATAAAAGTTGCGCTGAAATAACAAAAGCTGAGACGCGGGAAAAAAGCGTGTGACGAGTCACACAGCCCAGCGAACAGAAAGAACGAAAAGCCCAGGACCTGGCTCGCTACCCCCTCGTTGATCCAACAATAAGCACCGGGACAACAAAAGGCAGCCCGTCTGGATAACGTCTGAATCTAGATGCATAAATCAGCCGTCTGAGATTTAGCAAGTGTCTGATATAAATATCTGATATACGTACAACTAATGCATTAGGAAAAAATATTCGCCAAATCTTGAAAGAAGGAAAATTAATGCATCACGATCATTTCCATTAATACTAGATCGGTGTATACATGTTGGAGGATTTGGTAGTTTACCGATTAATGTCTCATATACTATCACATTTGTCGATTTGTCTGCTCAAATAATTGAAAATCTCCCGATAAATAAGACAAATGGATAAATGTGATAGTAAGCCATCACTTGAGGAATCAAACGCAAGCCATCACTTGAGGAATCGACTAGTGTTCCAATTTGCTGTTCTTGTGATCTTCTGTAGTGTCAAGAAGTTGAGCAACACCCTCGATGGCACGGGGAACCATCGTAGCTACCCTTCTGGTGCTGCTTCTGGCTATTTGCTGCACAGCCACCCTCGTCCATGGCAAGGAGTGGATCGTCGGCGACGACAAGGGGTGGACCATTGGTATCTCCGGCTGGGAGAATGGAAATCGCTTCCAGTCTGGTGACGTGCTTGGTGAGAACCCTAAATAGCAAGATATATTGTATATAGATATATAGATATATTTTTTGATCTCTAATTTAATATCCCTAATGATAACGCCCATACGTGTGGCATATTTGCACATTGTCCACACACATTGATCCACCTTGATTCTGTTTTACACGAATCCTAAAGGAATCTGAGTGCCACATAGACATAGCGTGTTGTGTGGGCGTTAGAGCGCTCGCCCACATGACCCGCAGCGCGCGGTTGCCAGCTGCGCCGTGTGGGCGAACCAGTTCCCGCCCACACAGTCACCAACCAGTCCACACGCGTGTGGGTGAACTGTTGTTCGCCCACACAACGCTCATACGGTGATAGATGTCAACTGCAGTTGCGCGTATGCGGCAACTAGATAAACACAAATGACAACTACAATTCGTTGGTAGATGGCAACTGCAGTTGCGCGTACGTGGCAACCAGGTAAACACACACGGCAACTATGATTAGCCATACATGGCAATTATGATTTGATTGCACGCGGCAACTACCATAAATTAGACATGGCAACTATAGTTAACCAAAACAAAGAGAGTTGACATGCTTTTACAACTACATTTGTCATCCCAGATGGCAACTAAAGCGTCATCCCGCAGGTAACTAACATAGCTGCGTCGGGACGTGTGGGCATTTTTGCTTCGTGCCACACGCGCGGGGTGGGATGAGCAGTACTTGTTGGGCGTGTGGCACGAAGTAGCTGCGCCCACACATGTGGGCAGTTCTAATGTTCGCCCACATATGGCCGTGAGCTGCCTCCTGCTTACGCCACACACGATGTGTGAGCGGATGTCTAGTATGCCACACGTGTCGGTGTTATCAGCGTCCTTTAATATTTAACTAATGCATGTAGTGTTCAAGTAGGAATCGGCGATGCACAACCTGGTCCAATTAGTGGAAGAACGCGACTACAACTCGTGCGAAGTCGTCGGCCCGTCGAAGTTCTAGGACTCTGGCAAAGCCTTCTTTCTCTGCAGCGTTATGCGTCATTGCGAGCAAGGCATGAACATGGCCGTTCACTGTCGAATAGATAGACATGATCCCTCTCATGATAGTACATGCGCCCATTAGGTATCACGCATATGCGTCCCTTTTATGCTGCATGCTCTCATGGTGAACCGGTGATAGAAGAAATAAGTTTGTCTCAGCAGTGTGTCTTCATCATGTTTTAATCGCACAATGTTAAACCAACTTCTATTTGGAAAAGCTTAGTATACGACTACAAGCTTCTACCATTAATTCTTCCAAAGCATACTCCTAAACTCTAAAGAATACACGAGGTACCATAATAGCAAAATATGAACGTCTATCCGAGTTAGAGCATCTGATACGCTATAATTGGCCAAACCTCTAAATTTGCAATACAGAGTTACAGACCCCCCCTATAGATCCTGTAAAACAGCTGCCCCCTAAAGAATATTATAGGTCGAGTAAGGGCTTTTGGAGGCCGAGCTCCACGGAGCTCGTTTTCAAAATACGAATTTCCACAAGGTGAAAAATTTTGAAAATTTTTGTATACACTTTCACACATGTGTATTGCGTGTGTGCAAAAATTCAAAACCAAATACCTTCACACGTGGCGTACAGAAAAAAGACAAAAACGTATTTCTAAAATGGGCCGATATATTTTGTTGTTGGGACAGAATTTTGTTTTTTTTGTGCAGCCTACAAATCACAACAAATTCAAATAATTTTTTCACACGTTCGTGCGGAAATCTTTTAAGTTACCGTGGAATTTTTTTTGAATTTTTCTGAAACTTCGAAATATAAATTTTGATTTTTTCAAAATACCGAGCTCCCTGGAGCTCGGCTTCCGTTGGCATTTTCCGATTATAGGTCCCCATATATTATCCCCTACAAACCTCAAATATGCAGTTTTTGAGCCGTTTTGCAAGTCCCCATATATTAAAACTATAAACCGGTCAACGCCAGACCAGGCGGAGGAGCTCGGCAGCGGACGGCCAGAGCGTCGCCGGAGCAGGCTGTGGAGCTCGGCAGCGGCCACCGTAGCGTCACCGGAGTAGGCGGACGACCGGAGCGTCGGCAGAGCAGGCGGAGGAACTCGGCAGCGGCCGCCGGAGTAGGCGGACGGCTGGAGCGTTGCCGGAGTAGGTGGAGGAGCTCGACAGCGGCCGCCAGAGCATCGCCAGAGTAGGTGGACTGCCGGAGCAGCGCCGGAGCCTCGCCGGTTTTTTTATGAGACAAAACTCATAGATTTTGCACAATAAAAATTTACGTGCTAATTTCAAAAGAAAAAAGAGATTGCCATGGCAGTCTCAAATAAAAGAAGGCATGGTCGAAATAACAATAAATTTGCCATTGACAATAGAAAAATATCATTTTCCATTAGAACAATCTTTGAATGTTGTATAAAACTTAAGTTTGCCCATGGCTATAACATGAGAAAGTTTTCCATGGGTAATTTGCCGCTGTTATCTAGTCTAATTAATATAATTGACATGGTCTAAATACTAAGACTGTGATGCTACATACAGTAAAATTACGACGGTCAAATTTGCCATGATAATAAAAAGAAATTTGCCATGATACATAAAGTAAATTTGCCATGATGTGTGAAACAAATTTTCCATGTTTCAAAAAGATAAATGGCCATGTTCTAAAATGTATTCACCATGGTCCATCAAGTACAAAGCCATAGTACAAAAGGTAAATTTGCCGTGGTCCTAATATATATAAAAAATCATGGTAACAAAAATAAACTTCCATGGCCAAAATAATAGTTTGTCGTGATAAAAAAAGGAAACTTTCCATGGTTTGTGAAATAAAATTTCCATGTTCCACACTTTTTTGCCATGGTAACATATATGACATGTTCCACTTTTTTTGCTATGCACAAAAAAAATTACCATGGCAAATTATTAACCATGGTCCACCAAGTAAAAAAGCCATGCCACACAAAATAAATTTGGCATGGTCCAAAATAAAATTTGCTGTTGTAACAAAAATAAATTTGGCATGGTCAAAACCTAAGTTCCCGTGACAAACCATCATGAGTGGATGATATGTCAAATACATACAATTGCTTAATAATCCCAACTGATTTTTTTTACAAAACATGAGGGCAATCATTTGTCTACTACATTGGTAACTATGAAGTTAAAATATTTGACATGGTCCATAAACTAAATTTGCAATGTTTCAGAAAGCAAATTTGCCATGACCCATAAAGTAAATTTGCCATGGTTAAGTGAGAAAAAAATCCTAAAGCTTGCCATGGGAGTGTTGCAAAAAGATCTAAATTTCCCATGTATGGGAGACAAAAAATGTTATGAATTTGCCATGTGAAAATTTAGAAATACTTCTAACTTTGCCATGGGTAGTAAAACATGATTATAATGATCTCCACACATGATTTTGTTTTTTCTTCACATTTTGCCGTGAAACATGACAACTTTGGGAATCTGTAATAATTACGTGGATAATTTAAGAGTTTTTTCTAAGGATCTAGTTCTCCGAAACACATGGTGAATTTAGTTGACAAGGCAAATTTAGGTGAGAAGGTAAATTTAGTTCTTTGAAAACATGCCAGATTAGGAAATGTGCATAGCAGATCATAAATGATTGGTTGGCCGATTGATTAATTACAGCAGCAAAACCAAACAGAAACATGGTAAATTTAGTTGAAATGGCGAAATTCTGGTGAGATGGGAAATTTAGTTCTCTGAAGTCATGGCAACTTTGGAAAATCTGTAATGTACCCTGAAGAAGAAGACACCAATCAAAATTGATTGGTTGACCTAAAATTGATTGATTAAAGAAGCAGGAGCAGCCATAGTTTTAAATAGCCGGCTATAGCTATAGCCTTTTCAGCAGGGTGCCGCTAAATGGTCGCCTTCACAAATAGCCCGCTATATCCCGCTTTAGCCCGCTATAGCTGATTTGGAGGCCCGCCGCTATTTTCCATAGCCCGCTATTTAAAACAATGGGAGCAGCAGCAAGCCAGCAACACTAAATTGACCTGAGACGGGAGGGAGAGGAGGCACTCAAGGCGCGTCTAGCCGACGGACGCCATACGAGGCCGGGCAAGACGATGACCAGCGAACTCGGTGCTCCTCCACGCGCGGCGATGGAGCGGGCAAACCGCGAAGGCGACGTACACGCGCTAGTGCTCGTCCATGCACGGACACTCCCATGGTCCTCCTCGTGCGGTTGCCGCGGCGACGGAGCGGGCATCCGCAATGGCTCCAGATATGACGCGCGGCGGCACTTGGCCGTGACCACGCAGCTCCGTCCGACGGGCTGACTCCGTGATCTACTCCCTAGCGAAGATGGAAACGGAAACTACTAGAGGCCGGGCCCTACTCCAGTCGTCACCCTGGGCCCTGGCGAAGATGAATACGAAACGAGTACGATCGACCCCGAGTCTAACCTAGACACCGCCCTAATAAACCCCCCCGCGCTTCCCTGACCCTAGCCCAACAAGTTCGCTCGCTCTTCCGCCGCCGTGTCTTGTCGCTAGTACGTGTTTCGTTTCGCCTCCCAATCCTCCGATCGATGGCGACCGAGGAAGGCGAGAAGAAGATGATCACGCTCAAGAGCTCGGACGGTGAGGAATTTCAGGTCGAGGAGGCGGTCGCCATGGAGTCGCAGACCATCCACCACATGATCGAGGACGACTGCGCCGACAACGGCATCCCGCTCCCCAACGTCGACTCCAAGATCCTCTCCAAGGTCATCGAGTACTGCAAGAAGCACGTCCCGGCCAGCCCCAAACCGGCCGAATCCGCCGCCGCCGTCGACGCCAGCTCCTCTACCTCTATTGCAGCCGCCGCCCCCACCGAGGACCTCAAGAGCTTTGACACTGAGTTCGTCAAGGTCGACCAAGCCACCCTCTTCGACCTCATCCTGGCTGCAAACTACCTCAACATCAAGGGATTGCTCGACCTTACTTGCCAGACTGTTGCAGACATGATCAAGGGAAAGACTCCGGAGGAGATCCGCAAGACTTTCAACATCAAGAATGACTTCACACCTGAGGAGGAGGCGGAGATCCGCAGGGAGAACCAGTGGGCTTTTGAGTAGAGAAGAGAAGCATCTAGCTGGGCACTGTTTCGTTGAATTACTGCTTATTAGTATTCGTCTTTTTTTAGACTTCGTATTATGCAAGAAGAAACCTATCATGGTCAGTGGCCATTACTTGTGAAACTGAATTGTTATTTGTCAAGTGGATGTTTTGATTGGTAATATCATCCTTAGCTTTTTTTTTTGAGGACTAATATCATCCTTAGCTGATTTCTGCATGTGATTTGAGATATTTTTTGCTATCTTGAAATAGCCTTATTCCGATTTTATATCTACATATTTGCTAAAGATCTGTCAAAATCTATCGACATGATTTTCAACTATTAGTACACATGGACGTGAGATAAATACAAGATGATAGCACTCGTCCACAATATCAGGCTTTTTGGTCTGGTACGCCCTTTCTCAATCTGATCTTATTCATGAAATCGTTGCATGTCGTTGCTCAAACCGACTAGTATTTGGTTACCCTTTGTAATGCAGATGGTCGTGGAAACGGAGATGCGGGCAGGAAATCAGCGGACAAGCAACACGGCGAAATGACAGATGGAGATATGGAGGTATGTCATGTCGAGTATAATGGGCCCGCCGGCATGTTGTGGTTTAGTCACAAGATTCATTATAATGAGACTCAAATATCTGAGTATGGTATATATATTCAGGGGGAAACCACCTTTGAAATCAAACATTGGCTATTTAAAACCGAGATGTTTTTTTTTTTGGTGAAAAGTAAAAGCGAGATGTTACGCAAGAGAATTATGCACTGCTAGGACAAAGCATAATAGTTATTAGTACATTTGAAACATCACAAATTACAGGTAAAA
This sequence comes from Thinopyrum elongatum, assembly GCA_011799875.1. NCBI lineage: Eukaryota > Viridiplantae > Streptophyta > Magnoliopsida > Poales > Poaceae > Thinopyrum > Thinopyrum elongatum. The sequence goes on along the minus strand of CM022301.1, from coordinate 537,764,413 downwards.
GTAGCTAGCTAGTGTTTAATTGTGGTTTTAGAATGGTGGAAAGGAACTATACTCCTCCACTTATGATTACCCGCAAAGAAGATATTTAAGTTTGTATGCTCTGTTCCTGATTTGTGATTGTACAAATTCGAGGTTTAATTTGTTCTTTGCATTGGCTTGTGGCTAGAACACACATTTTATCTTGGGGTTTAATTGTAGCTTGGACAAATAATTGGAAATGATTTAACCAACAATCAAGCCTTGCTAACCTTGAACTTGGTTGCATGAGGCTATGTTTATATTTTTTTTTAGAAAAGGAGGATGACCCCCGGCCTCTGCATCAGGGGGATGCATGCGGCCACTTTATTAATTATTCTCGAAAACCTTACAAAGTATTACAACAATATGCCTGAATCCGCCATCTTGGCAACCTATGCCACTACTCCTATCCAAATGATGAAGGGGTGCTAGCTGGACCAAATACCCAGACCACTCATCTAAGCCTATCATCAAAAGCCGGAAGCCCCAGCCGAGCCACATACCGGGTCTGGGGCACAAACCGGTCTGACGCACTCACATGTGTCGTCGCCGCCATCTTCCACAGGTCCGTCTTCAGAGCAGATATTGAGGCTTCTACCTTGTCAGGCCACTCTGCCATCGACGCCACCATGACGCCAGACAGCTACCTCCTCCTGTGCGAGTCCATCTCTGCGCATCGGGCGCCGAGTCTCCACTGCACCACGCCGCCGAGACCTGCTGCCATCAATGTTTAAGATGAAGCACCGCTCCACCAAAGAAGCCGCCCACTGGTCCCTCGATCCCGTGTACACCTCCAAGACTGACGCCCCCAAGAGGAAACGACACAATAGCGCCGCCGTCATCCGATCTACTGATCTAGGGTTTCCCCCGGAGGTAGCAGATAGTGGCCTTGAACTTCTCCTCGGCGATGCCTTCAAAAAGGGAACGCCGCATAACAGCGCCGTCACCGCCGGCCTTGGCAGCTAGCCAAAAGCAGGTTTTCACCCAGATCTGTTCGAAGAGCCTCCATCAAGCATCGCGTGCACGGATCGCCTAGCACCGGGCCGTGGTGCCTCGCCAGATCCATTGCAGATCAGCACCGCCACCACACGCCCGCTGTCCACCTCGCGCCGCTCGAAGAAGACACCACCCGGAGCGCCGGATTGCCGCTGCCACGAGCACGCCACGCCCACCGGAGCTCGTCAGGCCGACCCCCTCCTGCTCCCAAGGACGCGCTCGTCCAAGGAACGCAGAGTACTGCCGTGCAGGCCGCCGCGCCATCGCAGGCAGCAGTACACGAGCGGGAACGGCCGATCCCTCCGCCACCACCTACAGCCCTCCACCGAGACCCGCCACCACGCCGCCGGACGCCATGGGCCGCGCACGCCCGGGCCACCGCCGGTTCCCGCCGAGATCCGCCACCCCAGTCCCAACGGGAGCCGCGAGGAGTCGCCCCGCCGCCGCCGTCAGCCGCACGAGCTTCGCCCGGCGGCTTCCTCCGGCGGCGGCGCGGGGCTGGGGACGATTGGCCGGCGGCGCGCTAGGGTTAGGGAGGCGCCCCCCGAAGCTATGTTTATATGGTAGAAACGTACGCAGTCGACAAATATATAAATACAAAACTTGAAAGCTTGAAGAAAAAAGGCTTTTGTGTTCTGATGGCCCTCTGGGTGCATTCAGTTTCCCGGTAGCTAGTGCACTGCATTTGACACCGATCGAGGTGAATCATGAATCTGCTATACCGGAAACTGTCTCTGTCTCAACAGATGTAAGCCATGAAAGTAAGAGTTTGCATATGTACTTTATGAATAGCGTCCAAATGAACGTGATGATAACTATGAATAACACTTGGCATGTACGTGGTGTTATCATTGTGGCATGTGAAATAGTACGAAATGGAAGAGCGATTGTAGTGCCGGTGTGGCGTTATGCTGCTGAAATTTCTGGTAAAAGTTTTAGGGTGTTGCATGCAAAATGTTAGGGCCTTGTCTGCAGGAATATGTTGTTTGCGGGCAGGCGATGAAAAAAGAAAAAGAAAGTCGTTTGTTTCGATCACGTTTGATTTGATTTGAAGTGAAGGACTTGTACTCCTCCGTCTGCAAAGAAAAAGGAAGATGACGCGTCGCTAGCTAAACTCGTCATTCATTCGTCGACTCGCCGAGACACGCACCATCCATCCATCCATGTTAGAGAAGAGAAGAGAAGAGAAGAGAAGAGAAGAGAAGAGAAGAGAGATGCCAGTCTTTCTTGCGATCGATCGACAAGAAACAAGCAGCCGCACGACGGCGCAACAACGATCGATCGAAGCGAGTCCCCCGGCCGCGCCAGATGAGCAAAAAATATGGAAACGGAAACCACGTAATAGAGGAGGCCGGGCCCTAGTCGAGTCGTCTACTCCCTGCCCAAGAAGATGAATACGACCCCGAGTCTAACCCAGACACCGCCCCAATAAATCTCCCCGTTTCCCTGACCCTAGCCCAACACGTACGTACGTACGTACGCAAAAAGAAGCTCCTGTCTTTCGTTCGCTCTTCCGCCGCCGCTACCCAAGACCAATCCCAAGACCAATTTGGTAGCAACACCAATTCAGTAGTAGCAGCAGCGAGCGCCCACATTCAGCAGCGGCAGCAATTCATCGAGCACCCACAAGCAGCAGCAACAATCGGGATGGACCACGAGCAGCAGCAGCACTGGGCTGGAGGGCTTCCAGAGGAACAAGAGGTTCAGATCAAAATCGTGAGGAGGAAAACAATGGACAATTTCTCTTTAGAGGGTAGAAGAAAAGATGCGACTGTTGCTTTTTCATCCAACGGCTAGGAACAATCGATTAACCCAAAAAACAAATTCAGTCGATTCACCCCTAACCACTCCAATAAGAAATAACCTTGAACTTTTAAAACTAGACAACTTTCAACATTGGCTCCCTCGGACCGTTTTCTGGTTAGTTTGATTGGTTTTGACTAGTCGACCTGCCCGTCACATGCCTAAAGTGTTGTGGGGTGAACCATATGTTACAAAACTAAACATGACTTGTTCTTTTTTTTCAAGAGTATATCAAGGGTGTATCAAATTTTTATAGAAGAGATAACATGGCTTGTTCTTCAGGTTTGCCGCGTGGGGGAGGACTTCACGGCCTCCGTCCGGTACGTCATAGTCCGAGCTAGCTTGCATCAAAATTCAATCCTTTAACAGTTGAAAACTACCGACAGCTAGAACGTGACACTGAAAGCGGCCGGCGTGCAGAGTTTAACCTCACAATTCCACCAGCTTTTCAACGACACTGCTACTAATCAACGACTGATCAACCATTTGGAACAAGTCATATCCAGAACGCTGCAACGTCGAAGTCATCGCGGTACCGCGACACCTTGTAAGTGCGAGCGTACCGGCGATCCGTTGTCACGAGTTCTCCGTCGTCGCCGTACTTGACTTGAGACCTGGTCACGCGGAGCAGGCACTCGTCGCCGTCGGGCAGGCGCTCCTTCTCGTCGCTCCCCTCACGTCGCAGGCGCTCGATGAGGCAGTGCTCGCCGCGCTCGGCCATGTGCACGAGCTTGGCGTCGACGTGCCTCCAGTCCGGGTGCTGGAGGAGCACCTTCTCCCCGCCGACCTTCCACTGCGGTTGCGCGGGGTCCGGTCGAGGTCGCTCGTCGGAACCGGAAGGCGGCAGACCGCAGACACAGAGGCGCCCGTCCGCGTCGTAGCCCTTGCGGTGGAGCCCGACCCAGGCGTCCAGCTCGGCGTCGTAGCCGGCGCGGCCTACGAACGGCAGCGCCCAGCGGCCGCAGCGCGTCCACGTGCTGCTCGCCGTGTCGTAGGAGAAGGTCCGGACGTCGTTGTTGATGAAATTTGGGGTGGGCTTTAGGCCATCTAGCAATTTCTAAAAAATCTCTAAAGGCATATGTAGGTTTATTTGCACTAAATGTAGTGGGAAGTTTAGTCCCATCTCGAAAGTTGGAAAGGAGTTGGACCTCCTTATAAGGGTTTCACTTCTACATGCTATTAGAGCTTGAGAGAAGAGGCGCTCGCGCACTCCTCCTCCGCCGCCCACCACGCCACGCCACGAACAGATCACATCTGCTTCACGCGCACGCCCACCGTCGTTCCTTTGCTGTTGCTGCCGCTGGTGACTCCATCCCGTCCGCCGTGTACACGGTCGACGGGAGAGCAGGTTTTTGGGAAGCGACTGCTCGCCGTTTGATACGTCTTCAACGTATCTATAATTTTTTATTGTTCCATGCTGTTATATTATCATTCTTAAATGTTTTACAATCATTTTATAATAACTTTATATTATTTTTGGGACTAACCTATTGACATAGTGCCTAGTGCCAGTTGCTGTTTTTTTGCTTGTTTTTTACTTCGCAGGAAATCAATACCAAACGGAATCCAAACTTAGTGAAACTTTTTGGTTATTTTTTCTGGATCAGAAGACACAAGTTGGGCCAAGAAAGTACCTGAGGGGGGCTCCGAGGGGAGCACAACCCACCAGGGCGTGCCTGGGGGCCAGGTGGGTTGTGCCCACCTCGGCCACCTCCCGCACCGCCTCTTTGCTCTATAAATACCTCAATATTCCAGAAACCCTAGGGGAGTCGACGAAAATCAATTCCAGCTGCCGCAAGTTCCAGAAACCACAGATCCAATCTAGACACCATCACGGAGGGGTTCATCAACCTTATTGCTGCCTCTCCGATGATGCGTGAGTAGTTCATTATAGACCTACGGGTCCGTAGTTAGTAGCTAGATGTCTTCCTCTCTCTCTCTTTTGATTCTCAATACAATGGTCTCTTGGAGATCTATTTGATGTAATTCTTTTTACGGTGTGTTTGTTGGGATCCGATGAACTTTGAGTTTATGATCAGATTTATGTTTTTATTCATGAAAATTATTTGAGTCTTCTGATCTCTTATATGCATGATTACTTATAGCCTCGTATTTCTTCTTCGAATTTTTAGTTTAGTTAGGCCAACTAGATCGATTTTTCTTGCCATGGGAAGAGGTGCTTTGTGATGGGTTCGATCTTACGGTGCTTGATCCCAGTGATAGAAGGGGAACCGACACATATGTATTGTTGCTATTAAAAATAACAAGATAGGGTCTATTTCTATATAAATAGAACTTGTCTACATCATATCATCGTTCTTATTGCATTACTCCGTTTCTCCATGAACTTAATACACTAGATGCATGCTGGATAGCGGTCGAAGTGGGGAGTAATAATAGTCGATGCAGGCAGGAGTCGGTCTACTAATCTTGGACGTGATGCCCATATAATAATCATTGCCTGGATATCGTCACAATTATTTGAAGTTCTATCAATTGCCCAACAGTAATTTATTTACCCACCGTATGCTATTTTTCTCGAGAGAAGTCACTAGTGAAATCTACGGCCCCCGGGTCTATTTTCCTCATCATATATTTTCAGATCTATTTTGCTATTTGCCTTTTTATTTATTTGCCACTTTTATTTTCAGATCTATATTTTTTAAAACTCAAAAATATTTTGCTTTACTTTATTTTATTCGGGATCTATTTATGCAATCTACTATAATTTATCTCACGTCCGTTTGCCAATTTCTGGCACCATTACCCGAAAGGGATTGACAACCCCTTTAACACGTCGGGTTGCAAGTATTTGTTCTTTTTGTGCAGGTGATGTTTACGTAGTGTTGCTTGGTTCTCCTACTGGTTCGATAACCTTGGTCTCATCACTGAGGAAAATACCTACCGTTGCTGTGCTGCATCATCCATTCCTCTTTAGGAAAATATCGACGTAGTTCAAGCAAACATCAAAAGGAATTTCTGGCGCCGTTGCTAGGGAGACATCATCAACATCTACCAGGTTCCTAATCACAAATCTCATCTTCTTACAATTTACATTATTTGCCATTTGCCTCTCGTTTTTCTCTCCTCCACTTCACAAAAAGTTACCATTTTATTCGCCCTCTTTTTCGTTCGCCGTTTTCTCGTCAGATCTGTTTATGAGTGTGATCTTACTTGTCCACCTTAACACTATGTCTAGCATGACCCCTGCTCTATCTCCAGATTTTGAAGTTCTATACTTCAAGCAGAGACAAGGAGAAAATTTGAAAGATGCTTGGTATAGACTAATGGAATCTTATCATATTAGCAATCTTAAAAGAGACGCAAGGGTTTTGCTTCGGAACTTTTATATAGGATTAGCCTTGCATCATAGACAACTATTGAATTTTGCTGCTAAAGGTAATTTTATTGAACTTGATGCTAATACTGCTTATGAGATCTTAGAGGGGATTTTGGGAATTCCACCAACCAAAAAGGGTATTAGTTTTACTCAAGAAGGAGTTCAAATTTTAGACAAGTTGAGTGAATTGCATAAACATATGGTCGAGTTGCAAAAATATAATGAACCCCTAAGCATATTAGTGGAAAACTCAATCGCATGGATACTTTGATTACCCTTTGCAATAAGCGGTTGGATATTTTAGATCTCAACATGGTTTCTTTTCCTGAGAATTTAGGGAAGCGCAAAGAGCCTCCCGGGTTTGAGAAAGCCCTTACAAAAGTTGCCAAAACTACGAATGACAATACTTAGATCTTTGCATTATGCCTATCTAAGGGCGTAAAACGATAGCGCTTGTTGCGAGGCAACCTAATGAATAAAATTTATTTTCATCTTTTTCTTTCTGTTTTTGAGTGTTTGCACAATTATGCTACTGTTATGATTGTGTTTTTTGTGTTTTAATTAGTGTTTGTGAGAAGTAAAGCCTTAAAGATAGCTTTGGTGATAGTTGAATTGATCTTGTTGGAAAATAGAAACTTTTGCGTCCAGTAAAACAATTTTGGAAATTCAAAGAAGCGACGAAAAATTCTGAATTTTTTTACACAAGATTGATACACAGATTTCCTCTGTTGTCCTAATTTTTCAGAATTTTTTGTGTTACAGGATTATGAGAATAATTCGTATCTTTGAAGACTGTTCTGTTTTTGACAGATTCTGTTTTCTTTGCATTATGTGCTTATTTTGATGAATCTATGGTTTGTATTGGAGGTTATAAGCCATGGTAAAGTTAGAATACAGTAGATATAATGCAAGAACAAAATTTCAATGGGTTTTCTACAGTACTTAAAGTAAAGATTGGTTTTCTTATACTAACGGATCTCACGAAGGTTTTGTTGAGTTTTGTGTGATTGGAGTTTTTAAGTTTTGGGTGAGATTACGATGGATGAAGGAATAAGGAATAAGAAGAGCCTAAGCTTGGGGATGCCCGTGGCAACCCAAACCATTATCCAAAGAGAAGCAAGCAACTAAGCTTGGGGATGCCCGCATGTCATCTCCTTTTTCTTCTAATGACCATCGGTATTTTACTCGGAGCTATATTTTTATTCGTCACATATCATGAGTTTTGCTTGGAGCGACTTGTATGATATAAGTCTTTGCTTGTTTTGCTTTTTATTTTAAGTCATGAATCCTTGCTGGACACACCTATTTGAGGGAGGCAAAATTATGCTATGACTTGTTAAGATTGCTCTCTATGCTTCACTTAAATCTTTTTGAGCTTTGGAATTGCTCTAGTGCTTCACTTATATCTTTTTGAGCATGATGTGCTTTAGTATTTTTGAAGAAATGCTCTCATACTTCACTTAGATTTATTTGAGAGTTAGTAAATTTTTTTAGAAATTCTCTCTCGCTTCACTTAAATTATTTTGGTAGAAGAAAATTTTATGCTCATGTTCTTCACTTAGATTTGTTTGAACTATCAAAAGCAACTTATGAAATTAGTCCGAAAGTGTTAGATATTCAAGAGGGATATAATAAAAACTTTCATGAAGATCATTGGACAAAATAAACTTGATTCCTTGTAATAGTTTTGCGATATGTTGATATAATATGTGAGTCATGTTGATGAGTAATTATGCTTTAGTAAGAATATTGGTGTTAAGGTTTGTGATTCCCTATGCAAGCACGAAAGTCAATAGTTATGCAATGAAATTACATCCTACTTGTGGTGCATTATTCGGTGTTAGTTATGCTTAATGCTCGCTTATGAGATTTTTCGTTTCTTGGTTGGATGCTTCTCAATCTTTTGCTAGCCTTCATTTGCACTAAGTATGATCAATACTTGTGCATCCAAAATCCTTAAACTAGTTTTGCCATATGAGTCCACTATACCTACCTATATGCGGTATTTCCGTGCCATTTTAAGCAAATTTGTATGTGCCATCTCTAATTTCAAAATAAAATTCTCTTTTGTGTGCTCGTACCGCTCATGAAACGGTAGGGGGTGGCTGATATATTTCCATGGTAGATGTGTTATTCTCAAGATGAGTGTTTATTCACTTGTCATTGCACGAGAGTACGGCAAAGGTATTAGGGATGCCTAGTCCCGAAATGAAAAATGAATTTACTTTATGTTGTCAAATAATAAATTCCTTGGAAAGTGTTGGTATGGATGGCACCCGTGGATTCGTTTAGCCGTGGAATGTGGAAGTATAGTGGAAAAAGAAATAAACTTTATTTTCTGTTTGGGAACCGCCTATGATATATCTAGCATGAAAAGTATTGGAAACCACTCGATCGTTTTCATTGACAGGAAAAGCATGCCACCCAAAATGTTTTATCTCTACTTTTTTCGCTTTGAGCTCTGGCACCTCTACAAATCCTTACTTCCCTCTGCGAAGGGCCTTTCTTTTACTTTATGCAATTTTTATTTTGAGTCTTCATCTTCTCTTATCAAGCACCAACTAAGGGCACTATGATCGTACTTGAGCATTAGGTGTAGCTAATATGCGAGTGTGTTTCATGAATGGATCAATGATTGAGCATAATGGGCTAGGGATAACTTGCTTTAGTATTGATATTTTAAAAGACATGGTTGCTCGTTGATATGCTTGAGTATTGAAATCTTCATGTCAAAACTAGACTATTGCTTTGAATCATATAAAAGTCCAAATGTCCGTGCTACAAAGAAAAGAATATGTGATGAACATGTTAGGCAGCATTCCACATCAAAAATTCTGTTTTTATCATTTACCTACTCGAGGACGAGCAGGAATTAAGCTTGGGGATGCTGATACGTCTCCAACGTATCTATAATTTTTTATTGTTCCATGTTGTTATATTATCATTCTTGAATGTTTTACAATCATTTTATAGCAACTTTATATCATTTTTTGGGGACTAACCTATTGCCATAGTGCCTAGTCCCAGTTGCTGCTTTTTTGCTTGTTTTTTACTTCACAGGAAATCAATACCAAACGGAGTCCAAACGCAGCGAAATTTTTTGGTGATTTTTTCTGGACCAGAAGACACAAGTTGTGCCAAGAAAGTACTTGATGGGGGCTCCGTGGGGAGGACAACCCACCAGGGCGCGCCTGGGGGCCCAGCCAGGCCCAGGTGGGTTGTGCCCACCTCGGCCACCTCCCGCACCGCCTCTTTACTCTATAAATACCCCAATATTCCAGAAACCCTAGGGGAGTCGACGAAAATCAATTCCAGCCGCCGCAAGTTCCAGAAACCACAGATCCAATTTAGACACCATCACGGAGGGGTTCATCATCCTCATTGGTGCCTCTCCGATGATGCGTGAGTAGTTTATTGTAGACCTATGGGTCCGTAGTTAGTAGCTAGATGGCTTCCTCTCTCTCTTTTGATTCTCAATACAATGGTCTCTTGGAGATCTATTTGATGTAACTCTTTTTGCGGTGTGTTTGTTGGGATCCGATGAACTTTGAGTTTATGATCAGATCTATGTTTTTATCCATGAAAATTATTTGAGTCTTCTGATCTCTTATATGCATGATTACTTATAGACTTGTATTTCTTCTTCGAATCTTTGGTTTAGTTAGGCCAACTAGATCAATTTTTCTTGCCATGGGAAGAGGTGCTTTGTGATGGGTTCGATCTTACGGTGCTTGATCCCAGTGATAGAAGGAGAACCGACACGTATGTATTGTTGCTATTAAGGATAACAAAATAAGGTCTATTTCTACATAAATAGAACATGTCTACATCATGTCATTGTTCTTATTGCATTACTCCGCTTCTTCATGAAATTAATACACTAGATGCATGCTGGATAGCGGTCGATGTGTGGAGTAATAGTAGTAGATGCAGGCAGGAGTCGGTCTACTAATCTTGGACGTGATGCCTATATAATGATCATTGCCTGGATATCGTCACAATTATTTGAGATTCTATCAATTGCCCAACAGTAATTTATTTACCCACTGTATGCTATTTTTCTCGAGAGAAGTCACTAGTGAAATCTACGGTCCCCGGGTCTATTTTCCTCATCATATATTTTCAGATCTATTTTGCTATTTGCCTTTTTATTATTCTATCACTTTTATTTTCAGATCTATATTTCTAAAAACCTAAAAATATTTTGCTTCACTTTATTTTATTCGCGATCTATTTATCCAATTTACTACAATTTATCTCATGTCCGTTTGCCAATTTCTTGCGCCGTTACCCGAAAGGGATTGACAACCCCTTTAACACGTCGGGTTGCAAGTATTTGTTCTTTGTGTGCAGATGTTATTTACGTAGTGTTGCTTGGTTCTCCTACTGGTTCGATAACCTTGGTCTCATCACTGAGAGAAATACCTACCGTTGCTGTGCTGCATCATACCTTCCTCTTTTGAGAAATACCGACGTAGTTCAAGCAAACATCACCGTTCGTCTACTTCCTCTACGTCCACGTCGCCCTCGTCAGCACCTTGTCCACCGACGCCGAACGTGCCGCCGCCGAAAAACTTGAAGCCAACAAGAAGGCCGCTGAGGACGCTGCTGCCACCGCCGCCGCGGCTTCTGCCTGGCCTACTGGAGGGTATAACATATTTATCCCTCTCCTGTTTATTTTCGTATTAGCAGTACTAGCAGTATGTGTAGAAGTGTCTACTGTTTGCGTAGTACGTGCATGTTTAGATCAGAATCAGTATGTCGTTAATTCAGTCAATGCCATGCTAGTGATTTATCTACGGATTAAATTAGTCAAAAAATTGCCTATTTACTCAACAATCCAAAAACCTATTATGTGTAGGAATTTTTCGGCAAGTGGATTTGCCGCTACACTGAAACCGGATAAGTTTACCGGTACGTACTTTAAGCATTGGTAGACTAAGACCACTTTATGGCTCACGGCTATGAACGTGTTCTGGGTCACCGGTGTCTCCATAGGAACGATTGCTCCTGAACAGGAGAAGGTGTTCAGGGAGGCCACCGTCGTACTTCTCGGAGCAGTTCTTAGCGTGATCGGAGATAAACTGGTCGACGCATATTTACATGTGCATGTCGCCAAGGACTTGTGGGAGGCGCTCGAATCTAAGTTCAGGGCCACGGATGCCGGGAGCGAAATGTATGTTATAAAGCAGTTCCACAATTACAAGATGGTTGAAAACCGTCCTGTATTGGAGCAGGCTCATGAGATAATATGCATCGTTAAGGAGCTTGAGCTTCTTAAGTGTGATTTGCTGGGCAAGTTTGTCGCGGGCTGCATAATCGCTAAGCTCCCTAATTCCTGGAGGAACTTTGCCACCACTCTGAAACATCAGAGGCATGAATTCTCTATGGAGGATGTCATTGGCCATCTGAGTGTTGAGCAGAATTCAAGGGCAAAGGACTCGCACGGAAAAGGGGCCGAAGGGACTTCTGTCACCAACATGGTGAACCAGAGGAACTTCAACTCTCACAAGCCCAAGGGAAAGAACGGTGTCCAACAGAATACCGACTTTAAGAAGAAGGGTAAGAAGACCTTCAAGAAGAATAAGAAGGATGAGCGCTGCTTTACTTGTGGTTCGATTGAACATTGGGCCAACAAGTATCCAAACAAGTTTAAGAAGTCAGGACAGACTTGGACTACGGTCCTGACTTCTCATTGTTGCCCATAATCATGTTGACAGACTTGGAGTACGGTCCTGACTTCTTAAACATGAGTACGGTAATTTATTTACTGTTTTTTTCAGTGTTTCAGCCCACCGATTGGTGGGTGGACACAGGTGCAGGTGTTCATGTGTGTGCTGACATTTCATTGTTCACTTCTTACCAGGTCACAGGCCACGGGTCTGTATTGATAGGGAATGGTGCGAGTGCTTCTGTTCATAGTGTTGGCACGGTCGATCTGAAGTTTACTTCGGGAAGGATCGTGCAGCTGAAGAACATGCAACATGTCCCCGCCATCAAGAAGAACCTTGTTAGTGGCTCCCTTCTATGTAGAGAAGGGTTTAAGTTGGTCTTCGAGTCTAATAAATTAGTTGTTACTAAATATGGACTATTTGTTGGAAAAGGTTATGAGAGCGGAGGGATGTTCCGCCTTTCCCTCGCAGATTTTTGTAATAAAGTCGTGAACCATATTCATTCGAGTGTTAATGAATCTGAAGTTTGGCATTCACGTCTTTGTCACATTAGTTTCGGTGTTATGATGCGGCTAGCTAAGTTGGATTTAATCCCGAGTTTCACTTTAGCTAAAGGTTCTAAGTGCCTTTCATGTGTGCAAGCTAAGCAACCTCGCAAGCCTCACAAGGCTGCAGAGGAGAGACACTTGGCACCATTAGAACTCATACATTCTGATCTTTCTGGGATGAATGGTGTGTTGACTAAAGGTGGAAAGAAATACTTCATGACATTGATAGATGATTTCACTAGATATTGCTATGTGTATCTGTTAAATACTAAAGATGAGGCTCTACACTACTTTAAAATCTACAAGGCGGAAGTTAAGAATCAACTTGAAAAGAAAATTAAATGAGTCCGGTCAGATCGTGGTGGAGAGTACTTCTCGAGTGAGTTTGATTCTTTTTGTGTGGAACACGACATTATTCATGAGAGGACGCCTCCCTATTCACCCCAGTCAAACGGGATTGCCGAGTGAAAAAACCGTACTCTAACTGATTTGGTTAACGCCATGTTAGATACATCAGGTTTATCTAAGGCATGGTGGGGGGAGGCTATATTGACGGCATGTCATGTCCTGAATAAAGTTCTGACTAAGGATAATGAGATCACTCCCTATGAGAAATGGGCGAAGAGAAGGACAACACTCTCGTACTTGCGTACTTGGGGCTGTTTGGCGAAAGTCAATGTGCCGATCCCCAAAAAGCGTAAGCTTGGACCTAAGACTGTGGACTGCGTTAATTTGGGCTTTGATAAGAATAGCGTTGGCTATAGATTTCTAGTAGTGAAATCTGAGATACCTGACCAGAAGGTCGGTACAATTATGGAGTCTAAGGATGCTACATTCTTTGAGGATATTTTTCCTATGAGAGATATGCAAAGCACTTCTAGACAAGAATCTGAGGAGACTCCTGAGCCTGTCATTCCTATGGAATATTATGAACAAACACATGATGAAAATCCTGAGGAGGATGACGAAGAAACCCTTGGTAGGGGCAAGAGACCTTTGGTGATGATTTCTTCGTGTACCTCGTGGATGATACTCCAACTTCTATTTCAGAAGCGTATGCCTCTCCAGAAGCTGACTACTGAAAGGATGCGGTCCGTAGAAGTCTTGCAATCGGACTGGACAGATACCTAAGGACGGAATATTGTAGGGCATAGACGAACATATACCAGGAGATAATACAGATCGTTTATCCTATAACAGATGGAGGAAAATTAGGAGGCGATCGCAGCTGATATTCTTATCTCGATGTAGATGGCAACGTCAACTGCACTTTCTCTCCGTTCTGTTTAGAAAAAAGAGGCTGGGACCTCTTTTTCAAATACTTTAAAAATAGCGAATCAACCAGTGGTTGGATGGTTAGAGGGACTGTGGTATCCCCAGCCCATCAGGGTTCAAATCCTGGTGCTCGCATTTATTCCCGAATATACCTAATGATAATATACCAGTTGGTGGGTATCTCTACTCCTAATGGAGTAGTTGGTAGTCTCCGCCGGTCAATTTTCGTCCCACCAGAGACGGTTTTTTTTCGTCCTCGATCCCACCTCCCAATCTCTTCTCTACTCCTAATGGAGCAGTCAGTAGTCTCCGTTTCGGGTTTTTTTGTCCCACCTCCCACCTTCGCTGGTTTTTTTTCGTAGGTTTTTTTTGTCCTACCATACCACCATCTCTTCACACTGGTTTTCTCCCGTCCAAAAAAAAACACTTCGACCAGCGAGCTCCCTTTTCTCCCCTCGCACCAATCGCTCCTGTCCCCGAGCCCCTCGCATGCGCTAGGGTTCCTCCACACCCATCTTCTGCGACCACCACGCCGCCGCCGCCCCCATCTTCTGCGACCACCACGCCGTCGACGCCGTCCTGAAGCACGCTGCTCCTCTCCCTTGCCAAGCCGCCCTGGATCTCGCGATGGAGGTGGCCGCCTCCGGAGTCCCACATCCCCAAGATCGACTGGATTGCAGCCGCCTGGCCGAGGTCGTCGACCCTCGTCGGGCTCCTCCATCACGTCTGGTTCCCCACAGTGGCTACGGGCCTCCTCTCCCTCTCCATCCTGCGCTCCTCCTTCTCCACTTTAGGTTTCCGGCTGTGGCTGAAGGTCGCCTCTCCCTATCCACCCTTCTAATCTGGAGCATAGGTGGAGAGCCTGGTTGTGTGTGGCGGAGATGGCACCCCACGTCTGCGCCCCATAAGGTTCAGAAGCTTGAGAAATTGTATGTGGACATGACCTTGCAAAGAGAACTGAAGGTGCGTTCTCTATGAGAAACTGAAAAAAAAATTGGATGAGGTCTGTATACTATCTTTGGTAACTGAACAATGGATGTTATGTTTATTGTGAAAATAATTTGAAATTTATAAGGCAGTGGAACCAGTTCATATTTTGTGAGCAACCAAAGTCTCAAGCAACCTAAATTCGTAATCTTCGAATGAACTGGCTTATGGAAATTTGATGGTTTTGTCAGTAGTACAGTAGTACTGGATATTCTGCTGTTTCTTATATTTAGGATTTGCCTTGACCTGATTTTACTACTACGACAACATGCAGAAACCTTGATGCAAAAGGAAACTTCCTGAAGAAGAGATTGAAAATCCAACATCAGAGCATATAGAAGACTACTTATTTTTGTCATGCCGATCGATTGGCCTATGAAAGTCAATTTATTTTCCTATGAAGTCAAGATTTCTTATTTTCATGATTAGCAAAGTTATTGCAGACTGCTTGTTTGTTTTCTGAACAAAACACATCTCTGAAAATTCGATAGACCCTTGGATCGAGTTTACATCTGTTATCGTGTCTCTTCCAAATTTGATTTAGGTCTATAGGCAAGGGCTAAACTGTACCATCCTACTACACAATAGCCAAAAGTTCGACTGATATATATATATAGGCAAGGGATAAACACTATCTTTGACTGGTGAATTCAGAACTGCTGCATGTGCCATCTTATTAGGAAAAAGTAGTTTCTTTTATAGCTGATGATGCTCGATGCTTTTTATTGATTAGTAAATGCTCAGTTTTGGCTCACAAACTACATGGCAAAAGCTAATTGTGATGGGGTCTGATGCAAATAATTTTCATCTTCAGACATGCCTTGAGTTGATTATTTAATCCTTTTATAAGAATCTATTTAGCTTTGTGTTGTTGCAGTTTCATTATATATCCACTTACCAATGCATGTAAAGATTCAACAATGTAGAATCCACCATCAGTCGTGGGACTACAAATTGTTTCTTCGTTCCTCCATGTTGCACTCTAGGTGCTAAGGCACCGAGGTTGTATGTTCGTCGAGGCATCAATACACTTCACTTTCCTTTTCCTTTTCCCTCTTTCTGTTCTTGCATTTATTTCTTCTTCTCGGACCTCTATGTCCATTGCTTTAATATGGTTCCAATTGGTGCCCTGCATCTCCCAAGATATATGGATTTTGGTCGAGGCAGTCATCACATAAATAAAATGCTAACATCTTCTCAGTTTCTGAATGGATTTGTTAAATTGCCTTTTCTCTTGTTGGATCACATACCTGATTTGTTTGTTGTCCTTGAAGCAAATACCAAGACATGAACTTTAAGATTTGAAATATGCAGAAGGTTCACAGAAAGAGGATACACTGATTTCAGCTGCAGACACTTAAGAGTTGAGTCTCTCCCTAACAGGTAACTCAACTTTCAACATATTCATTGCAGAGGCAGAAACAACGGGATACATGACCTGAATACTTGCATTGTGACATGTTTTTGCTCGTTCCTCAAATTGGAATGATGCCCATGTTGTTGACCTCTACAAGTTACCCACACTTTAGATAACCCAATGGCTGGAACCCCAACAATTTGGGTAATATGGCAAAAGTTTAAACTGCTTGGGTCATGTTGGTCAATAGAGTAATTAGCATGTTAGTTTTGTTTTGAGATGATGTAAACTTGATGTATATAGTACTAACATAGATCCGTTTTCTTTCAACATGTATCTTTATTGCATATACTTGAAGTAATGTATTTATATCTAAGTGTACGTGGTGAGTTCTTTCCTCTTGCATGAAAGTCTTCTCTGATTGGCCTACTGATTCCTATATGCTTTATTATTGTCTCTGTTCTCGTTTTATCCTTTTTTTTCCTATTCTATTTTGCAGGGGGTTTACTCTCCCTCTTGAGGCAAGTGTGGATGTAATGGATATTGATTGTGGTTATTCAGATAAAAATATTGCGTGCAAACATTATTGAGTAATGATGGTGAGATTTTCCATTTCTTTATCTTTTGTCCTTTTAATCAAGAACAATGTTTAGAGCTTACATGGTTCTCCAAATTTAGTTCTGTAAAGAGAAATATTGATGTCATGCAATGATCAGTGTGGAGTAGGATAGTTACAGAGTTCTTCCTCAGTTCTCATTGAGCAAAGATTGGACGCCTGTGATTTGTTCTACTACCAAGTCAATCTTGGTCCATATTGTCGGAGTTTTCTTATTGAGTTTTTTTGTTGCTGTTAGTATTTTCATTTATGCAGAGGCCGGGTGTAATGATTAAACCTTTTAAGTAATAAAGCGCCCTTCATCGAAAAAATAGTACTTTCATTTAAGCTGGAAGTTTAAGTGATGAAGGGGGCGGGTTGAAATGCATGAGTTTGTTTTCCTATTTTCTTTGGAAGAACGACAAGAATGAGATGACCAGGAAGGTTGTAGTGCTCATCGCCTTTCCTTAAAAAAAGGTTGTAGTTTCTCACGTAATATTCACACATCATCGGTGGCATGGCAGTGGCCGGCGGAAGGAAGCTTCTGTTTGACACAGAAATCACATTTTTCTAGCAACTACAAGAAATCAGTGAAGCAGTAGGAAGTAGGAACTCAGTCCAGAAGATTATCTGATGACCTAATATGCTACGTGGTGCCTTTTAGTACATAACAAATGTAACTTCTTCTCCAACAAAACTAACATTGAGAGGCATGTTACAGTTAGTTTTACCCTGAGAATTGATCATCATTCTTTAACCTTAAGACAAACATATAACTTGTGGACTTTGCAAATAGAACGACCTTTTTTGTCTTCTGTGAATAGATGTTGAATGCTAATATAGATCGGCTATATGTCTCAGCAAAAATGTGGACTACCTAATTTTTCTTTCAATGGTGCATAGTTCAATTTTGTCTTCCTAATTTATACAGTATCAGCTCATATGCTGATTTATCTCATAAATAAGTATTCACTCTTACAACACCACCATGCATGTTTTCTTCACGTCTGCAGCAGTGCATCTTTCAATTTTGATTTGCATAACCATGCATATATAGTGTACTGAAGCAGCAAATGGCATTTAGCATGCTGCTAAAATAAGCATCAAAATTGTAGAGTGTATTGAACCAGTAGGAGAACTTGATGTTCCACTGAATTGCTAATCCCGTCTCCAAGGTTTAATGTTTGATCTGTTTGTTATTGACCTAAGAGAAAATGGGTTCTGCATCTCTGATGTGATGTATTTCTAACAAACAGTGACAAAATCAATACCTTGCATGGGCTAATACTCTTATATATAGTTTCATGCTTGAAAAATTGTAGAGTCAGCGCCTCTCTTTAAAGTGTACATGATGTAAAAAGAACAAAAAAATAAAGAATCATCTTGAGTACCATGCCCAGATACAGTGATAATGCCCACAACTGTATTTTGTTCCATTAGAAAATACAACTATATTTTCTTACATTCAGGTAATGTTATATCTTGCACATGTGTTACAGGTGTTTCTCTCTACTTTGTTCTCCAGATGTTTTCCCCCTACAATATGGCAGATTAATGTATATTCTTCTGAAGTCATAGTACATTCATGGCATGTATATCTGTTTGTATGCTGCAAACCTGAGTCCGGCTGGCAGCAGCTGATTTCTTCATTTGCTATCTTTATATTCTTCAAAGCAATTAAATTTCTCATGTTGCACCTGAGATAAACCTACAATCTAGAGCACAAGGAAACTATAGATCATTTTTTCTACTGCTTTTGCGAACTTAAGTAATGACCTTAAGAAGTATTTAAACCTCATTGATATTCTGTTTGGTGTAATTCAGGATCAATTGAGCTATCAAACATAATATAGGACGCAAAAATAGAGTGTATGAGCATGCAATGTATAATTGGTGAGATTAGGGGAATGTACTGACAAGTGACAAGCATATTTTCTTGTGTGTCATCCTCGATGCTGCTTCCTTGGCTCACACAATAGTTCTCTTAATACGTACCGTACTCGATTTGATTGGCAGGCTTCAGGTAATTCATGTTCGTGTGGTAAGAATCGATTGTACCACTTTGTTGATGCAATAACATCAATGGACCTGTACTCCTACGAGTTACATCACGAACTATGTGCTACTTTATTAATTGTAGTTTCTTTGTTCAGTTAGTTCTCTGAAACAAAACCATTTCTTCTCTCGATGTATATGTTTCTTGGCAAAATTTGTTGTAATACTAATCTTCCAGAGATTGTTGTAAGAAATAACTATATTTAGTATCTTACCTCATCAGTGGGTTAATTCTATAGACTAATTAATAAGGAGATTTCTTAGCAGTATTGTATATGTTTGGAGCAGTGAGACAATTTTATCGTATATGACTTTCTTTCACTTGCCTTTCCTGATTTCGTTTTCCCCTCCATTTATTTCAGGTTCCAAAGTTTGACCGTAGCTAGCTTGATTTGGAGACATTTCCTGTTAGGACTTAAACTTTGGTTTGGAGGCATTGAGCTTTGGCTGTAACTAGCTTTGTTACTTGGTATACCCCTGTCAGCGTTCAGGTATACACTATCTACCACATTGTTTAATCTGGGGTTTACTATGGTGCCAAGTGTACTATATTGCTAGATTCAACTTTAACCTATGAGTTGCTCTATATCTATTACGGCATAAATGGTTCATCGTACTAGGATTTAATTAGTGATCTTACTTCTGTTGCTTCTTGGTGAATATGAAATATATGGCGTTTTCATGGAAGCAGGAGTCGGGTAGTTGTGGAGCGGGTCGTGGGAGAGACCGTCGGCGAGAGCGGGCTGGATGGGAAGGTGATGCCTGCGATGGCGAACATGCCGGCGGGCAGGGAAGGGTTGACCGTGGCTATCATGGTGTTTCTGAGGGAGAGCAAGGCATCCGCCATTGCGCAGCTGAAGAAGTCGAAGCCTGGGGCGAGGTTGGCCACCGTGGCCGATGTGAAAGCTGACGGACCTAAAGGCTGGTGACATGTTCACCGCCATCGCACCGTCTCTGAACTTGGTGGAGACGCGGAAGGAGAGCGGTGGCGCCGTGAAGACCTCAACGTCTGCTGCCGCGACCACGACCATGATCATGACCATTGTGTTGGTAATAAAGATACTAATTGTATACATATCCCCCAGCTTCGGAAACATTAGATAAATATCCAACTTATTATTGAAAACTCTTGATTCAAGATAAATGGAACCTTTCCTATATACAGTGAGCTTATTATTGAAGGTTGCATCGATTGTGCTATTATTGCTGAAATAAAAGGCTTATGAATTTGTCAATCTTTGTGTACCTTGTAATAGTGACACGTGGATGCGTGAATTTGAGTGATACTCCCTCCGTAAAGAGCGTTTAGATCACTTATATTTCTTTAATTAGGGAGTACTAATACTATTTAAAAATGAACGCTCTATATCCAGTTATAAGTTCTTGGGTGGCGAGTGATTTGGCTGGTTAAAGAGATAGGAAGATTGCCGAGAAAAGTGGAAGAGAATTTATATTCGTCGTTGCATGATGAAAACCGGATGTAACCATGCTTAACCCGTATTTCTAAATTAGAAGAATAATTTGATTGTTGCGTTCATATTTTTATTATTCTATGGCAACGTATGGATATTCGGCTTTAGCCCGTAGCAACGCACGGGCGTTGTACAAGTTATATCAGTTATTGGGTATCTCTACTCCTAATGGACGACTTGGTAGTCTCCGTTTCATCCGGTTTTTTTTTGTCTCAACCTCCCACCTTCGTCTGGTTTTTTTCGTCCCTCCTCCCACCTCCCCCTCGACGCTGGTTTCTTATTCACCAGTTTATTTACCCCTCGGCTCTTTCCTTGCAAATCAGCACTTTCCAAACGTACACACAATCACGGATCTAACTTTACTGACTTACCCAAATCAACCGATACATCCCATTATTGCAAATTTCTCTAGGAAACAAATAATAGATTTTAAGGAAACAAATAAAAGATTTTAAAGACGCATCATACACCATAGAAAAAAATCTCATTATGAAAGCATTATGTACCTACTTAATTTGTTATGAAATATTATTTGTACTATTCTTCGTTCGTTTCGTACCAACGCCCCATCCATCAATCTCCCTCCTCCGTCAATTTTTATCGTCGCAAAAAAAAAACCCACCTCTCATTCCCTGTTTTTTTAAGTGGTTTTTTACCTGCCAAACAAATAGTCCTGCTCAAGTCTTCTCTCTCTCGGTCCTCTCTCCTGTACTAGGGTTCCAACATGCTGCCTGCGCCGTCCCATGGCTCCTCCGGCACTACCTCGCCTATGCTTGCTCCCGTCCACGCCGCCGTCCTGCTCGGGCCGCGGCATGACCTGCTCGCCGCGCCCGCCCAAACCCGAGGCCACACTTCCTCTTCCCCCTCCGCGTACTCCTGGTTGCGGCCCCAGCTCGCCACGGGCAGGGATCGGCGGCTCGCCGGCGTGGCGCGTGGCAGGGGAGAGAAGGGGGGCAAGATCGGCGGGGCAGAGTTCTTCCGGAAGGACGGCGTGGTGGGCGACATGGACGGATACCTCAACTACCTGTCCCTCGAGTATGACTCCGTCTCGGACACCAATCCTGCTTGGTAAGACTTCCTGGCTCTTTCCTCCCTTCTCTCCGTTTAGAAACTGAAAAGGTTGTGATGCAAAAATTCGATTCGTTGCTACCTGTATTCAGGCTGATCTGCTATGGGTGCGGTTCCTTGTGGCAGAGTTCTCTATATTCCAATTAATTTCAAAGCAAATGATAAACTGAGATCTACTTGTCAATTTATACTGTATCTCAGATCTCATTTGTGTGTAGAATATTAGCTTCTTCACGGCAATTTCAAAGTTACATGTACCATAGTAAGCCAATCAAAATCTGCACCATATTAGTCTGATGCTTTCTTACCCGCTCACCCTGAATTAGTAGGCACTTTCCAATAGGATCAGCTTTGTTGTACAAACTCACTTGTATTTTCCGTGTTATTTGCAGGGTATCTTCAAGGTCCATGCTCCAAATATAAATAAGATTTGGTCCTTCTATCTGAAACTTGACCTTCTGCTTATGTTTGCATTTGCTATCGATGATGTGAATTTGAGCAAATACCCCATAGCGTTTTCACTGAGTTTGGACAGCATATGTAAGTATGATTTATACAATGTTTTGTGATCGAATATGTGTTTTCCCAATCTTTATTAGATGTAATGGAATGCTTGATTATGATGGCATTTTATTTTATTTTCTTTTTGGTTCCTGGTGTGAAGCAACAAATTTGGATAAAAACATTATTTGTTTAGAAACATATTTAAGTTTATCTGTAGATATTAATATTAGCTTGAAATTTGAACAAGAAATAGTTTCTTAATATGTACTTTTAAATTTGCAATACACTTGTATGTACACTGCCACTAACGGTGCTCTTGATCATGTCAAATCTAAGTACTAATGGTGCATGCCTTAATCATTGGCATGGAATGAATACCAGCTTATGTAGGTTGGCGAGAAGCGAGGCCGATTCATATTTGATGAAGAATGATGTGCAACCGGTAAGAAGATTAGGATGGGTATTCCAGTAATCCTGTGGATTAGTCTCTATAGTTGTTAGCGGCCTATAAAGCAGAGGTATATGTGGCTAAATAAATAAAAATTCATGACTTACTATTTCACAATATTAGTTTCCACTATAGTGTTGCTGACTAAATGATGCTACTTCTCATTATTGCTTTGTCTCTGTTTATAGCTCGGTAGCAGGGTATTCCCATTTAGAATATGTTCGTGTGCATCCGCGGCCTGGCCCTCTCTGAATTGGGGAATTTCGACCTCCTCTGGCGCGCATGCACCCACGTACTGGAGCTCACGATGGAGCAGCACTAAGGCTAATGCTGAGGGGGTGCATATGGAAAGCGCCGCCTCGCGTCTCAGCAGCTCTATGGCTCGCACCTTGATTCCTTCGCTGCCACACGCCTCAACTGCCTGGCGACGCACATGATCAGTGGAAGCACCTGCCACATGACTTCGCAGTTCGCACCTATTTTGGTTCGTCAGGTTCATGTCCATGAATTTTTTTTTTGGAATGCAAAATTTGGTGCGACTTCATATGAATCACACAATGCTTCACATAAGTTGGTGCAGATTTAATCGGGAACTTTGGTAATACAAATCCCCCTCCATTGCCTCTTTTCATAGTCAGTCATCGTTTCTATTTCGATTTTGGTAGCTATGCCTATCCTTGTTATAGATCATAGTAGGGTTGTCATCTTCACAGGTCATGATATATAAGTGATGCAAAATGCAGACGACCCACAATCTATCTGAAACCATTTATCTATAGTTGTTTTCTTTTTGGGATATATGAATATGGCCTAATTTTTTTGAAGAAATGGATAGCCAAAACGGTGGTATCTTTCGCCAGATGATTTGACCATCATCTATGATCTGGAAGAACCTCTCACACAAACATGTATATTTATTTGTGAATCCAATCATAACCAGAATGTATTTGAGCTTTTACATTTTCTGACAGAAAATATGAGCACCTAAATTTCTTGGAATTCAGTAGCTCATGTCTTGGATACATAGGTACTTCAGTCACTCTAAATTTCTGTATGTTTTCGCATATAATTGTCAACTTTTGTACTGCACATGCCTCCTTATGTGTCTTCTCCATGTTCTCCAGCTGGAATACAATTTGAGAAGAGACTAAAAGTCTGTTTTCTCCATGTGTACCAGCTCTGGAAGATAATTTGGGGAAAAGACTAGAAGTCAACAAAATGTGTATTGTGATTCTGGTCTAAGAACATTTTTTCTTGTATAGCATGTCTTGGATGATAAAGGTTGTGAGAACTTCAATGAATACATCAGCACTGCCAACAGATGCCGACAAAGCTGAAAAAACATGAGGTTGCTGACAACATTGAGCGCGACTTGCTTTTGGTGCTACTGCTGCTGAAGACAAGCTCAAGAAAAAGGTATGCATTTTATGAGTTTTCTGGTCTATTCATTTTATTCAAATGCATTCTAATTAATATTAAATAGTTATATTTCATTTGTGTGCTTGTGCATTTAAATTCAGGTACTAGAGTGCATTGAAAAGCTCCCACGAGCAGGAATTAAGTTCTGTGTGCTGACTGTGACAAAATGGATAGCTATCAATATTGGTAAAGTATTATATTTTCACATGGAAGGGATCTTTTTTGTAAAACTGGTTTCTAGAAGTCTAGGCTGGCTATTTATTTTTCTCATTCATGTTCTTATTCAGCTTAGACAATAAATTATTATGCAGATAATCATCATCCCGGAAGCACTTGCATCACTGCCTTGAGAAAAACAAAGACAAATAATCTATTGTTGAGGTGAACAGATGATCAAATTGCCTTTATATTTAAAATTATCGCCTATGTAATTTTTTTGGATGAGTATATTTACAACAACCATTCATAAATGTTACAAAAAGGAGTTTACCAAAGAAACATCCACATTTGGAATTCTACTCTATGTAGTCAAAACCTTAATAATTACTTCCTCTTTAGTGGTTGATCTCGGCATGGGAGAGGGAGGGCAGGACGGTATTTTAGTTTTACCATTGAAAAGGTTTATTTTTCTTGACCACCATAAAAAGGTTAGCGATCGTACATTTTGACATTTTTTTGCAAACCATGTGGATGGAATTTATTTCGTCATAGGACATACCTGTAGGTATTGTGAAAGTTTACATGAGAGGTGGTGTACTTAAAATGGTAAAAGTGATTGCTATTTTTTAAATAGCTTCAGAAGAACGCGTAGGTTTTTTCATGTTTGCAAATCATACATGGGATTTATTTCTTGAGGATATTTTTTTGCGGAAACATGGGATATGTTTCTGCAGTTGACAAACCTCTATGTATTGTGAAAGTTCACACACTAGGAAGACTGCTTCAAATGGAATTAGATTGCATACTTTTTTAGCTCTAGGACATGAATATCGTGTAAGTTTATAGGAGAGGCAAGCTAACCTATGCCATTCTGCCATTTTATTCAATCATGTTCACTTCATGCATGATCAGTTGATCAATCTACATCATTTTCTCATATGAATTGCCTTTGAAATCAAAGAAGTCGTGCCCGAGCTTCCCAGCCGTTCCAAGTGACAGAGGCGGCGACCGCGGCATTGCATAGCGAAGCATGGCGGCGGCCCAGTTCCAGCGCGCAGGCGGATATGCTATTTAAGAGGGTTTTTTTGCGGGATGTTATTTAAGAGGGTCTATTTCTAAAGATTTTTTTTCTTTCTATACAAGATTTTGCACCTTCATAGAGTTTATGTTTCATTTTAGTTAGTTGTGAGTGGCACTGCTTAAGTTTTCTTACAACTAATTGATTGCCATCGAAAAAGGGCCATCATGGCTATCTTGCATTATTCTAATTGTGTTTCAACTAACTATGCTTTTTTCTAAGGAAGGCCATCATGGCTCTGGTGCATTACTTATGAGATTATATCGAAGAAAGGATTCATCCACCCAATACGATGTTTCTTATAATGAAAACAAAATATAGCTAACTCTTGCATCATATGATTTGCTTCTCTTTAGAAGTGCTTCAATTTGGTCTTCCTATTTGATCATCAAAACTGAAGCATGCTAGGGAATCGCAATGGTCAATGGAAAGGTGGGATTTGGTAGAGGACTTTAGTGCTTGTTGTAACGTGATCGTGGCATTTCTCGCCTTCTGCTCATGGTAACACACGGGCATTTCTTTGGCACTTTGACCCATTGTGACGTGATCGTGGCATTTCTTGCCTTCTCGTAGTAACACACATGCATTTATTTGGCACCTTGACCCATTGTGAAGGTGAGGTGGGAGTTATCCAGTTAAAGGAGAGGGCTCCAGCAAGAAATGTCCTGTTACGGCAGGAAATTGAGCGGGAAGGGGAGGGTCCGGCCAAAAAAGGGAAGGGTGCGTTGTGGGGTGGTTTTTTGCGTTGGGCTTGTGTGTTGGAGATAACATGGCGGA
Organism: Thinopyrum elongatum; assembly: GCA_011799875.1. NCBI lineage: Eukaryota > Viridiplantae > Streptophyta > Magnoliopsida > Poales > Poaceae > Thinopyrum > Thinopyrum elongatum. Next base: position 537,738,842 of record CM022301.1, on the reverse strand, counting down.
TAGTTAGGATAACCTCATTTCCCTCCACATGTGGTCTACATTTGGCGGAGCCCGGACTGTCCAGACGGTTGACTTTTGGGGAGCCTGTTGGGCACCCTACATTCCCAAACATAAGAGAGAAATGAGCTTAGACCTTGGAGACGGCCTAAATCATTTGTTTGATTCATTTATATGCATTGTAGCCCGTAGTAACGCACGGGCATTCTACCAACTGCTCCTAAGGGACGACTTGGTAGAGAATCGCCAGAGATGAAAATTCTGAGGCATTATATGTATACATTACCAATTTGCAATTTTGTTATCAGTTTACATTACACGTGAAGTGGACTTCAATTATTATGCAATTATGACTGTGTTATATTGTCTCTACACGTGAAATTTAGCATGCATTACCATTAAAGAACTTCAGCAAACTATTTTATATAACTTTAGCAAACTATTTCAGAAGCCCGTGGCAACGCACGGGCATTCTACTAGTTATACCTAATGAATATATTTATGGGTGGTGTTATACCTAATGAAAATATTTACGTGTTGGGTACATATTCTTATACTGCGATACCAATTGTTGGGTATCATACCCAATTATTTGCGACTATGTACTTAAAAAATAAGTAGATATAATACCTATGTATTTTTGGCGTATGTACTTATGCATTTCACGTCGGGGTATGTTGTTAAAAAAAATACGATGAGTATGCGCATACCTAAAAATATATTGAGTACTTTCAATTTTGCGTATCCATATATATTTCAGGTATGAAGTTGTTGGGTATTATACCTAACAAAAATATTTATGTGTAAGTGTTATACCTAATCTAAATATACACATACTCGGGTATTTATCCAATAAAATATGCACATACTCAAGATACGTTTGTGTATGTGTTGATAATTAAGTTAATCATGACACATTAATTTCTGATTTCTCTCTCCTATTATGTCTATCAACATGCAATGTTGCCATGCATGGTAATTTTTTATTTGCAACGAAAGGACTCTTGCCATGCATGGTGCGTGGGGTCATATTTATGGCATTATCTTAGTAATTTATGTCACAATTAATTTGATCGGTAATTTACAATGGAATAACCCATTAACAAAGATACCATTACAACAACAGACTTCTAAATACGATCCGTGGTGGAAAGGCAAGGAGCCTGGACACCTAAATGCCCCAAACAACACACATCTAAAGGCATCAGAAGGCGTACTCTCATGAGGTGCTTGTCCAAATAGATCCCTTGGGCCTCCTACATTAAAAAAACATCCAGTCCAACAAGCCAACAACCTAACACAGAAGGTTTCGAAGCCAAAAGCCTACACCCCTGTTCTCTATTCCAGTCCCGCTCAAGATTCCCCATCTCAACTATCATACAATCTAGATAATAAAACCCAAAAATCAAGCATACCCGACGCTTAGTTGACATGGATAGCTGGAAATTTTCCCATGCTCATAGCCTCTTTAACTGATTCCCCGTCAGTAACATTCATATCGTAATTAGCAATCACATTATCATAATTCCTAATTACTAAAATAACATCATCCAAAATATCGGAACCAGACGATCACTCATGCGAGGATAGAACATAACTATTGCTATGATCGTAATTTTTAATTACTGGAATAACATTATCAATAATATCAGAGGAAAACAAATCAATACCTGGCAAATCAATACCTACTAATAAAGAGATCAAAGCTTCTGCTTGTCCATCGTGCGGTTTTGCAGAAACCCCTTGCTATTTCAAGAAATCAACCCATAGTCCATATTTAAGTGAGTAAAAAAACATTTTGCATGATTTGCAGCCACCCCCCACTGTTTCATGAAATCAACCAACGGTCCATATTTAAATGAGTAAAAAAACATTTTGTGTGATTTGCAGAAAACACCCTGCTGTTCATGAAATCAATCCACAGTCCATATTTAAGTGATGTTTCACTATTTGCAAAATACCCCTTGGTATTTGGGTTAATCAACCCGCAGTCCAGATCAAATGTTTAAAAAAATAAAATATCCATATCTTTCAAAATCCTAACTTCAATTTTAACATGTCATACATGTAAAATTTGATTAGAAAAATATGTAGAATCTAAATATGGTATTATTTTACATGTTAACCATTTTTAAAATACTATTTAGGGTGCAACCTTAATCAATGGTGCATGATCTGTATTTTAAAAATCTTCCACCTGTATGCATATATACGTACATCACGAAATATGTACTCATATATTGTCTACGTATGTTGTAAAGCTTGTAAATTAACGAAGTCACAAAACTTTATTTGATAAAAAAACTTTATTCATATATAAAATTTAGAAGAACAAGTTAGGGGAAAATATCATCTGTTTTCATACAAATTTAGCATGCAACTCACAAAAAATGTACATATATAAAATATAAGGGTAATAGAATTATACTCACTTTTTGACCTAATGTTAAAGCTTAGGATAACATTAAAACTGATTATGTGATATATTTGTCCCTCTTCTCTATTTCGACTTATGAACAGAAAGCATTGATAAGGATCTTTCATTTTTCTCTACGATGATATGACCTTGACGAGAATTGGGAAGTCCAATCCAGAAATCGGGGAGAGCGATAAGGAAGATGTGTAATCCTCGCTCTGGTCACCCTCCTCCTAAGTACCTCTATCTCCTCCTCGTCGTCAGCACGATCAGCGTCGCCTAGCTTCCTGACACCGACAATGCCATCACCACAGCCGCCGCATCTTCCGTGTCCGGGCTTGTGCATGTGACTGATAGGCCATCCAGCACGGCCACTGCTCTGATTTATATTAGTCGACTCCATTCCATCATGGCCCACTACATGATCTCAACCAGGAAAGCACCATCGTCGATCATCGTGAGTCGCTCCTCCTTTGTTGTCTCCAAAACCACCCGGATTGCCTCGTTCTAGGGTCATGCATCTGTGTAGCGGTGAGATCATGTCAGCCGGTATCTCTCGGCATTGCGCAACAGGTTACCCATTTAGTCCAGTTTTACCCGGATAGCTAGCACCAACAAAAATAAAAGTTAAGGTCGGCTTACCAATCTTCTTCTTCTTCTTCATCAAATACTTGTCATAACCTAACTCGAGATAGCTGACCACACATGCCATGTGGTCAGCTTACCAATCATTGTACGTGCCATAATACCCACGCCTCAAGTAGAACCCACAGCCCTGTGCTTTGTATCCTCAAAAAAGTAGACTCGTTTAGTCGTTTTCTTGGGACTATAGGGTATAGACACGTTGACTATACATGACACCGTGATGGATTCAAACCCGGGTCTAGCTCCGCGATGAATATACGACACGAGCACGATAGACATCTCCCCGAGTCCACCCTAGGCACCACCTCAGCGGCCCCAATAAAGATCCGCGGTTCCCCACCCTAGCCCAACACGTACGCAAAGAAGCTCCTGTGTCTTTCGTTCGCTCTTCCGACGCCGCGTCTTGTTGCTAGGGTTTCGTTTCGCCTCCCAATCGTCCGATCGATGGCGGCCGAGGAAGGCGAGAAGAAGATGATCACGCTCAAGAGCTCGGACGGTGAGGAATTTCAGGTCGAGGAGGCGGTCGCCATGGAGTCGCAGACCATCCGCCACATGATCGAGGACGACTGCGCCGACAACGGCATCCCGCTCCCCAACGTCGACTCCAAGATTCTCTCGAAGGTCATCGAGTACTGCAAGAAGCACGTCCAGGACAGCCCCAAACCGGCCGACTCTGGCGCCGCCACCGACGCCAGCTCCTCCACCTCTACTGCAGCCGCCGCCCCTGCCGAGGATCTCAAGAGCTTTGACGCCGAGTTCATCAAGGTCGACCAGTCCACCCTCTTTGACCTCATCCTGGTTGCAAACTACCTCAACATCAAGGGATTGCTCGACCTTACTTGCCAGACTGTTGCAGACATGATCAAGGGAAAGACTCCGGAGGAGATCCGCAAGACATTTAACATCAAGAATGATTTCACACCCGAGGAGGAGGCGGAGATCCGCAGGGAGAACCAGTGGGCTTTTGAGTAGAAAAGAGAACGCTTAGTATTCGTGGTTTTTTTAGACTTCGTATCATCGTATGTCTACGTATCAGCGCTGCCTTCTCTATGTCGTCCTAGTGCTAGTGGTCGTAATTATTCTGGAGTTAAAACATCGTTTATTCCTGTAAGAAAAAACCTATCGTGGCCAGTGGTCATTACCTGTGAAACTGAATTATTAATTGTCAAGTGGACGTTTTGCTTCGTAACATCATCCTTAGCTGTGATTTATGCGTGTGATTTGAGATATTTTTGGCTATCTTGAAATAGCCATATTGTTTCTGATTTTATATCTACAGATTTGCTAAAGATCTGTCGACATGATTTTCATTTGGCTTCAGCCTTTAGGTCGAATTTTGTGACCTTTGGAATCTCAACGCGCAGCAGCAGCATTTGTCCATCGCGCAAAACGGGCGCGTGTTTGTTGTTATTTTGGGTTACAGGTCTCCACTGGTCTTGACGCCGACCAGGTCCCCAAGATCCCAGCGAGAGGAGGCGGCCGAGAGACAGCTATGGCGACCTTCTCCACCCGAAGTCCATGCTCAGCGTCGCCGGGAGCGTTGTCCCATCCCTGCGCACCCCCCTCGCCAGCAAGCGCCGTCGATTACCCCCCAATGTTTTCGCTCCGCGATAGAAATCCTGCCATGGAACACCTACGCCCACGAGCGGAGTGGCATTTTTGTGCACTTAATTTGTCTTTAGTGGGTTTTAGCGGCCATCGTTCATTTGTTCAGTGTTGTGCGTAATTTTTGGGTGTTTTCATCAGTGTCGTTAGCAGCGGAAACTAGGTAGTATACGAGTGCATGGGGGCATTCGGCAGAAAAATGAGTTTTGCACGGGGGATGCTATTAGTGTTCTTTAGTCATGATTTTCTGCGTCAATTTTGCTAGGCCAATGGGAGCTGCTGCACTGCTAATTTAGGCTGCCATTTTGAGCGTAGTTGTTTCTAGATATTCAATCAAAATCATGTTCGAAAATAACTGACTAGTACTACATACATATAGTGTGGATATTACCTGGTGACTAGTTTGGTCAAGGACATGTTTTGGAGAAGTGATTGGTCGGACGTGTTTTAGTTATATTTTCTGAATAATACAGGCTTGTTTCTCATCGGCAGTCCTTCGCATTGGAGCCACATCTCTGTATGATTGTTCAGTTTATAATGTAAGTGTTTGTTCATGGACTATGGTTTGCATCATTTTTCGGTCGTACTAGTATTTTTTAACGGCAGGACTAAACACACCAGGCCCTCTCTTAGTTTCTTTTTCTTAAGTCTCTCAGCTCCCTAAGTTTTATGTTTAAGTTTGCCCTTATTCCTCTGTACTTTTATTCTTCTCGAGTAATCATTGTTCTTTCTTCAGTTTTATGTTTAGGCTCCCTAAGTTTCTATTCAGTTTTCTTTCTCCTTTATAGTAGGGCAAAAAAGAATTGATTATCTCAGTTTTTTCATTGTTCGGTGTCATTGCTTTCAGAAAGTGTAGTAATTTCAATTTTAGTTGCCATTTTCAGTTTGGTCCTTCATTCTTCAGTTTTTCTTTTTTGCCGTGTTTAGTCCTTATTACTTAGTTAATCAGTCATTGTTCAGTTCATCCGTGATTCTTCAGTCCCTCTTTGCAATATATTTTTATCAGTGCTTGGTCTTCAGTCTTTTTCTTTAGTTAATTTTTTCTTCGGTCTTTTAATCCAAGCATTAGGCTTTACGTGCATGCATGCTACATTGGATTTATTGCTCTTTAGTTTTCTTAATTAAGTCTTCTTTGTTCACTTTTCTGTCATATTCTTTTAGTCTTTAACTATGTCATTGCCTCGTGCCTTCAGTTCGTAGTTTTGTTTTTTCCCTATTTGCAATTTCATTTTTTTTACTTTTGCAGTCAGTCTATATAAGTTATCAGTCGTCCGCGTGGGTGACTTGGGCAGTGACTCAATCCACTTTTCTCGCAGCCATCCCCGTGTGCCTTCCCGTCGCCGCCGCCGGGCTTGCCCGCGCGGATGACGGCGGCGGCGGGTTCCGTTCCTGTGGTGCTTTGGGGGGCGTTTGGCCAAGTACATGCAGCGGCTGGAGGTTGTGAAGGTGGAGTTCACTAGTGCAGAACCGGACTTTAGCACCGGTTCATTAGGCCCTTTAGTGCCGGTTAGGGTGGGGACTAAAGCCCCCCCCCCCCCCCTAGTACCGGTTCAATACGAACCGTCACTAAAGGGCCACCACGTGGCACGAGCCAGCGCCGGGGGCTGGGAGACATTTAGTACCGGTTGGTAACACCAACCGGTACTAAAAGGTTTGGGGGATTTTGGGTTTATGATTTATTTTTCCTTTAGTTTTGTGTTTTTCATTTAATTCTTTTTCATTTGCTGGTATTTTACGATACTACATATTGTACACGTTATGCATATATATAAATAGAATTTTTCGTAGAACCGATCATATATATATATATATATCATCGAATGTCTCGCACGACCATTCACACATACACATGTATATATGCAATTTGGTATATACAATTTCTCCTACATGGAGGCATTACTGCGGTAGCGGGTAATGGAATTCTCCTTTGGGATCTATGACCTGGACGAGCAAAAATCTCGCTATTTCCTCTTGAATTGCTCGTACGCGATCCGTTGGTAGGAGCTTATCCCGCATCTCGTTGAACTTTAAAGAAGGAGATCAAATATGCATGTATTAGTTGTGTGTATATATATTAGATATCGATAATGATGTAAAAATTATGAATAGTGTTCTGGCAAACGTACCCATATATGTCTATCAGATCTGCTCCTTTCGGATGCCATCATGCGAATGTTCTCGCAAACATAGTATGCACATAAATCAGTCCACCGCGCCTGCTTCATGGCCTTTACGAGAATAGAATTCAATCAGATAATAATTAATCAAGCATGATAATTAATGGTATTGAAACTAGAATTAAAGAGATGGTAGCTAGCTAGTACTCTACTTAATTAATTACCTTGGGTCGATACCATTTCAGCTTTTCCCAAGCCCTGCCCGCCGGCAAAGAAAATGAATAAAGGAGTTATTAATTAGTTGATATCAGAAAATGACGAACTAAAGAAACCGACATATATAGTTCGATAATGACTGAAATTACCTGTTGACTATCCCCTTCACGATTTCGTACTCAGTAACTGGTTTAAGTAGTGAGTCCAGTACTTCAACTTTTCCATCTTCAACTTGAATGATTAACAATATCCAGTGGAAACTGCATACGCACATGTTTGCATGTATAGATTAAGCGGGCATGTGATTAACACTCATCAACTACCCTAAACCCTATACACTTATTAACATCTAGCTAGTAAGCAAAAACATAATTTGTAGTACAAGATAGTGTGAGACTCACCCGAAGTTGTAAGGAAGTAGTATATCTCGATTGGTATTTAGGAGCTTCAAGAACTCTAGCAAGCTTTTCTCTGTGTCTTTTTGTTCCCATGGACGCGTCCATGTCTCTTGATTAATGGTATTTGGGTCAATGAACCCAATGTCATAGCGTCTAGCTATTTTCATTTCATAGATCTTCATCCTGCATAATACCACAGAAAAGAATATAGTGAGGATAATTACAGGTAATGATCAACGAGCACTACAGCTAGCAGCTTGAGACTTAAATTACAGAAAGAAATCACTTACAGACAATAGCAACTCACGATAGATTTGTCGAGTGCGTCTTGATTGAATAACTGAAACAGTTCTGTAAACGCAACATACAGATCATTCCCATGGTAATAATACTCTGGCTTGACTTTCACCATGAGGGACTCTCGATTGGTAGTCTTGGCAATTTTTATGTGCCATTCATGCAATTCATACATTCTCGTTGAGAGCTTCTTGACCTCCTTAGGCTTGACCATAGGTTCACCGCGGGCATATTTCCGTTTTATGTCCTCCTCTCTAATCATATCCATGGGCTCGATCTCTAGGAGTTGATAAACAATGATACTGGCCTCTTCAGCCATCCTTCTCTGAGCGTCGGTTATTACCAGCTGATCGGCGCCGGTACTCGCATGTGTTGGTACAATGAGCGGGGGGATCGATTGCACCGCCTGTTCTCCCAGCCGGGGAACAGTTTTTCGGCTTTTTTTGGCAGCTGCTTGGCTGGAGCTCGAGCTCGAGCTCGAGCTCGACTCCTTCTTTTTTTGTGCTTGATATGCTTTCCTGATTTGGCGCTCATAGTCCGAGTCAATAGGCTTGGGAGCTGGTGGTTCAGCCATACGAATAAAGTGGTCAATGACATGCTCAGGTACTTTCTCCTTTGGCGGCGGTGGCGGTTTCGGTCCAAAATGGGCCCTCACTTGGGCTTGCACTTCTGCTTCGTTTTCCTCCTTAGTCAGGTCGTAAGGCCTCTTCGGAAGAGGCGTGAGGCTTGGACCAAATTGGAATCTCTTGCCTCCTGTACCTGTACTTGTACCGTTAGCCACCATAGTTGCGGCGGCTCTCTTCCGCTGTTGCTTAGGCGGCGTAGCCCGCTGAGGCGGCGGAGACGGCTGACGCAGTGCCTAATTTGGAGGAGGAGGAGTGGGCTGACGCATTGCTGGACTTGGAGGAGGAGGAGTGGGCTGACGCGGTACCGGACTTGAAGGAGGAGGAGTGGGCTGACACGGTGCCGGACTTGGAGGAGGAGGAGTGGCCTGACGTGTTGGCGGACTTGAAGAAGCAGGACTCTGCTGAGACGGTGGCTGATGACTTGGAGGAGCGGGAGTCTGCTGACGCGGTGGCGGACTTGGAGGAGGAGTCGACTGACGCGGTGTCGGTGGCCTTGGAAAGATGATGCAATCCTTTCTCCATAGAATGATACGATGTATGGCCTCTCCCAGTGTGTGCTCGTCGTCACCTCTAGGAATGTCAAGCTCTAGCCCCGAATATTGTGCCACCACTTCATCAACCACGACACGAGCATAGACAGCTGGAATCGGGTTGCAATGGAAGGTTGCTTCAGGGGGATTTGTATAAGCAACGGCATCCGCCACCTTCATGGATATGTTCTTCATTTTAAAGTGTAGCTCACAATTAGTGTTTTCCATGATGTCATACACAGGGTATCTATCCAGCAGTGCCTCGCCCGGGGCGGAACCCACGCTGCTTCTCGGCATGGATGGGACGGTGCTATCCAATGCTGGATCCGCTAGCTGCTGCCGCTGTTGAGACCCCCTTTCCTGGCTAAGTGAGTCGATCTGCTGCTGCTGCCGCTGGAATTGGAGTGCCAACTCTGCGTGCGCTGATTCTAGGCCTTGAAGGCGTTCTGCTTCCTACTTCCTCTGCTCCTCCTCCAGCTTCCTCTTCTTCTCCTCCTCCATCTTCTTTCTCGCACGGCTTCTGTAGTCGGCGTTCCAGTCCTCAAACCCCTCATACCACGGAACAACGCCTTTGCCTCGTGTTCTTCCCGGGTGTTCAGGATTTCCCAGGGCGCGCGTAAGCACGTCATGCTCTCTGTTGGGCGTGAACACCCCCGTTCGAGCCTCTTTTATTGCAACAAGTAGTTTGAGGTCCGCTCCTTTAAGACTTGCCTTCTCCAAAACCTTGCCTGTCTTTGGGTCCAACGTCCCCCCATGCGCATAGAACCAAGTCCTGCACCTGGGGGGCCAGCTCAATGTAACTGGAATGACCCCTGCATCCACCATCTGTTGCTCAGCCTTATCCCACTTAGGCCGGGCCACCGCGTAGCCACCTGGCCCCAGCCTATGGTAATGCTCCTTTTTCGCGGCATTGAGCTTGTTTATTCTCGACCGTTCCTTAGCTAATTCCGATTCCTTGAATTTCACGAAAGCGGGCCAGTGATCTCTTTGCTTCTCCAGTGTTCCCTTGAATTCTGGAGTCTTCTTTCCTCCTTCGACGTACTTGGCCCATATATTTTTCTTGTGGTTGTCGAATGCAACCGCCATCTTCCTAAGAGCAGCGTCCTTGACTTTCTGCACATCTGCATCTGTGAAATGATATGATAGGGTGAAATGTGACATGAGAGATTCCCAAAGCAGATCTTTTGCTCTTTGGTTAACAAAAGTAAGATATGGACGTTCCTATGCTAGCTTTTTCCATTCTTGAATGGAGATCGGGATTTGGTCCTTCACAAAAACTCCGCACTGATGAACGAACTTGCCCGCATTCTTCTTAGGCTCGCTTGGTTCGCCATTAGGTTTGATGGCATCGATGTTGTACTCTACGCCATCCTTCAACTTTTTGGCCGGGCCTCGCATTGTCCTGCTGCCTGTAGAAGATTTGCTCGATCCGGAGGGCTGAAAGAAGAAAGATCGATTCGTTAGTATATGTACAAATCATTTAAAACATGTGATGATCACCAGATGCCTGCTTATATAAATATACCTCGCCGGTCTTTGTTATTTCAAGATGAACATTTTCTTCGTCATCATAATCATAGTTCTGGAATTCATCTATTCGTTCGTCTTCATCAAATATCATACCCTCACCGGTAGGGTTCAGATATTGCGAGCCGTCATCGTCTTCAAACTCATCTGGGCGAGGGGATGAGCGTATGATGTTGAACAGGGTCTCCTCTCCTTCTCTGCCGGTATTGTTCATAGCTTCTATTTAACTAATCCAGAAGAAATATAAAACAATTTAGTATTCAAATTACAATGCATGCATGCAATCAATAAGGAAAAACTGAATCATAGTACATAATATGCATCATCGAATATAATCTCGAATACATCGTCTCGAATATTATCGAATAATATGTATAATCTCGATACATCGTCTCGAATATTATCGAATAATATATATAATCTCGAATACATCGTCTCGAATATTATCGAATACATCACTAGCTAGCTAATACATATGGAATACTATCGAATAATCTAGTTCACTCGCGGTTTCTGAGGCGCGGGCGGTGGACACCCAAAGAGAAGGAACCATCACAGGATCATAGCTCGGGTGAGATCCCCGAAGAACCTGCCAGGTATTAGAGAACCTGACATCCAACGCAGCCATGTAGCGACGGACGTGCTTGTCCTCCTCCCTGACACGGCGACGTACCATCTCCGGCGGGGCCGGCTCCCTCCGCACCGAAAGTGCCCCACGCGAACGCTACCAAAGGAGCTCCGGGTCAACGACGGGACCCGGGGCCGGGTTCCTCACCAAGCAGTGCGCCCCTGAAGGTAGCACCTCCCAGTGCCAGCCCGGCGGAGCCCAGTCCCGGACATGACTCCTCTGAAGCAGGACGTCGTCGCGAACGGGTCGACGGCGAGGATGCGGGTCGGGCATCGTTGACGTCGATAACAAATTCTATATGCAAATGTAACATTTTTTAAATGATTGGATTGTGATTTCTTATATACGACGAAAACCTTTAGTCCCTGGCTATAGGAACAGGATTCAGAATCATAACGGATTCTCTAACCTTTAAGGGATTTAACAAAATGGCGCTATTCTATGATCAAACTTTCCTATAACTAAAATTCATCAAACATTCCTATAACTAAAAGTATAAAAACCTAAAAAACATTCATCTAACATTTATATATATTTAAAAAATTCATCTAACACATTCATCTAAAAAATCCATCTAACATTCATCTAAAAAATTAAAAAACATTCATCTAAAAAACTCATCTAACATTTATATATATCTAAAAAATTCATCTAACATATTCATCTAAAAAATTCATCTAACATTCATCTAAAAAAATCATCTAACATTTATATAAAACAGAAAATAACTTGTGTGTGTGTGTGTGCGCGCGCGCGCGTGTGTGTGTGTGTGCGGCCATGGCGCGGTAGGGGCTCACAGCGGCGAGGCGAGGCGAAGGGGGCGGCGATGGGGGCGGCGACGGGGACGGCGACAGGAACGGCGACGGGCGGCTATGGGGGCGGCGACGGGGACGGAGGCGGCGACGGGGACGGCACGCGACGGGGACGGCGACGGCGTCGATTGGGGCAGGCGTCATCGACGGAGAGGAAGAAACAGAGGAAAACTGAAATTTTTTCAAGTGTTGTATATATAGGAGGGACCTTTACTACCGGTTGGAGTCACCAACCGGTACTAAAGGTCTGTTTTGGCCAGGCTAAGCGGCGGGAAGCGCAGGCCTTTAGTACCGGACTAAATACCCCCCCTTTAGTCGCGGTTGGAGCCACCAACCGGTACTAAAGGTGGTGCGCTGCCACCCGCGGAGCACGAAAGTTTAGTCCCACCTCGCCGAGCGAAGGGCAGCCGCACTGGTTTATAAACCCAGCCGCGGCTGCTCCTTCGAGCTCCCCTCCAAAGCAGGCTTCTGGGCCTAAAAATGTGCGCTGCCTTGTGGGCCTACTGGGCCTGCATCTTGGCCCAACTATAGGTTGGGTTTCTAGTCATATGCAGGCCGTTGTGGCCCAGTAGGCGGGCATTTTTTTTTTTTTCTGCGTTATTTATTTTCTTTTATTTCTGAGTTGTTTTTTGCTTTATTTAGAGTTTCTTTGTGAATATTTTTGCTTTAGGTAAAAAAAATATAAACTTTCTGTTAGTGCCAGTTGTTTTCAAATTTGAATAGTTTAAATTTGAATTATTTGAAATTTGTGTGAATCACTAGTTTGTGAATAACTTTACTTTAAAAATAGAGTTTTCAGTGATTCTTTTTTCTTATGTTTAATATTAGTGTGTTTTATCATTATATTCAATTTGGTAATACTTAGGTTATTTAAAAAAATGAAATGCCTTTGTAACAGATGAGTTTTCGTCTGAAACCCTGATACTTCGAAAGAGATTGTCCATTTTGTATACGAAGTCCATCCAGTTTTTGCCGTAACCCTCTCAACTTTTTAGCACATGCTATGTGGGTGAAATGATGATACCATGCCAACTTTCAACCTTTTCAGAGTTCATTTGGTAGTGCTTTTCAATTTTAGGGTCATTTAGCTCAAAAAAAATCAGTAAATGCATGAAATATAGCAAATGAAGTCAGAAAGGGTTGAAAATTGATGATGTGGCTTTGAATGGTACATGCTGAACGCACAAAAAGTCTAGAGTTGAAATAAGTTTAAAAAATGAAATGTCTTTGTAACAGATGAGTTTTCGTCCGAAACCCTGGTACTTCGAAAGAGATTGTCCATTTTGTACACGAAGTGCATTCAGTTTTTGCCGTAACCCTCTCAACTTTTTAGCACATGCTATGTGGGTGAAATGATGATACCATGCCAACTTTCAACCTTTTAAGAGTTTATTTTGTAGTGCTTTTCAATTTCAGGGTCATTTAGCTCAAAAAAATCAGTAAATGAGCTGAAAAATAGTAAATGAATTCAGAAAGGGTTGGAAATTGATGACGTGGCTTTGAATGGTGTATACTGAACGCACAAAAAGTCTGGAGTTGAAATAAGTTAAAAAAAATGAAATGCCTTTGTAACAGATGAGTTTTCGTCCGAAACCCTGATACTTCGAAAGAGATTGTCCATTTTGTACACGAAGTGCATCCAGTTTTTGCCGTAACCCTCTCAACTTTTTAGCACACGCTATGTGGGTGAAATGATGATAACATGCCAACTTTCAACCTTTTCAGATTTCATTTTGTAGTGCTTTTCAATTTCAGGGTCATTTAGCTCAAAAAAATCGGTAAATGAGCTGAAAAATAGCAAATGAAGTCAGAATGGTACACGTTTGTCCGAAGCACAAAAGTACATGTTTCAAATGCCAAAACACATAAGCACCCTAACTATTACAAAGATTCCCTACGGTTTGTCCAAAGTGGGACTTTCCAGATATATAAGTCCGGAAACTCACTAGAGAAGAAAGTGATGACAGTGAGGCCGGTCACATCCCAGAGTGGGATCTTTGGGTGTGAAACTTTTTCTTCGCGTGTGTCCCTTTGCGCCGTAACCATGGACAATATTCATTATTTAACTGGATGCTCGGGTCAATATTCACTGTGAAGGGAGCAATTTCATCAAACTTTTCATAATCTTCTGACATGTCTGTCTTGTCATCCACTCCCACGATGTTTCTTTTTTATGAAAGAACTATGTGGCGCTTTGGCTCATTGTATGATGTATTCGCTTCCTTATCTTTTCTTTTTCTCGGCCTGGTAGACATGTCCTTCACATAGAAAACCTGCGCCACATCATTGTCTAGGACGAATGGTTCGTCTGCGTACGCAAGATTGTTGAGATCCACTATTGTCATTCCATACTGCGGGTCTTTCGTTACCCCGCCTCGTGTCATATTGACCCATTTGCACCGAAACAAAGGGACCTTCAAACCACGTCCATAGTCAAGTTCCCATATCTCCTCTATGTAACTATAATATGTGTCCTTTCCCCTCTTGGTTGCTGCATCAAAGCGGACACCACTGTTTTGGTTGGTGCTCTTCTTATCTTGGGCGATCGTGTAAAATATATTCCCATTTATCTCGTACCCTTTGAAAGTCATTATATTCGAAGATGGTAACTGGGACAGCAAGTACATGTCATCTTCAACAGCGGCGTCATGCATGGCACGTGTCTGTAACCAACCGGCGAAAGTCCCCGTTTGTTCTCGTGTAATCCAGTCGTCAGACTGCTCCGGGTGTTTGAAGCGTAGAATATTCTTGTGTTCCTCCATATACGGAGCCACCAAGGCAGAATTTTGTAGAACTGTGTAGTGTGCTTGAGTGAGAGAATGCCCGTCCATACATATTATTTGTTCCGGTCCTAGCGTGCCATTTCCATCCAGTCTGCCCTTATGCCGCGATTCAGGAACACCAATCGGCTTAAGGTCAGGAATAAAGTCAATACAAAACTCAATGACCTCCTCATTTTCATGGCCCTTGGAGATGCTTCCTTCTGGCCTAGCACGGTTATGAACATATTTCTTTAAGACTCCCATGAACCTCTCAAAGGGGAACATATTGTGTAGAAATACAGGACCCAGAACGTTAATCTCTTCGCATAGGTGAATTAGGACGTGCGTCATGATGTTGAAGAACGATGGTGGGAACACCAACTCGAAACTGACAAGACATTGCACCAAATCATTCTCTAACCTTGGTATGATTTCTGGATCGATTACCTTCTGAGAGATTGCATTAAGGAATGCACATAGCTTCACAATGGCTAATCGAACTTTTTCCGGTAGAATCCCCCTCAATGCAACCGGAAGTAGTTGCGTCATAATCACGTGGCAGTCATGAGACTTTAGGTTCTGGAACTTTTTCTCTGCCATATTTATTATTCCCTTTATATTCGACGAGAAGCCAGACGGTACCTTCATACTGAGCAGGCATTCAAAGAAGATTTTCTTCTCTTCTTTGGTAAGAGCGTAGCTGGCATGACCCTGATGTATGCCGTCTTTTCCGTGCATACGTTGCTGGTCCTCCCGTGCCTCCGGTGTATCTTTCGTCTTCCCATACACACCCAAGAAGCCAAGCAGGGTCACGCAAAGATTCTTCGTCACGTGTATCACGTCGATTGCAGAGCGGACCTCTAGGTCTATCCAATAGGGCAGGTCCCAAAATATAGATTTCTTCTTCCACATGGGTGCGCGTCCGTCAGCGTCATTCGGAACAGATTGTCCGCCAGGACCCTTTCCAAAGATTACCTTCAAATCCTTGACCATATCATGTACATCATCACCAGTATGGTGGCGAGGCTTCGTCCGGTGATCCGCCTCACCTTTGAAATGCTTGCCTTTCTTTCTTACGGGATGCATGCTTGGAAGAAATCGACGATGTCCCAGGTACACATTCTTCTTACAATTATCCAAATATATACTGTCGGTATCATCCAAATAGTGCGTGCATGCGCGGTATCCCTTGTTTGTCTGTCCTGAAAGGTTACTGAGAGCAGGCCAATCATTGATGGTCACAAATAGCAACGCATGTAGGTCAAATTCTTCCAGTTTGTGCTCATCCCACGCACGTACACATTTTCCATTCCACAGCTGTAAGAGTTCTTCAACTAATGGCCTTAGGTACACATCAATGTCGTTGCCGGGTTGCTTAGGGCCTTGGATGAGCACTGGCATCATAATGAACTTCCGCTTCATGCACACCCAAGGAGGAAGGTTATACATACATAGAGTCATAGGCCAGGTGCTATGATTGCTGCTCTGCTCCCCAAAAGGATTAATGCCATCTGCGCTTAGACCAAACCATGCGTTCCTTGCGTCACCTGCAAAGTCCTCCCAGTACTTTCTCTCGATTTTTCTCCACTGCGACCCGTCAGCGGGTACTCTCAACTTCCCGTCTTTCTTATGGTCTTCTATGTGCCATCGCATCAACTTGGCATGCTCTTTGTTTTGGAACAAACATTTCAACCGTGGTATTATAGGAGCATACCACATCACCTTGGCAGGAATCTTCTTCCTGGGGCGCTCGCCCTCAACATCACCAGGGTCATCGCGGCTGATCTTATAGCGCAATGCACCGCATACCGGACATGCGTTCAAATCCTCGTACTCACCGCGGTAGAGGATGCAGTCATTAGGGCATGCATGTATCTTCTGCACCTCTAATCCTAGAGGGCAGACAGCCTTCTTTTCTTCGTACGTACTCTCGAGCAATTCGTTGTCCTTTGGAAGCATCTTCTTTAATATTATCAGCAACTTTCCAAATCCCTTGTCAGATACACCATTCTCTGCCTTCCATTGCAGCAATTCCAGTGTGGTGCCCAGCTTTTTCTTGTCAGCTTCGCAATTCGGGTACAACAATTTCTTGTGATCCTCTAACATGCGCCGCAACTTCTTCTTCTCCTTTTCACTTGCGCAGTTTCTCTTTGCATCGGCAATGGCCCGACCTAGATCATCAGCGGGCTCATCTGATGCCTCTTCTTCAGCTTCTTCCCGCATTGCCGGCTCAGCTTCTTCCCCCATTGTTGTACCATCGTATTCAGGGAACCCAATGCCAGGATAGCTGTCGTCGTCCTCTTCTTCTTCATTGTCTTCCATCATAACCCCTCTTTCTCCGTGCTTGGTCCAAACATTATAGTGGGGCATGAAACCGGACTCAAACAGGTGGACGTGAATGGTTTTTGACTTAGAGTAACTCCGATCATTCTTACAGCCAGCACATGGACAAGACATAAAACCATCCGCCCGCTTGTTTGCCTCAGCCGCAAGCCGAAAAGTTTGCACGCCATTAATGAACTGGGGAGAGCATCGGTCATCGTACATCCATTGCCGGCTCATCTTCATTACACAGCACCGAATAGACCAAATTAATACAAGTTCATACAACACTTATTCTCATTAAACAAACATACAAATAACTCTCTAGCAAAAGCATTTAAATGCAACAACAAATGCGATCAAGATCGCAACTAAGGTAACAATTGATCCAACAGCATAATGATACCAAGCCTCACTATCAATGGCATATTTTCTAATCTTTCTAATCTTCAAGCGCATTTTCTCCATCTTGATCTTGTGATCATCGACGACATCGGCAACATGCAACTCCAATTTCATCTTCTTCCCCTCAATTCTTTTCAATTTTTCTTTCAAATACTCATTTTCTCTTTCAGCTAAATTTAACCTCTCGACAATAGGGTCGGTTGGAATTTCCGGTTCACATACCTCCTAGATAAAAATATCTATGTCAACTTGATGGGCATAATTTGTCATAAACATGAAATGCAACAAATAGTTATAAAAGAGAATATACCATATCCGAATCATAACCCGGACAAGGACCGACGGGGACGGATATCAAAACCATGGCACTATGTATAACAAACAACGTACGGGTAAGATAATTATACAAGTAACTATATATCTAAATCACACAAACATGATTTTTTTTATATAAAAAAGATAAGAACAAGAGGCTCACCACAAGGTGGTGCCGGCGACGGGATAGTGCGGGCGATCGACGGTGGTTAGGACGGAGACGGGAAGGCACTAAGTAAACCACACCTACATATGCAAACTAAGAGTTATTTTGACCTCAAATTGCATATAAATCAAATACTACCACATATAATTTCTCCCAAAATAAAACCCACAAATCACTATACTTATAGAGCATTGCAAGAGCTAATCTAGCAATGAGAGATGAAAGGACAAAGTTGCCAACCTTTGTGATCACTTGGATGGATGGGGTGCCTTCAAATCTTCACAAATTTTGGCAAAAATGAAGTGTGAGCTCGAGAGGAAGAGGAAGAAAACAGAGGAGAGCAAAGGGGAAGAACAGAGCGCTCGGGCTCGACGAAGGGGTTTATATAGGATGACCTTTAGTACTGGTTCATGTAACAAACCGGTACTAAAGGTGCATCTCTAGTCCCGGTTCGTGGCATGAACCGATACTAAAGGTGCTGGTGGGGCCCCAGCCTGACAACAGCCTGCCACCACCTCTTTAGTACCGGTTCGTGGCACGAACCGGTACTAAAGGTTCGCCACGAACCGGTACTAATGAACGCCGCCCGCCTAGCCGTTGGAACCGGCACTAATGGTCACATTAGTGCCGGTTCAGTTACAAACCGGAACTAATGTGCTTCACATTAGGCCCTTTTTCTACTAGTGGTTATCAACGCCGACAATCCAAACAGGGCTGGGTCCAGCAAGAGCTTTGCGAGGGTGGCCACATTGGCACCATATTACCTGCCATCGATGCTCATGGACACTATTAAGGAGTGCCATCTCCAATAGATGCAGCCGCTCCCAGCGCCGTCAATTTCCTCGGCAGGATCATAGGAGCCACTACCTTATTTTGTGGCAGGAGTGTAAGTCCGCCCGTATTGGATGCTCCTCGTCCGTACGGGGCCACCCATGGCATCCTTCATCCAGGGAGCCCAACTGGTTGAGGCGATGGCCTAATATAGTTGTCGTGGCCATCGCCGGTGGTCTTGGTGGTCCTTCACTCGGGCTCGGGTGTAAGGTCAGATGTCGCCATAAATCTTTCCAGTAAGTTGCTGGGCGGTCATCTGTCGGACGACAATCACCTAAGGAATTAAGGAACGTTGACCTATATGATCTGCCGCGATAGGCGAGGACCGCGGAGCGAGTGGCAGTGCGTGGTGCTGTTATCTCATGTAGCTCAGTTATCTACCACTTGTGAGGATGGTAACACACCTCCAAAGTTGATGAATAGATTGATTTTTCCCAAAAAAATATATGAATAAAGAGGAGTGCACCCGGAAAAGAAAAGAGAGGATCCAAGGTTTTCCCCAAGAAAAAAGAATAAAGAAGGGAGCCAATCCAAACAGTAAATCAATTTGTAAATACAACTTTAGCCAACCCAAAATGTACAAGTAACTTTAGTGTACTAAGAAGTAGAACTGCAAAAATAATAAACTAAAGGAAAGAAAATCATACATTATTTATTATTTTTAGTTCAATTTTTTAAAATATAAAGATTGCATAAGAAACAAGTGTATCCAAAAAGTATAACTAAAAAAAAAAATACTCCCTCTGTCCCAAAATAAGTGTTTCAACTTTAGTATAACTTTATACTCAAGTTAGTACAAAGTTTAGACACTTATTTTGAGATGGAGGGAGTAAAAGAAAAAAAAACATGAATCATACATTAGTCGTATCTGGACTAAAATGAAAAATAAAAAAGGGCCATGACACGAAAAACGTTTCGCTGAAATAACAAAAGCTGAAAGGCGGGAAAAAAGCGTGTGACCAGTCACACAGCCCAGCGAACAGAAAGAAAGAAAAGCCCATAACCTGGCTCGCTCCCCCGTCGTTGATCCAACAATAAGCATCGGGACAACAAAAGGCAGCCCGTCTGGATAACGTCTGAATCTAAATGCATAAATATCCAATGATAATGCAGGCGACTGAGATTTTGTCTGATATAAATATCTGATATACGTACAACTAATGCATTAGGAAAAATATTCACCAAATCTTGAAAGAAGGAAAATAAATGCATCCACGATCATTTCCATTAATACTAGATCCGAGTAAACATGTTGGAGGATTTGGTAGTTTACTGATCAGTTTTGCTAAAGCACATCTAGATGTGCCATAAGTATTGCACATCTAAGTTCTATGTCATTGATTTTACACGATGATTCGTGTGGGTGTTTTATTTTTCATTTTTCCTTTTCATTTTATGCTTGATTTAGTCACGTGGATGTGCAATAATAAGGGCACATCTAGATGTGCCCTAGACACACCCTTAATGTTTCATATACTACCACATTTTTTGATTTGTCTCATTTAAAGGAGGATTTTCATTTATTTGAGCACATTATTTCGCTCAAATAATTGAAAAATCTTCCTTTAAATAAGACAAATCGTCAAATGTCATATAGTAAGCCATCACTTGAGGAATCAAACGCAAGCCATCACTTGAGAAATTGACTAGTGTTCCAATTTGCTGTTCTTGTGATCTTCTGTAGTGTCAAAAAGTCGAGCAACATCCTCGATGGCACGGGGAACCATCCTAGCTAGCCACCCTTCTGGTGCTGATTCTGGCTATTTGCTGCACATCCATCCTCGTCCATGGCAAGGAGTGGATCGTCGGCGACGACAAGGGGTGGACCATTGGTATCTTCGGCTGGGCGAACGGAAAGCGCTTCCAGTCTGGTGACGTGCTTGGTGAGAACTCTAAATAGCAAGATGTCTTTTTTTTGCGAGGCAAGATGTATTGTACTCCCTCGGTCTCAAAATAAGTGTCTCGACTTTGTACTAACTTTAGTACAAAGTTGTATTAGAGTTGAGACACTTATTTTGAGACAGAGGGAGTACTATATAGATATGTTTTCTGATCTCTAATTTAATATTTAACTCACGCATGTAGTGTTCAAGTACGAACCAGCGATGCACAACCTGGTCCAAGTGGAAGAACGCGACTACAACTCGTGCTCAGTCGTCGGCCCGTCGAAGTTCTACGACTCTGGCAACGACCACATCCAACTAGCCCGCGGCAAAGCTTTCTTTCTCTGCAGCGTTATGCGTCATTGCAAGCAAGGCATGAAGATGGCAGTCACCGTCGAATAGATAGACATGATCCCTCTCATGATAGTACATGCGCCCATTAGGTATCACGCATATGCGTGCCTTTTATGCAGCATGCTGTCATGGTGAACCAGTGATAGAAGAAATCAATTTGTCTCAGCATCATGTTCTAATGGCACAATGTTAAACCAACTTCTATTTGGAAAAGCTTAGTATACGACTAGATACAAGTTTCTACCAGTAGTTCTTCCAAAGCATACTCCTAAAGCCTAAAGGAATACACGAGGTCTTTCCCGTAGTAGCAAAATATGAACCGTCCATCCAAGTTACAGCATTAAACACATTAACGGTCGCGTAAAGGACGCACTCTCGGCTATGCCACGTCGGATTCACTGTGCTCGTGGATTGGGCAAGACGTGCTGCTTTCAACTGGCCAGTCGTTGCCTCGTTCCGGTTTGGTCGTCGTGGCTGATATGGACAAAAGAAAGCTTATAAGGGAAGTAAAAGGCCTCTGTACGACTGCAGCCCAAGTCACACACTCCACGCAACCTCTTCCACTTCTCCGCCTCTTCCTTCACGGGCCAATGCGGCTGCAGGGGCGAGAGGATGGGGGCCAGCCGGTTTCTTCGCCGGATCTGGACTTCTCCGCCTCTTCCTTCATGGGCCCTTGCGGCTGCAGGGCGAGAGGATGGGGGCCAGCCGGTTTCTTCGCCGGATCTGGACTTCTCCGCCTCTTCCTTCATGGGCCCTTGCGGCTGCAGGGCGAGAGGATGGGGGCCAGCCGATTTCTTCGCCGGATCTGGAACAGGGACAAGAGGAGAAGGAAGTTGGCCATGGATACACGAGGAGAGCGGGGAAGGAAGCCAGAGTGGATCAGTGACGGTGGGATCCCCGAAGAAAAAAATAACAATGGGATACAAGACGGAGATGAGCGGCGGCGATGGGCGAGGCGGCGGGAGGCGATGGCGATGAGTAAATCAGTCGCCTACAGATAAAAGGTAAGTGCGGCCGCTGTTTGGTCCCTCTCCTCTCCTCCTCGTTTGCGCCTTCTCCTATACATATAGTCACGGTATCGGCTCTGGCAGCTCGCGCCGGTGTACACCTCATAATGATATGCCTGTTGCATATGACCGTAGAAGAATAGCAGGTGGATTAGGGGACACCACATCATGAACCAGATTTGTACCCTTGGGCACCGAAGCAATGTAGGTGTATGGTTCTCTGAATAAATTTGATAGCCTGCATATATGTTTGCTGATGCATGTGTGTGTGTGTGTGTGTGTGTGTGTGTGTGTGTGTGTGATGGATCACTGGAAATTCATGGATGCCTTGTTCCTCTCATTCTTATTCTTCTCAGAATTTAGGGTTGGGTGTTAAACATACATGCGCAGGCTTGTTTCAGAATGACGTAGTCCAGATTAGAAATTAAGAGAAGAGAGAAAGAGAAACAATTGGTTAGTAAAATATATAGCTGCAAGTTTACATAATGGAATTGCTGACCGAAGTTTTTCTCTAATGTACATTTCTGAAATTCCTAATACTTAAAACTTGTTTTTCAGCCCGTTTTCAGTCATTAGAAAAATACAAATAGCATTTTTTTCCAATCAGTTAACAGTATGAACAGTCAGCTAACAATATAAATATGGTAGCATTGTTCAGCCTGTTACCTACTGAATGCGAGTCACAAACGGTTTTTCAGTTAGTTAACAAATAGCAACACATCAGAAGCTTTTTTGAGATAAGCTACTGAGATAAGCAGCAGTTTTTCAATCAGTTAACAAACAGCAGCACAACAGTTTTTCAGTCACCTGATCTCTGTCCAATTTTTTCTCCCTTGTTGCAGTTCACCGTTGTATTCGACCTGGGAACTTACATACAGATTTTCATCTAATATTTCAGCATCTTCTATGCTTCCAATCTGTTAATTTAATTTTACTTATAAACGGCACAAACTTCCAAATCATTTCTGTCGCCAAAGACCTCATTGGCACATCTCAAGAGGATGCTATTATCTGCATCAGCGACGACGACGGTGAGCTGGCAGCCCACACCAAGCAACCTACACGCTCTGCACATGTTATATGCTAATAAATGGTACACCTACTTCACTATACAGCATTCTCCTATCCATAGTGGCCCAAGATTGTAGAATTATTTAGCTTCATATTTTGCGTCTCATGAAAGAACACAATTAGGTTATGAAATCAATTTTTTCCTACTTCTAAAAAGATTTTGTTTTATTGGCTGCTAATAATTATGTTTCTAAATAGAATCCCGTTGTTGTTTATTATATATGTAGGTTGATTTAAACAAGATAATGGTCATTTTTCCCTCTCTCTAGATCCAGGGAAAATTGTATATTCTGTGAAGAACTATCGATGCATATTTGGCAGCTTTTGAATCCTATGAACAACTTGATGGTTCAATATGTTTCACTTTTGTATAATTTCTGCAGAAGCCTATTTATCATTCTGGCACTTTTTGTATATTATACTTATCCTATACTTATCCATGTCAGCATTTTAGTGGGTTTTGAACAATTAGATGATTTTGCACAGGACTTTGTATGTGCACATGGGCATTTCGTATGCAAGGTGCACAACTTTTTATTTGTGTGGTAATAAAGCAAGAGGGTCTGCTCGATGGCGGTGCGAGTGGTGTTCCTTTGTTTGGAAAATTTATCTGTGGTGTGATCTGTTTTCATTTCAACAATATCTAATAAAAGAAAGTATTGTGCTATCTTTGGGCAGTACAATATCTAATAAAGTTGTGATTTTGATCATGTATCACTACAGGTTGTTGTTGAGAAGTCTAAAATATATAAGTGGAAACCTAAGAAAAACTTTGAACCCCAAAGTTAACAAAGCTGATAATCTATTTCTCTCATTATAACTAACTTGGCCATAGAGAAATATTTAGGTTCCTATGTTCTGCTTGCCATCTGATCCATGGCTAGCTAGATGTTCTGCCACTGTCACTCCAGAGCAATTCTCTTCCACGACAAGTTCAGTCTATCCTAGATCTGGGTCCTCTCTGGTTCCTTCGACAATGACCTCAACACCATCGAAGCCAGGCCGCAGGTACTAAGAAACAACACATACTCTCTTGTTTGCTACTTCCCCTAAAGCGATGCGTTTCTGAAACGGTGAAACCTCTTGCATTTCTGAAACAGTGAGACCTCTTGCATTACCTGAATAGATGATCACATCACTTGTAGCATGAGTATAGGCTAAAGAATTTTTTAGGATCCATCTTATATGAGTATATTTTGTTTATCACACAACACACGACACATGTAAATCTAGAAGTATGGTTGATTCTTGTTGTGAACTATGAGCTTTTTTATTTTGAGGGAATTGTGAACTATGAGCTCCTAGGTTAGCTATGAATAGGCTTTTTAGTTGGTCATGTACATATGGATAGGCTCATTAGGCACCTAAACCAGTCACTTGTATGTATTGACCCATGTGATTTTTGCTTAGATGGGAGCTGCTTTGTTGTCGCAGAAGACACACAGTGAAATATACATTTTACTCATATCAGATGCTATTTGTGGTAGTTCAAGCAAGCTATTAGTTTTTAATTCGCTGAAAATGGTTTCATCTTTCACAAAAGGACATAAAAGTACCACTAGCATTTATGTTCTGGTTCATATCCACATATTAACTCAGCAAATGCTTAGAGTACAAAAGTAAGCAGGTTTGTCTTGCTTTCGGTAAATGAAAGCTAGCCTTATAGTGAACCATTTCACCTGTGCAGGATGCATACATGAGTTCTACACAAGATGCACCCTTTACCTTGATAAATCTGTTTTGTTGTCTGACAACAAAAAACAGTTGTTTGCTTTTGTAGTGTTGAACCTGGGATGAATGATGGTTTCGTATAGGCTGGTGTTTTCAAAAGCGCAAAGGCACCACAAACTATGTCAACAAAAAGGCGCAGGGATCCTAGAGACACAGGAAATAAGAGTACACTTGATTCAAATAGGGAGAATGGCTCGGTTGCCCCGATAGCTCTCTATCGAGAGCAGAAAATAAACCCAAAGACAAGGATGAGATTGGTTTGCTACATAGCGGGTCGACAAGCTCCAAAAGAAACAGATTGGTTTGCTAAAGCAACTTGTAGAAAAAGAGGAGGCTTTGAGGTCTGCCGAGAGCGTTGTCGTATATTTGACAATTTTTGGGTTGAGACGCCAAGTTGTTGAGAAAGAAGCTTTGATCAAATATGCTAATTCTCACCACCACCACCACAACAAGCATCACCACGATGAGATCCAATGGCTGCTACCGAAGGAACTCGAGCCAAAGGGTATGATGCCTCTCTAATTTCTCCTTCTTTGATGAATAAAGGAATTTATACTGCTATGTGTTGGGAGGCAAGGAGTCAACAATTCCGTTTCCTCCAAGATGGATATTATTGTCTTTTAGCCAGGTAGGTTAGGGACCCAATCAACCACCTTAATGTTCTTAGGTGGAAAAGACCTAAATGCAGGCTACATTCCTTCAATGACATTCATTTTTTTTCTTAGGAATAACTGCACAATTACTTGGAGTTAAGTAGGGCAGCCATTTTAAAACTTCCAAACATCAGTGGTAACTGCTTTTTGTACAAGGCACATTATATCCATTTGCACTATTATAGTTCCTGATGACATGCATACATCTTGCTGTTTGGAAACTGCTTCTTGGGAATAATATTGGATCTTTCCTGAGATGGTTTACTATATTAATGCCTCGAAATCATTAAGCCAGTAATAAGGTTGCATTTGATCACATTGAGGTAACATTCTAATTTGTGCCATCACAGCTTCAGAAAGGTGGGTGAAACCTGAAGGATCACGGGATCTACACCTCTTCGTGCAAACAACCTTTCACTTTTGATATTTATTTTCTATTGAAACTGCAAAATGTCGTTCTAGGGCTGGATGTCTAAATGTTGATATCTGGATGCTTGTAAATTTATACCATGAATCATTTTTTATGCTGCTACTTTTCTTCCAGAATTTGTATCTCTTTCGTCCAAATTGTCGTAATGTGCATTGCATTTCTACTGCTTTATCTTATTGTTACGTTTGCGTCTGCCATTGCTTTCATAGTCTGTATTGTAGCTCGGATCTGAAGCATATCATTGCTTGCATGCACCTGTATGACTCATATCGCATAAAACTAATCAGAAGGAGCGCCCTCCCACCTGGCAACGCCCAGCTACCTCTCAGGAGGCCCGCAATGGCGGGCCCCAACCACTAGTCTCTTGCAGATATGCTATAATCAGTATAGATCCCGTAAAATGCACCGTATAGATCCCATAAAACGGCTGACTCCTAAAAAATACTATAGGTCCCCATATATTATCCCCTACATACCTCAAATCTGCAGTTTTTGAGCTGTTTGGCAAGTCCCCGACTCCCCGTATATTAAAACTATAAACCAGTCAACGCCGGAGCAGGCGGAGGACCTGGGTAGCGGACGACCGGAGCGTTGCCGGAGCAGGGTGTGGAGCTCGGTGGCGGCCACCATAGCGTCACCGGAGTAGGCGGACGGCAGGAGCGTCGGTGGAGCAGGCGGAGGAGCTCAGCAGCAGCCGCCGGAGTGTTGCCGGAGTAGGCGGACGGCCGGAGCGTTGCCGGAGTAGGTGGAGGAGCTCGACAGCGGCCGCCAGAGCATCGCCGGAGTAGGTGGACTGCCGGAGCAGCGCCGAAGCCTCGCCGGTTTTTTTATGAGACAATACTCATAGATTTTGCACAATAAAATTTTACGTGCTAATTTCAAAAGAAAAAAGAGATTGCCATGGCAGTCTCAAATAAAAAAAAGGTTTGTTAAAAAAAAAGGCATGGTCGAAATAGCAGTAAATTTGCCATTGACAATGAAAAAAAATCATTTTCCATTAGAACAATCTTGGAATGTTGTATAAACTTAAGTTTGCCCATGGCTAGAACATGAGAAAGCTTTCCATGGGTAATTTGCCGCTGTTATCTAGTCTAATTAATTTAATTGACATGGTCTAAATACTAAGACTGTGATGCTACATACAGTAAAATCACGATGGCCAAATTTGCCATGATAATAAAAAGAAATTTGCCATGATACATAAAGTAAATTTGCCATGATGTGTGAAACAAATTTTCCATGTTTCAAAAAGATAAATGGCCATGTTCTAAAATGTATTCACCATGGTCCACCAAGTACAAAGCCATAGTACAAAAAGTAAATTTTCCGTGGTCCAAATATATATAAAAAATCATGGTAACAAAAATAAATTTCCATGACCAAAATAAAAGTTTTTCGTGATAAAAAAAGAAACTTTCCATGGTTTGTGAAACAAATTTTCCATGTTCCACACTTTTTTGCCATGGTAACATGTATGACATGTTCCATTTTTTTGCTTTGCACAAAAAAATTTACCATGGCAAATTATTAACCATGGTCCACCAAGTAAAAAGCCATGCTACAAAAAATAAATTTGGCATGGTACAAAGTATAAAAAAAATCACTGTAACAAAAATAAATTTGGCACGGTCAAAACCTAAGTTTGCGTGACAAATTATCATGAGTGGATGATATGTCAAATACATAGAATTGCTTAATAATCCTGATTGATTTTTTTTACAAAACAAGACAGCAATCATTTGTCTAGTACAATGGTAACTATGCAGTTAAAATATTTGCCATGGTCCATAAACTAAATTTGCCATGTTTCAGAAAGCAAATTTGCCATGACCCATAGAGTAAATTTGCCATGGTTAAGTGAGAAAAAAAAATCCTAAAGCTTGCCATGTGAGTGTTGCAAAAAGATCTAAATTTACCATGTATGGGAGACAAAAAATGTTATGAATTTGCCATGTGGAAATTTAGAAATACTTCTAAGTTTGCCATGGGTAGTAAAACATGATTATAATGATCTCCACACATGATTCTGTTTTTTTTTTCACATTTTGTCGTGAATTAGAGATCATATTTCTAATTTTGGGAACTTGACAACTTTGGGAATCTGTAATAATTACATGGATAATTTAAGAGTTTTTTTCTAGGGATTTAGTTCTCCGAAACACATGGTGAATTTAGTTGTCAAGGCAAATTTACGTGAGAAGGCAAATTTAGTTCTTTGAAAACATGCCAAATTAGGAAATGTGTAATGTACGTTGAAGAAGACACAAGCATAGCAGATAAAAAATGATTGATTGCAGTAGCAGCAAAACTAAATAGAAACATGGCAAATTTAGTTGAAATGGCGAAATTCTGGTGAGATGGAAAATTTAGTTCTCTGGAACCATGGCAACTTTGGAAAATCTGTAATGTGCCCTGAAGAAGAAGACACAAATCAAAATTGATTGGTTGACCTAAAATTGATTGATTAAAGCAGCAGCAGCAAGCAAGCGAGCAACACTAAATTGACCTGAGATGGGAGGGAGAAGAGGCACTCACGGCCGACGAGGGACTCAAGCGCACGTCTAGCCGACGGACGCCATACGAGGCCGGGCAAGACGATGACGAGCGAACGCGGTGCTCCTCCACGCGCTAGCACTCGTCCATGCACGGACACCGAAGACACTCCCGTGGTCCTCCTCGTGCGGCTGCCGCGGACTGCCTCTGCTCCTTCACACGCGGCGACGGAGCGGGCATCCGCGATGGCTCACGCGCGACGGAACTGGCCGTGACCACGCAGCTCCGTCCGACGGGCTGACTCCGTGATCTACTCCCTAGCGAAGATGGAAACGGAAACTACTAGAGGAGGCCGGGCCCTACTCGAGTCGTCCCCCTGGCGAAGATGAATACGACACCGCCTCACCGCCGACCGCCCCAATAAATATCCCCGGTTCCCACCCTAGCCCACCCAACAAGTACGCAAAGAAGCTCCTGTGTCTTTCGTTCGCTCTTCTGCCGCCGCATCTTTTTGCTACTAACTAGGTTTTCGTTTCGCCTCCCAATCCTCCAATCGATGGCGGCCGAGGAAGGCGAGAAGAAGATGATCACGCTCAAGAGCTCGGACGGTGAGGAATTTCAGGTCGAGGAGGCGGTCGCCATGGAGTCGCAGACCATCCGCCATATGATCGAGGACGACTGCGCCGACAACGGGATCCCGCTCCCCAACGTCGACTCCAAGATCCTCTCCAAGGTCATCGAGTACTGCAAGAAGCACGTCCAGGCCAGCCCCAAACCGGCCGACTCCAGCGCCAGCTCCTCCACCTCTACTGCAGCCGCCGCCCCCGCTCCCGCTCCCGCCGAGGACCTCAAGAGCTTTGACACCGAGTTCGTCAAGGTCGACCAGGCCACCCTCTTCGACCTCATCCTGGCTGCAAACTACCTCAACATCAAGGGATTGCTCGACCTTACTTGCCAGACTGTTGCAGACATGATCAAGGGAAAGACTCCGGAGGAGATCCGCAAGATTTTCAACATCAAGAATGACTTCACACCCGAGGAGGAGGCGGAGATCCGCAGGGAGAACCAGTGGGCTTTTGAGTAAAAAAAGAGAAGCATGTAGCTAGGCACTGTTTTGTTGAATTACTGCTTACTATTTGTCTTTTTTTAGAGTTTCGTATTATGCAAGAAGAAACCTATATATCGTGGTAAGTGGTCATTACTTGTGAAACTGAATTGTTATTTGTCAAGTGGATGTTTTGATTGGTAACATCATCCTTAGCTGATTTATGCGTCTGATTTGAGATATTTTTGCCTATCTTGAAATAGCCTTTTTGTTTCTGATTTTATATCTACATATTTGCTAAAGAACTGTCAAAATCTGTCGACATGATTTTCATTTGGCTTCAGGTCGAGTTTAGTGACCGTCGGATCGTTGTCACGAATCTCAACACACCGCAGCAACATTGGCACGTGCAAATCGTTCTATAATTCTGTTGGATTCAAAAAAAAATTATGAATCGTTAAGCAAGGATTTGCTAAACCAACATGATTTCCCTAGTATTTCTGGTCGATGTAACTCGACAAGAAAAAAGGTCCGATGGACATACGCCTGTACTGGGCGAACAAACACAACAGCAACCAGACCACCTCAAAGTGCATGAATCGTTAAGCAAGGATCCAATGGTGTAGAAGATGATTGAGACTTTGTTAAATCTCAGTTGACCGAGATTTAACAAACCCCTTAATTTATTTATTTGAATGCTGCATAGAAGTGACGTGTCCTATCTGCACGACCTGTCACGCCAACCCTGCCTGCCTTGGATTTAACCTGACCATGAGCTCGAGCCTCGAGGTGCGTGTGCGTGCGATGTGCACGCCAACCCTGACTTCCCACGCGCCAAAACCCGCAAGGCACGCCACCTTCCAACTCGCCGGTTCACGCTGCCATTACTGCACGAGCACCGACCTCTCCTCCAGTTGTCTGTGGTCGATGCCCCGAGCACCTTAAAAACGGACAGGCACCCTCCAGTCGTGTGCACTCTCCACACTCTTCCTCGCAACACTCCTCCCATTCCATTCGCTCCACTGCCCCGAGAGGCCGAGACGAGATGGCTGCCCGCACCGCCGTCCCCTTCCTCCCGGAGGGGGCGACGGCTCTGCGGATTCCCACCGATCGCCCGGCCTTCTACGACATCTTCAAGGGGTACGATGTCCTCCCGGCCGCCACCGCCGTCCGCCTGGCCGTCCCGCCGTCGCAGACGCCCCGATCCCGTCCGGAGCTCGCGTACGTTACGCTGCGTCGCAGCCCCAGCCCGGAGGAGGAGCTCTACGCGAAGCGCTTCGCGTACGCGTACATCATCACCCCGGGGACAGGATCTCCTCGCGCGAGGAGGCGCGGCCGCGATCTGGATCTTGGCGGCTTGCTCCGGGCGGTGGCCTTGGGCGGCGGCGTGGTCATCTGGTGGCAGGCCGGTGCGGCGGCGTGGAGAGGACGCCGTGGAGGACCAAGCAGATCAGGCTGGTTGCATGCGGCGGTGGCCTCCGGTCATGGCCTGGCCAGGGTGGTCGCCTCGCTGCGCGGTGGCGGGTGCCGGGGCGACGGCCGGTGAGGTCCAGGTCGTCCCCGGCTGCACAGCGTGGAGTTACCCATGTCCAAGGTGGAGTTTCTCGGGCGGTCCAGTGGCTTTGACCCTGGTTCTGCGCGGTACATAGACGGTGAAGAGCGTGCTTGGGATTCATCCTAGCAACTCTTCCGACATTGCGCGATGGGGTGGCAGCCCTCCCTCCATGCTCCAGTGGTGGCGCCCTTCGGCAGTGGCCGAAGCGTCGGGATACACCACGGTGGCAGTGTGGCTGTGGATAATCGTCGGATTTGGGCGGACAGACCCGAGTAGGTTTTAAGGTGGTCTTGCAGATGGTAGCTTTTAAGGTGGTCTTGCAGATGCACAACTGTCAGTTGGAGTCTCGTGCGGCAGATCCGGGTGAAGATCTTGTCTTCGGCAGTTTGACGGCTGGCTGAAACTGGTGATGACGACGCAATGGCGTCGTTTCCTTCTTGAAGGCATCATCGAGGTGAAGCTACCAACTCCTTCCACTATCTCCGGGGGAAACCCAAGATCAGTCGATCGGATGACGGCGGCGCCCTTGTGTCATTCCCTCCTTGGGGGTGTCATTCTTGGAGGTGTGCATTGGCTTGAGGAACCAGTGGACGGTTCCAGCGGTGGAGCAACGTTCCATGTGACCAATCGATGGCGTGACGCGACAGGGTCTCGGCGACGGATGTGTGATTATGGACGCGCGTAGGGAGGAGGCATTGTCTGGCGTCATGGGGGCGCGACGGCAGGCCTGACAAGGTCGATGCGTCAGTACCTGCTCTGAAGATATATCAGTGGAAGACGACGGCGATGACCTATGAAAGTGTGTTCGGCCGGTGTATGCCGACCTGATATGTGGCTTGATTAGGGCCTCCGGCTTTAGATGTTAGGCTTAGGTGAGAGGACTGGGTATTCGGCTCAGAGCCTCAGACTGTCTGCACCCCTTCATCAGGTGGATAGGAGTAGCGACAGATGTTGCTAAGATGGCTGACGGTGTCCTGGACTAGGAGGTACTAACCTAGTCGGCCCGT
Source organism: Thinopyrum elongatum (assembly GCA_011799875.1). NCBI lineage: Eukaryota > Viridiplantae > Streptophyta > Magnoliopsida > Poales > Poaceae > Thinopyrum > Thinopyrum elongatum. The sequence continues at coordinate 537,706,998 of CM022301.1, read as the reverse complement.
ATTCCTTGGACTGGGCCAGTGGGCCCTCATTCCTCTCAAGAGGGACTCCGGAAGCCGCACGCTGGAGGCGAGGTCGAGACTATATCTACCGAAGACTTGACATGTACTCCAAGACTTCTCATGCCGCCTTCACATCTAGATACCGACCTTGTAATTCTAGATACCCTACCTGGCGTGTATATAAGCCATAGGGCTTAGTCCGTAGAGCGGACTTCAACACAATCGCATTCATCTAGCCCTAAATTTAGAACACATCTCACGATCTCGAGGTAGATCAACTCTGTACTCGATACATCTTCATTGATACAAACAAGAGCAGGACGTAGGGTTTACCTCCATCAAGAGGGCCCGAACCTGGGTAAACATCGTCTCCCTTGTTCATGTTACCATCTATCTGAGATCCGCAGCTCGGGACCCCCCTACCCCGAGGTCTGCCGGTTTTCACACCGACAATGGTGGCTTCAGACATATTGATGTATTATTTTGTAAGATCATTGTGAATAATTAATAAAATAGATGCATGCATCATCCAGATGCAGAGGCCGGGGGTCAACCTTCTTTTCTAAAAAAATGAGATTTTCACAAATAAAATAACAAACACAATATAGCATAATACATGATATCTAAAATCTTAGGCGATTTGCATTTCATATGTCGGTAAACAATTCAGTCAGCAGGGACATAGGGTACCATCATGTAGGCAACAATTTGAAAGGAGTGGTTATTTTTTTAGGTGACTTAGAAATAGTTATATCTAAGTAACCATTTATAGCCGATTGATTAGGACCTTCATACCCTTTTTGTATTTGTATGAATCTCAATGCTCTCAGATCATTCTTAGTGCCAAACTAAAAGTAGTTATTTTCCAATCACCCAAGTAATAGCAAACCTGAAATTTATATTGCTACCTTAAATCATAAAAACAAATATCACCTGTAGGAGATGAAAAATTAGCAATAAAAACTTGGAGACCAAACAGACGAGCAATTCAACATACAGAATGTAAAAGTGTCAAATACTCCAGATACTAACACACAATTTGTATAATTTTGGGATGACTTTGCTATGTACTTCTATAATAAGTTCTAGAAAACTTAGCGGTACTGTTATTGTATAATCCACATGCACATACATAAAAAATGTAAGCACATAAAGGGGCTCTTTGTGCATACGTAGGATAAATTTGGGAATTCTTAGATCATATGTTGAATTAATGGAGCTTTTCTTATATAAAAAATATATTTGATTTAAAATTTCTGTATAACTAACTATTTTTTGGCCCACCTTGCAATTGAATTCCTCATACGCAATTAAGTTACAATAATATAAGTTTTCAAAACATAAATATTTATTTAAAATAACATATATAATCCCAGTCAAGCCGCGCAAATGCGTGGGTAACACCGCTAGTTACTATATATCCCAACATGGAAGCAATGTATGATGTTGAAAGAAAGGACTTGGTACTAATTACTAGACTGAACTTCAGGACTTACTGCACCTGCTTTTGCTTTTGGGTGTATGACATGTGGACATGTTGGGTCCACATGTCATACACCAAAAGGCAGGTGCAATTAAGTCACTCAAGCTGCCTCCCGGATCTCTACTCCTAAAGAGGTGGAGTCCGTAGGTCGTTTTGTTGGTTCGCTATTTGTCCCTTCATCGATCCACCTCGCCAGCCCCCATCTTTCTAGCGCTAAATACCACCTCTTTTGTTTCTTAACTTTGCATTCCCTACCAACTATGTTTTGTTTAAAAAAATTAGCACACAATATTTCCCATTAACTCTCTTCTAGAAAAAATCGGGACACAATCACCTCCTTCCGATTAAATCTCCTCGTACGCAGATGGCATTCCTTGTTTGACTGTCGCTTGTCTGCCTCCCTCGGATTTAATGCCATCGACACAACTAGGAACAAGATCCTATGATCCTTTTGGTGAGCCCTCTTCCATCCTCCACACTCTTTTTTTCTTTTCACGACAGCCTAGGATCATCCTTCTCATTCCCTTGATCTTGTTCTCCACAACCATGGTATAAAACGTTTCTGGTCGAGATGACAAACACTATTGGTGGCGGCACAACGATTTGGTGTTGAGGTTCCGCCGTCATCACCATCGTGACCTCGATCCTATGGAAGAATCAACGCGGCATCATCCTTCAGCCTCTCAACCAAGGGCGCCACTGTCTCTCACGCCTCACGCCTCGACCATCAGGTTGGTTCCTCTGTTCCTCAGTACAACGGCACCCACCATTACAAATCATAGCTTTGCATTAGTCCTCCATGAAGGAAATATGCCCTAGAGGCAATAATAAAGTTGTTATTTTATATTTCCTTATTCATGATAAAGGTTTATTATTCATGCTAGAATTGTATTGATCGGAAACCATAATACATGTGTGAATACATAGACAAAACACCGTGTCCCTAGTAAGCCTCTACTAGACTAGCTCGTTGATCAAAGATGGTTAAGGTTTCCTGACCATGGACATGAGTTGTCATTTGATAACGGGATCAGATCATTAGGAGAATGATGTGATGGACAAGACCCATCCGTTAGCTTGGCATAATGATCGTTCAGTTTTATTGCTATTGCTTTCTTCATGTCAAATACATATTCCTTCGACTATGAGATTATGCAACTCCCGGATACTGGAGGAATACTTTGTGTGCTATCAAACGTCACAACGTAACTGGGTGATCATAAAGATGCTCTACAGGTATCTCCGAAGGTGTTTGTTGAGTTGGCATAGATCGAGATTAGGATTTGTCACTCCGAGTTTCGGAGAGGTATCTCTGGGCCCTCTTGGTAATACACATCATAAGCTTGCAAGCAAATGACTAAGGAGTTAGTTACGAGGTGATGTATTACGGAACGAGTAAAGAGACTTGCCGGTAACGAGATTGAACTAGGTATGAAGATACCGACGATCGAATCTCGGGCAAGTAACATACCGATTGACAAAGGGAATTACGTATGTTGTCATAACGGTTCGACCGATAAAGATCTTCGTAGAATATGTGGGAGCCAATATGAGCATCCAGGTTCCGCTATTGGTTATTGACCGGAGAGGTGTCTCGGTCATGTCTACATAGTTCTCGAACCCGTAGGGTCCGCACGCTTAACGTTCGATGACGATATAGTATTATTGAGTTATGTGATTTGGTGACCGAATGTTATTCGGAGTCCCGGATGAGATCACGGACATGACGAGGAGTCTCGAAATGGTCGAGAGGTAAAGATTGATATATATGACGATGGTATTCAGACACCGGAAGTGTTCCGGAGGGTACCGGGTACTTATCGGGTCACCGGAAAGGAGTTTCGGGCACCCCCGGCAAAGATATGGGCCTTATGGGCAGGAGAGGGAACACACCAGCCCACAAGGGGCTGGTGCGCCCCCTATAGAGGCCGGCCTATGAGGAGGAGAAGGAAAGAGGGGAGGGAAAGGAAAGTGTGGAGTAGGACTCCCCCTTCCTTCCATCTCCCCCCCCCCTCTTTCCTCCCCCCTTCTTCATATAAGGAAAGGGGGGGCGTAGGGCAAGGTAGCAGCCCTAGGGCTGCCGCCAGATCTCTTGGGGCGCCCTAGGGGCTGCCTCCTCCCCTCCCACCTATATATATGTGGGGAGGGGGCGCCACACAAGGACACAAGATTTTCTTAGCCGTGTGCGGCGCCCCCGTCCACCGTTTACTCCCTCGGTTATATTTTCGTGGTGCTTAGGCGAAGCCCTACGGAGATCACTTCACCATCACCATCACCACGCCGTCGTGCTGACGGAACTCATATACTACTTCGCCCGTCTTGCTGGATCAAGAAGGCGAGGACGTCACCGAGCTGAACGTGTGCAGAACGCGGAGGTGCCGTGCGTTCGGTACTAGATCGGTTGGAGCGCAAAGAAAGTTCAACTACATCAACTGCGTTGTGAAACGCTTCCGCTTACGGTTTACGAGGGTACGTAGACACACTCTCCCCTCTAGTTGCTATGCATCTCCTTGATAGATCTTGCGTGTGCGTAGAATTTTTTTGTTTTCCATGCAACGTTTTCCAACAGTGGTATCAGAGCCAGGTCTATGCGTAGATGATATGCATGAGTAGAACACAAAGAGTTATGGGCGGTGATAGTCATACTGCTTACCACCAACGTCTTATTTTGATTCGGCGGTATTGTGGGATGAAGCAGCCCGGACCAATCTTACATGTCCACGCACATGAGACCGGTTCCACCGACTGACATGCAACTAGTTTTGCATAAAGGTGGCTGACGAGTGTCTATTTCTCCTACTTTAGTTAAACCGAATTTGACTACGGCCGGTCCTTGAAGAAGGTTAAAACAGCAAACTTGACGAATCACCGTTGTGGTTTTTGCCGTAGGTAAGAACGGTTCTTGCTAGAAGACCGTAGCAGCCACGTAAAACTTGCAACAACAAAGTAGAGGACGTCTAACTTGTTTTTGCACACTTCTAAAAAAACTTGTTTTTGCAAGGCATGTTTTGATGTGATATGGTCAAGATATGATGTGATATACGTTGTTGTATGAGATGATCATGGTTTGTAAGTTATCGGCAACTGGCAGGAGCCTTATGGTTGTCGCTTTATTGTATGAAATGCAAACGCTATGTAATTGCTTTACTTTATCACTATGCGTTAGCGATAGTTGTAGAAGCAATAATTGGCGAGACGACCACGACGCAACGATGGAGATCAAGGTGCCGAGCTGGTGACAATGGAGATCATGACAATGCTTTGGAGATGGAGATCAGAAGCACAAGATGATGGCCATATCATGTCACATATTTTGATTGCATGTGATGTTTATCCTTTATACATCTTATTTTGCTTAGAACGGCGGTAGCATTATAAGATGATCCCTTCACTTAATTTCAAGATAAAAGTGTTCTCCCTGAGTATGCACCGTTGCTACAGTTCGTCGTGTTGAGACACCACGTGATGATCGGGTGTGATAGACTCTACGTTCACATACAACGGGTGCAAGACAGTTTTGTACATGCGGAATACTTGGGTTAAATTTGACGAGCCTAGCATGTACAGACATGGCCTTGGAACACTGGAGACCGAAAGGTCGAATGTGAATCATATAGTAGATATGATCAACATAGAGATGTTCAACATTGATGACTACCCCATCTCACGTGATGATCGGACATGGGTTAGTTTATTGGGATCACGTATCACTTAGATGACTTGAGGGACGTCTATTTAAGTGGGAGTTCATTAGTAATTTGATTAATTGAACTTAATTTATCATGAACTTAGTCTTGATAGTTTTTGCATATCTATGTTGTAGATCAATAACTCGCGTATAGCACCCCTGATTTATTTTGATATGTTCCTAGAGAAAACTGAGTTGAAAGATGATAGTAGCAATGATGCGGACTGGGTCCGTGATCTGAGGATTATCCTTATTGCTGCACAGAAGAATTATGTCCTTGATGGACCGCTTGGTGACAAACCTATTGCAGGAGCAGATGCAGACGTTATGAACATTTGGCAAGCTTGATATGATGACTACTTGATAGTTTAGTGCGCCATGCTTTACATCTTAGAACCGGGACTTCAAAAACGTTTTGAACGCCTCGGAGCATATGAGATGTTCCAAAGAGCTGAAATTGGTATTTCAGACTCATGCCCGTGTCGAGAGGTACGAGACCTCTGACAAGTACTTTGCCTACAAGATGGAGGAGAATAGCTCAGCCAGTGAGCATGTGCTCAGAATGTCTAGGTACTACAATCACTTGAATCAAGTGGGAGTTAATCTTCCAGATAAGATAGTGATTGACAAATTTCTCTAGTCACTATCACCAAGCTACTAGAACTTCGTGATGAACTATAATATGCAAGGGATGACGAAAACGATTCCCGAGCTCTTCGCGATACTGAAATCGGTGAAGGTAGAAATCAAGAAAGAGCATCAAGCGTTGATGGTTGACAAGACCACTAGTTTCAAGAAAAAGGGCGAGGGAAAGAAAGGGAACTTCAAGAAGAATGGCAAGAAAGTTGTCGCTCCCATGATGAAGCCCAAAGCTGGACCCAAGCCTGAAACTGAGTGCTTCTACTGCAACGAAAATGGTTACTGGAAGCGGAACTACCCCAAATACTTGGCGGATAAGAAGGATGGCAAATTGAACAAAAGTATATTTGATATACATGTTATTGATGTGTATTTTACTAGTGTTCATAGTAGCCCCTGGGTATTTGATACCGGTTCAGTTGCTAAGATTAGTAACTCGAAACAGGAGTTGCAAAATGAACAGAGACTAGTTAATGACGAGGTGACAATGCGTGTTGGAAGTGATTCCAAGGTTGATAAGATCACCATCGCTCACTCCCTCTACCTTCGGGATTAGTGTTGGACCTAAATAAATAAATGTTATTTGGTGTTTGCGTTGAGCATGAATATGATTGGATCATGTTTATTGCGATACGGTTATTCATTTAAGTCAGAGAATAATTGTTGTTCTGTTTACATGAATAGAAAGTTCTATGGTCATACACTCAATATAAATGGTTCATTGAATCTCGATCGTAGTGATACACATATTCATAATATTGATGCCAAAAGATGCAAAGTTGATAATGATAGTGCAACATATTTGTGGCACTGCCGTTTAGGTCATATTGGTGTAAAGCGCATGAAGAAACTCCATGCAGATGGGCTTTTGGAATCACTTGATTATGAATCATTTGATACTTGCGAACCATGCCTCATGGGGAAGATGACTAAAACTCCGTTCTCTGGAACAATGGAGCGAGCTAATGACTTATTGGAAATAATACATACCGATGTATGCGGTCCGATTAGTGTTGAAGCACACGGCGGGTATCGTTATTTTCTGACCTTCACAGATGATTTAAGTTGGTATGGATATATCTACTTGATGAAACACAAGTCTGAAACATTTGAAAAGTTCAAAGAATTTCAGAGTGAAGTGTAGAATCATCGTAATAAAAAATAAAGTTTCTACGATCTGATCGCGGAGGCAAATATTTGAGTTACGAGTTTGGCCTTCATTTAAAACAATGTGGAATAGTTTCACAATTCACGCCACCTAGAACACCACAGTGTAATGGTGTGTCCGAACGTCGTAACCGTACTTTATTGGATATGGTGCATTCTATGATGTCTCTTACCGATTTACCACTATCGTTTTGGGGTTATGCATTAGAGACAGCTGCATTCATGTTAAATAGGGCACCGTCTAAATCCGTTGAGATGACACCGTATGAACTGTGGTTTGGCAAGAAACCTAAGCTGTCGTTTCTTAAGGTTTGGGGTTACGACACTTATGTCAAAAGGCTTCAGCCTAATAAGCTCGAACCCAAATCGCAGAAGTGTGTCTTCATAGTATACCCTAAGGAAACAATTGGGTACACCTTCTACCACAGATCCGAAGGCAAGATCTTTGTTGTCAAGAATGGAACCTTTCTAGAGAAGGAGTTTCTCTCGAAAGAAGTAAGTGGGAGGAAAGTAGAACTTGATGAGGTAATTGTACCTTCTCTCGAATTCGAAAGTAGCACATCAGAGAAAACTGTTCCCGTGATGCCTACACCAACTAGAGAGGAAGCTAATGATGATGATCGTGAAACTTCGGATCAAGTTACTACAGAACTTCGTAGGTCAACTAGAACACGATCCACACCAGAGTGGTACGGGAATCCTGTACTGGAAGTCATGTTACTAGACCAAGACGAACCTACGAACTATGAAGAAGCTATGATGAGCCCAGATTCCAACAGATGGCTTGAGGCCATGAAATCTGTGATAGGATCCATGTATGAGAACAAAGTGTGGACTTTGGTGGATTTGCCCGATGATCGGCAAGACATAGAAAATAAATGGATCTTCAAGAAGAAAACTGACGCTGATGGTAATGTTACTGTCTACGAAGCTCGACTTGTTGCGAAAGGTTTTCGACAAGTTCAAGGAGTTGACTACAATAAGACTGTCTCACCCGTAGCGATGCTTAAGTCTGTCCGAATCATGTTAGCAATTGCCGCATTTTATGATTATGAAATCTGACAAATGGATGTCAAAACTACATTCCTTAATGGATATCTCAAAGAAGAGTTGTATATGATGCAACCAGAAGGTTTTGTCGATCCTAAAGATGCTAACAAAGTGTGCAAGCTCCAGCGATCCATCTATGGACTGGTGCAAGCATCTCGGAGTTGGAATATACACTTTGATAAGGTGATCAAAGCATATGGTTTTATACAGACTTACGGTGAAGCCTGTATTTACAAGAAAGTGAGTGGGAGCTCTGTAGCATTTCTGATATTATATGTGGATGACATATTGCTGATTGGAAATGATATAGAATTTCTGGATAGCATAAAAGGATACTTGAATAAGAATTTTTTAATAAAAGACCTCGGTGAAGCTGCTTACGTATTGAGCATCAAGATCTATAGGGATAGATCGAGACAATTAATAGGACTTTCACAAAGCACATACCTTGACAAAGTTTTGAAGGAGTTCAAAATGGATCAGTCAAAGAAAGGGTTCTTGCCTGTATTCAAGGTGTAAAATTGAGTAAGACTCAAAGCCCGACCACGGCAGAAGATAGAGAGAGAATGAAAGTCATTCCCTATGCCTCAGCCATAGGTTCTATAAAGTATGCCATGCTGTGTACCAAACCTGTTGTGTACCTTGCCATTAGTTTGGCAATGGGGTACAATAGTGATCCAGGAGTAGATCACTAGACAGTGGTCAAAATTATCCTTAGAGGACTAAAGAAATATTTCTCGGTTATGGAGGTGATAAAGAGTTCGTCGTAAAGAGTTACATCGATGCAAGTTTTTACACCGATCCAGATGACTCTGAGTCTCAATCTAGATACGTATTGAAAGTCGGAGCAATTAGCTAGAGTAGCACCATGCAGAGCATTGTAGACATAGAAATTTGCAAATATACATACGGATCTGAATGTGACAAACCCGTTGACTAAACTTCTCTCACAAGCAAAACATGATCACACCTTAGTACTCTTTGGGTGTTAATCATATGGCGATGTGAACTAGATTATTGACTCTATTAAACCCTTTGGGTGTTTGTCACATGGTGATGTGAACTATGGGTGTCAATCGCATGACGATGTGAACTATTGGTGTTAAATCACATGGCGATGTGAACTAGATTATTGACTCTAGTGCAAGTGGGAGACTGAAGGAAATATGCCCTAGAGGCAATAATAAAGTTGTTATTTTATATTTTCCTTATTCATGATAAAAGTTTATTATTCGTGCTAGAATTGTATTGATCGGAAACCATAATACATGTGTGAATACATAGACAAAACACCGTGTCCCTAGTAAGCCTCTACTAGACTAGCTCGTTGATCAAAGATGGTTAAGGTTTCCTGACCATGGACATGAGTTGTCATTTGATAACGGGATCACATCATTAGGAGAATGATGTGATGGACAAGACTCATTCATTAGCTTAGCATAATGATCGTTCAGTTTTATTGCTATTACTTTCTTCATGTCAAATACATATTCCTTCGACTATGAGATTATGCAACTCCCGGATACCGGAGGAATACTTTGTGTGCTATCAAACGTCACAACGTAACTGGGTGATCATAAAGATGCTCTACAGGTATCTTCGAAGGTGTTTGTTGAGTTAGCATAGATCGAGATTAGGATTTGTCACTCCGAGTTTCGGAGAGGTATCTCTGGGCCCTCTCGGTAATACACATCATAAGCTTGCAAGCAAATGACTAAGGAGTTAGTTACGAGGTGATGTATTACCGAACAAGTAAAGAGACTTGCTGGTAATGAGATTGAACTAGGTATGAAGATACCGACGATCGAATCTCGGGCAAGTAACATACCGATTGACAAAGGGAATTACGTATGTTGTCATAACGGTTCGACTGATAAAGATCTTCGTAGAATATGTGGGAGCCAATATGAGTATCCAGGTTCTGCTATTGGTTATTGACCGGAGAGGTGTCTCGGTCATGTCTACATAGTTCTCGAACCCATAGGGTCCGCACGCTTAACGTTCGATGACGATATAGTATTATATGAGTTATGTGATTTGGTGGCCGAATGTTGTTCGGAGTCCCGGATGAGATCACAGACATGACAAGGAGGCTCGAAATGGTCAAGAGGTAAAGATTGATATATAGGACGATGGTATTCAGACACCGGAAGTGTTCCAGAGGGTACCGGGTACTTATCGGGTCATCGGAAAGGAGTTTCGGGCACCCCCGGCAAAGATATGGGCCTTATGGGCCAGAAGAGGGAACACACCAGCCCACAAGGGGCTGGTGCGCCCCCTATAGAGGCCGGCCTATGAGGAGGAGAAGGAAAGAGGGGAGGGAAAGGAAAGTGTGGAGTAGGACTCCCCCTTCCTTCCCTCTCCCCCCCTCTTTCCTCCCCCTTCTTCATATAAGGAAATGGGGGGCGCAGGGCAAGGCAGCAGCCCTAGGGCTGCCGCCAGGTCTCCTGGGGCACCCTAGGGGCTGCCTCCTCCCCTCCCACCTATATATATGTGGGGAGGGGCGCCACACAAGGACACAAGATTGTCTTAGCCGTGTGCGGCGCCCCCGTCCACCGTTTACTCCCTCGGTCATATTTTCGTGGTGCTTAGGCGAAGCCCTGCGGAGATCACTTCACCATCACCGTCACCATGCCGTCGTGCTGATGGAACTCATCTACTACTTCGCCCGTCTTGCTGGATCAAGAAGGCGAGGACGTCACCGAGTTGAACGTGTGCAGAACGCGGAGGTGCCGTGCGTTCGGTACTAGATCGATTGGAGCGCGAAGAAAATTCAACTACATCAACCGCGTTGTGAAGCGCTTCCGCTTACGATCTACGAGGGTACGTAGACACACTCTCCCCTCTCGTTGCTATGCATCTCCTTGATAGATCTTGCGTGTGCGTAGAATTTTTTTTGTTTTCCATGCAACGTTTCCCAACACTCCATCCAAGGAACAATGCCCTGTGAAGCGATGGCACCAACACCACGTTTGGCAATCCATCTGATCACTTTGGTGAGGTTTCCATCTAACGATTATCTTTTGTTGTTTTCATCTAACAATTACATTCAAACCAGAGCGTACTATGGTCTATAACTTTGTAAATAATCATACTTTTGTTTTTTGTGGACATGTTTTAGCAAAGGATTAGCTAGGATATTGTATGGTTGTCAATATTTGGGTGAGGAGATAATTCTCTTGAGTAAATCTAAAGAGAATTTACTTAGAAGGACGAGCAAAGTTCTGAATTTTCCTGAAGGTGTGCTCACGATTTTCTTTTAAACTTGTACGTTAGACATGCCTGTATAGTTCTTTACATGCTAATTTTACTCTCTCGATGTTATACAATTTGGGTGTGCATATTAGTGACAATATACAGAGAAATTCATCAACAACAGGCTATTGCAGTAGCCAACCAAAATCTGCTCAAAGGAAGTGATAAAATACAATTTTTTGCTAAGATTTCTTATTCAAAGTCATGCTAAATGATCTACAAAAGATAGCTACCTACCATCATTACTTTTAGGTGGATGAATGTAGTGTCAAACCTGGGAGAGAAAAAAATTAAGGTAGCCCAACAAGAATAGCTTATTTAGACTAGAATTTGCAATTTGCAGTTGATGGCAATTCCTCATAATTAAATGCTATTGAAATATAAATTGAAAGCTTAATGGAGCCCATATATTTATGCATTCCAGTACTAGAAGGGAACAAGTGCCTAGATCAAATTTGTGACACCGCTTGTGGTAGGGCACCATGCATGTTTCGTGTCCTCTGGCTGGTAGTTGGTTATTTTCTTCAAGGTCACAATGAGCAGGTTACTCTTCTTTCTTCTTCCCTCGATACAAATGTGTAGACTAAAATGTTGTAGAATATCCACAATTGTGGATAAAAGATGTAAATCAATTCCCCCTTTTACAAGTTTCCTCTAAATTTCATATCCTAGCTTGTAGCCTTGAGTATTCATGGGGTAGTGATTTATATAACCCTGGTGGTGTAGGTGGCACCACCGATTAGGCCATGCGGAGGTACATTGCAAGTTTCCATGCCCCTAAAAATGTTGCATGAATGTTATCTCCACCATGCTGACAACCTGCCATTTGATTTGTCTTCGTAGATGTCATGCTTGCCATCCCCTATTTTACATTGGTTTGATCATTTATGTGCTTTCTTGGAGTGGAGAACATGTGTGAGAAGAGAAGAAGGGAGATGGGATTAAGGTGAAGAGGTAGATGCAAAAGGGTGTTTGATCTGACTATTGTTATACACTATTTTCTTATTTGAGAATGTATGTTACACAATATACGATGACTTGAATTGTTATCATCATATTCTTGGAAGGTTGAGCATTTGCATATGATATGGTGCCTCACTACATAGATTTTACATGAAACAAGTTCTCCAGATACTATATTTGTTTTTCTTTACTTTATGTGGGTCAAAATCATTGTTGTAATCCAACATTAAATTACTACTCTCTATTAAACTATACGACGGCCAAAAAATGAGATCAAAAAGAATATTATGATTCGATAAAGAAATATAATCTATAGAAGTACAATTTTCGTAGAAGATGGATTAGACTTTAGACATGACAACGATAATGAAAGTGAAGGAGGGGGAGGGGTGCCTTGAAATATATTTGCTCTGTCTTCTTGCAAGGAGAGGGTGGTGCCAAAAATGAAATGAGCGGGAGAGAGAATCAATTTGTGCAAAATGAATGAAAACATTAACTCATATCCACTTTGGAACAATTATATTGATCATTGTGATTTTTCATTGTTATGTGGCAACACACTAACATTTAGCTAGTTACTACCTCTGTCCTGGTTTATTGGTCCCCTTTGTATTTTGTGCTAAATTTTGACCATAGATTTAACTAACAAAATGTTAATGCATGTTATAAAAAATTATATTGTTGGATTCGTATTTGAACATAGTTTCCGATGATATTATTTGTGTTGTGTACAACCTATATTTTATTAGTTAAAATCATAATCAAAATATGACACTAAATATGAGGGGACTAATAAACCAGGATGGAGGTAGTACTATAGGGTGTGTGTGTGTGGCTTCTTCTATAGGTGCAGCGCATCACAGGTAGACAGAAAAAGAGAGAAATTCCGTTTTGCAAAAGAAAAGAAAAAGAAATTGCAGCAATCATATTCTATCAGCTGCTAACATGGATGCCCACCTTTGGTGCAACACGGGAAAATGATGGAAACTATCTTATGTTTTTGACTTTTTTTAACACAACCAATGAACAAACATCACTAAAAAGTCTGACATAAATCCAGGAAAAGCAAACATCAGTTCCAAGTCTCGAACTTGAACTCTGATGGGTTGGTTCCACCACAAAGTACCTAACCATCTGAGCTACGCTAAGTTCGCACACTTGTTTATACAACTAAAAGAAATGTAAGTTGCTCATACTTTAAAAATAAAGAATACCAAGCCATCAATTAAGTCTTTAAATCTTGAAGGCATGCAAAACCAAAATCATATTTGTTCAATAAAATATTTTCTCAGACCAAGGAATACCTCACTGCGGATTTTCATTTCAGAAAACCCATAACACAAAATCTGCTGATGAGGTTCAGGATCAACACCAAAATAAGCGGGCAAAAAACTCAGTTCAGGAACACAAAAACAAATGAAAAAACCCAAGAGATGCCAAACTTTGGCAATGTGCATTGCCCTCGGGTTTCATACAGCAAAAAAAATCAGTCACAAACAAGTTGGGGTGGACCAAAAGTGAAACTCATAAGATCCCAAAAAACTAGTCATGGTTCTGTCACGTGATCGTATCGACTGTCATATAAAGCCGTTGAGGGGGGAGTAAACTTTAGCTTTTTGCTTGGGAACTGCCAATAATGTGTTGAGCATGGAAGATATTGAAAACCCTTTGTTATGATGTTGACAGGAAAAAGCACACCTCTCAAAATGTATTCATCTCTATTTTAAGCTTCGGGCTCTGATACCTCTGCAAATCCCTGCTTCCCTTTACGAAGGGCCTATCTACTTACTTTCATGTTATTCACTTTTATTGTTGAGTCATCATCTTCTCATTTAAAGCACCAATCCTGAGAGTGCTATTGTCATTCTTATGCATTGAGTCGAGTCAATGTTGGATGTGACTATGACTGGATCTCTTCTACCCTGAATTATAATGTTTAGTCACTTCTTGAACCTCAGAGGTGCTTTGTATTTATGTTTTGCGGTCTCAGAAAGGTCTAACGAGATACGATGTTATCATATTATATCATAATTATTTGACAAAATGTTGGCATCCGAGATATCTTATTATGCCCGTTAGTTGCTTATGCTATTGTCATGAGTAAAAATGAGACATAAGTGTTATCATTCATGTGGTTAGTTCATAATCTTTGCTTAAAACTTGAACAATAGTTAAGCCTATATACAACAATATGAACAAAAGAGTTTGTAGAAGTTTTTCTTTATCACTTTCAGTTTGTCAACTGAATTGCTTGAGGATAAGCAATGAGATAAGCTTGGGGAGTTGATACATCCCAAATGTATCTACTTTTCCAAACACTTTTACTCTTGTTTTGGACTCTAATTTGCATGATTTGAATGAAACTAACACGGATTGACGTTGTTTTCAGCAGAATTGCCATGGTGTTATTTTTGTGCAGAAATAAAAGCTCTCGGATTGGGCTGAATGAAAAATATTGGCGAAGAGACCTACTGGAGGGGGCCACCCAGGAAGCATGAGCTCAGGGGGGCGCCCACCCACTCCCCCCAGGGCACGCCCTGTGAGCTCGTGGGCCCCACGAGCCTTCGTTTGCCCTAATTCCAGCTCCATAAATATCGTCTCGAGAAAAAAAAATCAGATAGAAAGTTTTATCCTGTTTTGCGAGACGAAGCCGCCGCCACCTCCTGTTCTTCATCGGGAGGGCTGATCTAGAGTCCGTTCGGAGCTCCAGAGAGGGGGATTCATCGCCGTCATCATCATCAACAATTTCATGGTGCTCACCACTGGGAGTGAGTAATTCCTTCGTAGGCTTGCTGGACGGTGATGGAGTTGGATGAGATTTGTCATGTAATCGAGTCAATTTGTTAGGGCTTGATCCCTAGTTCCACTATGTTCCAAGATTAATGTCGCTATGACTTTGATATGCTTAATGCTTGTCACTAGGTCCCGAGTGCCATGATTTCAGATCTGAACCCTCTATGTTTTCATGAATATATTTGAATTCCTGATCCTATCTGCTATTTATATGCACTTGTTATTGTTCTGATCCATAGACACCAAAGTGACAATAATTGGGATACTCTCCGAGAATGACTATAATTCGAGGAGTTCATGTATTCACCATGTGTTAATGCTTTGTTCCGGTTCTCTATTGCAAGGAGGCCTTAATATCTCTTAGTTTCCTTAAGGACCCCGCTGCCACGGGAGGGTAGGATAAAAGATGTCTTGCAATTTCTTATTATAAGCACGTATGACTATATATGAAATACATGCCTATATTACATTGATGAATTGGAGCTATTGTGTATCCCTCTAGGTTGTGACTGTTATATGATGAGTGTCATCCAACACAAATATCCATCACTGACCCAATGCCTACGCTTTCCTCATATTGGTCTTTGCTAAGTTACTATTGCTGCTGATGTTACAATCATCACAAACTGTTGTTGTTAATGTCCCTGCTACTATTGCTACTGTTACTGCCACTATCAAAACTATCAAACTACTGTGTTACTAAACACTTTGCAGCAGAAATATAATTTGCCAGGTGTGGTTGAATTGACAACTCAACTGCTAAGGCTCATAAATATTCTTTGGCTCCCCTTGTGTCGAGTCAATAAATTTGGGTGAAATACTACCCTTGAATACTATCACGATCCCCTATACTTGTGGTTTATCATTACGCCATTCCAGTTTGTGCCAGGATGGTTAGTTTAGGGCTAATTTCGTCGATCAGGAGTAGTTGCGGAGTTTTCACGGAGGGCGCCCTTCAGGTCATCGTCTCCGTCCCAAGTGGCTACAAGTTCTTGGTAAGTCTCACAAATTTTCCTCTCAATTAGATGCTTCTGAATCTCGTCGGGTTTACTGCTTCGTTAACCAATCGGGACTCTTTTCTTTTTCAATTGTTCCAAATTAACCTTGCCTAAAATTCTTATATGAACCCAATGCATTAAATTTTCCAACTTCTGAAATTCATTTGAACTCCACTTATTGAAAATATTCCTGTCAATTTCAAATTATTTGAGACTAAACAATCGCAAATCATGGCCACCAATCCCTTTAGCAGCCATGGTTGAAAAGTCAAGATTAAGGACTTCTCCTTATAAAAAATAATTTTGTATTTTAAAATTTTCTTATTACAATTATATCATCTAATACTAGAATATATAAATATCTGATATACAACTAATGCATCCAGGAAAAAGAAATATTTACCAAATCTTGAAAGTAGGAAATAAATGCATCCTCGTTCATGTCCATTAATCCAAGATCAGATTATATAAGCTG
Source organism: Thinopyrum elongatum (assembly GCA_011799875.1). Lineage (NCBI taxonomy): Eukaryota > Viridiplantae > Streptophyta > Magnoliopsida > Poales > Poaceae > Thinopyrum > Thinopyrum elongatum. The sequence continues at coordinate 537,690,487 of CM022301.1, read as the reverse complement.
GAGGATTTGGTAGCATATACTAACTAATGTTGCGTATCACAATTGTTGATTTGTCTCATTTAAGGCAAGATTCTCATTATTTGAGCACATTAAAACAATGATTTTAGCTGACCGCCTATATATATCATACGAGAAGGAGACCGAACGCAAGCCATCACTTGAGGAATTGACCACTATTTCATTTTTTGTTCTTGTGATCTTCGGTAGCAACAAGAAGTCAAGTGCAACACCATCGATGGCACGGGGGACCATGGTACACACCCTTTTGGTGCTGCTTCTGGGCGTTTGCTGCGCAACCACCATCGTCCATGGCAAGGAGTGGACCGTTGGTGACAACAAGGGATGGAGCTTCGGCGTCTCCGGATGGGAGAGTGGCAAGCGCATCCAGTCCGGCGACGTGCTTGGTGAGAACTCTAAAGATCAAGTGATTGGCTGTTCTTGATGTATATACGGTGTTCTGATCTGTATTCTTGTGTTAACTAATGCACGCAGTGTTCAAGTACAACCCGAGTATGCACAACGTGGTGCAGGTGGGAGAAGGCGACTACAACTCATGCAGGGTCTCGGGTCCGTCGAGGACCTACACCTCCGGCAATGACCACATCCAGCTCGCCCGCGGAGGCAAAGCGTTCTTCATCTGCAGCCTTCCGGGTCACTGCCAGCAAGGCATGAAGATCACTGTCACTGCTTAATAGATCTCACGCATATGCGTGTCTTTGTATTTGTACTTTTTTACCAAGTCTTTATGGTGTGCTAGCTCATGATGAATTGGTGATGGAAGAAATAAATTGATCCTAGTGTAGTGTTTGCATCATTTTTTCATGGAACCTTGATAAACCAACATCTATTTGGACTAGCTACTGGAAATATACGAGTAAACATAAGTTTCCACCATTCTACCAACCATACTTTGAACATTAAGGGCAAACGATTATGAATGTCTATGACAGTCAATTGAATTCGGAGTCTTTTTTAAAAATAGTTCACCAAAAGTACAAAGCATCCCAAACATAGTAAAAATTACATAGATGTTCTTGGACCATCAAACGACCACTACCGCCAAAACGAGCCGCTCACGCGCTGCTTGTCGGAGCCGGCCTGACCTTGTCGATTACAGCCGAGAAATCTTCGTACACGCGCCCTTAAGGACTAGTGTCACGGAGCCCCAGTCATCGAGTCAATTTAACAAACTAGATCCACCAATCCAGTAACACGGTCGACCTTCACATATAGGATATGCTCCTGGTTGGTTCTTGTCGGATTGAGGGTAGGCTTATGACGGCTCCACTCCATGATTTCAGTAGAGTTGTTTCAAACACCTCAACTTCAATTTCTTACTGGATTGGAGCTGGAGTAGCGTCTAGTTCATTTTACTGGAGCAGAGAAATGGTTGCTTCACCTGCTCCACTTCACCCACCATACCCCTCTCCCCTCGGAGTTCCTTTGAAACTACCCAATATGCCATCTTATTAACAAACACTAAGAACATCTCTAGTCAACCTCTTATAATTTACTCCCTCCGTTCCTTTATGTAAGGTGTATAATTGTTGACACGGTGACCAAGGCACATAACTATAGACAAGTTAGGAAAAAATTAACCTTGGCTAAATCATTGATTAGTGGTGAGTAAATCATTTAGGCTAGAAAAGTAAGAGATACACGCAATCGGGAGAGACACTTTCCTTTTTTTTCTTTACAGGGAGAGATACATGCAATCAGGGAAGAGATACTTTCCTTTTTCCTAGAGGGCTAAAAACGGAATTTTTGATGAATTAGAAGAAATGCACCTTACATTGTGAAATTTTATCAAAAAACAAATACACCTTATATAAAGTAATTGAGGGAGTATGCCTTTCTAAACTTAACTCCGTCAGATTTAAGGAGTTAAATTGTGGCCCAGCCTAACCAAACCCTATATTTAACTCCCTAAAATCCTTTTGACTAATTCTTCTATCCTTTTTAACATACATTTCAAACAATTGCATGGTATTTCATCAACCATTAGCATGATTTAAATTCAACATACACAACAAATCAACCATAAACATACATATAGTTCATCCAATCAAATAATACAAATTAAAAATGCATATAGTTCATCCAAAAACCACCATTGATTAAGTTTGATCCAAAAAATCAGGACATAACATGTGGTATGTCGTGGACCAAGCCCTATCCAGAAAAACACGAACTCAAGCACTTTCGTGCTCATCACCACCAAAGAAATCATTTTCGGGTGCTATGCAGTTTTACCATTTTTGGGTGGAACTTGCAGGTGCGCTAGATCTCTGAATGAATCATGCATGTCTTTTGTACCGCCGGGATCGATAGCAGGATAAATAATACATGATGCGATAGCATAGGGTGCCCGTTCAACAGAGTACTACAGTGTCACTTATTTTTATTTGGAAACGTGGAACTCTGTGGAAAATGGAATAACTTTTTTAGACACAGAAAATGTAATAGTTTGTACCTCCAACAGAGTACTAGCAGAATGAGCCCGGGCGAGGTAATGATTTGTTGTGCTAACCGAAATGCATTAGGCCCATTTCTGACCCTCTTGCTGTCTCCCCCAAATCAGCCGACCTCTGAATTTCTTTGCGTGTAAGTCTTGCATCGAGTTTTCTTGGTCGTGGTCGTTACTGGGCTAGTCCATTTTCACGCAGAGTCTGAAGAGAAATAGAAGGGAAAAGGAGAGCTCCAGGGATCGATCCCTGGTCGCCGCGAACATAGGAAGCGGTACAGTTATTGTATAATCCACATGTACATACATAAAAAAATGTAAGCATATAAAGGTGCTCTTTGTGCATATGTAGGATCAATTTGGGAATTCTTAGATCATATGTTGAATTAATGGAGCTTTTCTTATATAAAAATTATATTTGATTTAAAATTTCTGTATAACTACCTATTGTTTGGCCCACCTTGCAATTGAATTCCTCATACGCAATTTAGTACAATAATATAAGTTTCCAAAACATAAATATTTGGATGAAATACTACTCTTGAAGACTATTGCGATCCCCTGTCTCTATTCCTAATGTCTCACTAGGTAAGTCGTTTCGTTCGCTTCCCTCCCCTCTCCATCGATCGAAAGAAGTCGCCAGCCCTACCCCTCGCACGATCTCCACCACGTTTCCATTTTTTTTCCTATCCAAAAAAATCAGATCGCAATCCATCTTTCCTTTAACGCACATCTCTCCTGTAAAAAAATTGGGACACATTCCCCTCCTTCCCATTGACATGCGTTTCTCCTGAATATCTGGGATGCTATCCTCTCCTTCCCACTAATCTCTTAAATGCCTTTCCTAAAGATATCTCGGTCCTGCCCAGCTTGATCTAATTCAATTTAGACGAAGGACACCTTCAGGAACAAGACGATCTACTCAAAGGCTGGCTTGCTGCACGGCCGCCACCTCGCCCACTTCATCCCGCAGCCATCGTCGTCCTCCGCACGACCACACCAGCTTTCACGATTTGGGTCTGTGGCAGGCGTAAACTATGAGAATTTGACTGGTCGTTTTCATCGCAGGCGGCTGCGGCGAGGACGTGTGGAAGGCAACAGCTCGGACTTGATGCCCTTTGCCTCCGTCAAGGACACTGTCAAAGATGCGTAATCTCAATCCTCCTTTCGATGTATTTGTGCCCGTGAAACAAGTATTACGCCTGGCCGATGGCAAAACGCACACATGGCAAAGCTAGCTTGACTTGAGATGGATTGAATCTGGTACAGCGTGGCTAGCCAACAGGTGGATTGATTGATCGACCAGCAAAACACGCGCACACACTGGCATGTGTAACATATTTGTTGTTTGTACTTTTTCAACTCACGATGATTACAATGTAGGAGCTACATGCATTTATACTAACATAACATCATCTGCCCAAGTAGAGTTAGGATTTCTATACTACTTGGACAATCAATGAGATCAATAGGAAAGCAGAAGAGAGAACTAACAAGCTGGTGATTTTACTGTTTTATCTAGATTCATTGTGCTAACTCAAGTAGTTCTAACCTAGCTGTTATAGGATTCACCGATTTAGTCCATGTTTTGCTTTTCCATTTTTTAGTGAATGGGGTGGATTCTGAAATCTCATATTTCAGTTAGTTTTTGGTCGGTCAGCTTCAGTAGTAGGGTCCGTTTGGATGGAAGCCAACGACAACCCTGCCAAAAAAATTGGCGTTGACTGAGGACACATGCAAGCGTTTGGATGGCTGCCCAAATTTCTGATGTAGCCAATTTTTTGGTCAACACATTTTGTTTTTCCGCTAACCGCGGGGCGAATCGGCGGCGGCGAAACCTTCCGCTAAAAAGTTGGCATGCCTAGCGTTGGCAGGGCGGCTGCAGGCGCTATCCAAACAAGCCCGTATTCTCTCTTTTTTGTCCTAGTTGGTATTTCATATAGGCTACCTTGCTATGTTATATAAGATACTTCATATAGGAGGTCAAGCTTGAAAAAAGTAGACTTTTCGACAAGTCGAGAATCATGTTAACTAGGCTGTCATGATATTTCCCCTGCTTCAAAATGATCCATGAGATGTTAGTTAACATGCCTCTGAATGTTGATTGTTTTTTTATAGAATTTGACTGTTTATGTAGACTTTGGTTCATTATGACAACGACAAAGATCACTTTGAGGCGCTCGCCGTGGCAGACGGGGATGGGGTGGTGCCGGGCACACTGCTGATAACAAAAATGTTGTCACGCCTCCAAATGAGAACTGAACTTACTGCACAAATATTCAGTTATATATCAAGGCGGCAAATGTTTGCGTGTTCTGTAAAATAGCATGGCAAATTTTAATACAAATGTTGTCTGTCTTCAGTTATCTAAAAATTAGCATGGCAACTTTGTACATGATACAATCTTTCAGCATGGCAATTTTTTTAATAAATTGTAAAAAAGATGGTACCAAATAAACTTGTATACGGTCATGTAGCATCCTAATTTTTCGTATGGAAACTAAGCCATCAGTATCCTTCCAATGGTTTACTGAATGAACATCCGTTACTGAATTTAGAGATCGAGAAAGCATCAGGTTACCTGTGAAAACTCATGCAGGGAACAGGCGCTGCTGCTGCTCATCCCACAAATCCTCTGCTGATGCACCTCCTTACGGTGCGTTGTTCACTGCTGCCTCTCCCGACGCACTGTCCGCTCCCTATTCCTCCCTCCAACAGGTCATGCAGAACCTCTGCTGCAACTCCTCCATGGTGTGCCGGTGCAGGACCTCTGCTGCACTCCTCATTCCCTCACGATTGTTGTTTGGATAGCAACAGTGGGTAAAGAGGGCCGACGCGAGCAAATGAAGCAGCAGGTGAACCGATGCCTGCTCCGCCTGTCCGACAGGGACATGGAGGTCATGGCCACCAGCGAGATGGACGCTATTGTGCACTGACGAGCTCCTGGTCTTCCTCGCCGCCACCTTCCTACACGCGTCCGCCGAGCCCCCCCCCCCCCCCCCCCCCCCCCCCCCCACCCCCCCCCCCCCCCCCCCCCAGCGCCATGGTCCTTCCGCGTTCTTCAACACCCGCGCCCTCTGCACAGCGCCACCGGGTCCCCCGCCCATCGCTCCCCGGATTTGGTCGCGATCCATTATCTGGCCGCCGCAGCTCGCCGGAGTATTAGTCGGAAACGAGCTAAATTGGGGATCGCCGGGAGAGAGAAAGTGAGGGAGAGTGTGAAATGTGTGACCGCTTCGATGGGTGAGGGATAGTGATGGGTCGTGTCGTTGGATTCGATCGGTCTCTGGAACAAACGACTCCTGCTGATGACATGGCAATCCATGTGCGTCTTGATTGGTGCTTATGGTCCAACGGTAACAGATGCCCTTGGGACGAGATCGTTAAAACCTGACATTCAGTAGTTATCTTTTTCAAAAATAAAATCAAAAAATTGTGTGGGCGAAAATGGATCGTTCCTAAAAAAACGGATCCTGCTGCGGAGCAGTACAACCCGACCTCCTGCCCCACTCGATGGAGCATCTCTAGCAAATTTGGTATACCGCGTCCCGCAAAAATCGATCTACAGGACATTGCGAAACGTTTTCTTGCGCATTTTTACAGTATGACTTTTGTTCCGGCAGAACAGTTCTCGTAAAAATATTTCATGGTCCCGATAAAATTACACAACCGCCCTTAAAAACTCCCGCTAAATTACAATTGAGTATGCCTTGGCCGCTTCCACCATGAGGATCTCGTCAGGATGGACAGAGGGCCGACACTGGAGCTCACAGCAAGAAGAAACCATCCGCATCGATCTGGTGGCGATGGCAGCAACTAGCTGCGGCAGCAACAGCTAGCTAGCGCAGGCCACAGCAGCAACACCTAGCTAGCTAGCGGTGGCGGCGGCAGCAAGTTCGCAGGGCTGCAACTAGGGTACAGTGGTCGCCGACGTTGAGGTGTTGAGGCGAGGTCGCGCTCGGGGAAGACCATGGCGCGAGCTGAAAGTTCCCTCCTGCCAACTGTTTCTTATTTTTTAGGTCCAGTAAAAATTGCCCCCATTCCCATAGATATAGTGAAAGCGGCCCCGAAATATGCAGGATCCCGCAAAAAAGAATCCGGGATGGTTGAATATACGCGATCTATTCGGGGCGAAAAAAATTGCCTCCATCCCGTTAACCGGTGTATATTTTGCCGGATGGCCCGGTTTACGCTAGAGATGCTCTTAGCCCGAAAAGAAAAACAATCGAGACCCGGCACGCGCCACACATGGGGACAGATGGAGTGAGCGAATAAACCAAAGAGAAAAGTCTGAAAAAAACCTTGACTTCATAGAGCCGATCTGAATCGAATCCTGAATTCTCAATCCCTGAAATTAGCACCCTGTACTTGTCAATCCTGGTCAATCTGTCTTTAGACCTGTTTGTCACACCGGGAAAAAGGTCATTCCCGAACGGTATGCTCACGTGTCATCTACATGTTCTTCCTCACTCTCTAGCGCATGACCATGCAAACCCAAGAATATGCGGACAACACAGCTAACTTGTCATAAATAATAACTGTGTTACTTGGCAGTGGTTGCCTCTCCATTTGCATGGTGGAGGAAGAGATTAGCATGCTTGACATTGTGGATATGCATGCCATACATGTTTGTGCTCTTCAAGTTGGGAGAAGATGTGTGTGACAAGTGGACTAGCTTAGTCACTGAGAGAAGTTATGATCCCACTAGGGATTATCTGTTTCTCAGCACCCAAAATTAGTCTAGATCGGTAGAAGGTTGCGATTGACCGGGATCGATAAGTACGGAGTGCTAATTTCAGGGATTGAAAGTTCAGGATTTAATTCAAACTGGCTCTACGAGTTAAAGGTTTTTCTTTATATATTTCTCTAAACCAAACAGCGCTACGATTTGTGCAGATCAGACGATCACAAAAAATAGCCTGAAGCGAATTTAAAAATAGACGATTCAAAATTAGAAAATTTGTTCTTTTATACATGCGAAATTTGACATGCATTATCTTTATACATACCACCACACAAAATTTAAAAGGCCCGTGGCAACGCACAAGCATTCTACTAGTACTTGTGGGTTATTAGTAGGTCATTCCAGTTTGTGCCAGGATGGTTAGTTTAGGGCTAATTTCGTCGATCAGGAGTAGTTGCGGAGTTTTCATGGAGGGCGCCCTTGAGGTCATCGTCTCCGTCCCAAGTGGCTAAAGTTCTTGGTAAGTCTCACAAATTTTCCTCTCAATTAGATCCTTCTGAATCTCGCCGGGTTTACTGCTTCGTTAACCAATCGGGGCTCTTTTCTTTTTCAATTGTTCCAAATTAACCTAGCCTAAAATTCTTATATGAACCCAATGCATTAAATTTTCCAACTTCTGAAATTCATTTGAACTCCACTTATTGAAAATATTCCTGTCAATTTCAAATTATTTGAGACTAAACAATCGCAAATCATGGCCACCAATCCCTTTAGCAGCTATGGTTGTAAAGTCAAGATTAGGGACTTCACCTTATAAAAAATAATTTTGTATTTTAAAATTTTCTTATTACAATTATATCATCTAATACTAGTATATATAAATATCTGATATACAACTAATGCATCCAGGAAAAAGAAATATTTACTAAATCTTGAAAGTAGGAAATAAATGCATCCTTGTTCATTTCCATTAATCCAAGATCAGATTATATAAGTTGGAGGATTTGGTAGCATATACTAACTAATGTTGCATATCACAATTGTTGATTTTTCTCATTTAAGGCAAGATTCTCATTATTTGAGCACATTAAAACAACGATTTTAGCTGACCGCCTATATATATATCATACGAGAAGGCGACCTAACGCAAGCCATCACTTGAGGAATCGACCACTATTTCATTTTTTTTGTTCTTGTGATCTTCGGTAGCAACAAGAAGTTAAGAGCAACACCATCGATGGCACGGGGAACCATGGTACCCACCCTTTTGGTGCTGCTTCTGGCCGTTTGCTGCGCAACCACCGTCGTCCATGGCAAGGAGTGGACCGTTGGTGACAACAAGGGATGGAGCTTCGGCGTCTCCGGATGGGAGAGTGGCAAGCGCATCCAGTCCGGCGACGTGCTTGGTGAGAACTCTAAAGATCAAGTGATTGGCTGTTCTTGATGTATATATGGTGTTCTGATCTGTATTCTTGTGTTAACTAATGCACGCAGTGTTCAAGTACAACCCGAGTATGCACAACGTGGTGCAGGTGGGAGAAGGCGACTACAACTCATGCAGGGTCTCGGGTCCGTCGAGGACCTACACCTCCGGCAATGACCACATCCAGCTCGCCCGTGGAGGCAAAGCGTTCTTCATCTGCAGCCTTCCGGGTCACTGCCTGCAAGGCATGAAGATCGCTGTCACTGCTTAATAGATCTCACGCATATGCGTGTCTTTGTATTTGTACTTTTTTACCAAGTCATTATGGTGTGCTAGCTCATGATGAATTGGCGATGGAAGAAATAAATTGATCCTAGTGCAGTGTTTGCATGATTTTTTCATGGAACCTTGATAAACCAACATCTATTTGGACTAGCTACTAGAAATATACTAGTAGACATAAGTTTCCACCATTTCTACCAACGATACTTCGAACATTAAGGGCAAACGGTTATGAAGGTCTATCACAGTCAATTGAATTCGGAGTCTTTTTAAAAAATAGTTCACCAAAAGTACAAAGCATCCCAAACATAATAAAAATTACATAGATGTTCTTGGACCATCAAACGACCACTACCGCCAAAACGAGCCGCTCACGCGCTGCTTGTCAGAGCCGGCCTGACCTTGTCGATTACAGCCGAGAAATCTTCGTACACGCGCCCTTAAGGACTAGTGCCTCGGAGCCCTAGTCATCGAGTCAATTGAACAAACTAGATCCACCATTCCAGTAACACGGTCGACCTTCACATATAGGATATGCTCCTGGTTGGTTCTTGTCGGGTTGAGGGTAGGCTTATGACTGCTCCACTCCATGATTTCAGTAGAGTTGTTTCAAACACCTCAACTTCAATTTCTTAGTGGATTGGAGCTGGAGTAGCATCTACACTAGTAGAAAACAGGGTTTTGGTTGAGGCCAGGATAAGGGCATTAATCCCGGTTCACTCACGAACCGGGACCAAAGGGTGCATCAGTCCCGGTTCGTGAGGCCAGGGCGCCGGCCGGGCCTCGGGGGCCATTGGTCCCGGTTCCAGACACGAACCGGGACCAATGGGCCTCGCTCCTGGCCCAGCACCTTTAGTCCCGGTTGGTGGCTGGAACCGGGAACCGGGACTAAAGAGAAGCCTATATATACCCCTGCCTTCTCACTGCTCTGTTCGCTCACTGCTCTGTTTTTTTGGCCGGCCGTGGGAGAGGTGTGTGTTGCTCTAGCTCACCTCCTATACACATGAGGTGTTCGATGAAATGCCCGAGCTACACTTAAGCTTTCTCCTCTCCAAGCTCCTTGTCCAAGCTCCATTTTCCTCAAGATTTGTCTAGGTTTGCCGGTCCGTCCTGTCCCGTCCCCGTCCTCACCGCCGTCGATCGCCCGCGCCGATCTCGTCGCCGGCACCACCGTGGTGAGCATTTGTTGTTGCATTTAGATGTTTTACATAGTTTCAATATATGTTTTAATTAGACGCTCTAGAAAGCTATATGTTGTTTAATGAGAACTATGTATGAACTTTATGTATTTATTTTTTCAGTAATAACATTTGATCACTACTGTACTTTGGTTTTAATGTGATGATGAACTTCTATTAATTTGGTCACTTCTCTATTCGTGATGTTCTGTAATGGTTTTTGACACACTTAATTGTATATAATGCACTCAGATGAACCGGCAATGGATGTACGGTGACAGACGAACCTCCGAGTACATTAAGGGCGTGCATAATTTTCTCGAAGTGGCTGAGGCAAACAAGCAGAATGGTTTTATGTGTTTTTCATGCCCTATCTGTGGGAATACGAAGTCTTACTCTGACTCGAAAACCCTTCACATCCACCTGCTTGAGAAGGGTTTCATGCCACACTATAATGTTTGGACCAAGCACGGAGAAAGTGGGGTTATGATGGAAGACAATGAAGAAGAAGAGGATGATGACAACTATCCGCCCCCTGAACACGATGATGCTGCAACGGGGGAAGCTGAAGATCAAGAGGAACCAGACGATGTGCCCGATGATGATCTCCGCCGGGTCATTGTTGATGCAAAGAGACAATGCCAAAGTGAAAGGGAGAAGTTGAAGTTCGATCGCATGTTAGAGGATCACAAAAAAGGGTTGTACCCAAATTGCGAAGATGGCAACACAAAGCTCGGTACCACACTGGAATTGCTACAATGGAAGGCATACAATGGTGTATCTGATAACGGATTTGAGAAGCTACTGAAAATATTGAAGAAGAAGCTTCCAAAGGGTAACGAATTGCCCGAAAGTACGTACGGAGCAAAGAAGGTTCTATGCCCTCTAGGATTGGAGGTGCAGAATATACATGCATGCCGTAATGACTGCATCCTCTACCGCGGTGCGTACGAGGATTTGAACGCATGCCCGGTATGCGGTGCATTGCGGTATAAGTGAAGGAAATATGCCCTAGAGGCAATAATAAAGTTGTTATTTTATATTTCCTTACATTATGATAAATATTTATTATTCATGCTAGAATTGTATTAACCGGAAACTTGATACATGTGTGGATACATAGACAAAACATTGTGTCCCTAGTAAGCCTCTACTAGACTAGCTCGTTAATCAAAGATGGTTAAGTTTCCTAACCATAGATATGTGTTGTCATTTGATGAACAGGATCACATCATTAGGATAATGATATGATGGACAAGACCCATCCGTTAGCTTAGCATAATGATCGTTCAGTTTTATTGCTACTGCTTTCTTCATGTCAAATACATATTCCTTCAACTATGAGATTATGCAACTCCCGGATACCGGAGGAATGCCTTGTGTGCTATCAAACATCACAACGTAACTAGGTGATTATAAAGATGCTCTACAGGTATCTCCGAAGGTGTCTGTTGGGTTGGCATAGATCGAGATTAGGATTTGTCACTCCGAGTATCGGAGAGGTATCTCTGGGTCCTCTCGGTAATACACATCATAAGAAGCCTTGCAAGCAAAGTGACTTAGTCACAGGATGATGTATTACGAAACGAGTAAAGAGACTTGCCGGTAACGAGATTGAACTAGGTATGAAGATACCGACGATCGAATCTCGGGCAAGTAACATACCGACGACAAAGGGAATAACGTATGTTGTCATTACGGTTCGACCGATAAAGATCTTCGTAGAATATGTAGGAGCCAATATGAGCATCCAGGTTCCGCTATTGGTTATTGACCGGAGAGGTGTCTCGGTCATGTCTACATAGTTCTCGAACCCGTAGGGTCTTCGATGACGATTTTGTATTATATGAGTTATGTGATTTGGTGACCGAATGTTGTTCGGAGTCCCGGATGAGATCACGGACATGACGAGGAGTCTCGAAATGGTCGAGAGGTAAAGATTCATATATAGGACGATGATATTCGGACACCGGAAGTGTTCCTGGGGTACCGGGTACATATCGGGTCACCGGAAAGGGGTTCCGGGCACCCCCGCCAAAGATATGGGCCTAATGGGCCAAGAGGGAAAACGCAGCAGCCAGCAGGGGCTGCTGCGCTCCCCATATGGGCCGCACCTGAGGGAAAGGAAATGGGGGGAAAGAGAAGGAAGGGGAGGGATTCGGCCTCCCCCTTCCTTCCCTCCTCCCTCCTCTTTCCTTCCCCCTCCGGTAGATATGGAAGGGGGGGAGGCCGACTTGGAGGAGGCGCCCAAGTAGGATCCCTCCTACTTGGGGCGCCCCTTGCTGCTCCCCTCCCTCTCCAACCTATATATATGTGGGGGGCACCGCTAGAACACACAACATTGATTCCTAGCCGTGTGCGGCACCCCCCTCCATAGTTTACGCCTCTGGTCATATCTTCGTAGTGCTTAGGCGAAGCCCTGTGCGGGTCACTTCACCATCACCGTCACCACACCGTTGTGCTGACGGAACTCTCCCTCGACACTTTGCTGGATCAAGAGTTCGAGGGACATCATCGAGCTGAACGTGTGCAGATCTCAGAGGTGTTGTACGTTCGGTGCTTGATCGGTCGGAACGAGAAGAAGTTTGACTACATCAACTGCGTTGTCAAACGCTTCCGCTTTTGGTCTACGAGGGTACGTGGACAAACTCTCCCCCTCTCATTGCTATGCATCTCCTAGATAGATCTTGCGTTAGCGTAGGATTTTTTTTGAAATTGCATGCTACGTTTCTCAACAGTGGTATCAGAGCCAGGTCTATGCGTAGATGATATGCACGAGTAGAACACAAAGAGTTGTGGGCGGTGATAGTGATACTGCTTACCACCAACGTCTTATTTTGATTCGGTGGTATTGTTGGATGAAGCGGCCCGGATCAACCTTACATGACTACGTTCATGAGACCGGTTCCACCGACAGACATGCAACTAGTTTTGCATAAAGGTGGCTGGCGGGTGTCTGTTTCTCCAATTTTAGTTGCATCGAATTTGACTACGGCCGGTCCTTGTTGAAGGTTAAAACAGCAAACTTGACGAAACACCATTGTGGTTTTGATGTGTAGGTAAGAACGGTTCTTGCTAGAAGCCCATAGCAGCCACGTAAAACTTGCAACAACAAAGTAGAGGACGTCTAACTTGTTTTTGCAGGGCATGTTGTGATGTGATATGGTCAAGACATGATGTGATATACGTTGTTGTATGAGATGATCATGTTTTGTAAAAGTTATCGGCAACTGGCAGGAGCCTTATGGTTGTCGCTTTATTGTATGAAATGCAAACGCCAAGTAATTGCTTTACTTTATCACTATGCGTTAGCGATAGTTGTAGAAGCAATAGTTGGCGAGACGACCACGACACTACGATGGAGATCAAGGTGTCAAGCCGGTGACGATGGAGATCATGACGGTGCTTTAGAGATGGAGATCAAAAGCACAAGATGATGATGGCCATATCATGTCACATACTTTGATTGCATGTGATGTTTATCTTTTATGCATCTTATTTTGCTTAGTACGGTGGTAGCATTATAAGATGATCCCTTAACAAAAATTTCAAGGTATAAGTGTTCTCCCCGAGTATGCACCGTTGCGACAGTTCGTCGTGCTGAGACACCACGTGATGATCGGGTGTGATAGGCTCTACGTTCACATACAACGGGTGTAAGACAGTTTTGCACACGCAGAATACTTGGGTTAAATTTGACGAGCCTAGCATGTACAGACATGGCCTCGGAACACTGGAGACCGAAAGGTCGAACGTGAATCATATAGTAGATATGATCAACATAGAGATGTTCACCATTGATGACTACTCCATCTCAGGTGATGATCGGACATGGTTTAGTTGATTTGGATTACGTATCATTTAGATGACTTGAGGGATGTCTATCTAAGTGGGAGTTCTTAAGTAATATGATTAATTGAACTTAATTTATCATGAACTTAGTCCTGATAGTTTTTGCATATCTATGTTGTAGATCAATGGCCCGTGCTACAGTTCCCTTGAATTTTAATGCGTTCCTAGAGAAAGCTGAGTTGAAACATGATGGTAGCAACTACACGGACTGGGTCCGTAACTTGAGGATTATCCTCATTGCTGCACAGAAGAATTATGTCCTTGATGCACCGCTAGGTGAAAGGCCTGCTGCAAGAGCAGATGCTGATGTTATGAACATCTGGCAAGCTCGATCTGATGACTACTCGATAGTTCAGTGTGCCATGCTTTACGGCTTAGAATCGGGACTTCAAAGACGTTTTGAACGTCATGGACCATATGAGATGTTCGAGGAGTTGAAGTTAATATTTCAAGCAAATGACCGAGTTGAGAGATATGAAGTCTCCAACAAGTTCTGTAGCTGCAAGATGGAGGAGAATAGCTCTGTTAGTGAACACATACTCAAAATGTCTGGGTATCATAATCACTTGACTCAGCTGGGAGTTAATCTTCCAGATGATAGTGTTATTGACAGAGTTCTCCAATCACTGCCACCAAGCTATAAAGGCTTCGTGATGAACTATAATATGCAAGGGATGGAAAAGACTATTCCCGAGCTCTTCGCAATGCTCAAAGCTGCGGAGGTAGAAATCAAGAAGGAGCATCAAGTGTTGATGGTTAACAAGACCACTAGTTTCAAGAAAAAGGGCAAAGGAAAGAAGGGGAACTTCAAGAAGAATGGCAAGCAAGTTGCCACTCCCGGGAAGAAGCCCAAGTCTGGACCTAAGCCTGAAACTGAGTGCTTCTACTGCAAAGGGATTGGTCACTGGAAGCGGAACTGCCCCAAGTATTTGGCGGATAAGAAGGATGGCAAAGTGAACAAAGGTATATTTGATATACATGTTATTGATGTGTACCTTACTAATGCTTGTAGTAGTGCCTGGGTATTTGATACCGGTTCGGTTGCTCATATTTATAACTCAAAATAGGGGCTACGGATTAAACGAAGATTGGCTAAGGACGAGGTGACGATGCGCGTCGGGAATGGTTCCAAGGTCGATGTGATCGCTGTCGGCACGCTACCTCTACATCTACCTTCGGGATTAGTTTTAGACCTGAATAATTGTTATTTGGTGCCAGCGTTGAGCATGAACATTATATCTCGATCTTGTTTAATGCGAGACGGTTATTCATTTAAATCAGAGAATAATGGTTGTTCTATTTATATGAGTAATATGTTTTATGGTCATGCACCCTTGAAGAGTGGTCTATTTTTGTTGAATCTCGATCATGGTGATACACATATTCATAATATTGATGCCAAAAGATGCAAAGTTGATAATGATAGTGCAACATATTTGTGGCACTGCCGTTTAGGTCATATTGGTGTAAAGCACATGAAGAAACTCCATGCGGATGGACTTTTGGAATCACTTGATTATGAATCATTTGATGCTTGCGAACCATGCCTCATGGGCAAGATGACTAAAACTCCATTCTCCGGAACAATGGAGCGAGCCACTGACTTATTGGAAATAATACATACCGATGTATGCGGTCCGATGAGTGTTGAGGCTCGCGGCGGGTATCGTTATTTTCTGACCTTCACAGATGATTTGAGCAGATATGGGTATATCTACTTGATGAAACACAAGTCTAAAACATTTGAAAAGTTCAAAGAATTTCAGAGTGAAGTTGAGAATCATCGTAACAAGAAAATAAAGTTTCTACGATCTGATCGCGGAGGCGAATATTTGAGTTACGAGTTTGGCCTTCATTTAAAGCAATGTGGAATAGTTTCACAACTCACGCCATCTGGAACACCACAGCGTAATGGCGTGTCCGAACGTCGTAACCGTACTTTATTGGATATGGTACGATCTATGATGTCTCTTACCGATTTACCACTATCGTTTTGGGGTTATGCATTAGAGACAGCTGCATTCACGTTAAATAGGGCAACATCTAAATCCGTTGAGACGACACCGTATGAACTGTGGTTTGCCAAGAAACCTAAGCTGTCGTTTCTTAAAGTTTGGGGTTGCAATGCTTATGTGAAAAAGCTTCAGCCTGATAAGCTCGAACCCAAATCGGAGAAGTGCGTCTTCATAGGATACCCAAAAGAAACTGTTGGGTACACCTTCTATCACAGATCCGAAGGCAAGATCTTTGTTGCCAAGAATGGAACCTTTCTAGAGAAGGAGTTTCTCTCGAAAGAAGTGAGTGGGAGGAAAGTAGAACTTGATGAGGTAATCGTACCTTCTCTCGAATTGGAAAGTAGCTCATCAGAGAAATCTGTTCCCGTGATACCTACACCAACTAGAGAGGAAGCTAATGATAATGATCATGAAACTTCAGATCAAGTTACTACCGAACCTCGTAGGTCAACCAGAGCACGTTCCGCACCAGAGTGGTACGGTAATCCTATTCTGGAAGTCATGTTACTAGACCATGACGAACCTACGAACTATGAAGAAGCAATGATGAGCCCAGATTCTGATAAATGGCTTGAGGCCATGAAATCTGAGATAGGATCCATGTATGAGAACAAAGTGTGGACTTTGGTTGACTTGCCCGATGATCGGTGAGCCATAGAGAATAAATGGATCTTCAAGAAGAAGACCGACGCTGATGGTAATATTACTGTGTACAAAGCTCGACTTGTCGCAAAATGTTTTCGACAAGTTCAAAGAGTTGACTACGATGAGACCTTCTCACCCGTAGCGATGCTTAAGTCTGTCCGAATCATGTTAGCAATTGCCGCATTTTATGATTATGAAATCTGGCAAATGGACGTCAAAACTGCATTCCTTAATGGATTTCTTAAAGAAGAGTTGTATATGATGCAACCAGAAGGTTTTGTCGATCCTAAAGGTGCTAACAAAGTGTGCAAGCTCCAGTGATCCATTTATGGACTAGTGCAAGCATCTCGGAGTTGGAATATACGCTTTGATGAGGTGATCAAAGCATATGGTTTTATACAGACTTTTGGAGAAGCCTGTATTTACAAGAAAGTGAGTGGGAGCTCTGTAGCATTTCTAATATTATATGTGGATGACATATTGCTGATTGGAAATGATATAAAAAATTTGGATAGCATAAAAGGATACTTGAATAAGAGTTTTTCAATGAAAGACCTCGGTGAAGCTGCTTATATATTGGGCATCAAGATCTATAGGGATAGATCAAGACGCTTAATTGGACTTTCACAAAGCTCATACCTTGATAAAGTTTTGAAGAAGTTCAAAATGGATCAGTCAAAGAAAGGGTTCTTGCCTGTGTTACAAGGTGTGAAGTTGAGTCAGACTCAATGCCCGACCACTGCAGAAGATAGAGAGAAAATGAAAGTCATTCCCTATGCCTCAGCCATAGGTTCTATCATGTATGCAATGCTGTGTACCAGACCTGATGTGTGCCTTGCTATAAGTCTAGCAGGGAGGTACCAAAGTAATCCAGGAGTAGATCACTAGACAGCGGTCAAAATTATCCTTAGAGGAATAAGGAAATGTTTCTCGGTTATGGAGGTGATAAAGAGTTCGTCGTAAAGAGTTACGTCGATGCAAGCTTTGACACTGATCTAGATGACTCTAAGTCTCAATCAAGATACATATTGAATGTGGGAGTAATTAGCTACAGTAGCTCCATACAGAGCATTGTAGACATACAAATTTGCAAAATACATAGGGATCTGAATATGGCAGACCCGTTGACTAAACTTTTCTCACAAGCAAAACATGATCACACCTTAGTACTCTTTGGGTGTTAATCACATAGCGATGTGAACTAGATTATTGACTCTAGTAAACCCTTTGGGTGTTGGTCACATGGCGATGTGAACTATGGGTGTTTATCACATAAATATGTGAACTATTGGTGTTAAATCACATGGCGATGTGAACTAGATTATTGACTCTAGTGCAAGTGGGAGACTGAAGGAAATATGCCCTAGAGGCAATAATAAAGTTGTTATTTTATATTTCCTTACATCATGATAAATGTTTATTATTCATGCTAGAATTGTATTAACCGGAAATTTGATACATGTGTGGATACATAGACAAAACACTGTGTCCCT
The DNA here is from genome assembly GCA_011799875.1 of Thinopyrum elongatum. NCBI lineage: Eukaryota > Viridiplantae > Streptophyta > Magnoliopsida > Poales > Poaceae > Thinopyrum > Thinopyrum elongatum. The sequence continues at coordinate 537,672,451 of CM022301.1, read as the reverse complement.
AGTAAGCCTCTACTAGACTAGCTCGTTAATCAAAGATGGTTAAGTTTCTTAACCATAGACATGTGTTGTCATTTGATGAACGGGATCACATCATTAGGATAATGATGTGATGGACAAGACCTATCCGTTAGTTTAGCATAATGATCGTTCAGTTTTATTGCTATTGCTTTCTTCATGTCAAATACATATTCCTTCGACTATGAGATTATGCAACTCCCGGATACCGGAAGAATGCCTTGTGTGCTATCAAACGTCACAACGTAACTAGGTGATTATAAAGATGCTCTACAGGTATCTCCGAAGGTGTCTGTTGGGTTGGCATAGATCGAGATTAGGATTTGTCACTCCGATTATCGGAGAGGTATCTCTGGGCCCTCTCGGTAATACACATCATAAGAAGCCTTGCAAGCAAAGTGACTTAGTCACAGGATGATGTATTATGGAACGAGTAAAGAGACTTGCCAGTAACGAGATTGAACTAGGTATGAAGATACCGACGATCGAATCTCGGGTAAGTAACATACCGATGACAAAGGGAATAACGTATGTTGTCATTACGGTTCGACCGATAAAGATCTTCGTAGAATATGTAGGAGCTAATATGAGCATCCAGGTTCCGCTATTGGTTACTGACCGGAGAGGTGTCTCGGTCATGTCTACATAGTTCTCGAACCCGTAGGGTCCGCACGCTTAACGTTCGATGACGATTTTGTATTATATGAGTTATGTGATTTGGTGACCGAATGTTGTTCGGAGTCCCGGATGAGATCACGGACATGACGAGGAGTCTCGAAATGGTCGAGAGGTAAAGATTCATATATAGGACGATGATATTCGGACATCGGAAGTGTTCCTGGGGTACCGGGTACATATCGGGTCACCGGAAAGGGGTTCCGGGCACCCCCGACAAAGATATGGGCCTAATGGGCCAAGAGGGAAAATGCAGCAGCCAGCAGGGGCTGCTGCGCCCCCCATATGGGCCGCACCTGAGGGAAAGGAAATGGGGGGGGGGAAGAGAAGGAAGGGGAGGGATTTGGCCTCCCCCTTCCTTCCCTCCTCCCTCCTCTTTCCTTCCCCCTCCGGTAGATATGGAAGGGGGGAGGCCGACTTGGAGGAGGCGCCCAAGTAGGATCCCTCCTACTTGGGGTGCCCCTTGCTGCTCCCCTCCCTCTCTCACCTATATTTATGTGGGGGGGCACCGCTAGAACACACAACATTGATTCCTAGCCGTGTGCGGCGCCCCCTCCACAGTTTACGCCTCCGGTCATATCTTCGTAGTGCTTAGGCGAAGCCCTGTCCAGATCACTTCACCATCACCGTCACCACGCCGTCGTGCTGACGGAACTCTCCCTTGACACTTTGCTGGATCAAGAGTTTGAGGGACGTCATCGAGCTGAACGTGTGCAGATCTCGGAGGTGTCGTAAATTCGGTGCTTTATCGGTCGGAACGAGAAGAAGTTCGACTACATCAACCGCGTTGTCAAACGCTTCCGCTTTTGGTCTACGAGGGTACGTGGACACACTCTCCCCCTCTCGTTGCTATGCATCTCCTAGATAGATCTTGCGTGAGCGTAGGAATTTTTTTGAAATTGCATGCTACGTTTCCCAACAATAAGATCAGACAAGATGACCCTGGTGATGTTGAGGGCGAGCGCCCCAGGAAGAGGGTTCCTACCGAGGTGATGTTGTATGCTCCTATAATATCACGGTTGAAACGTCTGTTCAGAAACAAAGAGCATGCCAAGTTGATGCGATGGCACAAAGAGGACCAAAAGAAAGACGGGAAGTTGAGAGCACCCGCTGATGGGTCGCAGTGGAGAAAAATCGAGAGAACGTGGGGGGACTTTGCAGGTGACGCAAGGAACGTATGGTTTGGTTTAAGCGCGGATGGCATTAATCCTTTTGGGGAGCAGAGCAGCAATCATAGCACCTGGCCCGTGACTCTATGTATCTATAACCTTCCTCCTTGGTTGTGCATGAAGCGGAAGTTCATTATGATGCCAGTGCTCATCCAAGGCCCTAAGCAACCCGGCAACGACATTGATGTGTACCTAAGGCCATTAGTTGAAGAAATTTTACAGCTGTGGAATGGAAAAGGTGTACGTGTGTGGGATGAGCACGACCAGGAGGAATTTAACCTATATGCGTTGCTGTTTGTAACCATCAATGATTGGCCTGCTCTCAGTAACCTTTCAGGACAGACAAACAAGGGATACCACGCATGCACGCACTGTTTAGATGACACCAAAAGTATATATTTGGACAAATGCAGGAAGAATGTGTACCTGGGACATCGTCGATTTCTTCTGACCAACCATCAATGTCGAAAGAAAGGCAAGCATTTCAAAGGTGAGGCAGATCACCGGAAGAAGCCCGCCGTCCGTACTAGTGATCACATAGTTGATATGGTCAACGATTTACAAGTAATCTTTCGAAAGGGTCCTGGTGGACTATCTGTTCCGAATGACGCTGAGGGACGCGCACCCATGTGGAAGGAGAAATCTATATTTTGGGACCTACCCTATTGGAAATACCTAGAGGTCCGCTCTGCAATCAACGTGATGCACGTGACGAAGAATCTTTGCGTGAACCTGCTAGGCTTCTTGGGCGTGTATGGGAAGACAAAAGATACACCGGAGGCACGGGAGGACCAGCAACGTGTACACGAAAAAGATGGCATGCATCCAAAGCAGTATGAAGGTCCTGCCAGCTACGCTCTTACCAAAGAAGAGAAGGAAATCTTCTTTGAATGCCTGCTCAGTATGAAGGTCCCATCTGGCTTCTCGTCGAATATAAAGGGAATAATAAATATGGCAGAGAAAAAGTTCCAGAACCTAAAGTCTCATGACTGCCACGTGATTATGACGCAACTACTTCCGGTTGCATTGAGCGGGCTTCTACCGGAAAACATTCGATTAGCCATTGTGAAGCTATGTGCATTCCTCAATGCAATCTCTCAGAAGTTAATCGGTCCAGAAATCCTACCAAGGTTAAGGAGTGATTTGGTGCAATGTCTTGTCAGTTTCGAGATGGTGTTCCCACCATCCTTCTTCAATATCATGACGCACGTCCTAGTTCATCTAGTAGACAAGATTGCCATTCTGGGCCCTGTATTTCTACACAATATGTTCCCCTTTGAGAGGTTCATGGGAGTCTTAAAGAAATATGTTCGTAACCGTGCTAGGCCAGAAGGAAGCATCTCCACGGGCCATCAAACAGAGGAGGTCATTGGGTTTTGTGTTGACTTCATTCCTGACCTTAAGAAGATTGGTCTCCCTCAATCGCGGTATGAGGGGAGACTGACTGGAAAAGGCACGCTAGGAGCGGACTCAGTAATACGTAGGGACGGGCATTCTTGGTGTCAAGCACACTACACAGTTCTACAGAATTCTACCTTGGTGACCCCGTATGTCAATGAACACAAGAATAGTCTGCGCTCCAAACACCCGGAGCAGTGTGACAACTGGATTACATGTGAACACATCAGAACTTTCGGCAGTTGGTTGCAAACACATCTCATGGGTGACAACACTGTTGCAGAGGAGCTGTACTCGTTGGCCAGGGGACCATCTTCGACTGTATTGACTTACAAAGGGTACGAGATAAATGGGAGTACATTTTACACGATCGCCCAAGATCAAAAGAGCACCAACCAAAACAGTGGTGTCCGCTTTGATGCAGCAACCAAGAGGGGAAAGGACACATATTATGGATACATAGTGGACATATGGGAACTTGACTATGGACATGATTTTAAGGTCCCTTTGTTTCGGTGCAAATGGGTCAATCTGTCAGGAGGCGGGGTACAGGTAGACCCGCAGTACGGAATGACAACAGTGGATCTCAACAATCTTGGGTACACAGACGAACCATTCGTCCTAGCCAATGATGTGCCGCAGGTTTTCTATGTGAAGGACATGTCTACAAAATCGAGAAAAATATAAGATAAGGAAGCGAATACATCATACAATGTGCCAAAGCGCCACATAGTTCTTTCAGGGAAAAGAGACATCGTGGGAGTGGAGGGCAAGACAGACATATCTGAAGATTATGAAAAGTTTCATGAAATTCCTCCCTTCAAAGTAAAGGTTGACCCAAGCACCCTGTTAAACGATGAAGATTATCCATGGTTACGACGCAATAAGCAAGGGACACACACGAAGAAAAAGTGAAGACTTTCTGTCCACAACTATTCTGATGATGCCTTTGATCTAGAATATCACTGCAGTTACATGTGAAGAAATGAAATGCCTTTGTAACATATGAGTTTTCGTCCGAAACCCTGATACTTCGAAAGTGATTGTCCATTTTGTACACGAAGTGCATCCAGTTTTTGTCGTAACCCTCTCAACTTTTTAGCACATGCTATGTGGGTGAAATGATGATACCATGCCAACTTTCAACCTTTTCATAGTTCATTTGTACTGCTTTTCAATTTCAGGTTCATTTAGTTCAAACAAAGGATTAAATGCATGAAAAATAGCAAATGAAGTCATAAAGGGTAGAAAATTGATGATGTGGCTTTGAATGGTGCATATTGAACGCACAAAAAGTCTGGAGTTCAAATAAGTTTAAAAAATATGAAATGCCTTTGTAACACATGAGTTTTCGTCCGAAACCCTGATACTTCGAAAGAGATTGTCCAGTTTGTACACGAAGTGCATCCAGTTTTTGCCGTAACCCTCTCAACTTTCTAGCACATGCTATGTGGGTGAAATGATGATACCATGCCAAGTTTCAACCTGTTCAGAGTTCATTTGTAGTGCTTTTCAATTTCAGGGTCATTTAGCTCAAAGAATGAACTAATAGCAAAAAGAATGAACTAAAAAGCTTTTACAAAACTCTAATAACAAAAAGAATGAACTAAAAAGAATCAATTAATTTTTTTTATGATCAACTAAAACAAAACTATAATATTTTTCAACAGCAAAAAGAATCAACTAAAAAGCTTTTATAAACCTCTAGTATTTTTGAAACTAAAATTTTATAAAATTTATGCAACTAAAATTATCAAAGTATTTTTTGTTCAAAACATTAATAGCAAAAAGAATTTTCATAAAGTATTTTTTGTTAGAAACTTTAATAGCAAACTAAAATAACAAAATATGTTTTTGATTAAAACACCCATTTAAAATAACCTAAAAATTACCAAATTGAATATAATGATAAAACACACTAATATTAAATAGCGGGAAAAAGAATCACTCAAAAATATATTTTTAAAGTAAAGTATTCACAAACTAGTGATTCTCATAAATTTCAAAGAATTCAAATTTAAACTATTCAAATTTGAAAACTAATGGCACTAACAGAAAGTTTATAATTTTTGTGACCTAAAGCAAAAAGAATCACTCAAAAACTCTAAAAAATTAAATAAAGCAAAAAAAAACAAAAATACTGGAAAAAATTAAAAAAATGCCGCCTACAGGCCCACCACGGCCTGCATACGACTAGAAACCCAACCCGCTAGTTGGGCCAGGATGCAGGCCTGCAGCAGGCCCTGTAGGCCCACATGCAGAGAGAGTGTGTTTAGGCCCGTAGGCCTGCATTAGAGAGGAGCTCGAGAGGGTTGGCGCAGCCGCGCTTATAAACCACTCTCGATGCCTCTCAGCTAGCGAGGTGGGACTAAACATCCACCCGCCCGACGCCGTGCCAGCCGCAGCCCTTTCGTCCTGGTTGGTGGCACCAACCGGGACCTATGCCACCCTTTCGTCCCGGTTGGTGGCACCAACTGGGACCAATGCCCACCTTTCGTCCCGATTGGTGGCACCAACCGGGACTAAAGGTCTCTGCTTCCCGCCCTTTGGGCTACTGAAAATAGACCTTTAGTCCCAGTTGGTGGCACAAACCGGGACGAAAGGTGTGCATTGGTCCCGGTTGGTGCCACGAACCGGGACCAATGCTTTGTGTATATAAGCAAACACTTAGAAAATTTCAAACCACTTCTCCAGTCTCCCCCGACAACGAGAAGCAGAGCACGACGCCGCCAGGCTGCCGGACCTCCCCGTCGCCTCCCCGAGCCCGCTTCTCGTCGCCGCCCTCGATGTCGTCCCCGTTCCCTGCCCCGACGCTGTCCCCGAGCCCTCTCGCTCCTCGTCGCCGGCCGAACCTTCCCAAGCATCGCCGCGCCCCCGTGAGCCGCCCGTCCTCGTCGCCGGCCGGACCTTGTCGCCGACCGTCCTCGTCTGCTGCTACTAGTCACTCAGCGAGCCTTCATGAGCTCCTCGGTGAGCACTCTTCCCCCCTTCAATTTCTTTGTTACAAATTTTTGGGTTAGGGTAGTCACTCAACAAGTTTCTCTCAAATTTCTGTAGAAATATTAATATGGCAAATTTGATGTGGCAAAGTAATGTTGTGGCAAACATCTTTTGGGCAATTTGTGGCAAGTTGTGGCAAAATTTAGAAATTTCTGAAATTTCTGAATTTTTTGGCAGTGCACATCAAGTGTATGATGAAATGCCAGAGGGCTCTAGGAATTTTAGGAATTTTTGTGGTGAGGTGTTGATGCACAAAAGGGAGTCTGGCAAAGTTTCAGAATTTTTGGAGCAATTTAAATTGGGCTTTGACCATGGAGTTTGAATCTGGTCCAAATTTGAACTGAATGAAATTTGAAAATTTGAACTATGGAACCAAATGTTTTTGGTGGAATGGGTTGTGGGTACTGTCAAATAGGTAGAGTAATTTTTGTGGGTGCAAAAGAATTTGGGAGAATATAGCTCCTTTGCAAATCAAAGAACAAAGAAGTCTATTGTAGAAAACTGTTGATGTTTGTCACTTTGTCATTTTTGTGTGAATTAATGCATGCACCATATGAGCAACCTGTCAACATGACATTGGATCATTTTTATGTGTACTTGCTGCTAGTAATTTTGTCATACCATGATATGCCCTGATGCCTAGTCACTGTTTCTGTTTTCAGACGTTAATTTCACGAAGTCCTAAACTGTCTGTTATAAAATTTGCGAACTTTGCTTGTTGGTTGCTACCAATATAGACCTCATATGGATATGATTCCTTTATGTGATTTGGTGTCTGTGATGTGTACTTTGATGCCATGCTTTTGGTTGCTATGTTACCTTGCTGTAGCATATTTAGTTGCTGCTCTCAAGTTGCTATCATGTTATATTTGTCAGCTTTTCACTAAGTCTGAGATCTGTTATATCTTTGAATTATGAACATAGGAAATGTCTGACGACGATAGGATCCAAGAGTGCGAATACTGCGGCGACGACCGGGGTCTGTGCGACAGGCCTTACCTGGAAGGCGGTCGACGCTTCAGTGTTAAGCTCGACGAGACCTTCAGTGTTTATACGGTACTAGATGACCCGTTGCGCCAATGGCGCAAAGGCCGAGTGTAAGCCAAGTATTGGAAGAGTGTGCATTAATATACTTTTGTTCGAAAAGCATAGCTCATGATACTATATGCAGCAAGCAAGCGATAGTCATACGCACAGGATTGTCATGGTTTGTTTTACATAAGATAAAAAATGATGCACTAAGTCATGTAGCAAAGGATTCTTGTGATCTATTTAGATTGGATAGACAATCATGCAGAGGCCTTTGGACGTGCAGTTGAAGACGAAAGCATATATATTTTTAATCATGGTTGTTTCAAAAGCATACCACACAACAGTCTAAGCAGCAAATAACCGATAGCTAAATGCACAGGATGGTCTTAGGGGATTAGATGCAAAAGAATGATAAACACAGAAGTCTTGGTAGGCATTTATACTAATATTAAGTTATATAACAAGGGGCTTTTGCAGTTTGCTTATATTGAGTAGACGATCTGGCGCAGTCCCTTGGAAGTGCATTTGAAGGTGAAAGCATATGCTTGCCCTTTTTTCATGCTAGACGATCCGTTGCGCCAATGGCGCAAAGGGCGAGAGCGAACCAAGATTTCAAACCATGCGAGTAAGAATATTTAGAGACCAAGAGCCAAGGCATCATGTGGAATTAATTTGTTCCCTCAGCGCTAAACAGTCAAATAAGTGGAAGGTGGAAATCAGTCTATCTGATTTGTATCAAACACTGAAGCGAACTGTCAATTTTGGACTTGGAATTCCAATTGAAATTGAAACAAGGACAAAAAGAACATAACTTGTATCTACATGATCCATTGAAGATGCCAATTAACAGTGCCCTAACCAGCCATTTAAAAAGGAGATGAGACCAACAAAGAGAAAATCTAACATACTCTATTTGCATAGGCATAGCTACAAAGTACAAACACTCGGCATCATAACAACGACAAGAGCTAGATTAAGTAGCATGGCCCAACGGTATTTACAATGATTGGAAATTGTCATAGGGAGGCAGAGAAGGTAGAAAGGACCAACAGTGATATTTACAATGCATAAAAGCTAAGTTGCCCACAAACTTAAATAAGAGGATTGTCTCGACAGTGGCTTGACATAGTTTTCCGAGTGCCGAAGCCTTGTCTTACAAACATGCACAAAGTACATTTGGTGCATGCCCAAAAGCGTGCCAAGGTGATGACCTTCGGACCTGATGAGCAGACATCTTCTGTGATGCAAGACGGCGAAGAAACTTCCTTCAACAACACAGCCACCTACCAGCAAACCAAGCTTGGGAAGCAAGCAGAACACACAAAATACCTCGACGAAGAAGATGAGACTATAATCAGTTTGTTGCGAGATTTGATGTGTTGTCATTGTACTAAACAACCTAGAGTTATAAATGGAATATGAAGAACAATATTGTTTGCACATGCAGCAGCAGATAACTCAGAATCCTAATAAACAGCAAACATAATACTCACTAAACCCTCAAAGCATAGGTTTGTTTTAACAGATAGTTAAGAAGGTGCGTGTAGTAGTTAATCGAAAGAAAGTTTTGCCAAATGATATGCATCAATCAAGAAGATTTCTTTTCCTAATGTATGAAGTAAGAGGCAAGGCTTTGAGTTGTAAAAGTAGAAGACAAATGAACAACAATAAGCAATTTTATGACAATTATGGCATGAAAGAAACCACCAGCGGTTATCATAAACCAACCTTGTAATAACAACAGTGCACATGAACTACCCCTTCTGCATTCATCCAAAGAAACAAAAGGTGTGAAAAGCAAATCAGAAAAATAGGATTAAGAGACAGGGACCAACAAACAAAAGGAGTACCAGATTATCAAACGGGTCAAGAGCAAGCACCTCCTTAACACTCATCTCAACAGGTGGCGCACGAACTGGGGTTGCAACTATAGCTTGTTCCCCTGGGATGTTTGCAGTGATGGGAAGAAGCCCTTCAGCAAGGGTGGAGGAAAGAAGGGTCAGATGCAAGAAGAACCAGATATGAATGGAAATAGCAAACAACTGGAAAGGCATAGATAGAGAAAATACCTGGCACAGAATGAATTGAGCTCTGGCAAGTCCTCATCAATGTACCACTGGCATGCAGAGCTGCCACTTAGCCCTTTAACACATATCAAGAAACACAAGCATGTGAAGCCGGATAAGAAGGCGAAGCAAGCAATGATATAAGTGCGTGGATCGGGGTATTACCACGGTAAGTTTTTGGCGGTGTTCCTACAAAGATGGCAATGAAAGCTCCCCTCTCGCTTGCAACGCGGACTTCCTCTGCCATCAAATTCGCGTGCTCGAGCATCCAGAGAACAAGCTTTATCTCATTGCCTCTATAATCCAGTAACAACAAGTCAGTAAAGCTAAAGGCAGCAGGTTAAGAGAAATGTAGAAGAAAGAAGGAGAAGACGTACGATTGATCCTGGAGAACTATAGTCCTGGTGTCTGAAGGCTGGGCCTGATGCTGAGAATGGACAACGACTATGTCTGTTACTGCAGTAACTCGGCCAATCACATCTGCAGAGAACAGAGAAAACCGATGCGATATGAATAAATAGAGCTTGCAAGTAAATAGGGTATGGAAAAGGCCATCATATGATGACGAACCAAGAAAGTGAGTTGGTGCTTGGCATTGGGATAGCCGAAAAGGGTATGTGATTGTAAGTGCAGTATGGGTTCTCATCTTCATCACCAAGCTGAGATTGTAAGTGCGGCATGGGTAGCCATCTTCAGGTCAGGACTCCCACAACTATGTCTCATATGTGTGAGGAACAAGAATTATTATTTGCATATGTAAACAGCAAGAGGTTCTCTATTAGAATCTGAAGTACATATATTAAAGCAGCAGACATTGGTTTGGGCATATATAAACAATGATCACCTAGTCTACTGTATCCTGGAACCAAGAATTAGCAAGAAGCTAAGAAAACTGGGCACACGCTACAAACATCAAAACAGACCAACATGCATATATCTGTCCCAAAGTAGTAGGCAGGAAGCAAACCACCAAGACAAGCATAAGGGAACCAGGACATACTTGATTAGGAAGCGAGAAGTGGGTAGTTGCTCCTCCTTTTGCTTGGGAGCTCTTAGAGAGTTAAATTAGAGGCAGTGGCACAGAAACAAGAACATCCCCAAACCTAAATAACAGGACAGGAGATCAAACTCCAAAATGAATCTCCAGCCACTACAACTCTAATATTTCTTTACGGAGGAAGTAATAGAATGGCCAAAAAAATTGAGAACTCTGCTAGAAACATGATTTATTAATACAATACAAAGAATATCAAGGAGAACAACTTGGCTGGTTATATCACAAAACCGATTGATTATGTTAGTTTGTCTTCCTCTAAAACTCATGAGCAGTGCCTCCTAATTTATTTTCCCTATTACAAAGCAGTGTACATGCACAAAGGAAATTGATTGATGCGTTAGGTTACATCACACAAAACTATTACATTTATGGTCCATAGGGTGCTATTTACTCGACCAATGCAACTTACTTGCCAAAACGGGAAAGCAAAAAACAGCCAATCACTACTGGAATCCACTTCTTTGCCGTCTGCTAATTCTTTGCCGTCCGCTTGCTGACGGAAAATAAGGTCTTTGCCGTCAGCCACAAGAAAACGGACGGCAAAGATGTGGCTGATGGCAAACAAATTCTTTGCCATCAGCCTGTTCTTTGCCGTCCGCTGGCTGACGGCAAAGAATCTTTGCCGTCTGCTAGCAGACGGCAAAGAGGTGGGTGGGTCCAGTTATTGTTTAACCAACTCAAGCCCACCGGCCCCACCTCTTTGCCGTCCACAAGCGGACGGCAAAGAAACTTTGCCGACCGTTGGCTGACGGCAAAGAGGCGGGTACGTTAACGGCCATCCCGCCCCCCTCTCTTCTCTCCACTCTTTCATTCCTCCCCACCCACACCCGCGCCGCCGCCGCCGACCCCGTCTGCCGTAGCCGGCTGCCCCGCCGCCCCACACCCCTCCCCTGCGCCCCCCAACCTCCACCGCACCCCGATCGCCCCTTCCACGTCGCCCTGCCCCCGCCCCTCCCCTCCGTCACCATCCCCACCCACACCGGCACGCGCCGCCGCCGCCGACCCCGTCCGGCGTAGCCGGCCGCCCCGCCGCCCCGCACCCCTCCTCGACCTCCACCGTGGCCCCGCCGCCTCTTCCACGTCGGGCAGCCGCGCCGCGGCCGTCCCCGCCCCGTCCCGCCGCGGCTGTCCGGCCTCCCCCTCCACCGGATCACCGCCTCCTCCAGCGGCCGCCGCAGCGGTCCGGCCGCCCCCTCCACCAGGTGAGCTCCTCCCCTTTTTTTGTTTAATTAGTTTCTTTTTGTTTCTTTTAGTTTAGTTTCTGTTTTAGTTATAGTTTTAGTTTAGTTTATTTTAGATTAGTTTTAGTTTTAGTTTATTTTAGTTTAGTTTATTTTAGATTAGTTTTAGTTTTAGTTTTAGTTTAGTTTATTTTAGATTAGTTTTAGTTTAGAAGAAGAAGTAGAAGGAGGAGGGAGGAACAGGAGGAGGGAGAAGAAGAAAGAAGAAAAGAAGAAGAAGAGGAAAAAGGAGAAGAAGAAGAAGAAGAAGAAGAAGAAGAAGAGGAGGAGGAGGAGGAGAAAGAAGAAGAAGAAGAAGAAGAAAAAGAAGAAGAAGAAGAAAGAGAAGTGGAGGAGAAGAAGAAGAAGAAGAAAGAGGAGAGGAGGAGAAGAAGACGCCACGAAGAAAAGGACAAAAAGATACCCGACCCCGACCCGACCCCCGACCCCCCACCTCGGCACGACACCCCGACCCCCCCCACGGCCCCCTGACACCACACCCCACCCCACACCCCGACCACCGACCCCTGACACCAGACACCCACCCAACCCCACCCCGACCCGACACCCGACACCTACACCCCACCCACCCCGACACGACAACCTCACGACACCCCACCCCGACACACACCCCGACACCCTACACCACAACCCTACCCCCCCCTACCCCGCCACCACACCCCTACAAGCAACACCACACCTACACCCCCGACCATCCCCCTGACACCCCACTCCCCTACCCCTACCCCGTCCCTGACAGACACCACACACCCACCCTTCTACCCCACCCTTACACCCTACACCCTACGCCCACCTCCACACACACCCTTAACCCACACCCCCTACCCCGACCCTGACACCCTGACACCCCGACCCCGACACCCCGACACCCTGACACCACACCCCGACCCCATATATATTTGTGTTGATCGGGTGTATTTTTATTATGTTCATGATTATGATACACTTAAATTATATACATATTATTATGTTCATGTTAGGTATCCAAATTTTTTATGTTGTACTAATTTCGTTTACTTTTTGTCATTGCAGGTGTTGACAGGATGGTGGGCAAGGGTCCAGAGCGCCCCGAGCCTCTTGCGAGCGCTACTGGGAGGGGTGGTTGCATTATTGCAGCGCAGCCCCTCCGGAGAGCGGTGCAGGATGGTATGCAGACAGCTGCGGCGGGCGCTTCTTCTACGGCTGGGAGAGGTCGGAGGAGGACGAAGAAGGCTGGTAGAGGTGGACGTGGTAGTGGGAGAGGTAGGAAGGCTGCTACGCCTTCCTCGCCGCCACCCTCAGCTGATTCACCCGACCACAGGAGTGCTTCGTCTTACGTGGACCCTCGGACTCCGGTCCATGAGCCTCCGATCGCTGATCCTTCGCCCCACCAGACTCGGGTCGCCGACCCTTCGCCCCACGTGAGTCCGTTCCTAGAGTCTTCGTCCCAGAAGACTCCGGTCACGGGGTCTTTGTCCCAGAAGACTCCGGTCACGGGGTCTTCATCCCAGGTCCCGGAGTCTTCATCCCAGAAGACTCCGATCCCGGAGTCTTCTTCCCACGAGACTCCGGAGGCTAGTGGCTCGGAGGATGGTAGCGAGGACACCTTTTCAGAAGATAGCTACAGCGATGACGAGCTGGTTGAGAAGGGCAAGAAGGTCTACAAGCGTGGCTGTACAAAGCTCCCGCCCGTGCCGACGACCCCCGACCAGAGGTGGTTGATTGCGCCTAAAGGGTTGAAGTAAGTGCATTTACTATTTTTTTAACCTTTTGCCTTCATGTTCCTTCAAATTAATATCTAATGTGTTGGCCTTGTCATACTGCAGGGGCTGGGTACGCCCCCGTGGTTCCCGTAGGCCCAACCAGGTCCTTGGTGTGCTTTGCCGGCAGCACTTCCCTGGGTGGGTCACGTTGCCCAGTGAGGGTTAGGCTCCACATCTAGCACTGACCTGGGAGCTGTACTCGGTTGCCCCGGCCCCGCCGGAGGAGAGGGTCGAAGGTGTCTTGTGCGAGACGGTGGCCGACATTGTGTTCCGTCGGTTTTGGGTAATTTCTCCTTTACGGAATTAAAAATCAACAGTACCTAGTGATTGTACTAATCAGTGTTGTCTTGTTTGATTGCAGACCTTCTACAGTGTTTCAGAGGGAGAGCAGGAGGCCGCGTGTATGGTTGTCGAAAACGAGTGCAAGTGCCTACTTCAGAACTTAAGGCACGAGGCTCGGGTGCAGGCCGTTCGAGACTACTACGCCTCGAAGGGTATTAGGAGGGGCAAGCAGAGTGTCGCGACAAGTTTCTGAGTAAGGAGAAGTACATGCAGGTAATTACCTATTCTTAAGGCCTTGAACTTAGTTTTCTTGATTTGATTCGTAGGCGTAGCGCTGAAATTTCTCTTGACTCACTTAGGTGCCCCCGAGATGGTGTGTGGATAAGATGGACTGTTGGGAGGCATTGGTGGATGCGTGGTGCTCTAGCCAATGGAAAGTCGAACACCAAAGGGCCAAGGATAAGCGCGACCAAATGGAAGGTGTGCCACACCATCAAGGGAGCTCCAACCTGTTTGAGTACGGGGATAACTGGGTATGTGGTTTGCTACATGATTCATGCAATTCATTCTTCATGCTAGATAGTTCATTTATGACATATTTAGCTCTAAAATGACATAATAACCTTAGATAGCTCTATAAAATGACTTAATATGCTTTAGTCAGTTAAAAAATGGCATAACTACCTTCGATAGCTCAATAACGACCTAAACTAATCTTAGCTAGTTCATTCATGACATAATTAGCTCTAAAATGACATAATAACCTTAGATAGCTCTATAGAATGCCTAAATATGCTATAGTTAGCTCTAAAATGACATAATAACCTTGGATAGCTCAATAATGACATAATTAGCATACTTTGGTCAAAAATGGCATAATAATCTTGGTTACCTCGAAAATGACCTAAACTTAGCTTATTTTCCTCGAAAATGACATAATAACCTTTCTTAGCTCCAAAATGACCTATTTACATAGCAATATCATTCTTCATGCTAGCTTGAGCCCTTAACTAATATTTTGTTCCTCTCTCTCAGGCGCACCACCACAAGAAGCCTGTGTCAGGTCTGTTCGACCTCTATGGCATGGCCCATATGGCCCCGTACAAGAAGGCCAAGCCATTCACGGAGTCTGGCCTAGATGATCCAGAGAACTTCACCAACAAGACCTCCCACCACAAGCTTGTGAAGTACAGACACGAGGGGAAGGTGAGGAAAGGGGAGGACTTTAACCCGAGCTAGGATCCTTTTGATACAGAGCTGGTGATGATATCTGGTGGCGGGAGGTCCCATGGCTCTCTAGCCATTGGTGATGGACTGATACGTTGTCCTAAGACTCTCCCGCAGATCAAGAAGCGCCTGAGTAGCTCTGATCCTGAGATAACGCCTCGTGCACGGCTCGCGGAGATCGCCATGGCGGTTAGTTATACGGACTCTCTCACCTTTCCTCCATTACATTGTGTGTGCGTCCGTCGATGATTACAATGCTAACAAGGAGTGGTGTGTTGCAGGCTATTGTTGAGAAAGAGAGATTGAAGACGAAGGAGCTTCTGGAGGAGGCAAAAAGGGAGGCACAAAGGGAGGCGGCAGAGAGGGAGAGGGAGATGGAGGAGAAGACGGCTAAATTGTTGGAGGAGGAGAGGAACCGGAACGACAGCGCTAACCGGGCCCTATACGAGCTCATCGTGGTACGTTTCTCATGCATATTAGCCCAATCATGCACGTAATGTTCGCATTACTATCTAATATGACTGACTCGTGACAACCAAATGTGCAGAGCTTGTGCGAGAAAAACGGTCAGGCCCCTCCGCCGATGCCCCAGATTGCTCCGGTGACCACGGTGAGTTTGAATGGTCGTTGCTTACTACTATTCACATTTCAGTTTGCGAACTTGCTAACGAGACATTATGGGAAATGATCTTTGGTGCAGCATGGCTCCCGACAAGCAACGACCACTCCTTCTGCCAATGCCGGAACCCCGACCGGTCCTTCACCTCCGTCTGGCACTGGCGCAGCCCCGACCATTCCTACATCTCCGTGATAAAGGTATTTTTCTTCTTAATTAGCGTGTTTAGTCCATTTATGACATAATTTAGCCTATTTAGTCCACAAATGACATAATAAGATGAAGAAAATCAAGGAAGAGGAAGGAAAGAAGAAATAGGAAGAAAAGAAGAAGAAGAAGAAGAAGAAGAAGGAGAAGAAGGAGAAGAAGACTAGAAGAAGAAGAAGATCTTCTTCTTCTCTTCTTCTCCTTCTTCTCCTTCTTCTTCTTCTTCTTCTTCTTCTTCTTCTTCTTCTTCTTCTTCTAGTTTTCTTCTTCTTCTTCTTCTTCTCCAAAATGAAGTTAGCACTAAGTTATTCAAAAATGGCATAATATGCTTAGTTGGTCAAAATGGCATATTAGCTAGGTAGCTACAAAATGCATTTTTTCTTCTATTTAGCCTATTTAGTCCATTTATGACTAATTTAGCCTATTAGTCAAAATGACATAATAAGATGAAGAAATCAGGAAAGGAAGAAAAGAGGAATAGGAAGAAAAAAGAAGAAAGAAAGAAAGAAGAAGTTCTTGTTTTTCTTCTTCTTCTTCTCCTTCTTTTTCTTCTTCTTCTTCTTCTTCTTCTCCTTTCTTCTTCTTCTTCTTCTTTCTTCTTTCTCTTCTTCTTCTTCTTCTTCTCTCTTCTTCTTCTCTCTTCTTCTCTTCTTCTTCTTCTCTTTTCTCTTCTCTTTTCTCTTCTTCTAGTTTCTCTCTCTTCTCTCCAAATGAAGTAAGCTCTAAGTTATATCTCATATTGCTTAGTGTTGGTCAAATGGCATAATTAGCTAGGTAAGCTCAAAAATGGCATTTTTTCTTCTATTTAGTCCATTTATGACATAATTTATCCTTTTTAGTCTACACAATGACATAATAAATGAAGAAAATCCAGGAGGAAGAAAAGAAGAAAGGAGAAAAGAGATAAAAGAAGAGAAGAGAGAGAAGAGAAGAAAAGAAACTAGAAAAGAAGAGAAAAGAAGAAGAAGAAGAAGAAGAATAAAAAAAGAAGAAGAAGAAGAGAAAGAAGACTCTCTTCTCCAAAATGAAGTTAGCTCTAAGTTATATCAAAAATGGCATAATATGCTTAGTTCACTCAAAAATGGCACAATTAGCTAGGTTAGCTCCATTTTACCTAAGTATGCTTACTTCTTCTTCTTCTTCATTTTCTTCTTCTTCTTCTGATTCTAGTCTTCTTCTTCTAACTTTCTTGTTTCCATTTTGCAGATTTAATTCACTATATGGAAGCTTGCATGGATGCATGGAGTGCTTGTTTCCCTTATCTTTTTTTCGTTTGTATCGATGAAAAATATGGAACTTGTTATATGGATGCATGGAACAATGTGTTGGATGAACATTGTGATATGTAATATGTATATATGGATGGAACTATGTTTCTTATGTATATATGTATGTTGTCATGGATGAAGATAGATATGTATATGTATATCTGTGTGTTAGATACATCATATATGTATATCTGTGTGTTAGATACATCATATATGTATATCTGTGTGTGCCTGTGAAAAAAAAATATGTATATCTGTGTTTGAAACCCTGTCAAATTAAATGGATTCAAATAAAAACAGGGGATACATAGCCTCTTTACCGTCTGCTAGCGGACGGCAAAGAGCTTTGCCGTCCGCTAGCAGACGGCAAAGAGGACACGTGGCAGCTACCTGTGAAACCTGGGAACACTGGCTGCCTATTTGGTCACTTTGCCGTCTGCCAGCGGACGGCAAAGATTCAAATCACTTTGCCGTCTGCCAGCGGACGGCATAGCTGGCCACGTGACAGCTTCCCAGTACTGCCTAGCTGAGCTGTTTGCCGTCTGTCAGCGGACGGCAAAGAGCTTTGACTCTTTGCCGTCCGCTGGCAGACGGCAAAGAGCGCCGTTAACCCCCTAACGGCTCTCATGCCACCGTACTGCCGTCCGTTGTCTTTGCCGTCTGCTGGCCTCGGATGGCGGACAGCACAATCCTTTGCCGTCCGTTTCCAGGAAGCGGACGGCAAAGAAGGCCTTTGCTGGCACGTGTTCAGCCGGAAAGTTTGCCGTCTGCTGGCAGACGGCAAAGATGTTTGCCGTCCATGATCCATGCCTTTGCCGTCCGCCATGGCGGACGGCAAAGAAGCTGATTCTAGTAGTGAATCATCTGCAAAGCAAGAAAACCATAATCAAGAAACCGAAAGAGAAAACTGGGACAGAGTGATCCTGATGAGCGCAACCCTCATCTTGTACTTGACCTTGAGCTTGTTGGGTCTGCCAAATTAAATTGTAGATTGAATGAATAAGAAAATCAATCTGAGTTGCACAGACAAAAAAAATTCCTAGAATAAGTTTTTATGACAGCGGAATTTCTTGCTTAAACAGTAATGAGAGTGAGTTTAATCTAGCCAAAAAAGCAAAATTACCGGCAAGTTGCCCCGGCATCTCTAACTTGCGAGTTGCTGGCGAGTAGCCTGGCTTCCGTTTGAGCCATCATAGCCACTGCCGCCATGTATTTTATTTCTTTGTAAGCATCCTGCCATAACAAAATCTTAAACTCGTCCAGTAGGCCGGCACAAGCAATAGGAACTCCAGTTTTGAACCAAAAATGATCACAACATATTGAAATCTTATAAGCAAAAGGTAGGTCCATAGGTGCTTATTTCGGCCAACATGGCTAAGACACAACACTAGATTACCCTGTCCAATAACACATTCAGTAAAGTAACTCACGAAACGCAATTCACAAAATTGGAACCAAAGTTAAGCATAATCAGGAAAAACCTAAGCTGCATCCCTACCAAATTTTGCTGCCTCTGATAGTTGTTACTATGACCAGTTTCTGTTCAGAAAAAATGTGCAAGCCAAATGATTACTACCAAAAAAATGGAGTCAAACTTGTGAACTTCCTCATGCGCAAATCAGAATAGATGTATATTGAAAGGCGAAAGAGGCTCTTATTTTTATGAAACCTAAACCTCAAGTATTTCTTGTGATCCCAATCATATTTGTGTGTGTGTGTGCATCAAGGAACAAAGGGACCTAAAAGTTTCCAGATCAAAACTTAGATAAAAACAGAGGACGTTGCAATCAGCTGACATTGTGCTGCAACCTAGTGCTGCTTCTCACACAAAACAAATTTAGTCACACAGGTAGATAAAGAGTTGAAGGCAAGAAGGAAATAGAAATACTAATCAGTACTGAATTAAGACAGGCAACAACTGCCCAAGCTCTATGTGGGGAACATCGTCATCACTGCCGCATGTCATGCGCAATCACGCGACAACCTCTGTTACTGACTTGCAAAACAAATTCAGAGAAGAAACCACTGTAAGCCACCAAATAGGTACAGTAGAGGAGATGTTCTTACTCGTGCCTCTTACCTTTGTTGCCAATACTGATTCTTGATGGTCGGATACATCTAACAAAATCTAGGAAAGCAACAAATGCAACTGTTAAACATCCAAAACTGCAACTATATATATACTTTTACTTTAAAGAGGAGCATGAACGAATCATCACCATGCAGCAACATTACTTGATACCGTGCAGTGCAACAGTCATAATTATAATTATTCATATTAGCAATCTACACCAAGGAAAAAATCAAACATCATCATTATTGTCTGAACCCATTGATTCCTCCTTTGATTTTGAAGAGCAAAGCATGATAACGAAGCATCCTGAAATCTGAAAGCATGATAATGAAGTATGGTGTACTCTTTTAAAGAGAAGAAAGCCATGGCTGAACACCTATTTTTTCTCGAGCAGTTTTTTAGTTCTATGAACAAAGAACGCAATAAAACAGCTAAAAAAATTAAGTACGCACACATACACCTACAAAGGTTTGGTGTTTTACCTACACATACACCAACAATCTAGGTAGATATGAGAGAGAGAGAGAGAGAGAGAGCTCACCTTGTTCTGCAGTCTTCCTCTTGTCTTCTTCATCCGATTTGCACACATCTTATTTAGAAAAAAACACAAATCAAGAAATCAAAATCAGATTATCATAGAACCAGGAAATCAAGGGGCAAAAAAATAGAGGAGAAAGATGGTGAAACTGAAGATGTGCAGCCATGATTGGGGACGGGGCACGACGACCGGAAAGCAGCGGTAGGCAGTGATGGCCGCCTCCATTCCATCATCACCTGAGCGCTCCTTTCTCACATCTACCCTCCCCACTCTCCCCTGTTCCTCCGCACCCACCATTAATCCTAAGCCCGATCCAGAATAAGTAATCGTGCAGCAAAAGATAAGAGGCACGATTAAGCAAGAAAGAGGAAGAGAGATAGTTCCTTCTTGCCGCTGTCCAGGGCTGCCACACGAGCCGGTGGTGAGGCAACGGCTGGCCGGCGTCACCTCTCCCGCTTTGCCTCAGATCCGCGTCGACCTCCGCCCCACCCTCGTCTCCCCTCTCCCTTGCAATGGATCGCTCCCTCCTCGATCTCTCACCTTCGCAGTCATTGAACCGCTCCTCCCCTACCGCTGAACTCCGGCACGGGGCAGGGACGGGGGCGGGAAGGGCTCCGGGCGGAGCGGCTCAGGCATGATGGAGAGAGCGGCCGGGGAGGGGTAGGCGGCGGCTGCGTGGGGAAGCATGGGGAGTGGAGGACAGGGAAGGAAGGACGCGGGGCTCGAGGAGAGTGGAGATAGGGTTTCACCAGGGTCGATCCACCCCATGATGCCCATGACAGCCACGGTTAATTGTTTTTCACCGAAGACAAACGCCACATGCATACAGGACACACGCTGCAAGCTGGGTCCGCGGGCAAAGCAGTCCCACCTGTCATCGACTGGAGAACGAGAGCGCAATGTCGAAACAAACGAACCGCGGGATTTTTGACAGCGCTGTAAAGTCGGACCAGCGAGGCAGATCCTGCGGCCAGATCGCATCGGCGCCGCGAATGCCCCTGGAATGGCGGGTACTCCAGCAGCTTTTATATGTTTGATTTACCCACCACACGGTAGTCATAGAATGGGTTGGTAGTAAGGAAATGCTCAGGATTGTTGTTGTTGTCAATGATAATTTTCCCAAGAGCATTGTGGACATGCACAACTTGGCTACCCTCGCTCACTAAGTGCTCCAAGAACTGTGTTTTAGTGAGCTCCAAGAACTGTGTAAGTAAACGTAGACGGTTCCTGATCAAAATATTAAACAAATAAGACCAAAAGAAAAAGCATGTGAGCATGTGTGTACAGGACAAGAGCTCAGAATCAAACCTCTTCTCGCATTCATCATAGGAATAAAACTTGTTGGTACTATTAAACTTGGCCTTCTATCACTGCATTCAATTTTATTGATCACCTACACATGAAATTAAAATGAAAAACAAATATTTCTCATTTTGGTCTAGATAAATAAGATCAACATCAATGCCTAAACTTTAGTAGCATGCCTATATGGCATCATATGTAGTTTCAAACACCAATGAAATTAGATCAGAACATACAATCGTAAATTGGTGAGTGCATTCACTTGCATCATCTCCTAGTCAACTTGAGCTAAAAAGTTTTTGTGATAAGTAAGAATTCAGACAAGTAATAATTGTACAATGAATTTTCAATGTAAACGCAGCAGCCTGGCAGAAATTAGAGCATTACAAAAAAAATCAATATATTATATCAACACAAGCGAAATGGCAGATCACATAATATATTCTTGCAAATAACTATATTAACAGCATAATCACAAGGTGAAGGAAATATAATTTAATCAATAAATTCGATCAACACAAGCAAACGATAGACCAAATAAATGTTGTTTTATGTTCCAATATATATATATTCCTGTTAATAGCTCTATATTCCCATTTGTTTTTACAATTGTAACCTCATACTCACATTGCAAATGCACTTAACCAAGATCACGATGGAAATCACCTAAAAGGATTGATAACTCCGGATCAGTATGCAAAATTTACGGCAGGGTGTTCTCCTTATGTAAGCCATTCCAAACCGAAGAATAGAACCATCCACTCTCCTATATTATCTGAAAATTAATCCTGCTGAATCAAAACAGTGAGTCAGAATTTTTCATTTGAAAGGATTGTGCTACTTGGCAGTTCTATGGTTGTACTTAAACTCTCTATTTTTTAACATTCGGTGATATGACAAAACTTATTTCAGAAAGCTGCAACAAGAATTAATATAGTATCAGTGATTGAGGACAACTTAAGATGTACATTATGAGATGCTGAAAATTATACCATTATTACATATAGATAGAGTTCTTGCAGGGAAACAAAACAGGGATATTACTGTGACATTAAGCCCAACTAAAGTAAGAAAGCCTTCTTATTTATAAATTACTCCATACTCATTTCTGACACACTTAATCAGGTTTTGAGCTTACTATAATGCAGACATGGATTAATTATCGCAATGCAGGCGGGAAATTACTCCATATTTATAAATCCTAGATGACCGGTTGCGCCCATGGCACAAAAAGCATCGGCCAGCCGAGTCTTCAAACCATGTGTATGTGACAGTGTAATAGATATACTTTTAACTAATACTATTTTTTTATCAAAATAATTATTTTCATATGTTGTTGTCCATAATTCCCGGTTGAAGAGGAGTGCGAGGACCATGTAAAATACAGAATATGAAGAGCCAATGCCTAAAATAAATACCCTGTATCATCTTGGGCAATGTTCCCACAAAGATGCCGATGACTGGTAAATGCTTCGTGCAGCCAGACCAAGGGGACTGAGTAGAGGAGCTCGGAGATGAAGTGTATGTGTAGAACAGAGGGGATGGAGGAAGCTCCAAAGACACCAGACCATTTGCAAAGTTATTTTGGACGCCTATCAGTCAGTGAATCGGTTTCAATGCACATATAGGAATAAAAAACATCATTCACTTTCGGTAACCTGGGTCATGATAGGTTTTCCTATAAATAAATAAAAGACATGGGACTACTGCAATAACTAAGTAAAACAAATCTCTTAACATAACCATCTGAAGAACAATCATTGCGGCAAGCATGCTTGTTTCGGCTAAGCTTGCCTAGCAGGACCATGTGTCCGCAAGAAATCCTAATACATTTGACAATAAACTAGCAATATGATCGCAATCTTCGAAAAACATAATTGCACCAATGCCGAACCTATGATGATTGTCGATCAAGCATATCATCAGAATTTCAAAATAAATGGTAGCTGCATTAACGATCTAGGCATCTGGGAAATTTGGGAACCTAAAACACAAAAACAGAGAAATAGCAAGACAGTAAGAAAACAGTGCAAGAGTAATCTTTATAGAATGGAAAAGGAGCTGTTATTCGCCTTGTTGCTTAATGGAGGTTCATAGCTCTCCATCAGGAAGAACCATATCCATATGGCAGATTACCCCACTTCATGATGGTGCCAACTGATGAAGATGCCACACGAACACAAACACTCCATGTTTTACTTGAGGTATTAATTTTGGATAGCTTGCTACAGAACCTGTGTGTTCGAATGGGAAAGTAAAGTATTGTCAGCTCACACCAAGCACACAGCTGAAGAAGTTGCATTGTGGATCATCACACTCTAAGGGCCAAGCCAATTTCGACGGAAACAAACATAAGCAAGAAAACCTATCAGGAACAAAGTTGCTAATTTCGTAAAACACATGACATTCACAATGAAAAAAAATTAAGTTCAGTATCCCAGAACAAATAACTCCTTTGAAGCTTCAGAATATAACAACAATTCACTGACTTTGAAGTTTTAGAATATACACAAACTGATTCGATGATTCAGAATGTAATATGTATAATCAAATGGCTGATGAATAGACTGCGATCTTAATTAATTTGTACCTGAGAAGCTCTTTAACGGAATTACCCTATACATATTACTTGAAACAACATGAGAAGATTAGTAAGCAGACCAATTGATTGTAACAGATATTACGTTAATAAATAGATAACTAAATTTCATGGCTTTATAATAAAATAAGGATGATATAGACTAATTTTTAAACAGGAAAGCAGTAATTTTGGATGCCCTAAGTCGATGGTTCGTTCATGGAACAAGTGTATTGGTCAAGAGCACGTGAGAGATTCGTATGTACCTTACTAAGGAGGGAGAAGGCGCTCTAGATGGGGCAGTGGTCATCGGCGAAGGCGATGGCGCAGGGGCCGCCCTACTTGTACTTACTTACAGGTAGTATCTGGCTATCTGCACAATTCTCAAGCAGCTTTTATAAGACTCAGCCTTAGCTTAAGTATAGATGAAGTAGAGTCAAACAATCGATGTAAAGCTTTTTTGTCCAAAAGAATCGTACATGGTGTCGATAAACAAAGGACACCTGCAGCACAAAAAGAAGTGGCTGCTCATAACCACAACATGTCTATGTTATTTGCATATTACTTGCCACGGTACAACATAAGAAAAAATGCCATAAATTTCTAGATTTGATAGCGATTGGTAGGAATAGAACTGAACAATAGGATGAAACCGAAACCATCCGTGTTTTCTCTGGGCTGAATGAAGAATATTCATGGGCAAATCACATAATCTTCTCACACAATCACTATTTTAAATGTCCCTTAGATCGTAAAATGAAGCCATTGCAGTTTTAATTATAACTAAATGTACTCAACAGCAAATCAAAATAAGGAGTAGGACGATATCTCAAGCATGTATATTAAGTGTAGAATGGTACATGTGTATTGACTAATTGTGGAGTTGCTTCCTTATCACCTACTAATATTGAAATATTTCGTATGTATGTAGGTAAGCAGTCGCTTACCACGGACAATGTATTCCCCATGAGCTAGCTTGATTTTCTTCCGACGATGTGCAGGTGCTGAATAGTTATGGTCAGGAGGAGGAATTAAAGAACGGCAGAGACAGTAACGCATTACTTTGTTTTTGTGGTTGTGGATTTACCGTCGTCGTCACTGATGTAGATAACACCAGAATGTGAAGATGCATGTTTCTTTTCCTGGTTGGTAGATCTTTCCTATAAGCAAACGGTAAAGTTGTCAGACCTGTGGAATTTTCTCTATGGTACAGTTTAAAAATGCAGTTTGGGAATGTAAACTACAGTAGAGACCACAAATACATCAGTAGTTAAGGCTCAAGTCTATGACCAAGGTATGGGAATGTAAATTGGTAGATTGCAGAGTTGCATGTTGGAGGTTAAGAGATTTAAAACTGTTTTTTGAAATACATGAGTAAGCAATGGGCAGGAATTGAATCACTGGTATTATTTAAAACTGTTGGAGGTCAAGAGATTCCTCCTGCAATATAAGTTACATGTCTATCAACCATCAAGCATTGAATCACTGGTATTATGCATGTCTATTAACCATCAAGCACTGAATCACTGGCTCCATGTAATTTGGGAATGTAAACTACAGTACAGACCACAAATGCAATCTACCAGTTTAAAAATGCAGTTTGGGAATGTAAACTACAGTACAGACCACAAATACATCAGTAGTTAAGGCTCAAGTCTATGACCAAGGTATAGGAATGTAAATTGGTAGATTGCAGAGTTGCATGTTGGAGGTCAAGAGATTTAAAACTGTTTTTTGAAATACATGAGTAAGCAATGGGCAGGAATTGATAGCGGGGACAAATATGTAAGAATAGCACCGATAAATGGCCAGCACAGGTGCACTCGGCCTTCACCCATTTTGAATACATTCAAACAGGCAATTTTATCCATGGCAAAACAATAGCAATCAACAGTCCAATAGGCACCTCGTAAGCAAATGAAATACATCCCAATTTACGATCTTATACATCAAATTCAGTTCTACTATACACATGGGTAGCAGCTGCAAGATCCTCAAGCGCTCAGCAAATGTATCCATCAGATTAATATTCGCTACTTTTATTGATATATTTGGACCATATCTAAAACCGTCTCTAAACATTATATTGTTTTATGATAAGGAAAAGAAGTTCTTAAGGCACTTAGTCACAAATTATGCCTATACCGACCTAGCATTTTTACCCATCATGTAAATTGCCCATGTTAATTTAAGCTAGCACCCTAGTACTGAAAATGACAGCATTAGTTAAGCACACAGGGATTTTTTGGTGCCTCCAGATCGACAGGCAGTGCCTTTCAAATAAACTATTTGAATGGGAGGATGCATCTGGTTTGACCGTCAGCAATTCGGAGCAGCCACAGGGGAGGAACGGCTATGCTTGGTTGATTTGCATTTTTTTTGGCGACCTGCAAGGGCTAGATGGTTATGTTTAAGAAAGGGCTTAAAGATCAGTATAAACAATAGCTCTAAAAAAACCTGGGCCGTGTATTTACTTTCATCATCACTGAAGTAGATAATGATAGCATGCGAAGTGCACCTAACTTTTCTTGTTTAGTAGATACTTTGGGCAACCAAACGGCAAAGGTAGTCATGTGAATCTTTGGCTGTTATGTCACAATGAAGCGGGGAACAAGGGCACGTTAACTTATTTGATGAAGATGGACATCAATGAGAGAATTTTCTAAAACGTGGATTAGGTACACAGTAAGCAAAAATATACCAAGTAAAAGCTGGAAACAATGGAATTAGGCCTGTGAATTCTGTATACAGATTCCACTAATTTCTAAAAAATCATAATCATAGGAAATGCTTCTGAAAGTAATTAAATAATGACAAAATTGAACTAATATAATCCAAGCACTGTGAATTAATCGGCGATTGAAACATAAATTTGGACGGTCAAATTCACGGAAATTATGACAACAATTCCAAGAGTGTATTGCTCTTTTATGTAACAAAATCTGGAATGATTCGCAAAAGTACATCGTAGGATGACATAATACTTTTTTTCATCAACCAATAATTTAAAAAGGGCCATTTCTGTAAATAAGAATGAAAGGGAATGATGCTTACTTTGACATGTTTGTCTACTGGTCTTACATGAACATTCTCCATCCGGAGGTCAGTATGTGCAATTCCAAGGCTATGCAGAGTTGAAGACAAGCTATCTGCATAAAGTAAGACACACAAACTAAAATTACAGAAGGGGTAAAGAGAAATCTGGGTATTAGTATTTAAGAGATTCCTTTCATATGCATGATTCAGAAAAGTGCAGTGTCAGATGCCATTATATTCTTCTCATCAGCCAATAATAAAAAAGGGAGACTACAACCCAGAATTGGAACGAGTATGATCTCACTTATCTCAGAATATCAAGATATAACTAAATGAAAAGATTTCTCAAGGCTCCCCGGACCTTCGCGAGGTGGCCACGGCGCTAGGGCACGAGGAGATGGCAGGGGCTGCGGGAGAAGGAAAAGTGAAAGGCAACAAATAATCGACTCGAATTGTGAAATGCATACCTATGATAAAACTGTAATGGGAGCAAACAGTATAGATATGTAAGGAAGTTGCATGCCTGGTCTAATAATGGCTAGATCCCATCATGTACGTGATTGTTTTCATTTATTCCTGCAGTTAGGGAAAAGATAAAATAAGACAATTACATTACGCTGATGGTTCGTAATCTGAAATTCAAAAGATCTGAACACATAAGCACAAAAGAAATGTTCATTTATATAACTGTAAAGCATGCTGATCACATTTATATTACTGCTCGAAATAAATACTAAAGAGAACATTTTTGCCAAATATTTCTTAATTGATATGTATAGCAAGAAACATGGGAGAAATTTTCCTACCTCAACATGGACTAAGTACTGACCATCAAAAACTATAGCTCAAGAAAACAAATAATATGTGCATAGAAAAGGAAAAGGAAAAGGAAAAGGAAAGCAGGTGGTAAACTTCATATGACACTGGTTATCATGGAACCAAAACAGAGCCAGCGAGCAATCACGGAGCCAAAAGAGAGAGCAAGCCAAGAAGTGAATTGAGCCTCTCACCTTGACTCAATAGGTTGCCGAGGATCAGTGACACCTGCCAGAACTGCCCCAGATTCTGGTGCTCCCACAACAATCCTGACAAGCCACCGAGGCCATCCAATCCGATGACCCTGCAGACATGACGAAAAGACACCAATTCAGAACGGCAGTCCACCCAACAAACACAACAAAATACCAAGAGTGCAGTAAAGATAAATGTAAAATTTAAGCATAAACCCATCTAAATTTAACACATACAATACATAAGCAGCAGCAATCATACCCGGGGGGGAGGGAGGGGGGAGGGAGGGAGAGAGAGAGAGAGAGAGAGAGAGAGAGAGAGTGCGGACATTGGGGTGGTGGGGCGGACCGTGGACGACGGCGACGGCGTGGAGGCGTGCTCCCTCTGTATCCTTGCATCCTTGAAACCTTCAAGCTCATGTTATGGTATTTGCTTGAAGGACATCAAACAAATCAGGTATGCAATCCAGCAAGTTGAAGGGCAGTTTAACAATACATTCAAGAATTCAGAGGATGTTAGCATTTTATTTGTGATGACTGCCTCAACCAAAATCCATATATCTCAAAGGAACAGTGCACCAATCAAAACTAGATTAAGGCAGTGGACAGTGAGGACGAAGAAGAAGCAAGAAATGAAAGAATGCTCACCTTCCCAGGATGGTGGAGATGCTCACCTGGAAGCAGGAATCAGGTATGCAATCCAGCAAGTTGAAACCTTCAAACTCATGTTATGGTATTTGCTTCAAGGACATCAAACAAATTAGGTATGCAATCCAGCAAGAGAAGGGCAGTTTAACAATACATTCAGGAATTCGGAGGATGTTAGCATTTTATTTGTGATGACTGCCTCAATCAAAATCCATATATCTCAGAGACACAGTGCACCAATCAAAACCAGATTAAAGCAGTGGATAGAGAGGATGAAGAAGAAGCAAGAAATGCAAGAATGCTCACCTTCCCAGGAGGGTGGAGGTGCTCACCTGGAAGCAGGAAAGAGGAGGAGGGGAGGGTGCGCCGCGTGTCACCGTGCCCGTCGCCTTGAACACAGCCGCGCGTCCAGCTCGCCGCCGGGGAGACGACCCCTTCGTCGCCGCAACCATCGTACCTCATCTGCTCGCCAACGAACGGCACCTCCTCGTACTCTTCCGGGTAGAGCCCTTCCGGCAGTACGGTGCGCGGCGCCCTGCTCAGCGACCACATTACCGAACGGGGTAGACGGCCGAGGCGCCGCTCGTGGTGGACACACACAACCCACGCCAACACGCAACTAATAAACTACATTAAAGATACCGTAAAAAAAAGGGTATGCATCAGGCGTTTTAAATCCATGATAAAAATGGTGGTACAAACAATAATCCTGGGGACAATCTTCTTGTTCATATACATCAGCACATTCATAACACATACAATATAGTGGGATGGAGATAATACTGAGCGAAACACCAATAGAAAAGGAAAAATACATCTATGACTATGAGCCATAATAGGAATGGCCAGCACCAGATCCTGATTCCATGCTGCTCTAAAAACACAAGAACTCATATCTGCTGGGGGTGATAAAGGAAATATCTGTGAATATGTACAGGTAAGGTTGCCTCATTTCTGAACACATGTAGAAAAAGCGAAACGGCTGTGGGCTTAATTTGCAAAATGACAAATCACCGAGTTAAAGATGGCATATGTAATTCTTTGTTCCCACACAAGGCCTGAAAGAAAATAGAACCTGTATAAGCTCAAATCACCTGATAAAGATCCGTCTCCTTATTGTTGTTTTTGGCTCAGTCAGCTGACTGGCTTGGAAAAAGAAGCTCAACCACCTGATAGAAGATTATTTATTGTATTATCTCTCAGCTAACTAAAGCATGGAATAAAATGGGTACTAAAAAACAAAAAAAAAATTGAAACTTGATGTAGAGAAACATCTTTGCTAATAGAAGACTTTGCTAATCAATAAATCTGCTTGGATTTAAAAAGCAATCAAAATTGGTGCACAACACTGAATGAACGCCTGCAATCAATGGAGTAGATAAGTACGAAGAAATTATGTACAGGATGAACCTATGAGTGCCAATGACTGGTTCTTTCTCACGTATGGCATGCACTGCCTCTGCATCGAGCTCAATGACAAATCCATCCCCTTTTCGACAAGGAAAGAGCGAGGTACCAAACAAACTAAGAAAGGCAACAAAAAAACTTCTAGGAATCTAGCTAGGTCTCACCTATGGCATGCACTGCCTTTGCATCGGGCTCCATGACAAATCCATCCCCTTCCCGACGAGGAAAGAGCGAGGTACCAAACAAACTAAGAAAGGCAACAAAAAAATTCTAGGAATGTAGCTAGATCCGAGAGCATCCCCCGAGCAAGAACAAACAAAAATCCCCTTTGCAGAAACTCGGCCGAGGTACCCAACAAACTTAAAAAGACACCTAGACTAAAAGAAACAAAAAAAATCCCCTTTGCAGGAACCTAGCTAGACATGAACATCTCCTTGACAAGAAGGGTGAAGAATCTCACCCAACAGCAGAACCGGAGCATGGACTGAGCGCAATCACCCCGCATCCCTGGAGCCACCGCTAGCACGCTTATTTTCGCCGGGGTCTCTTATTCTCCCTCCAAATCTTGGTCGGCGGCTGAGCGGCATGGAAGGACGAGCCCCCTGCAAAAAGAGATGAGACGAGTGCAGCAAGGGAGGGAGGCGATGGTGGGGCTGGAGGGGTGAGGCGGAGGAGCAGCCATCCAGCCCGAACCACACAGGAGCGCCACGCAGCCGGCCAACGAGCTCTGGCGCCCGCGCGTGTGCACGCCGATGGCCGCGTGGATGGCGAAGAGGAGTAAGGCGAAGCAGCTGTGGGGGTCGACGGTGGCGGCAGGGTAGGGAGAGAGAGAGAGAGGGGGTGATGAGGAGGAGGCGGCGGCGGCGGCCAGGAGGGGTCAAGGAGGAGGAGGATCGGATGCGTGCGTGCGTGTGGAAGCTAGGTTTCACCCGGCTTTCAGCTATCCACGAATCGCAAAAGACGCCCATCGGCGACGCGGACGAGTCCGCAAGACGGCCACTGCACACTGCCCCCACGCCAGAGCGGACCCAGCAGTCATTCAGTGTAGCCATCAACGCGTGGGTAAAAAAAATGGACGGTTGACCAGACGCCAGCAGCCAAAAAAGCACTGCAGCAGATCGATCGGGTGGTCAAACGCAGCGCGCGCGCGAAGGCCCCAGGATGGCGGGTACTCTAGCGCCATTTATATGTTCAATGCAACGACAACAAGTCTTTTTCCGTAATTAAGCATGACTTATGTTTCTTCAATGTGTAATTTCCGCTTTCTATAATTCAACTAGTGCATCCCATGCCATGCAAGACGTTATGTCTTGGAAAAGCTGGATTTCGAAGATCATGAGAATATGCAGATAAAGAGAGTTCACCTCAGGACCCATCATGGCTATACTTTTGTTGTCAAGCTATACAATGCGATGACCTACTCCCATTTTGGTTTCGCGAATTGGGCAGCACTTGGCAAGGCGTATGGTTTTCAGGAGAGTATGTATGTCACCTTCGATCTGGGTGATGATCCTGAAGAAAATATCTCCATTTGGGTCGATGTTCATACGCTTCCACTTCTACCTCTATGTGAGTTTCTCAAACATATTCAACAAGTAATTTATATTGTATTTATAAAAAATAGTTGACAGCTTATTGCCATTGACAGCTTATTTCCATTCTTCAAGAAATGTACGAAAAGTAGTAGACAAAACCTACTACAGTTATGGGTCTAAGCTAAATTACGAGGAGATACATCATTTTGTTTCATGGATTAAAGATGTTGAGACTTTTAAGACGAATTATCATATATCTTCAAGTTATTCTCAATACGTGCCACTAGTGCACGTGTTAAACTACGGTAACATCCATCGAGATATCATGGTAAGATTTTTCCTATTATGTCATCAGTGTATTTTTTGCATAGATTCTTTTAAGCTAAACTACATTTTGCTAAGTATGTTATTATGATGTTCTTCAACAGAAACTCCCGACGGATTGTATACCAAGATTTATGGAAATGAAAGGTGACATGAGGATTGTTAACTTACGGCCAAGTTGGCCTACGTACCACCGCAGTGCATACACGATTCGTCGAAGCGATGACATCCTCACAATCAAAGATTGGAGAAAAGTTCTAAAAGATCGCAGAGAACTACTTGGGGGCAACATCAAGCGCAACCCACAAATGGGAGATAGGTTCATCTGTATTCTCCATAATGAAGAATCAGGGGTTTACCTGTTTTATGCTATTTTACCATCGAGAGAGTAGGAGGTCTTAGGTAGTTATGTGCTACATTGTGCTAGAATGATGAGCTAGTTCTTATATGACTATGATGATGACTTGTTATCATGATGATGAGTTATGTGCTACCTTTGTGCTAGATTGATGAGCTAGTTCCTATATATATGACTATGATGATGAGTTGTTATTATAATGATGATGATGATGATTAATGGTTCCTTCATTTGCTTACTAGCTAGCGTCGAGTTCTCTCTATATATGTAGCAGCTACCGTCGACCAAGAACGGAGAAAGAGAGGTCACTTCTCTCTATATGTAGTAGCTATAGCTAACACAATATGAAACACCTAAATTAACCCTCCAAAACCCCTAAAGCCCCTCTTTCAAAAAAAAACCCAGTGCCTGGGAGCTGCTGACGCGTGGTTGCCTTTACCAACCGGGACTAAAGGCCCTCCTCCCTGGGCGCCCAACAGCGGCCACGTGGAGCTCCTTTGGTCCCGGTTCGTAAGCAAACCGGGACTAAAGGTTTTGTGCATTAGTCCCGTCAGTTTTGTCCCGGTTCCAGAACCGGGACTAAAGGCCCTCTAGAACCGGGACTAGTACCCTGTTCTCTACTAGTGCTAGTTCATTTTACTGGAGCAGAGAAATGGTTGCTTCACCTGCTCCACTTCACCCACCATACCCCTCTGCCCCCGGAGTTCCTTTGAAACTACCCAATATGCCATCTTATTAACAAACACTAAGAGCATCTCTAGTCAACCTCTTATAATTTACTCCCTCCATAGACAAGTTAGGAAAAAATTAACCTTGGCTAAATCATTGATTAGTGGTGAGTAAATCATTTAGGCTAGAAAAGTAAGAGATACACGCAATCGGGAGAGATATTTTCTTTTTTTTCTTTACAAGGAGAGATACATGCAATCAGGGGAGAGATACTTTACTTTTTCCTAGAAGGCTAAAAATAGAATTTTTGATGAATTAGAAGAAATGCACCTTACATTGTGGAATTTTATTACAAAACAAATACACCTTATATAAAGTAATGGAGGGAGTATGCCTTTCTAAACTGAACTCCGTCAGATTTAAGGAGCTAAATTGTGGCCCAACCTAACCAAACCCTATATTTAACTCCCTAAAATCTTTTTGACTAATTCTTCTATCCTTTTTAACATACATTTCAAACAATTGCATGGTATTTCATCAACCATTTGCATGATTTAAATTCAACATACACAACATATCAACCATAAACATACATATAGTTCATCCAATCAAATAATTCAAATTAAAAATGCATATAGTTCATCCAAAAACCACCATCGATTAAGTTTGCTCCAAAAAATCATGACATAACATGTGTTATGTCGTGGACCAAGCCCTATCGAGAAAAACACGAACTCAAGCACTTTCGTGCTCATCACCACCAAAGAAATCAT
Organism: Thinopyrum elongatum; assembly: GCA_011799875.1. Classification (NCBI taxonomy): domain Eukaryota; kingdom Viridiplantae; phylum Streptophyta; class Magnoliopsida; order Poales; family Poaceae; genus Thinopyrum; species Thinopyrum elongatum. Next base: position 537,639,204 of record CM022301.1, on the reverse strand, counting down.
TTTCGGGTGCTATGCAGTTTTACCATTTTTGGGTGGAACTTGCAGGTGCGCTAGATCTCTGAATGAATCATGCATGTCTTTTGTACCATAGGGATCGATAGCAGGATAAATAATACATGATGCGATAGCATAGGGTACCCCTTCAACAGAGTACTGCAGTGTCACTTATTTTTATTTGGAAACATGGAACTCTGTAGAAAATGGAATAGTTTTTTTTAGACACAGAAAATTTAGGAAAAAACTAACGCCCACACGTGTGGCGTCTTGCACATCGCCCACACGCCTCCTTTACCACTCATTTTGCCACATGTGAACAGATTACATCAGCAGGAATCTTTTTGATTTTCGGCTTAAAAATGTTTTATCTCCTAATTAAAAAATCAAATTAAAAATCCATTTTCACCATTAAATCCGTCTCGACGAGATCTTCAAAACTAGACCCTATGTTGATATGTTTCGATGAAAAAAAAAATTTGCCCAAAAGTTGCCATGATGTTTACACTGTAGTTGTCATAGTGCTTAACCTAAGTTGCCATGTGGCAATTTCAGTTTGTAGAGCATGGCAATTTTAGTATTTTGATGATGGCAACTCCAGTACTTTGACCATGAAAATTATTTTTTGTATGAACCATGGCAATTTTAAGTGCTATCATGGCAATTTTAGTTTATGGTTCATAGCAAGTCTAGTTTCTTAATTCTTCGTTTTATAAATGTCAAAATTTACTTTTAAATGTAGAAGAAAATAGCTGAAACATATCATGGCAATTCATATGCAATAGACATGGCAACTTTTAACCAAAAAAATCATCGAAATATATTGATATGAGATCTAGTTTCGAAGATCTCGTCGCGAGGGATTTAATGGTGAAAACGGATCTTCAATCGGATTTTTCATTTAAGAGATAAAATATTTTAAAAACTGAAAATCCAAAAAGATTCCCACGTGCATGCATGTGGTGACGTGGCGCAGTCTGTGTGTTATAGGGCGTGTGGGCGGGTTTCGCTCCCACCACACGTGTGGGCGTTAGCGTTGTCCAAAATTTAACAGTTTGTACCTTCAACAGAGTACTAGTAGGATGAGCCTGGGCCAGGTAATGATTTGTTGCGCTAACCGAAATGCATTAGGCCCATTTCTGACCCTCTTGCTGTCTCCCCAAATCAGACGACCTCTGAATTTCTTTGTGTCTAAGTCTTGCATCGAGTTTTCTTGGTCGTGGTTGTTACTGGGCTAGTCCATTTTCGCACAGAGTCTAAAGAGAAATAGAAGGGAAAAGGGGAGCTCCAGGGATCGATCCCTGGTCGCCGCGAACATAGGAAGCGGTACAGTTATTGTATAATCCACACGTACATACATAAAAAAATGTAAGCACATAAAGGTGCTCTTCGTGCATATGTAGGATCAATTTGGGAATTCTTAGATCATATGTTGAATTAATGGAGCTTTTCTTATATAAAAATTATATTTGATTTAAAATTTCTGTATAACTAACTATTTTTTGGCCCACCTTGCAATTGAATTCCTCATACGCAATTAAGTTACAATAATATAAGTTTTCAAAACATAAATATTTGGATGAAATACTACCCTTGAAGACTATCGTGATCCCCTATCTCTACTCCAATGTATCAGTACTTAAGTCGTTTCGTTCGCTCATTCACTCCCCTCTCCATCGATCGAAAGAGGTCGCCAGCCCTACCCCTCGCACGATCTCCTCCACGTTTCCTTTTTTTTCTATCCAAAAAAATCAGATAGCAATCCATCTTTTCTTTAATGCACATCTCTCTTGTAAAAAATCGCTACACATTCCCCTCCTTCACATTAACATGCGTTTCTCCTATCTGGGATGCAATCCTCTCCTTCCCACTAATCTCTTAAATGCCTTTCCTAAAGATATCTCGGTCCTGCCCAGCTTGATCTAATTCAATTTAGACGAAGGACACCTTCAGGAACAAGACGATCTACTCAAAGGCTGGCTTGCTGCACGGCCGCCACCTCGCCCATTTCATCCCGCAGCCATCGTCGTCCTCCACACGACCACACCAGCTTTCACGATTTGGGTCTGTGGCAGGCGTAAACTATGAGAATTTGACTGGTCGTTTTCATCGCAGGCGGCTGCGGCGAGGACGTGTGGAAGGCAACAGGTGGATTGATTGATCGACCAGCAAAACACGCGCACACACTGGCATGTGTAACATATTTGTTGTTTGTACTTTTTCAACTCACGATGATTACAATGTAGGAGCTACATGCATTTACACTAACATAACATCATCTGCCTAATTAGAGTTAGGATTTCTATACTACTTGGACAATCAATGAGATCTATAGGAAAGCAGAAGAGAGAACTAGCAAGCCGGTGATTTTACTGTTTTATCTAGATTCATTGTGCTAACTCAAGTAGTAGTTCTAACCTAGCTGTTATAGGATTCACCGATTTAGTCCATGTTTTGCTTTTCCGTTTTTAGTGAATGGGGTGGATTCTGAAATCTCATATTTCAGTTAGTTTTTGGTCGGTCAGCTTGAGTAGTAGGGTCCGTTTGGATGGAAGCCAACGACAACCCTGCCAAAAATATTGGCGTTGACTGAGGATACATGCAAGCGTTTGGATGCTACCCAAATTTCTGATGTAGCCAATTTTCTGGTTAACACATTCAGTTTTTCCGCTAACCGCGGGGCGGCGGTGAAACCTTCCGCTAAAAAGTTGGCACGCCTAGCGTTGGCAGGGTGGCTGCAGGCGCTATCCAAACAAGCCCGTATTCTCTCTTTTTTGTCCTAGTTGGTATTTCATATAGGCTATCTTGCTATGTTATATAAGATACTTCATATCGGAGGTCAAGCTTGAAAAAGGTAGAATTTTCGACAAGTCGAGAATCATGTTAACCAGGCTGTCATGATATTTCCCCTGCTTCAAAATGATCCATGAAATGTTAGTTAACATGCCTCTGAATGTTGATTGTTTTTTTTACAGAATTTGACTGTTTATGTAGACTTTGGTTCATTATGACGACGACAAAGATCACTTTGAGGCGCTCGCCGTGGCAGACGGGGATGGGGTGACGCCGGGCACACTGCTGACAACAAAAATGTTGTCACGGCTCCAAATGAGAACTGAACTTACTGCACAAATATTCAGTTATATATCAAGGCGGCAAATGTTTGCGTGTTCTGTAAAATAGCATGGCAAATTTTAATACAAATGTTGTCTGTCTTCAGTTATCTAAAAACTAGCATGGCAACTTTGTACATGATACAATCTTTCAGCATGGCAATTTTTTTAATAAATTGTAAAAAAGATGGTACCAAATAAACTTGTATACGGTCATGTAGCATCCTAATTTTTCGTATGGAAACTAAGCCATCAGTATCCTTCCAATGGTTTACTGAATGGACATCCGTTACTGAATTTAGAGATCAAGAAAGCATCAGGTTACCTGTGAAAACTCATGCAGGGAACAGGCACTGCTGCTGCTCATCCCACACATCCGCTGCTGATGCACCTCCTTCCGGTGAGTTGTTCCCTGCTGCCTCTCCCGACGCACTATCCGCTCCCTACTCCTCCCTCCAACAGGTCACCCAGAACCTCTGCTGCAACTCCTCCCTGGCGTGCCGGTGCAGGATGTAGGAACGAAGTATGTCTACCAGAGAGGGGCGAACGGAGTTTTAAATTTTCTTCGGAAAACTTAAATCTCTCAGAACCCAGCAGCGGAATGAAAGAAAAGTAAACTACAGTGAACTAGAACAAAGTACTAAAAAAGAATTAAGACATGCATCGAAGTAAATCATACGAAAGAAAGTACATCGAAGATAAACATGAGTGACAAAGATAACCGAAGATGCTCGATGGCGACAAGAAATTTGTTCGATCAGTTCGTACTTCTGCACAAGGACTACGTCTGGTTGGAGGGGCTGTGACTTAACACGGAAGATAAACTCTCTTCACCCTATTCTCCTCGACAATCGATTCATCAACCGATGCCGATCACTCGTGGTAGATACTTGAAGGCGATCTTCGAACCTTTACAGACTTCTTCTTCGAGAACCACAATCACTCTTGGTCTCTGAAGAAATTGACACCTAACCGTTTAGAGAGTTTGCAGCTCTCAAGAGTAATAGGCGGAGCGTACTGAACTTAGATTCCAGTGATGCTAAACCACTATTTAATTCTTCGGCTCTAGGGTTTTTTCTCGGTGGATTTTGAACTCAAATTGCTCAGAGAGTGGGTTGCTCAACAATGTTCTCAGAATGAAATGAAGCAGCCACCGGACAAAGCCAGCGCGGGGTGGCTATTTATAGCCGCAGCCTTCCCTGACGGGAAATGACCATTTTGGACACGAGGTCCAGCCAATGGCCAACCGACACGTTCACAACGATCGGATTTTGGAGCAACGGTAACATTACTTGAGGAACAAGTAATGCTAACTCCTCGGTCCGAGTCAAATCTCTCGCAGCGAAGAAGATCACAGTTTCTTGCTGGCAAGTATTTGCTCGGAACACAAAGAGATTTCTCTCACAGCTTTCATAGGTTTTGGGTTTAGCATCAGAGAATTAAAGCTTCGAACGCTACACCCCTCTTAATAGTATGGTGGTCCTATGATTCAATAAAAGAAGAAGAATAACGAACCAAATGCTACGTCTTCACTTCGTCTTCATTCTTCCTCGAATGCAGTCATATTCTTCGAACAGACACCGAACCAATTGCTTGAGCTTCAGCAATTTTTAGGGTCACTCTTGTTAGCTTTATCTTCGGTGATAACCTTTGCTGCCACGCAGGGAGATTATCTTCGCCATTTGCATCAAACTCCTCGATACTTCAGGGACCTGTTACTCTGTGTGCACTGGCAAACACATAAGTCTCATACTGTTTATGTCAACAAACTCCAAAACATAAGGGGACTATCATTGCACCAACAATCTCCCCCTTTTTGGACGGTTGTTGACAAAACAGATAATTATCGAAGTGAAGATAGATAAGTGAATGTAAATCGAACAAGAGTGAACCTGCATTACTTGACTCGATGATGAAATATACTCCCCCAAGATGTATGCAGGGTCAGTTGATATACAATGAAATTCCTTGCAATTCATTTACTTATAAGGAGGATTTTTCAATCAAGCGAGGTAATGATTCGCACTGATGATAAGTAATCCAACGAGAATATAGTGCAATCATTTATGACTTCTGACGACAATTTCACCTACAAAACAAATGCTTCGAGAGAATATAGTGCAGCAGGCGGGGTTATTCATATTACAGCCCATATCAGAAGTTTTATAGCAGAGCACATCAAGAGGCATAAAGTCTTAGAAATAAACAGCGCAAAAGCCTCATAAACCAGAGCAAATAAACATGGAGACCAAATCCAACAGACCAAATCTATCGAAACTCTCGATGTAATTCTCTCCCTTTTTGTCAACTAGTGTCAAAAAGGTGATGAAAAATATGAGTGCGAGAAATAGGTGAATCTGATTCACTCTGATGCATCGCCCGAAGAACTTCCCGAAGACGTTTCTGATTCAGAGGTGGCTGGTAAATCTTCAACGTCATCAGCAGTAGCACATCCTTCAAGACTGGCGTGGTGCTGAGAGGACGAAGGCAAATTGGGATCAACCTGTGGGGACTTGCGAGACGGAATATTTTCTTCAGCAGGTTTCTCAGTGGGTGAAGTGGCTTCTGACTCGTCGAGCAATTTGCGCAGCTGAATCCGAAGTAAATTCGTTGTTGGTTCACGAGCTAGCAAAGGTGGAGTAATGCGGTCATGAAAATCTTTAGCAGTAAACCCTTGATCAATATACTCATAGAGTTCTTTGAGATGGGAGTGGCTCAATTGCTTCTTTGAGAAGAATTTCCGAAGCAATTTCCATAAACGCTTCTTGTTTACTGTTGTGATCATGTGCACACTTTTGTTCGAATTTGAATTGCATTAAGTTCAGCAGCCAGATGTTCTTTCTCTTGATGGTCTTCGGCCATATGCTTCAGCAGCAGCTATTGAGTGCGCATGCTCACTTCAAGATGTGAAGGAGGTTGAGTGTTCGGAAGACGATCATGCTTAGGTAGCTTTGGTCCATTGAAGGTGTTATGATAATCAGGAGGGCTTGACACTGGTGCTTTCTCCGAAGAAAAATCTTCCATTACCTTCAGAGTATAGCGCACAGGTGGAATGAAGCTCTTGTGACTGACTTTTGCTAGATATTCGGTCTTCATTGCATAGTCAACCACTTTCTGAATCCAGGGCGCAAATACCTTGATAGTTTTTGGGCACTGAGCTGAATCCATCAGTATGCGCAGCAACATGTCTTCGACATCGAAGATAAAACCTTGTGAGATCGCATAGATGGTGTTGCGAAGAACATCAGATATCACGTTGTCTGTATTCATCCCGGCCAGCGGACAGAGGGTGTAAGTGAGAATATAGTATAAAGTTTGATTGTCGAATGTCAAGTGCTCAGGCAGAGGAGGACCATTGTAGTCACGAATTTTGGCTTCATCCATTGTGCATCGGAAATCTTCATCAGTGATTGCATCAATGTTATGAACCCGAATCTCAGTCTTGCCATGTTCAAACCGAGGGAAATGAAAATGAGATACAAAGTCCATGGCAGAGCATTCTATTCTCTTTCCTTCAGTCATCCACTCCATGATCCATTTTGTGCTATCTGATGCGTCACCGGAGATATATAATGTTGCATAAAATTGAAGAATAATCTCCCTGTTCCATGGGTGCTGAAATCCAAAGTCATGTGTGAGACCAGAGTTTTTGATGTCTTGCAGTACTTGGTTGAAACAGCCGATGTTTTTCATAGCAGCAATATCTGGGAACTCAAGAGGGAAAATCTTGAGGCTGTCATAAAGAACCCGCGAATAGTATATTGCCTGTTCCTGAGTCTAGAATCGAGGAGATTCAGATGTACGGGGCTTGCTGTATGGACTCTCTTAAAAGAAGAGCGGATGAGTGTTCCGATTGAAAAGAGGCCCTTTGACGCCAACGCCGATGGAAAAGAACGGCAGTCGCTCGCGAGGATAAGGGTACTTGAGTTCATCTTCAATGGAAATCACTTCATCGCCATAAATTACTGAGTCTGAGTGATGAGCAGAGGCAGATTTTGTTGCAGAAGGATCAACATCTGAGGTTCGTCGTGCTATATTGAGTGAAATTCTCAGAGGAGAGGGATCAGACACTTTGTCAGGAACTGAATCTTTATCGGCCACTGGAGATAGTTGAAGATTTGCTTCAGAAGTCGTTGGAGGAGCAGAGGGAGGAACCGAATCATTGGGTTCAACACGGGCTAGAGAAGCCTGGCATTCAGACTGAGGAATCTCACCTTCTTCCGAAACATTTGGCTGAGCCGGATTTTCTTCATGAACTGGTGAAGCCACGGGCACTGATTCAGTTGGCCTTGGCAAAGTAGTTGCATCTGCAGCTGGTTCAAGAGTTGGTGAAGGAATTTCTCGTTCCGGAGACTTTTCTTTCTGTGGCTCAGCGACTGGTGGAGAAGGAGGAGGAACATTCTTCTTCGCTATCTTTTTCTTCTTCTTTTGCTTCGACGGATCGATGTGCCCTTTGACAAGATCATTGTAGCCAGCCACTTGGGCTTGATGATCGAGGCAAATTTTGTGAACTATTTGATCCAAATCTGAGTGAAATCCCAATCTTCTGTGTCGAAGGATAGTCAGAGCCTTATTGACATCCACATAAGATTCTTCAAGTTGCTTGATGACAAACTTGGATTTCGTATTTTGCATACAGTTGTTAAGCTCCGGGAGTTGGGCAGTGAGGTCATTGATCTCAACTAAGTCATTTCTCATGTCGTTGATCAGATCAGAAGCTTGAGTAATTACTGCAGGGGGAATGGGCAAAGATGTCACTTCTACATCAAACAGGTTGTCCACAAATCTGTCAAGCTGTTCCATGATGAACACTTGATTGAAATAGTGTGGTGCAGCAGAATCATCTCGAGGTTGTGCAGCAGGAGCATCTTGTCCTACATTTTGTTCGGTCGGAGGCACCGAAGCCAAAGGTTGTGTCAGCTTAGGAGCAAACTGCGCAGCCTTTTCCTTCACAGCATCAACACTTGGAACATTTTGCTTAGCAGCAGGGGCCTTGATTTGCTTCAGCTTTTGCTTCGGGAGCTTTTCTCCTGGCTTCGTTGTGCCAACATGGGCATCAACAACCAAATCTTGCAAATTTATTGCATTAGGATGAGGATATGTATTCACTTTGTCAACCATTGTGACAGTGGTAGGAGGAGTCTTTCTCTTCAAGAGACTCTTCTTCGGAGGAGCGATTTGAACAGCGCTTGCTCGAAGATCAGGCAAATGGTGGATGTAGTAACATTCACTTGCTCGGAAAGAGTTGCATCAATTTCTTCTCTGGTGAGTGGAGGATCATCTTGATCGGAAGAGTCACTTTCAGTCTCAACTGGCTTAGTAGGTCTTTTCCTCAGTGCGCGCTTTTTCTTTAGAGCAGCAGATTTTGGATCATGTTTGTTCTTCATGCGGCGTTCTGCTTTTCCTTCAGCCTTCTCCTTTTCAACATCTGATTTGATAAGAAGACGATTTGCTTCTTCTCTTGCCTGCTCCTTTTCAGCCTTCTTGGCTCTCTTTTCAGCATTCTTGAGGCGCTTGGCCTTTTCTTCGGGGTAGGAGTCAGGTGTCTTAAGGGACGACTCATCAGTGTCAGGAGGTGGTGGAGGCCTTTGCTGGGGTTCACCTGCCCGTATGACTCCAATTTCGCGACAGTCACCCCACGGGGGATGGAAGGCAAAGTTCTTGGCATACCGAGGATGAACCATTTTGTAGTGAAACCACTTCCGTACCCAGTGATGCCGAATCTTTTGCACACGCCTTTTTCTCTGAGTCGAATCTTCTCCAGGTACTGTGTTGTAATCATCATATGAGATATACTGTGCTGAATTTGTGAGAGGTTGCCTACCACCTTTCCTTTTCTTCGGAGCATCTGCTTCTTGCTCATTTGCATTTGGTTCAGATCTTATTCTCTTGCTGGAAGATGGGCCTACCGTTGGGCCCTTTGCATTTGGGGCTTTGGATTCGTCAACTGTTCCCATGAATACATCTTCGTCATCAGCCATACTGTGCGGTCTAGCAAAATCCTCAACAGAGTGCATACGCCATACACATCTGCATCCATCTTACCATTCGTGGGCATAGGAGTTTTATAGCCCTTCATTTTGGAATCTTGCATTTTGAACTTCTTCAGGCACTCTTTCAGATATTTTTCCTGAGAGATGAAAATGCCATTTGCTTGTTGACGAATTTGCAGTCCGAGAAAGAACTTGAGTTCACCCATCATGGACATTTGATATTTATCGGACATCATTTTCCCGAACTCTAAGCTGCAAGCATTGTTAGTACAACCGAAGATAATATCATCCACATAGATTTGACAAATGAATAAATCATTGTCAACAGCACGAGTGAAAAGTGTGGGATCAGTGGATCCTGGCTTGGACCCTTTATCGAGCAGAAACTTCTTCAGAGTGTCATACCAAGCTCGAGGGGCTTGCTTTAGCCCTTATAAAGCTTTCTTCAACCTGAAAACTTTGTTAGGAAACTGAGGATGTTCAAAGCCAGGTGGCTGTCTAACATAAACTTCCTCTTCAATTTCACCATTGAGGAAAGCACTTTTCACATCCATTTGATAAAGCAAGATATTATTGTAGTTTGCATAAGCGAAAAGAATACGAATTGCCTCAAGGCATGCCACAGGAGCATATGTTTCACCGATATCAATACCTTCTACCTGTGTGTACCCTTGAGCAACAAGTCATGCTTTGTTTCTCACCACGATGCCATTCTCATCTTGCTTATTGCGGAAAATCCATTTTGTACCGATGATATTATGCTTCTTGGGATTCGGTTTGTCAACCAATTCCCCCACATCATTTAACTCGAATTACACGAACTCCTCTTGCATGGCATTCATCCAATCTGGATCATTCATGGCTTCCTCATACTTGGTAGGTTCTGCCAATGAAACAAAGGAGAAACTTTCACATTAGTTAGCCAAACGAGTGCGTGAGCGAGTTGTGGGTCGATAACCTGGATTCTCAATTTCATCAAGAATTAGTGAAGGATCAACTCGATTTGCCACATGAGGATGAGCATTTTCTTCGTGATGATCATTGTCATTTTCATCAGCATCAGTATTTGTATCATCATTCCCTTCAGGGTTGCCATTTTGATCGGCATTTGAATTTTGATTGCCATTTCCATTCGGAGGAGTATTTGCTTTGGTAGTGGCTTGATGAGTTCTGCTTCGAGTCATAGGAGCATCATCATCAGAGGACTCAGGTGCATTTCCTTCAATAGGCTTGATGCTCCCAATGGCCATTTGCCGAATAGCATCCGATATCAATGGTTCATCTATCACATTTGGCAGGTGCTCCTTTTGGGAGCCGTTAGATTCATCAAACCGCACATTTACTATTTCCATAACTTTCATGTGGTGAGAGTTATAAACACGATACGTATGCGAGTTTGAGCCATAACCAAGAAGAAAACCTTTATGTGCCTTGGGTGCAAACTTGGAAGAATGATTCATATCAAGAATGTAACAAGAAGCATTCGGTTTCTTGCCAGTGCTAAGCTCATATGAAGTTTTCTTAAGGAACTTGTGAAGATAAACACGATTGATAACATGACAAGCAGTGTTAATAGCATCAACCTAGAAACGAATGGGAGTTTTATACTCACTGAGCATTGTTCTCGCCATTTCAATGAGAGTTCTATTCTTTCGTTCAACAACTCCACTTTGTTGGGGAGTGTATGCAGCAGAGAACTCATGAGTAATACCATGTTCATCAAGAAATTCAGCAATATGAGTATTTTTTAACTCAGTTCCATTGTCACTTCTGACATGCTTAATTCGCACATCATATTCATTCTGGGCCTTCTTAGTGAAGCTTTTGAAGATATCTTGAGTACATGTCTTGTCTTCGAGAAATAATACCCAAGTGTATCGAGAGAAATCATCAACAATAACCAGACCATAATGACTGCCACCAAAGCTTGCATAATTTTGAGGACCGAATAAATCCATATTAAGAATTTCCAGTGGTCTTGTTGTGGTCATAACTGTCTTGGATGAATGATACTTCTTAGCCAATTTACCAGCCTCACAAGCAGCACAGAGACGATTCTTGTCGAATTTTACATCAGGAATGCCGCGAAGATGATTTTTCTTCACCAAGTTCTACAAATTTCTCATACCTGCATGACCAAGTCTTCGGTGCCACAGCCAACCTTCGGTTGCTTTTGCAAGCAAACAGGTTTGGACTGAGGGGCCCTTAGAGAAATCCACAATATACAGATCACCCTTTCTAATTCCCTCAAAGACGAAGGAATTGTCAGAGGCCATGAAGACAATGCATTTGGATATAGAGAATAAGACTAGCATGCCTAAATCACATAGCTTGCCAACTGACATAAGATTGAATCCGAGAGATTGAACAAGTAACACATCATCAATGGACTTGTCTTTGGAGATAGCAATTTTATCTAGCCCAATTACCTTTCCTTTGTTGTTGTCGCCAAAAGTGATATACTTCAGAGGAGAAGCAGTTAAGTTGGGGTCGACAAACAACGACTTGTCTCCGGTCATATGACTAGTGCATCCACTGTCCATAATCCATTCAGTGCACCTGGAGACATAGTCCTGCAGAAGAATTAGGCTTTCTTAACCACCCACATCTTTGTAGGTGGCTTCGAAACAATTGAACGAGCAGGATATGATTTCTTCCAATAAGCATAGTTGTTACTCGATGAGGTGCAAGTATAATTGAAAGAGTAAGCATTGAAATTCTTTCCAGACGAATTAGCATAGTGATTGTATGCAGTGTGCATGTACTCATTCTGTTGAATTCTTTATGTCTGCATGGTTAGACTAGCAGAAATAGACAGAGCATCAACAGTTTTCTTAGGCACCCAAATAGCTTTCTTTGGGGAGCCATTTCTGCTGTTAGGTCCAACATAGTGAGCCACAGTCTCACCATGTTGATTCTTGAACAACTTATAATTTTCCAGGGAATCATTATCAGGATATTCAGGAATAGGAGAGTTGTATCCCGAAAGTAATGCTGGATCGAGCGTTTTGCTATTTGCAGGAACCCACACAGTTTGAGGATATTGATGTGGTTCCCAGTAAGAACCATCTTCATTCAGTTTCCTTTTGAAACCGATGCCTTCCTTTCTGGGATTTTTGTGAAGAAAAGATTTCTTCAGAACATCACAAAGGGTTTGGTGTCCTTTGAGAGATTTGAACATTCCTGTCTAAAGAAGATCCTTCAACCTAGCATTTTCATCAGAAACAGAACCACTTTCCTCAATCGAGGGGTTAGCATTCACAGATGATTCAACATTTGATTCTGCATTGGTTCGTTCAAGGCATTTTAGACACGGTGGCTCAAACACCTCAGGTTTATCCTTGAGTTGTTGGGTGAGAAGAGAATTTTCTCTGACCAAATCCTCATGAGCCTCTCTCAGCGCCTCGAATTCATGTTTCCTTTTCAAGTAATCGTAGGTCAATCTTTCGTGGTCTGCTGAGAGAAAATCATGACGAGTTGAGAGTTCATCCATTCATGACTTGAGAGTGGAATACTCTTCGGTCAACGACTGATTTTTTCCATCTCCTCAACCAACAACCCTTCAGATTTTCTGAGTGTTTTCTCAATTTTCTCAAGAGATTTTTGTTGTATGTTGGCTATTTTGATCAACTTAGCATGGTCATCCTCATCAAAAGAATATTGATCACTAGAGTGAACCTTGTGATGTTTGGAGGATACCTTTTCTTTCGAAGCTTTGGCCATGAAGCAGTAGGCAGGAGATTCATCGTCACTTGACAGATTCCCGAAGAAGTTTGTCGTGGCAGAGGAGGCACATGCTATGCCATCCATGCCCGAGTCAGAATCCTCATCGGATTCATCAGCTTGTTCGGAGGCAGATGATTCTTCTTCTTCAGAATCCATCTCTTTGCCGATGTACGCCTTGGCCTTGCGAGAAGTATCCTTGCGGTTGGAGGAGGACTTGGAAGGGTTCCTTGATGAAGATCTTGACGAAGATTTTGAAGTGGAGCTGTCCTTCTTCTTGAAGAATTTCTTTGTTTTCTTTTCTTCATCAGAATCGTAGTTCTTGCTCTTGCTTTTGCTTCGATAGTTGCCCAAATCATATGTCCCACTAGCACGGATTTCAGCTTCCCAGAGAGGGTAGTCCGAAATGAAGTGTCCAGGCTTTTTGCACTTGAAACAGGTGTATTCTCCAGCAGGTTTTGATGAAGATTTTGAACCCCCGGAGTTGCTTGAACTTCTTTTCTGGAACTGGCTCTTCTTGTGAAAGCGTTGGAATCTTTTCGTGATCAGTGCGAGGTCTTTGTTGGGTCTTTCTGGATCATCAGATTCTTCTTCAGCATTTCCATCGAGGAGGAATCAGCTATAGCCATGATAGCATGATTTTTGCGTAAACTTGAGCCATACAGATCTCTTTTCTCTTGTTCCTGTTCCTCGTGAGTGTTCAGTCTCTCCATGATATCAGCAGAGTCAAGGTGCTTGAAGTCAGGTCGTTCACGTATCATCAGAACTAGTGTGTCGAAAGAACTGTCAAGAGATCGAAGCAACTTCTTCATAACTTCATGGTCAGTGATGTCTTTGGCGCCGAGACCTTGAAGTTCATTCATGATATCGCTCAGGCGATCAAAGGTTTGTTGGCAGCTTTCATTTCCAATGCGCTTGAAGCGATTGAACTTGGCTCGAAGAGTATCAATTCTAGCTTCTTTCTGGGTTGAAACTCCTTCATTGATCTTTTCGAGCACGTCCCATAATTCCTTCATAGTTTCACACTGGCGGTAGCGAAGAAATTGTGCCCGATTGAGATGGCCACCAATTTCATCTTTGGCCTGAGCATCCAGCTGAATGAGTTTCTTCTCTTCGTCGGAAGGGGCTTGAGGTACAGCAACGTTGAGCCCGAATTGCACCGCATTCCACATATCATCATCTACTGCTTGGAGATGGATCTTCATCTTCTCCTTCCAGAAGGGGTAGTCCGTCCCATCGAATATGGGAATCTTGAGATGCGACTTGTAGTTCACTGAAGACATACTTAAACTTCAAAGTTGTTAGACTAAAATGAGCAGAGTCAAGGAGTACCTTGCTCTGACACCAATTGTAGGAACGAAGTATGTCTACCAGAGGGGGGTGAATGGGAGTTTTAAATTTTCTTCGGAAAACTTAAATCACTCAGAACCCAGCAGCGGAATGAAAGAAAAGTAAACTACAGTGAACTAGAACAAAGTACTGAAAGAGAACTAAGACATGCATCGAAGTAAATCATATGAATGAAAGTGCATCGAAGATAAACATGAGTGACAGAGATAACCGAAGATGCTCGATGGCGACAAGGAATTTGTTCGACCAGTTCGTCCTTCTGCACAAGGACTACGTCTGGTTGGAGGGGCTGTGACTTAACATGGAAGATAAACTCTCTTCATCCTATTCTCCTCGACAATCGATTCGTCAACCGATGCCGATCACTCGTGGTAGATACTTGAAGGCAATCTCCGAACCTTTACAGACTTCTTCTTCGTGAACAACAATCACTCTTGGTCTCTGGAGAAATTGACACCTAACCGTCTAGAGAGTTTGCAGCTCTCAAGAGTAATAGGCGGAGCGTACTGAACTTAGATTCCAGTGATGCTAAACCACTATCTAATTCTTCGGCTCTAGGGTTTTTCTCTCGGTGGATTTTGAGCTCAAATCGCTCAGAGAGTGGGTTGCTCAACAATCTTCTCAGAATCAAATGGAGCAGCCATCGAACAAAGCCGACGTGGGGTGGCTATTTATAGCCGCATCCTTCCCTGACGGGAAATGACCATTTTGGACACGAGGTCCAGCCAATGGCCAACCGACACGTTCACAACGGTCGGATTTTGGAGCAACGGTAATATTACTTGAGGAACAAGTAATGCTAACTCCTCGGTCCGAGTCAAATCTCTTGCAGCGATGAAGATCACGGTCTCTTGCTGGCAAGTATTTGCTCGGAACACAAAGAGATTTCTCTCACAGCTTTCATAGGTTTTGGGTTTAGCATCAGAGAATCAAAGCTTCGAACGCTACACCCCTCTTAATAGTACGGTGGTCCTATGACTCAATGAAAGAAGAAGAATAAGGAAACAAATGCTATGTCTTCACTTTGTCTTCATTCTTCCTAGAACGCAGTCATATTCTTCGAACAGACACCGAACCAATTGCTTGAGCGTCAGCAATTTTTAGGGGTCACTCTTGTTAGCTTTATCTTCGGTGATAACCTTCACTGCCATGCAGGGAGATTATCTTCGTCGTTTGCAGTAAACTCCTCGATACTTCAGGGACCTGTTACTCTGTGTGCACTAGCAAACACATAAGTCCCATACTGTTTATGTCAACAAACTCCAAAACATAAGGGGAGTATCATTGCACCAACACAGGACCTCTGCTGCACTCCTCATTCCCTCACGATTGTTGTTTGGATAGCAACATTGGGTAAAGAGGGCCGATGTGAGCCAATGAAGCACCTGGTGAACTGCTGCCTGCTCCGCCCGTCTGACAGGGACATGGAGGTCATGGCCATCAGCGACATGGACGCTATTGTGCAACGACGAGCTCCTGGTCTTCCTCGCCACCGTCTCCGACACGCCCTGTCCCCCGGCCTGTCCCCCCCCCCCCCCCCGCGCGCTTTCTCCCGCTCGTGTGGTGCGCCTGCCAGCTCTACCTTGTGCTCCCACCGTAGCTTCGCCCCTCGCGACGCATCTTGGCGAGGGCTCCAAATGAATCACCGATAGAGGGGAGAGGTTTCGCCGAAAGATCGGGAGCTCATCAGCGCCATGGTCCTTCTGCGTTCTTCAACACCCGCCCTCTACACAGCGCCGCCACCGGGTCCCCCGCCCATCGCTCCTCGGATCTGGTCGTGATCCATTATCTGGCCGCCGCAGCTCGCCGGAGTATTAGTCGGAAACGAGCTAAATCGGGGATCGCCGGGAGAGAGAAAGTGAGGGAGAGTGTTAAATGTGTGACCACTTCGATGGGTGAGGGATAGTGATGGGTCGTGTCGTTTGATTCGGTCGGTCTCTGGAACGAACGACTCCTGCTGATGACATGGCAATCAATGTGCGTTAGGATTGGTGCTTATGGTCCAACGGTAACAGATGCCTTCGGGACGAGATCGTTAAAACCTGTCATTCAGTAGTTATCTTTTTCGAAAAACAAATCAAAAAATTGTGTGGGCGAAAATGGATCGTTCCTAAAAAACCGGATCCGGCTGCGGAGCAATACAACCCGACCTCCTGCCCCACTCCATGGAGCTTCTCTAGCAGATTTGGTATACCGCGTCCCGCAAAAATCAATCTACAGGACATTGCGAAACGTTTTCTGGCGCATTTTTACAGTATGACTTTTGTTCCGGCAGAACAGATCTCGTAAAAATATTTCATGGTCCCAGCAAAATTACACAACCGCCCTTAAAAACTCCCGCTAAATTACAATTGGGTACGCCTCGGCCGCTTCCACCGCGAGGATCTCGTCAGGATGGACAGAGGGCCGACACTGGAGCTCACAGCAAGAAGAAACCATCTGCATCGATCTTGTGGCGGCGGCAGCAACAGCTAGCTTGCACAGGCCGCAGCAACAGCACCTAGCTAGCTAGCGGCGGCGGCAGCAGCTAGCTCGTAGGGCTGCAACGAGGGTGCGGTGGTCGCCGACGTTGAGGCGTTGAGGCGAGGTCGCACTCGGGGAAGACCGTGGCGAGAGCTGAAAGTTCCCTCCTGCCAACTGTTTCTTATTTTTCAGGTCCAGTAACAATTGCCCCCATTCCCATAGATATAGCGAAAATGGCCCCGAAATGTGCAGGATCCCGCAAAAAAGAATCCGGGATGGTTGAATATACGTGATCTATTCGGGGCGAAAAAAACCGCCTCCATCCCGTTAACCGGTGGTTATTTTGCCAGATGGCCTGGTTTACGCTAGAGATGCTCTTAGCCCGAAAAGAAAAACAATCGAGACCCGACATGCGCCACACATGGGGACAGATGGAGCGAGCGAATAAACCAAAGAGAAAAGTCTGAAAAAAACCTTGACTTCATAGAGCCGATCTGAATCGAACCTTGAATTCTCAATCCCTGAAATTAGCACCCTGTACTTGTCAATCGGTCAATCTGTCTTTAGACGTGTTTGTCGCACCGGGAAAAAGGTCATTCCCGAACGGTATGCTCACGTGTCATCTACATGTTGTTCCTCACTCTCTAGCGCATGACCATGCAAACCCAAGAATATGCGGACAACACTGCTAACTTGTCATAGATAATAACTGTGTTACTTGGCAGTGGTTGCCTCTCCATTTGCATGGTGGAGGAAGAGATTAGCATGCTTGACATTGTGGATATGCATGCCATACAAGTTTGTGCTCTTCAAGTTGGGAGAAGATGTGTGTGACAAGTGGACTAGCTTAATCACTGAGAGAAGTTATGATCCCACTAGGGATTATCTGTTTCTCAGCACCCAAAATTAGTCTAGATCGGTAGAAGGTTGCGATTGACTGGGATCGATAAGTACGGAGTGCTAATTTCAGGGATTGAAAGTTCAGGATTTAATTCAAACTGGCTCTATGAGTTAAAGGTTTTTCTTTATATATTTCTATAAACCAAACAGCGCTACGATTTGTGCAGATCAGACTGTCACAAAAAATAGCTGAAGCGAATTTAAAAATAGACGATTCAAAATTAGAAAATTTGTTCTTTTATACATGCGAAATTTGACATGCATTATCTTTATACATGCCACCACACAAAATTTAAAAGGCCCGTGGCAATGCACAAGCATTCTACTAGTACTTGTGGGTTATTAGTAGGTCATTCCAGTTTGTGCCAGGATGGTTAGTTTAGGGCTAATTTCGTCGATCAGGAGTAGTTGCGGAGTTTTCACGGAGGGCGCCCTTGAGGTCATCGTCTCCGTCCCAAGTGGCTAAAGTTCTTGGTAAGTCTCACAAATTTTCCTCTCAATTAGATCCTTCTGAATCTCGCCGGGTTTACTGCTTCGTTAACCAATCGGGGTTGTTTTCTTTTTCAATTGTTCCAAATTAACCTAGCCTAAAATTCTTATATGAACCCAATGCATTAAATTTTCCAACTTCTGAAATTCATTTGAACTCCACTTATTGAAAATATTCCTGTCAATTTCAAATTATTTGAGACTAAACAATCGCAAATCATGGCCACCAATCCCTTTAGCAGCTATGGTTGAAAAGTCAAGATTAGGGACTCCTCCTTATAACAAATAATTTTGTATTTTAAAATTTTCTTATTACAATTATATCATCTAATACTAGTATATATAAATATCTGATATACAACTAATGCATCCAGGAAAAAGAAATATTTACTAAATCTTGAAAGTAGGAAATAAATGCATCCTTGTTGATTTCCATTAATCCAAGATCAGATTATATAAGTTGGAGGATTTGGTAGCATATACTAACTAATGTTGCATATCACAATTGTTGATTTGTCTCATTTAAGGCAAGATTCTCATTATTTGAGCACATTAAAACAACGATTTTAGCAGACCGCCTATATATATCATACGAGAAGGCGACCTAACGCAAGCCATCACTTGAGGAATCGACCACTATTTCATTTTTTTTGTTCTTGTGATCTTCGGTAGCAACAAGAAGTCAAGAGCAACACCATTGATGGCACGGGGAACCATGGTACCCACCCTTTTGGTGCTGCTTCTGGCCGTTTGTTGCGCAACCACCGTTGTCCATGGCAAGGAGTGGACCGTTGGTGACAACAAGGGATGGAGCTTCGGCGTCTCCGGATGGGAGAGTGGCAAGCGCATCCAGTCCGGCGACGTGCTTGGTGAGAACTCTAAAGATCAAGTGATTGGCTGTTCTTGATGTATATACGGTGTTCTGATCTGTATTCTTGTGTTAACTAATGCACGCAGTGTTCAAGTACAACCCGAGTATGCACAACGTGGTGCAGGTGGGAGAAGGCGACTACAACTCATGCAGGGTCTCGGGTCCGTCGAGGACCTACACCTCCGGCAATGACCACGTCCAGCTCGCCCGCGGAGGCAAAGCGTTCTTCATCTGCAGCCTTCCGGGTCACTGCCAGCAAGGCATGAAGATCGCTGTCACTGCTTAATAGATCTCACGCATATGCGTATCTTTGTATTTGTACTTTTTTACCAAGTCTTTATGGTGTGCTAGCTCATGATGAATTGGTGATGGAAGAAATAAATTGATCCTGGTGCAGTGTCTGCATCATTTTTTCATGGAACCTTGATAAACCAACATCTATTTGGACTAGCTACTGGAAATATACGAGTAGACATAAGTTTCCACCATTCTACCAACCATACTTTGAACATTAAGGGCAAACGATTATGAAGGTCTATCACAGTCAATTGAATTCAGAGTCTTTTTCAAAAAATAGTTCACCAAAAATACAAAGCATCCCAAACATAATAAAAATTACATAGAGGTTCTTGGACCATCAAACGACCACTACCGCGAGAACAAGCCGCTCACGCACTGCTTGTCGTAGCCGGCCTGACCTTGTCGATTACAGCCGAGAAATCTGCGTACAAGCGCCCTTAAGTAGTAGTGCCTCGAGCCCTAGTCATCGAGTCAATTTAACAACTAGATCCACGAATCCAGTAACACGGTCGACCTTCAAATATAGGATATGCTCCTGGTTGGTTCTTGTCGGATTGAGGGAAGGCTTATGACTGCTCCACTCCATGATTTCAGTAGAGTTGTTTCAAACACCTCAAATTCAATTTCTTAGTGGATTGGAGCTGGAGTAGCATCTAATTCATTTTACTGGAGCAAAGAAATGGTTGCTTCACCTGCTCCACTTCACCCACCATACCCCTCTGCCCTCGGAGTTCCTTTGAAACTACCCAATATGCCATCTTATTAACAAACACTAAGAGCATCTCTAGTCAACCTTTTATAATTTACTCCCTTCATTCCTTTATGTAAGGTGTATAATTTTCGACACGGTGATCCAGGCACATAATTATAGACAAGTTAGGAAAAAATTAACCTTGGCTAAATCATTGATTAGTGGTAAGTAAATCATTTAGGCTAGAAAAGTAAGAGATACACGCAATCGGGAGAGATATTTTCCTTTTTTTTGCTTTACAAGGAGAGATATATGCAATCAGGGGAGAGATACTTTTCTTTTTTCTAGAGAGCTAAAAACAGAATTTTTAATGAATTGGAAGAAATGCACCTTACATTGTGGAATTTTATCAAAAAACAAATACACCTTATATAAAGTAACAGAGGGAGTATCTCCTTATATGCCTTTCTAAACTTAACTCCGTCAGATTTAAGGAGTTAAATTGTGGCCCAACCTAACCAAACCCTATATTTAACTCCCTATAATCTTTTTGACTAATTCTCCTATCCTTTTTAACATACATTTCAAACAATTGCATGGTATTTCATCAATCATTTGCATGATTTAAATTCAACATACACAACAAATCAACCATAAACATACATATAGTTCATCCAATCAAATAATTAAAATTAAAAATGCCTATAGTTCATCCAAAAACCACCATCGATTAAGTTTGATCCAAAAAATCACAACATAACATGTGTTATGTCGTGGACCAAGCCCTATCTAGAAAAACACGAACTCAAGCACTTTCGTGCTCATCACCACCAAAGAAATCATTTTCGGGTGCTATGCAGTTTTACCATTTTTGGGTGGAACTTGCAGGTGCGCTAGAACTCTGAATGAATCATGCATGTCTTTTGTACCGCCGGGATCGACAGCAGGATAAATAATACATGATGCGATAGCATAGGGTACCCCCAACAGAGTACTGCACTGTCATTTATTTTTATTTGGAAATGTGGAACTCTGTAGAAAATGGAATATTTTTTAGACACATAAAATGTAATAGTTTGTACCTTCAACAGAGTACTAGCAGGATGAGCCTGGGCCAGGTAATGATTTGTTGCGCTAACCGAAATGCATTAGGCCCATTTCTGACCCTCTTGCTGTCTCCCCCAAATCAGCCGACCTCTGAATTTCTTTCTGTCTTGCAATCGGTTGCAACGTTTTATTGCATTAAGCGTGCCCATCGGAATTTTCTTGGTCGTTGTCGTTACTGGGCTAGCCCATTTTCGCGCAGAGTCTAAAGAAAAATGGAAGGGAAAAGGGGAGCACCAGGGATCGATCCCTGGTTGCCATGAACATAGGAAGCGTGACTAGCCAGTGCGCCTGCCCAACAGTTCATGATAACAGAAAGGACGCGGCCTACTTGAAGCAAGACTTGCTGTTTTCTCTGTTTTTTCGTTTTCTTTTCTTTTCTCTTCTCCGTTTTTCTCATTAATTTGCTTTTGTTTCTTCATTAGTTTATATAAAAGTAGTTTTTTCCTTCTCCGGGGTTTTTCATTTGTTTCTTTATTTTTTTTTCATTTTCCTTTTTCTTTGGTTTATTGTGTTTCTTTTTTTATTTTCATTTTTATGCTTTTTCTTTTGTTTTTCATTCTACATTTTTATATACATGATCAACATTTTTTTCAAACAGTTGTTCAACAATTTTCAAATACTTGTTCAATATTTTTCAAATACTTGTTCAACATTTGTCAAATACTTGTTTAACCTTTTTTAAATACTTATTCAATATTTTTCAAATACTTATTCAATATTTTCCAAATGCTTGTTCAACATGTTTTTTTATACATGCTCAACATTTTTTCAAATACTTGTTCAACATTTTTCAAATAATTTTTCAACATTTTATATACATG
The DNA here is from genome assembly GCA_011799875.1 of Thinopyrum elongatum. Taxonomy (NCBI): domain Eukaryota; kingdom Viridiplantae; phylum Streptophyta; class Magnoliopsida; order Poales; family Poaceae; genus Thinopyrum; species Thinopyrum elongatum. The sequence goes on along the minus strand of CM022301.1, from coordinate 537,617,389 downwards.
ATCAACATTTTTCAAATACTTGTTCATCATTTATTCAAATACTTGTTCAATATTTTTCAAATACTTATTCAACATTTTTTTAATGCTTGTTAAACATTTTTCAAAAAAAATGAAGAGTGTTTTTTGTAATATATAGTTTTATAATATTTTACAGTATAAACAAAAGTACAAAAATAAAAGTAAAACAGAAAACGTAAAAAAACAGGAAAAAAGGTTATGGCCTCCCGCGTTCGTGGGCCGGCCAGCTCGCTCGTCCCTACAGCGAGTCCGAAGCCAGACTCACTGAAGGCGGGATATAGGAGCGCCCGACGGGAGATGTTCTATCTTCTATATAGACTCGATTGTCAAGTTCAGTTCTTCAGTAGAGGCACTCTACAGACAGTATATATTATAAAATGCCCATGCTAATTCAAATACACTTTGAGGCAAAAAAATAGGTCAAAGGCAAAGGACAGACGAAACACACTTGGATATTCATTCGTTAAACTTTGGTTTAGTGCTTCGTCGCTACTGTTTCAGTTTAAGCTAATTACATGTGACCATGATTGCAAATTCTAATAGTAACATGCAATGGCCAATGATCCCTTAAACACACTGTCTCCTTTTATGTCTTTCAGTCCTTTGTCGTCGGTAAATATGATTTGGCGTGGAGAATAGGCCAAACCGAATGGACAATATATTGTTGTTTCCTGATGCTTTGGTTTTACTGGTTTAGTTTCAGATAAACCGAATGAGTGCTCAAATTACCCCGCAAAAAAAAACGAATGAGTGCTCAATTTTTTTAGTTTCAGTTGTCAGGACACTAGTTCTCTGAACTTCCTGGGTCTGAACATACCTGGTGAAATCGACACCTTCTCTGTTCCTCGATCCAAATGGCTATTGATGATTTGGGCCCTTGTTTGGGCTATCCGAATTGCATTAGGCCCGTTTCTGAGGCTCTTCCTTACTCCCGTGTTGTTCCCCCCAAAACCAACCGACGACCAACCTGGAAGAAATCTCTTTGCTTGTTGATTGAAAATCGGTTGCAGCGGGACGGGACGGGAGACGCTCTGTCGTCGTCTATATAGCCTCTCACAGTTCCCTTCCCCTCTCTTTCTCGTAGCTTCCATCGATTTCTTTCTTGAGAATCCTCCTCTTCGTCTGGGTTCTTGCAAAGCTGTTCGACCGGGGCGAGATGGAGGACAAGCGGAAGGCCGCCGACGACGGCATCAACCGGGCAACTAAGCAGACGCGTGCAATGCCGAAGGAGACTACAGCCAGCGACGACATTGCCGGGACTTCGGAGCAGCCTGCAGACGGCGATTTGCAGCCGCTTCCACCAGCCTTCGCTGTAGGCCTCCCGGCCGATCCCTCTTCCCAGTTCGGTGCAGGTGGGTGCCCAAGAAATAAAAGCATGCGACGAGCGCGTTTCTTGGATTGATGCCCGCTTCTTGGATTGTTTCACCTGTCAGATGCCTCTGTTTCTTGCAGCAGCTCGCGGTCGAGGGGGTGGTGGGTGGAGGGCGCCGCCGCCGCCGGCAATCTTGCCGCCGCTGGGCAATCCAGGTGAGCGCTGAGTTCCCTCCCAAGAAAATCTTGCCGCCAAACTGTTTCTCTCTGGTTCGTGCGCTGCGGTTCTTGGTTCGTTGACGTCCGGTCCGACATTGATTTCTTTTTCTTGCAGCCGATGCGCCGCTGCGGGCCTGCCGTTCTTGCTATACTCCCACAACGTGGATTTGGCCTTTCCGGAATAGAAGAACGGGGCTTGTCGTCACGGTGCCCTTGTGCCAGGATTGCTACCGCAATCGCTTCGCCGGCAACAGGCCTCCGCAGCACGAGCAGATCCGCGCGGCGCCGGAGCAGCAGCCTTCTTCACGGGCAAGGGAGCAGCAGCTTTCTTTACGGGCTGAGTTTGAAGCGCTGGATGCAGCGATGCTGGTGGCGCAGAATATTCTGAACAATCCCTTTTCCATCATCTGCGAGGCTTGCGGCCACCCCTCCGGCACCAACAACAATGCGTGCAGGGTTTGCAACCCCTTGGGCAACGCGCCTCCGCAGCAACCGCAGAGCGGCTACGTGCCCAGCTTCGCCGCCGCCGGTGCGCCTCGGGGGGCAGTGGCAGTCCCTACCAGCGAGCAGCAGTTCCTGGCTAATCTGGATGCGCCGGCGAGACCTATTTTGGACAACGCTTTTTCCATCTGGCCGGGCCCGATCTGCGGGGCCTGCGGCGGCCGCTACGGCAGCAACAGTGCCTGTCAGGCTTGCTACAACTACGCGCAGGTTCAGGCGGCGGTCTCTGCCCGTGTGAAGGCGCTCCAGGATTGGCTGGCGGCGCAGCTGGCGACGACCGAGCTAGCAAACCGGCCGTCAAACTGCCCGCCACCGCCACCTCCAGGGCAGAGCTAGCTTATATCGGCCGTCCATCCGTTCTTCTCGTTCCTCGTCTCATGCTAATTAGCACTGTTACTGCTGAGTGTATTCTGATGGTGTATTCCCTGGCAACTTTGTTGGTACTTCATTCAATCCAATGTTGCTGTATGTCTTGTGAACTGTGGGAGAGGGCAGCTTAACTGCCGAGCCTTTCTGCTTTACTCTGTTTTGACAGAACAGAATGGTTCAAGTGATGTGGCCAAATGTGCCGATTGATACATATAGTACTTGAGTAGATCAATGAAACTATATGCCTGTACTTGTCAATGCTCTGATAAATGATACGTATATAAGTACTTGTTGTGGATGTCAGTGTGCAGTCTGCTTCGTTAATCTTGGTTTGCTTCTTTTCTGACGCTTTGGTTTTTGGCCTCAAGTGTTTGACTGGTTCACTTTCAGTTAAACCAGATGACTAGATGAGTTAAAGCTTCCTTCGGATTCGTTAATAATATTGTGTTGTTTCCTGATGCTTTGGTTTTACCTCGTATGTTTGACTGTTTTAGTTTCAGTTAAACCGAATGAGTGCTCAAATTTTTCAGCTTCAGTTATCAGGACACTACACTAGTCCTCTGAACTTCCTGTCTCTGAACACACCTGAAGAAATTGACACCTTCTCTTAAGAATTCGACGGCTACCAGGGGGACGGACGACTAGGATGCGCTCCAGTTATGAAAGATCAACGCCTCTCGAAGACCAAGGGCTTTATATATATTCATCACGAGCTACTAATCCACTTTATGCAGTGTAGAAGATCTAGTGTTTACATTATTGCCTGCTAACTGTATCCAGGTTCAGTTCAGCTACATATATGTTTGCTGCCTCCACAATTCTGAAGCTAACCAGTAGTAACAAAAAATCAATTTCTGGGGCTAATTTACATATGAGTTTATCCATTTTCAGCAAGTGCTCTGTCCTTGACATAGCTTTCTGTATATAATAAACATTTACATAAACCAAAACAGTTGTAACAAACATGATTATTATGACATGTATTCTCGCTCCTTGACTATAACAAACATTTATATATAAAGCAAAACAGGCATTGCATTAACATATAACTTCGCAGTATAGGCCACAGTACATGTAATTAATTATGGCGCCATGGTTGTTGCACTAGAAACAAATCATGTTCATAACTGTTGTACATTGACCTTGATGAAACAGAAAATTAAAGAGAAAACTACGACTAGGAGCTGCTAGCAGGCGATGGCTTGGGTGGAGTTGCATAGCAGAAATGACACTGGCATCCTTTGTTGGGGATGCACTTGCCGGTTCCATTGAACTGGTTGTAGCAGTAATGTTGGCATGTGATCTCGTCCACGTCGCACTGGTTGGCTATGATGAAATCCGTGCAGTGCAGCTTAGCCTTCGCCAGACCTGCAGATGCATAAAAATCACGGTGATGTTTCTGATAGACCAAAAAGAGAAGAACACAAATTAGCTAGGGAGCAGTTTTGGATTTAGACAAACTTTAAACCCACGCCGCGCCGCAAGAATCCTAGAGCAGATCAAGGCGGATTCAGTCAAATGCATGAGAACTAACAACCCGTTTATATCTCCCACCTATCAATTGTCTAGACTAGTCCACCCAAATAATAGTGACAGTAACAATAAACTATCTTTTTCATAAATGTAAACTAGAAGTTATAGACTTATAGTAGTAGTTACCTGGGGATAGCTTTTTTTTTTTAAAGGAGGTCATCCCCCGGCCTCTGCATCGGAATGATGCATGCGGCCACTTTATTAGATCAAGTTCAACAAAGTAAATAGTTTGGTCTGCAAAGTACAGCTCACAGAAGGAGCGAAACAAAAATAAGCAACTCAAAGCCACAACCGGCTGGACGAAAGGACATTAAGGACCTATCATATTATGCGACCGCCATCCAAACCGGTTGAAGATAGCCCGTGCTACCATCTCCCACCGGTTGCACCCAGTAGCCAAATGCTCCCTGGAGCCCGTAGGAGTGAGTAGCGACCACGTGCGGATCCATGTCGTAGCCCTGAAGATAACCTGCAACAAGTTAATCATATAAAGTCTGTTAAAAATCATATCGTTCCTGCAGTTCCATATAGCCCAAAGAAGTGTGCATATTCCAATCCGAATACTATACGCAATCTCAGGATTCACTCCATTTAGCCACGTCCCAAACAACGCGTCAATACTAGTTGGAGGAAAAATATTAAAAGCGATATGAACGGACCGCCAAAGTAACTTCGCGAGAGGGCAATCAAGAAATAGATGTTGAATTGTTTCGTCATGAACACAAAAGCAACATCGTGAACTGCCTACCCATCATCGCTTTAGTAAGTTATCTTTGGTAAGGATCACTTGCTTGTGCACAAACCACATGAAAATTTTAATTCGCAAGGGAACCTTGACTTTCCAAATGTGTATCGATCTTGGGATTGGGCCAGAATTAATGAGGTCTAAGTACATTGATTTGACTGTGAACACTCCATTACTCGTTAGCTTCCAGCTCAAGGTGTCTCCCTGATCTGAGAGTTGAACGTCCATCAACCTTCTCACTAAGTGTAACCAGTAATTCCGTCGTTCTCCTACTAGAGACCTCCTGAATTGGATATTCAAAGTTACCGTCTGCAAAACCGTTGCTACGTAATCCTCCTTACGTTGAGCAATATGATACAGGGAAGGATACTGGAGAGCAGGGGCGGCGCTAGGGGTATTCTTGGGTCTTCATGTGAATACCCATGATTTTTACAAAACAGTGTTGATTTTGACAAAATAGTGACAATTTTCGAAAAACAGCAATGATTTTGGCAAAATGAATACACGTGAATACCCGGAAGCAAATTCCTGGAGCCGCCACTGCTGGAGAGCTAGCGGTGTGTTACCTAACCAAGTATCCTCCCAAAACCTTGTTGTTGTACCATCCCCAACAATGAACTTCACCCTATGGAAGAAGGTTTCTTTCACTCTCATGAGCCCCTTCCAGAATGGGGAATCATTAGGTCTTACGGTAACCTGAGCAAGGGTTTTAGAGTGCAAGTATTTATTTCTCAGGATTTGTGCCCACATACCCTCCGTTTCCTGTGATAGCCTATATAACCACTTGCTCAACAGGCATTTATTTTTAATCTCGAGGTTCTCTATCCCAAGACCCCCCTGGTCTTTTGGTCGACAAATAATATCCCATTTTGCCAGGCGATACTTTGTCTTAACCTCGTCTGACTGCCAGAAAAAACGAGATCGATAGAAGTCTAGTCTCTTTCGTACCCCTTTAGGCACCTCAAAGAAAAGACAGAAGGAACAATGGCATACTCGTGAGTACCAATTTTATCAATACTAGCCGTCCTCCATATGACATAAGCTTACCCTTCCAGCAACTTAGTTTCTTCTCGAATCGATCCTCGATACATTTCCACTCCTTATTAGTTAATTTCCTATGATGTATAGGAATGCCTAGATAGTTGAACGGTAATGACCCCAGTTCACAACCGAACAATTGCCTATAGCTGTCTTGTTCATCTTTGGCCCTACCAAAGCAGAACAATTCACTCTTGTGGAAGTTTATCTTTAGACAAGACAATTGTTCAAACAGACACAACACTAGTTTCATATGCCTCGCCTTAGCAAGATCATGCTCCATGAAGATAATAGTGCCATCCGCATATTGTAGGATAGAGACGCCCCCCTCCACCAGATGGGGAACTAGACCACCTACCAAGCCTTTCTCCTTGGCCCGACCTATGAGAACTGTCAACATGTCTGCCACAATATTAAACAGAATCGGAGACATCGGGTCTCCTTGTCTCAGGCCTTTATGCGTTTGAAAATAATGACCAATGTCATCATTCACCTTTATCCCAACACTACCTTTCTGGACAAAAGAATCCACCTGATCCCTCCATTCCCCATTAAAGCCCTTCATGCGCATGGCTTGCTGTAAAAATGGCCATTTAACCTTGTCATATGCCTTCTCAAAATCTACTTTGAAGATCAACCCATCGAGTTTCTACGAATGGATTTTATGTAAAGTTTCGTGTAAGACAACAACCCCTTCTAGGATGTGTCTTCCAGGCATAAAGGCGGTCTGACTTGGTTGCACTACCGAATGGGCAATCCGTGTCAATCTATTGGTGGCCACTTTCGTAAATATCTTGAAACTTACATTCAAGAGATAGATGGGCCTGAATTGCTCGATGCGAATTGCTTCCTCTTTCTTTGGCAGCAGTGCTATCATGCCAAAATTTAGATGGAAGAGCTGCAGATGCCCATTATAGAAGTCATGAAACATAGGCATAAGATCATCTTTCACAATATGCCAACATTTCTTATAGAATTCTGCCGGGAACCCATCTGGTCCCGGAGCTTTATTCGGTTTCATTTGAGCGATCGCCTCAAAAACCTCCTTCTCAGTAAAAGGTGCAAATAAAATCTCATTTTCATCTGACCTCAACTGAGGAATATCCTCGACTACATGCTCATCTAGGGCGGGGATAGCATGAAGAGGGCAAGGACTAGGAGTAGAACATGTGTAGCCCTCATCTTGTATTGAAAAGTTTTTTTTTATCTGATCTTGTATTATAATGTTGGGGGCTTGTATCTCCGTATTGAGAGCAAATATGATATGCCAATGGGTCCTTTTATAGTGAAGGTTTAACTATATGATTAATTGGCTAGTCATTTTCTTCATTAATTGTAGTAAATATTTTCTTCGTTAATTCACTAGTAGAAAAAGGCCCATTTGTCCCGGTTCATAAGGCCCATTTGTCCCGGTTCGGGAACCGGGACTAAAGGGTCGGGACTAAAGCCCAACACCTTTAGTCCCGGTTCTTATACGAACCGGGACAGATGGGGCTCCACGTGGCCGCTGCGGCGAGCCCAGAGAGGAGGGCCTTTAGTCCTGGTTGGTAACACCAACCGGGACCAAAGATCATCCACGTGTCAGCAGCTCAGGAGCTGGGGTTTTTTTTTTGTGAAGGGTGGGGGGGGGGTTTGGGGGTTTTGGGGGTTTTGTAGGGTTAATTTAGGGGTTTCATATATTGTGTTAGCTAGCTAATAGCTAGAGAGAAGTGTCCTCTCTTATCTCCGCGCTTGGTCGACGCTACGTACTATACGTATAGAGAGGACTCGACACGCTAGCTACTAAGCAAATGAAGGAAACCATTAAGTACACAAGATCGTCATGAACATATACAGAGAGAAGTGATCGACCTCCTCCTTCTCCGAGAGATTGGTCGAACAACAAGTTTTCGTATATCTATCCGACGCTACTAGCTACATATATACAATATAAGATGTCTTACAATCCCTAACATCTAATGTCAAGTTTCACATGGTATTCTCCGGCTGGATTGATGACGTGGTCAAGAAAGAATCCCGCCAATTCCTCTTGAATTGCTTTTATGCGATCTTGTGGTAGGAGTTCATCCCGCATCTGCCACATCTAATTTGAAGAAGGGGGTCAATACATATATATGAATGAAACTCAACACAAATGATGGTAATAAAATAAAATTGTGAATATTATTGCTTACGCACTTCATATTGTTTTTCAGAGTAGCCCCGCTTAGAGGTCGTCGCGTTGTAGATGTACTCGCAAACGTAGTATCCACAAAAATTATTCCCGCCTTCCTGCCACAACCACTTTACGAGAAATAAAGGTCAATCAAACTGATAATCAAGCATTATAAATGGTATTGATGAAACTAGCTAGAATCAATGGGAGATGCGCGGAACTAGCTAGTAGTACTTACTTTCGGATGTGTAAATCGCAGCTCCCCCGGCAGTCCCGGAGCTTCTGCGGTGAACACTTTCCAAACCCTGCGAGACAAAGAAAATAATTACTTGATATCAGGAAATGAACAAAGTTGCCGGTATGGTGCGATAATGACCGATTGAACTTACTTCTGGAGCATTTCAGTCATGGCCGCATACTCCTTGGGATCTTTTCGTCTTGAGTCTAAGACGGTTACTAGTCCCTGCTCAAGCTTAATCTCTAGGAGAATAAAGTGGAAGCTGCGCACGCATGCATAACTCATCAATTACATTACTATAACCTCGAGTAATAAGGGAAACCGAATATGCAGAAGACAGTAACACTCACTTGAAGTTGTAAGGAAAGAGTATTTTATCTTTGTTTTGATTTTTAAGCAACGATTGTAGCAAGTTGGCCTCGGTTTCTTTCGCATTATATGTAACCGTCCATTCATCTATGAGATTTGTGTTAATGAACCCAATATCATAGATTTGTGCATTTCTGCATTCAACAATCTTCAATCTGCATAATATAGTGAGGATAATTATATATACATGCAATGAAAGAGCTGAGCTATATATAGAGACTTAATTACAGAAGTATAGTACTTACAGACAGTAGCAAGTGATGATTATTTTATCGAGGTCCTTTTGATTGAAAAACTGGAAGAACTCCTCAAATGGAACAGACAACAGATCAATTCCAACGAGGTCGTGCTCCTCTTTAACTCTCAGCGTCAAAATATCCTTCCCAGACTTGCAGGTGTCCATGTACCACTTATGGAATCTTCGCATCATCGTTGTTAGAGGAGGATCACCAGGTCTGACGAGAGGCTTCCCGTACTGGTATTTGTGTTCGTCCACCTCCATTGTATCAAAATGTGCATCGTCGGGCAGGTAATCACCAGGATTGGTACCGGGCACCATCCCCGGTAGATTTGCGATGATATCGCTAGACACCTTGAGCGGGGGGCACGATTGGTTTGCCTGTTCGCCGAGCTGGGGAATTTTGTTCCCTCTTCTTCGTTCTTGTAACCTTTTGTCACTTGAAGTAGTTCCCGACCGGCGCGCTCCTTCCACTGCCTTTTTCAGAGCGCGGACATGGTTGTCATCCGGCGGAGGCGGTGGTGGTCGCTTCAGGTTCTTCAAAGTGCGCTTCAATTTCACCGGATCCATCTTCTCCTCCGGAGGTGGATTTTTCTTTGCAAAAAAGTCCTTCACTTGGGCTTGACAGATCTCCGCGTTTTCCTCCTCGGTCATCTCGTATGATAACTTCTCTAGAGGCTTGAGGGATGGACCGAATTTTTATTGCCTCCCGCCTCTGGCTGTACTGCTAGACGCCGGAGCAGCCGGAGCGGCTGCGGCTGTCTTCCTTCGTTGCTTACGAGGCGGAGAAGGAGGCGGAGTGCTACGACGCGCCGGAGCAGCCGGAGCGGCGGCGGCTGTCTTCTGCTGTTGTTGACGAGGCGGAGAAGGAGGCGGGCTGCTCGAACGTGCCGGCGCAGGCGGAGAAGGAGGCGGAGTGCCGCCATGCGCCGGAGCAGCCGGAGAAGGAGGCGGAGTGCCGCCACATGCCGGAGCAGCCGGAGAAGGAGGCGGAGTGCCCTGATCACTCGCCAGAGGAGGAGGCGGAGGAGGAGGCGGAGTGCCCTGACTCGCCGGAGGAGGAGGCAGAGGCGTCCAGTTCGGAAGGTTGATGAGCTCCTTCCGCCATAGACATGGAGTCTTCAGAGCAAGACCCAGCTGAGTCTCCCCTTCACCGGTAGGGTGGTCAAGCTCGAGCTCCTCAAATCCCTCCGTTATTTCATCGACCATCACAACAGCATAGCCTTCTGGAATCGGAAGGCAGTGAAAAGTTGCGCCGGGTTGAGGAGGTGCAATAGAGCCGACAGCCGCCTTGACTTTGAGGTGCTGCCATTGCGCCATAAGGTGGCAATCTTGATCCTCCGTGATAGCATCCACGGGGTAGCTGGGAGCCGTGAAGTGAGGCTGCTGAAGGAGCTCGGTGGAAGCCACGCTGCTTCTCCGCTGAGATGGTGGGGTAGCTTCTGGGGTAGCTTCGGCAGGTCGCTACCTCTGAACTAGTGCTTGTTCCTCTAGCGCTCGTACCCTTGCATTCAGCTTCTGCAGTTCGGTCTGCTCCACTTTCCTCCTCCTCTCCCGGGTTTTGTAACCGCCTGCGCTGGGAAACCCTTCCTTCCATGCAACGGAGCCTGCCGTGCCTCGTGTTCGTCCTGGGTGCTCAGGATTCCCGAGGGCCTGTGTGAGCTCGTCGTTCTCTCTGTCGGGAACGAACGTCCCTTGCTGCGCTGCGGCGATATACTTCTGAAGCTTCTTGATGGGTATTTCAAGTTGCTCCTTCGTCCAACGACACTTCCCTGTTTCAGGGTCCAAGGTTCCCCCAACCCCGAAGAACCAAGTCCTTGAACGGTCTGGCCAGTTCAATGTCTCTGGTTCGACCCCTTTATCAAGCAGGTCCTTCTCAGCCTTGTCCCACAACGGCCGGGCTTTGAGGTAGCCACCTGACCCCGTGCGATGGTGATACTCCTTCTTTGTAGCATTTTTCTTGTTTGTCGCTGACATCTTCTTACTCTTCTCCGATGTCTTGTGGGCCACAAATGCGGGCCAGTGATCTCTTATCTTCTCAAATCGGCCGGTGCATTCTGGAGTCTTCCCTTTGTCGACAAACGTTGATTTCAACTCATTCTTCCACCTCCTGAATAGATCTGCCATCTTCTTAAGAGCATGAGCCTTGACCAATGGCTCTATAACTGGCTTATCCGGATCCTCCTCTGGCGGTAGGGTGAAATTTGCCTTCAGCGCGGTCCAAAGATCATCTTTCTGTCTATCGTTGACAAAAGACACTTGAGGGTCTTCGCTCTTAGGCTTATTCCCTTGGTGGATACTGATCGGGATCATGTCCCTAACAAGAACCCCGCACTGAGAAGAAAATGCTTCCTTGGTCCGGCTGGGTTCAATTGGTTGGCCATCGCCCTTGATTGCTGTGATCGTGAACCTTTCATCCTGGCGCAACCTTTTCTTCGGGCCTCGTCTTGTTACCGAAGTTTGGCTCGATCCGGAGGGCTAGAAAATAAGAAAGAAGAGAGTTAATATGTGTACATACCAAAACAATTAATGCATCAATTAGCTAGTCAGCACAGGCTTAATTAATATATATACCTCGCCGGACTTTGCAACATCTCCTTCCTCCGTTCGCTCATCGGAGCAGTCATAACGGTCTCCTTCTTCCACTGGCATTCCGTCACTGGAGCCATCATAATCATGTCCTTCCACCTCCATTGTTCGATCACCGGAGCCTGCTTCACCCTCTCCTTCCAGACCATCGGTGTCGTTGAGAAACGACAAGACATCACCTCCACCGAGGATTATGTCCCCCAACAACTGTTCTGCTTCGATGTCTTGATGCTCCATAGTTTCTGCAAATGTTACAACATGGCAATTAATATACAAACATGACAGATGGATATATTAGTGCAAACGTAGACCTAGCTAGCTCGACGCTTCTATGGTTTGGGGTGGCCTCGACAATGCTTCTAGGGTTTGGGGTGGCCTAGGCAACGCTTCTAGGGTTTGGGGTGGCCTCGACAACGCTTCTAGGGTTTGGGTCGGACCGCCTCTCTCATGAATGTCCGACGTCCGGACCGACAAGGGATTTAACAAAATGACGCCATTCTAGATGTGCACAAAATGGTCCATATTTTTCCTGATCTCATCTACCCTTCTATATGTCACGTTGTCTAGTGTCAAAGAATTCAAGAAAACCATGACTTCATCATTAGCCGGAAATGACAGGCGTATAATGGTACGAAGCTCTTCAAAGTTGTTTTGGAACGGAGTTCCCGATAGAATAATTCGCTTTTTGGTACAAAGTTCAGCAAGAGCCTTCCGAATATCGCTATTTGGTAGGCCTTTGCTGAAATTCGTACCAAAAAGCGAATTATTCTATCCGGAACTCCGTTCCAAAACAACTTTGAAGAGCTTCGTAGCATCATATGCCTGTTACTTCCGGCTAATGATGAAGCCATGGATTTCTTCAATACTTTGACAGACAACGTGACATATAGAAGAATATATATATAGATGAGATCAGAAAAAAATTGGATCAACTTGTGCACATCCATAATGGGGGCATTCTTGATAAATCTGGACCCTCGACCCCTGGACGACCCTCGACCCTCTACCCTAGTTCACGACCCTCGACCGCTCGGCGATTCACGACCCTCTACCCTAGTTCCCGACCCTCGACCCCTCGGCGTTCCTCGACCCTCGACCCCTCGGCGTTCCTCGACCCTCTACCCTAGTTCCCGACCCTCAACCCCTCGGTGTTCCTCGACCCTCGACCCCTCGGCTTTCCTCGACCCTCTACCCTAGTTCCCGCCCCTCGATCGCTCGGTGATCCTCGACACCCTCGTTCCCGATAAAAATTAAGAAGAGGAAGAAGAAGAGAAAACAAAAGAGGAAGAAGAAGAAGAAAAAAGGAGAAGAAGGAATAGAGGAGAAGAAGAAAAAATAGATTAATAATCTATTTTTTCTATTTTTTCTGTTTTTTCTTCTTCTCCTCTATATATTATTAATCTATTTTTTCTTCTTCTCCTCTATTCCTTCTTCTTCTCCTTTTTTTTCTTCTTCTTCCTCTTCTTATTTTTTTCTCCTTCTTTTTCTTCTTCTTCCTTCTTCCTTCTTCCTCTTTTCTTCTTTTTCCTTATTTTTCTTCTTCCTCGACGACCCTAACCCTAAACAGTACAACTAACGACAACGACTTCGCTTGCATACATATGAACAAATATGATCGATCATCTATGAACAATAAAAACATCATATGATATATGAACAAAAAAAATCACATGATCTATGAACAAAAAAATTCATATGATCAGATATATATGCAGAAAAAATATCATATATGACGCTGAACAAAAAATCATCATATATGCATAAATATATATATCCATACATCAACATTACATCAACATATATGCAAAAAAAACATCATATATATATGCAGAAAAAAAACATATATGTGGGGGCCACGGCGGCCACGGCCACGGCGGCTGGGTGCAGGGCAGGGGCGCGGTGGCTCACTGGGGGCGGCGTCGGCGACGGCGAGGTCGGGGCCGGGCTGAGGCAGAGGCGACGCGCGCGGGGCAGGGCAGGGGCCGGCGCGGGGACGCGACGGCGAGGTCGGGGAGGCTGTCGGCGACGGCGAGGTCGCGGAGGGGAGTTGGCGACGGTGACGGCGACGAGACGTGGGCGGCGAACGGCGTCGGCGTGGGCTCGGGGGCGGGGCACGGGCAACGGCGACGGCGTCGGGCAGCCTGGCGGCGTCGAGGAGGTCGGAGGGGAACTGCGATGAAACTGAAAATTTTCACAAGTCTTGCTTATATACACGAAGCATTGGTCCCGGTTCGTGGCACCAACCGGGACCAATGCCCCCCTTTAGTCCCGGTTGGTGCCACCAACCGGGACCAAAGGTCTCTTTTCAGCAGCCCAAAGGGCGGAAAACAGAGACCTTTGGTCCTGGTTGGTGGCACCAACCGGGACTAAAGGGGGCATTGGTACCGGTTAGTGCCACCAACCGGGACCAAAGCCCACCTTTAGTCCCGGTTTGGTGGCACCAACCGGGACCAAAGGCCTTGTGCTGCCCGCGGCCAAAAGTTTAGTCCCACCTCGCTAGTTGAGAGGGGCGTGGAGTGGTTTATAAACCCCACTGCCGCTGCCCTCTCGAGCTCCTCTCAAATGCCGGCCATTAGTTTTCCAATTCGAATAGTTTAAATTTGAATTCTTTGAAATATGTGTGAATCACTAGTTTGTGATTAACTTTACTATAAAAATAGATTTTTGAGTGATTCTTTTTACTGCTATTTAATATTACTGTGTTTTATCATTATATTCAAAAACAGTTTTTGTTATTTTAGTTTCTAACAAAAAAATCTTTTTGCTTTTTGTTATTTTTGAGTGATTCACACAAAAAAAATTCTATTTTTTTCCAGTTTTTCTGTTTTGTTTTGTGCTTTATTTATTTTCTTTGTTTATTGCTTTATTTTAATTCTTTTGCTTTTAGGTAATAAATATTAAAAACTTTCTGTAGTGCCATTAGTTTTCCAATTCGAATAGTTTAAATTTGAATTCTTTGAAATTTGGGTGAATCACTAGTTTGTGATTAACTTTACTATAAAAATAGATTTTTGAGTGATTCTTTTACTGCTTTTTAATATTACTGTGTTTTATCATTATATTCAAAACAGTTTTTGTTATTTTAGTTCTAACAAAAAAAATCTTTATGATAATTCTTTTTGCTATTAAGTTTCTAACAAAAAAAGTTCTTTTGAAAATTCTTTTTGCTTTTAATGTTTTGAACGAAAATACTTTGCTAATTTTAGTTGCATAAATTTTAGTTGATTCCTTTTGCTATTAGAGTTTCATTAAAGTTTTCTAGTTCATTCTTTTTTCTATTAGAGTTTCATTAAAGTTTTCTAGTTCATTCTTTTAGTTTATTATTTTGCTATTAGAGTTTTCATAAAGTTGAGAGGGTTACGGCAAAAACTGGATGCACTTCGTGTACAAAATGGACAATCTCTTTCGAAGTATCAGGGTTTCGGACGAAAACTCATCTGTTACAAGGATTTCATTTTTTTGAACTTATTTGAACTCCACACTTTTTCTGTGCTCAAAATGAACCATTCAAAGCAACATCATCAATTTTCAACCCTTTCTGAGTTTATCTGTTATTTTTCATGCATTTACTGATTTTTTTTTAGCTAATGACCTGAAATTGAAAGCACTTCAAATGAACACTGAAGAGTTGAAAATTGGCATGATATCATCATTTCACCCTCATAGCATGTGCTAAAAAGTGAGAAGGGTTACGGCAAAAACTGGATGCACTTCGTGTAACAAATGGACAATCTCTTTCGAAGTACAGGGTTTCGGACAAAAACTCATCTGTTACAAAGGGATTTCATTTTTTTGAACTTATTTGAACTCCAGACTTTTTGTGTGCTCAAAATGAACCATTCAAAGCCACATCATCAATTTTCAACCCTTTCTGACTTCATCTGTCTTCACCTTTTTCTTCGCTTGTGTCCTTTGCTTATTGCGCCGTAACCATGGATATTCTTCATCGCTTAACAGGGTGCTTGGTCAGCCTTGACTTTGAAGGGAGGAATTTCATGAACTTTTCATAATCTTCAGACAGTTTTGTCTATCCTCCACTCCCATGATGTCTCTTTCCCTGAAAGAAACTATGTGGCGCTTTGGCTCATCGTATGATGTATTCGCTTCCTTATCTTTTCTTTTTCTCGGTTTGGTAGACATGTCCTTCACATAGAAAACCTGCGCCACATCATTGGCTAGGACGAATGGTTCGTCTGTGTACCCAAGATTGTTCAGATCCACTGTTGTCATTCCGTAATGTGGCTCTACCTGTACCCCGCCTCCTGACAGATTGACCCATTTGCACTTAAACAAAGGGACCTTAAAATCATGTCCGTAGTCAAGTTCCCATATGTCCACTATGTAACCATAATATGTGTCCTTTCCCCTCTTGGTTGCTGCATCAAAGCGGACACCGCTGTTTTGGTTGGTGCTCTTTTGATCTTGGGCGATCGTGTAAAATGTATTCCCATTTATCTCGTATCCTTTGTAAGTCAATACAGTTGAAGATGGTCCCCTGGACAACGAGTACAGCTCATCAGAACAGTGTTGTCACCTCTGAGACGTGTTTCCAACCAACTGCCAAAAGTCTTGATGTGTTCACATGTAATCCAGTCGTCACACTGCTCCGGGTGTTTGGAGCGCAGAATGTTCTTGTGTTCATCGACATACGGGGTCACCAAGGTAGAGTTATGTAGAACTGTGTAGTGTGCTTAAGACCAAGAATGCCCGTCCCTGCATATTATTGAGTCCCCTCCTAGCGTGCCTTTTCCAGTCAGTCTCCCCCCATACCACGATTGAGGGAGACCAATCTTCTTAAGGTCAGGAATGAAGTCAACACAAAACCCAATGACATCCTCTGTTTGATGGCCCATGGAGATGCTTCCTTCTGGCCTAGCGCGGTTACGGACATATTTCTTTAGGACTCCCATGAACCTCTCAAAGGGGAACATATTGTGTAGAAATACGGGGCCCAGAACGACAATCTCATCGACTAGATGAACTAGGACGTGCGTCATGATATTGAAGAAGGATGGTGGGAACACCAGCTCGAAACTGACAAGACATTGCGCCACATCACTCCTTAGCCTTGGTATGATTTCTGGATCGATCACCTTCTGAGAGATTGCATTGAGGAATGCACATAGCTTCACAATGGCTAATCGAACGTTTTCCGGTAGAAGCCCCCTCAATGCAATCGGAAGCAGTTGCGTCATAATCACGTGGCAGTCATGAGACTTTAGGTTCTGAAACTTTTTCTCTGCCATATTTATTATTCCCTTTATATTCGACGAGAAGCCAGACGGGACCTTCATACTGAGCAGGCATTCAAAGAAGATTTCCTTCTCTTCTTTGGTAAGAGCGTAGCTGGCAGGACCTTCATACTACTTTGGAGGCATGCCGTCTTTTTCGTGCCAACGTTGCAGGTCCTCCCGTGCCTCCGGTGTATCTTTTGTCTTTCCATACACGCCCAAGAAGCCTAGCAGGTTCACGCAAAGGTTCTTTGTCACGTGCATCACGTCGATTGAAGAGCGGACCTCTAGATCTTTCCAGTAGGGTAGGTCCCAAAATATAGATTTCTTCTTCCACATGGGAGCGCGTCCCTCAGCGTCATTTGGAACAGATAGTCCGCCGGGACCCTTTCCAAAGATTATGTGTAAATCATTGACCATAGCAAGTACGTGATCACCGGTACGCATGGCGGGCTTCTTCCGGTGATCTGCCTCGCCTTTGAAATGCTTGCCTTTCTTTCGACATTGATGGTTGGTCGGAAGAAATCGATGATGCCCCAGGTACACATTCTTCCTGCATTTGTCCAGGTATATACTTTTGGTGTCAGCTAAACAGTGCGTGCATGCGTGGTATCCCTTGTTTGTCTGTCCTGAAAGGTTACTGAGAGCAAGCCAATCATTGATGGTTACAAACAGCAACACATGCAGGTCAAATTCCTCCTGTCTGTGCTCATCCCACACACGTACACCGTTTCCATTCCACAGCTGTAAAAGTTCTTCAACTAATGGCCTTAAGTACACATCAATGTCGTTGCCGGGTTGCTTAGGGCCTTGGATGAGTACTGGCATCATAATGAACTTCCGCTTCATGCACAGCCAAGGAGGAAGGTTATAGATACATAGAGTCACGGGCCAGGTGCTATGATTGCTGCTCTGCTCCCCGAAAGGATTAATGCCATCTGCGCTTAAACCAAACCATACGTTCCTTGGGTCACCTGCAAACTCAGCCCGGTACTTTCTCTCGATTTTTCTCCACTGCGACCCGTCAGCGGGTGCTCTCAACTTCCCGTCTTTCTTACGGTCCTCTCTGTGCCATCGCATCAACTTGGCATGCTCTTTGTTTCTGAACAGACGTTTCAACCGTGGTATTATAGGAGCATACCACATCACCTTGGCAGGAACCCTCTTCCTGGGGGGCTCACCGTCAACATCACCAGGGTCATCTCGTCTGATCTTATACCGCAATGCACCGCATACCGGGCATGCGTTCAAATCCTCGTACGCACCACGGTACAGGATGCAGTCATTAGGGCATGCATGTATCTTCTGCACCTCCAATCCTAGAGGGCATACGACCTTCTTTGCTGTGTACGTACTGTCGGGCAATTCGTTATCCTTTGGAAGCTTCTTCTTCAATATTTTCAGTAGCTTCTCAAATCCTTTGTTAGGCACACCATTCTCTGCCTTCCACTGCAGCAATTCCAGTACGGTACCGAGCTTTGTGTTGCCATCTTCGCAATTGGGGTACAACCCTTTTTGGTGATCCTCTAACATGCGATCGAATTTCAGCTTCTCCTTTTCACTTTCGCACTGTCTCCTTGCATCAACAATGACCCGGCAGAGATCATCATCGGGCACATCGTCTGGTTCCTGTTGATCTTCAGCTTCCCCCGTTGCAGCATCACCGTATTCAGGGGGCACATAGTTGTCATCGTCCTCTTCTTCTTCGCTGTCTTCCATCATAACCCCTATTTCTCCGTGCCTGGTCCAAACATTATAGTGTGGCATGAAACCCTTCTCAAGCAGGTGGGTGTGAAGGATTTTCCGGTCAGAGTAAGACTTCGTATTCCCACATATAGGGCATGGACAACACATAAAACCATTCTGCTTGTTTGCCTCAGCCACTTCAAGAAAATTATGCACGCCCTTAATGTACTCGGAGGTGCGTCTGTCACCGTACATCCATTGCCGGTTCATCTGCGTGCATTATATATAATTAAGTGTGTAAAAAACCATTACAAAACATCATGAATAGATAAGTGACCAAATTAATAGAAGTTCATCATCACATTAAAACCAAAGTACATACATAGTTCTCATTGAACAACATATAGCTCTCCAGAGCATCTAATTAAACCATACATTGAAACTATGTAAAACATTTCAATGCAACAACAAATGCGATCATAATCGCAACCAAGGTAACAATTGATCCAACGGCATAATGATACCAAGCCTCGGTATGAATGACATATTTTCTATACTTTCTAATCTTGAAGCGCATTGCATCCATCTTGATCTTGTGATCATCGACGACATCCGCAACATGCAACTCCAATATCATCTTCTCCTCCTCAATTTTTTTCAATTTTTCCTTCAAGTAATTGTTTTCTTCTTCAACTAAATTTAACCTCCCGACAATAGGGTCGGTTGGAATTTCCGGTTCATATACCTCCTAGATAAAAAAAATCTATGTCACGTTGGTCGGCATAATTGTCATAAACAATAAATGAACCAAATAGTTATAAAATATAATATATACCACATCCGAATCATAGACAGGACGAGGGCCGACGGGGGCAGATACCAAAACCATCGCACTATATAATAACAAACAATAATAAAAGTAAGAAAATTAGACAAGTATCTATCTAAATCATACAAGTAAGAATTTTTTTCTTTTAGAAAGAAGATAAGAACAAGAGGCTCACCACGGTTATGCCGGCGACGAGATCGGCGCGGGCGATCGACGGCGGTGAAGACGGGGACGGGACGTGACGGACCGCTAAACCTAGACAAATCTTGAGGAAAATGAAGTTTGGACAAGGAGCTTCGAGAGGAGAAAGGTTAATTGTGGCTCGGGCATTTCATCGAACACCTCATGTGCATAGGAGGTGAGCTAGAGCACCACAAACCCCTCCCCTCGCCGGCCAGAAAAAAACAGAGCAGTGGAGTGCTCTGCTCGCGGGCGAGGGGTATATATATAGGCACAACATTGGTCCCGGTTCGTGGTTGAAACCGGGACTAAAGGCCACCCTTTGGTCCCGGTTCCAGCCACGAACCGGGACCAATGGATGCGGGCCAGGAGCGAGGCCCA
This sequence comes from Thinopyrum elongatum, assembly GCA_011799875.1. Lineage (NCBI taxonomy): Eukaryota > Viridiplantae > Streptophyta > Magnoliopsida > Poales > Poaceae > Thinopyrum > Thinopyrum elongatum. The sequence goes on along the minus strand of CM022301.1, from coordinate 537,597,759 downwards.
TTGGTCCCGGTTCGTGTCTGAAACCGGGACCAAAGGGTCCAGACGAACCGGGACCAATGCCCCACGAGCCCCGGCCGGCCCCCTGGGCGCACGAACCGGGACGTATGCCCCCATGTGTCCCGGTTCCTGACTGAACCGGGACTAATGGGTTGGGCTGGCCTGGACCAAAGCCCTGTTTTCTACTAGTGATTGTATTAATTATCTTCTCAGTTATTTTTTTGCGGGCAATCTTCGTAGTTAATTATATAGTCCTAATTTTAGATGTAATACACTACTACAAATCCGAACAACACTGACGGGCCAATTTGTATCAGCCAGTCAGTGCCTCATGGTCAATGATGACCGCTCTATCACAGACGGGCCACTTAATTAACCGGTCAGTGACGAGGAACAACAGTGATCGGCCAACCAGTCGTGTTGACTTCATCACCACCATGTGTTATGTCGTGGACCAAGCCCTGTCCAATACATACTACACGAACTCAAGCACTTTCGTGCTCATCACCACCAAACAAATCATTTTCGGGAGCAACTTGCAGGTGCGCTAGAACTCTAAATGAATCTTGCATGTCTTTTCTATCGCCGGGGATCGAGAGCGGGATAAATAATCATGATGCGATAGCATAGGGTACCTTCAACAGAGTACTGCAGTGCCTCTTTTTTTGGAAATTTGAGACCCTGTAGAAAATGGAATGTATGTACCTTCAAAAGAGTACTACCAGGATGGGCCTGGCCCGGGTAATGATTTGGGCCATTTGCTGGGCTAACCGAAGTGCATTAGGTCCATTTGCTGTCTCCCCCAAAATCAACCAACCTCTGAATTTCTTTGCTTCTTGAAATCGGTTGCAGCGGGACGGGGCGGGAGACGCTCTGTTGCCCTATATAGCATCTCTCAGTTCCCTTCCCCTCTCTTTCTAGTAGCTTCCTTAGATTTCTTTCTTGAGATCATCCTCTTCGTCTGGGTTCTTGCAAAGCGGTTGGACCGGGGCGAGATGGCAGACGAGCGGAAGGCCGCCGGCAGCAACATCACCCAGGCAACTGAGTAGCCGCGTGAAGCGCGGATAGAGACTACAGCCGACGACAACATTGCCGGGACTTCGCAGGCGCCTGCAGTGCCTATGACAACTGTAGCTGGCATTGAGGTCTCCAAAGCAATCTCCACAACAAGGACCTTGAGTTTGTACAAGCAATTCATGTTTTGGTTTGCTTACTATATATTTGTAGTCCATACTTGTACATTTTACCATAATAAACGTGTGTGCACACACATATATTTAAGAAATTACAATTAGCTGATACCACACCATCAATGATTTTTGTATAGAAAGGATCCAAATACACACATTTTTATGCAACACGTACATTATGTTTTTGTAAGAAATGGTAATGGTAGGGTGAGCTACAAAAAGCACAAACATGGCTATGTGACAGACCATACCGACTAGTGCTACATTCTAAATACAAAAAAGGAAATTCGCAATTCTTTCATTCTCCGACTCTCTTCTCTCTCTCCTGACTTTGTTCCCTCCACTTCGTTCCCCTCTTCACCTCCTCGTTACCCCCTCCTCTTATTCTTCACTGGCTCGTCTAACGAACAAAGAAGTAGGGTGGGCTCAACTCCACCCCCTTTCATGTAGGTCATTCCAGTTTGTGCCAGGATGGTTAGTTTAGAGGTAATTTCATCGATCTGGAGTAGTCGCGGAGTTTTCATGGTGGGAACCCTTGAGGTCATCGTCTGCATCCCAAGTGGCGTCAAGTTCTCGGTAAGTCTCATAAATTTTCCTCTCAATTAGATCCTTCTCAATCTCGCCGGGTTTACTGCTTCGTTGACCAATCGTGGCCTATTTTATTTTTCAGTTGTTCCAAATTAACCTAGTCTAAAATTCTTATATGAACCCAATGCATTAAATTTTCTGACTTGTGAAATTCATTTGAACTTCATTTATCGAAAATATTCTTGTCAATTTCAAATTATTTGAGACTGAACAATCACAAATCATGGCTTCCGACCACTTTAGCAGCTATGGTTGAAAAGTCAAGATTAAGGAGTTAACCTTATTAAAAATAATTTTGCATTTTAAAATTTGCTTATTAAAATTATATCATCTAATACTAGTGTGTGTGTGTGTGTGTGTCTCTGTGTGTGTAAGATATACAACTAATGCATCCAGGAAAAAGAAATATTTACTAGATCTTGAAAGTAGGAAATAAACGCATCCTCGTTCATTTCCATTAATCCTAGATCAGATCATATAAGTTGGAGGATTTGGTAGCATATACTAACTAATGTTGCATATCACAATTGTTGATTTGTCTCATGTAAAGCAAGATTCTCATTATTTGAGCACATTAAAACAATGATTTTAGCTGACCGCCTATATATATGATACGAGTAGGAGACCGAACGCAAGCAATCACTTGAGGAATCGACCACTGTTTCATTTTGTTGTTCTTGTGATCTTCGGTAGCGACAAGAAGTCAAGAGCAACCCCATCGATGGCATGGGGAACCATCGTACCCACCCTTTTGGTGTTGCTTCTGGCCGTTTGCTGCCCAACCACCGTCGTCCACGGCAAGGAGTGGACAGTTGGTGAGAACAAGGGATGGAGCTTCGGCATCTCTGGATGGGAGATTGGCAAGCGCATCCTGCCCGGCGACGTGCTTGGTGAGAACTCTAAAGATCAAGTGATTGGCAGTTCTTGATGTATATACGGTGTTCTGATATGTATTCTTGTGTTAACTAATGCACGCAGTGTTCAAGTACAACCCGAGTATGCACAACGTGGTGCAGGTGGGAGAAGGCGACTACAACTCATGCAGGGTCTCAGGCCCGTCGAGGACCTACACCTCTGGCAATGACCACATCAAGCTCACCAGCGGTGGCAAAGTGTTCTTCCTCTGCAGCCTTCCGGGTCACTGCCAGCAAGGCATGAAGATCGCTATCACTTCTTACTAGATCTCGCGCATATGCGTGTCTTTGTATTTGTACTTTTTTTACCAAGGCTTTATGGTGTGCTAGCTCATGATGAATTGGTGATAGAAGAAATAAATTGATCCTAGTGCAGTGTCTGCATCATGTTTTCATGGAACCTTGATAAACCAACATCTATTTGGACTACCCACTGGAAATATACGAGTAGACATAAATTTCTCCCATTCTACCAACCATACTTTGAACATTATGGGCAAACGATTATGAAGGTCTATCATAGTCAATTGAATTCGGAGTCTGTTTTTAAATAGTTCACCAAAAGTACAAAGCACCCCCAAACATGGTAAAAATTACATAGAGGTTCTTGGACCATCAAACAACCACTACCGCCAAAACGAGCCGCTCACACGCCGCTTGTCGGGGCAGACTTGACCTTGTCGATTACAGTCGAGAAGTCTTCGTGCATGTGCCCGTAAGGACTAGTGCCCAGAGCCCTTGTCGTCGAGTCAATTTAACAAACTAGATCCACCAATATAGTAACACAGTCGACCTTCACATATAGGATATCCTCCTGGTTGGTTCTTGTCGGATTAAGGGTAGGTTTTGGACTGCTCCACTCCATGATTTCAATAGAGTTGTTTCAAACACCTCAACTTCAACTTCTTATTGGATTGGAGCTGCAGTAGCATCTATTTCCTTTTAGCAGAGCAGAGAAATGGTTGCTTCATCTCCTCCACTTCACCCACGATACCCCTCTACCCTCAGAGTTCCTTTGAAACTACCCAATATGGCATCTTATTAGCAAACACTAAGAGCATCTCTAGTCAACCTCTTACAATCTATCTCCTTAATTATATGCCTTTTTAAACTTCACACCTTCAAATTTAAGGAGTTAAATTGTGACCAAACCTAACCAAACCCTATATTTAACTCCCTAAAACCTTTTTGACTAATCTTCTGTCCTTTTTAACATACATTTCAAACATTTGCATGGTATTTCATCAGTCATTTGCATGATTCCAATTCAACATACGCAATAAATCAACCATAGACATACATATAGTTCATCCGATCAAATAATTCAAATTAAAACATGCATATAGTTCATGCAAAAGCCACCACATCGATCAAGTTTGAAATAAAAAACACAACATAGCATGTGTTATGTTGTGGACCAAGCCCTGTCCAATACATACTACATGAACTCAAGCACTTTCGTGTTCATCGCCACCAAAGAAATCATTTTCGGGTGCAACCTGCAGGTGCGCTAGAACTCTGAATGAATCTTGCATGTCTTTTCTATCGCCGGGGATCGAGAGCGGGGTAAATAATCCATGATGCGATAGCATAGGGTATCTTCAACAGAGTACTGCAGTGCCTCTTTTTTTGGAAATTTGAGACCCTGTAGAAAATGGATATGTACCTTCAACAAAGTACCAGCAGGATGGGCCTGGCCCAGGTAATGATTTGGGTCGTTTGCTGGGCTAACCGAAGTGTATTAGGTCCATTTGCTGTCTCCCCCAAAATCAACCAACCTCTGAATTTCTTTGCTTCTTGAAATCGGTTCCAACGGGACGGGGCGGGAGACGCTCTGTTGCCCTATATAGCCTCTCTCAGTTCCCTTCCCCTCTCTTTCTAGTAGCTTCCTTAGATTTCTTTCTTGAGATCATCCTCTTCGTCTGGGTTCTTGCAAAGCGGTTGGACCGGGGCGAGATGGCGGATGAGCGGAAGGCCGCCGGCAACGACATCACCCGGGCAACTAAGCAGCCGGGTGAAGCGCGGACAGAGACAACAGCTGACGACGACATTTCCGGGACTTCGCAAGCGCCTGTAGTGCCTACGACAACTGCAGCTGGCATTGAGGTCTCCAAAGCAATCTCCACAACAAGGACCTTGAGTTTGTACAAGCAATTCATGTTTTGGTTTGCTTACTATATATTTGTAGTCCATACTTGTACATTTTACCATAATAAACGTGTGTGCACACACATATATTTAAGAAATGACAATTAGCTTATACCACACCATCAATGATTTTTGTATAGAAAGGATCCAAATACACACATTTTTATGCAACACGTACATTACGTTTTTGTAAGAAATGGTAATGGTAGGGTGAGCTACAAAAAGCACAAACATGGCTATGTGACTGACCATGCCGACTAATGCTACATTCTAAATACGAAAAAGGAAATTCGCAATTCTTTCATTCTCCGACTCTCTTCTCTCTCTCCTGCCTTTGTTCCCTCCACTTCGTTCCCCTCTTCACCTCCCCGTTACCCCCTCCTCTTATTCTTCACCGGCTCGTCTAACGAACAAAGAAGTAGGGTGGGCTCAACTCCACCCCGTTTCATGTAGGTCATTCCAGTTTGTGCCAGGATGGTTAGTTTGGAGGTAATTTCATCGATCTGGAGTAGTCGCGGAGTTTTCATGGTGGGCACCCTTCAGGTCATCGTCTGCATCCCTAGTGGGGACAAGTTCTCTGTAAGTCTCACAAATTTTCCTCTCAATTAGATCCTTCTCAATCTCGTCGGGTTTACTGCTTCGTTGACCAATCGTGGCCTCTTTTCTTTTTCAGTTGTTCCAAATTAATCTAGTCTAAAATTCTTATATGAACCCAATGCATTAAATTTTCTGACTTCTGAAATTCATTTGAACTTCATTTATTGAAAATATTCCTGTCAATTTCAAATTATTTGAGACTGAACAATCACAAATCATGGCCTCCAACCGCTTTAGCAGCTGTGATTGAAAAGTCAAGATTAAGGAGTTATCCTTATTAAAAATAATTTGCATTTTAAAATTTGCTTATTGCAATTATATCATCTAATACTAGTATATGTATATGTGTGTGTGTGTGTGTGTGTGTGTGTGTGTGTGTGTGTGTGTGTGTGTATATATGATATACAACTAATGCATCCAGGAAAAAGAAATATTTACTAGATCTTGAAAGTAGGAAATAAACGCATCCTCATTCATTTCCATTAATCCTAGATCAGATCATATAAGTTGGAGGATTTGGTAGCATACACTAACTAATGTTGCATATCACAATTGTTGATTTGTCTCATGTAAAGCAAGATTCTCATTATTTGAGCACATTAAAACAATGATTTTAGCTGACCGCCTATATATATGATACGAGTAGGAGACCGAACGCAAGAAATCACTTGAGGAATCGACCACTGTTTCATTTTGTTGTCCTTGTGATCTTCGGTAGCGACAAGAAGTCAAGAGCAACCCCATCGATGGCACGGGGAACCATCGTACCCACCCTTTTGGTGTTGCTTCTGGCCGTTTGCTGCGCAACCACAGTCGTCCACGGCAAGGAGTGGACAGTTGGTGAGAACAAGGGATGGAGCTTCGGCGTCTCTGGATGGGAGAGTAGCAAGCGCATCCAGTCTGGTGACGTGCTTGGTGAGAACTCTAAAGATCAAGTGATTGGATGTTCTTGATGTATATACGGTGTTCTAATATATATGTATTCTTGTGTTAACTAATGCACGCAGTGTTCAAGTACAACCCAAGTATGCACAACGTGGTGCAGGTGGGAGAAGGCGACTACAACTCATGCAGGGTCTCGGGCCCGTCGAGGACCTATACCTCCGGCAATGACCACATCAAGCTCGTCAGTGGTGGCAAAAAGTTCTTCCTCTGCAGCCTTCCGGGTCACTGCCAGCAAGGCATGAAGATCGATGTCACTGCTTACTAGATCTCGCGCATATGCGTGTCTTTGTATTTGTACTTTTTTTACCAAGTCTTTATGGTGTGCTAGCTCGTGATGAATTTGTGATAGAAGAAATAAATTGATCCTAGTGTAGTGTCTGCATCATGTTTTCATGGAACCTTCATAAACTAACATCTATTTCGACTACCTACTGGAAATATACGAGTAGACATAAGTTTCTCCCATTCTACCAACCATACTTTGAACATTATGGGCAAACGATTATGAAGGTCTATCATAGTCAATTGAATTCGGAGTCTGTTTTTAAATTGTTCACCAAAAGTACAAAGCGCCCCTAAACATAATAAAAATTACATAGAGGTTCTTGGACCATCAAACGACCACTACCGCCAAAACGAGCCGCTCACGTGCCGCCTGTCGGAGCAGACCTGACCTTGTCAATTACAGCCGAGAAGTCTTCATGCACGTGCACCTAAGGACTAGTGCCCCAGAGCCCTAGTCGTCGAGTCAATTTAACAAACTAGATCCACCAATCCAGTAACACAGTCGACCTTCACATATAGGATATCCTCCTGGTTGGTTCTTGTCGGATTAAGGGTACGTTTTGGACTGCTCCACTCCATGATTTCAATAGAGTTGTTTCAAACACTTCAACCTCAACTTCTTAGTGGATTGGAGCTGCAGTAGCATCTATTTCATTTTAGCGGAGCAAAGAAATGGTTGCTTCACCTGCTCCACTTCACCCACAATACCCCTCTACCCTTGGAGTTCCTTTGAAACTACCCAATATGGCATCTTATTAGCAAACACTAAGAGCATCTCTAGTCAACCTATTATAATTTATCTCCTTAACTATATGCCTTTTTAAACTTAACTCCTTCAAATTTAAGGAGTTAAATTGTGGCCAAACCTAACCAAACCCTATATTTAACTCCCTAAAATCTTTTTGACTAATCTTGTGTCCTTTTTAACATACATTTCAAACATTTGCATGGTATTTCATCAGTCATTTGCATGATTCAAATTCAACATACGTAATAAATCAACCATAAACATACATATAGTTCATCCGATCAAATAATTCAAATTAAAACATGCATATAGTTCATGCAATAGCCACCACATCGATCAAGTTTGAAATAAAAAACACAACATAGCATGTGTTATGTCGTGGACCAAGCCCTGTCCAATACATACTACACAAACTCAAGCACTTTCGTGCTCATCACCACCAAAGAAATCATTTTCGGGTGCAACTTGCAGGTGCGCTAGAACTCTGAATGAATCCTGCATGTCTTTTCTATCGCCGGGGATCGAGAGCGGGATAAATAATCCATTATGCGATAGCATAGGGTACCTTCAACAGAGTACTGCAGTGTCTCTTTTTTTTGGAAATGTGAGACTCTGTAGAAAATGGAATGTATATACCTTCAACAGAGTACTAGCAGGATGGACCTGGCCTGGGTAATGATTTGGGCCATTTGCTGGGCTAACCGAAGTGCATTAGGCCCATTTGTTGTCTCCCCCAAAATCAACCAACCTCTGAATTTCTTTGCCTCTTGAAATCGGTTGCAGTGGGACGGGGCGGGAGACGCTCTGTTCCCCTATATAGCCTCTCCCAGTTCCCTTCCCTTCTTTTTCTCGTAGCTTCCTTCGATTTCTTTCTTGAGATCCTCCTCTTCGTCTAGGTTCTTGCAAAGCGGTTCGACCGGGGCGAGATGGCGGACGAGCGGAAGGCCGCCGGCGACGACATCACCCGGGCAACTGAGCAGCCGCGTGAAGCGCGGACGGAGACTGCAGCCGGCGACAACATTGCCGGGACTCCGCAGGCGCCTGCAGTGCCTATGACAACTGCAGACGACATTGAGGTCTCCAAAGCAATCTCCAGAACAAGGACGTTGCGTTTGTACAAGCAATTCATGTTTTGGTTTGCTTACTATATATCAATGTTTTAAATAGCGGGCTATGGAAAATAGCGGCGGGCCTCCAAATCAGCTATAGCGGAGCTATAGCGGGCTATTTGTGAAGGCAACCATTTAGCGGCACCCTGCTGAAAAGGCTATAGCGGGCTATAGCGAAGCTATAGCCGGCTATTTAAAACTATGCTATATATTTGTAGTTCATACTTGTACATTTTACCGTAATAAACGTGTGTGCACACACATATATTTAAGAAATGACAATTAGCTTATACCACACCATCAATGATTTTTTTATATAAAGGATCCAAATACACGCATTTTTATGGAATTACATACATTATGTTTTATAAGAAATGGTAATGATAGGGTGAACTACAAAAGGCACAAACATGGCTATGTGACAAACCATACCGACTAGCGTTACTTTCTAAATACGAAAAAGGAAATTCGCAATTCTTTCATTCTCCGACTCTCTTCTCCCTCTCCTGCCTTTGTTCCCTCCACTTCGTTCCCCTCTTCACCTCCCCGTTACCCCCTCCTTTTATTCTTCACCGGCCCATCTAACGAACGAAGAAGTAGGGAGGGCACAACTCCACCCCCTTCCATGTAGGTCATTCCAGTTTGCGCTAGGATGGTTAGTTTAGAGCTAATTTCGTCGATTTGGAGTAGTCGCGGAGTTTTCATGGTGGGCACCCTTGTGGTCATCGTCTCCATCCCAAGTGGCGACAAGTTCTCGGTAAGTCTCACAAATTTTCCTCTCAATTAGATCCTTCTGAATCTTGCCGGGTTTAGTGCTTCGTTGACCAATCGTGGCCTCTTTTCTTTTTCAGTAGTTCAAAATTAACCTAGTCTAAAATTCTTATATGAACCCAATGCATTAAATTTTATGACTTGTGAAATTCATTTGAACTCCATTTATTGAAAATATTCCTGTCAATTTCAAATTATTTGAGACTAAACAATCACAAATCATGGCCTCCGGTCGCTTTAGCAGCTATGGTTGAAAAGTCAAGATTAGGGACTTATCCTTATTAAAAATAATTTTGCATTTTAAAATTTGCTTATTAGAATTATATCATCTAATACTAGTACATATATATATATATATATATATATATATATATATATATATATATATATATATATATATATATATATATATATATCAGATATACAACTAATGCATCCAGGAAAAAAGAAATATTTACTAGATCTTGAAAGTAGGAAATAAATGCATCCTCGTTCATTTCCATTAATCCTAGATCAGATCATATAAGTTGGAGGATTTGGTAGCATATACTAACTAATGTTGCACATCACGATTGTTGATTTGTCTCATTTAAAGCTAGATTCTCATTATTTGAGCACATTAAAACAATGATTTTAGCTGACCGCCTATATATATCACTGTTCAAGAATTCGTCCGATTAATCAGTTAACGGGCCAGTTAATCGCTACTTGTAGGGTGACCGTATCGAATAACACTTATTCATCGTGTTAACTTATCAGGCCGATTAATTGGCCGGTTAGACCGATTAATCGGTTGTTAGGCCGATTAATTGCTACTGACCCATTAAGTTCTAGGCAAACAAAGCCCAAAATTTTTCCCTGTAACCCCTCGCATCCCCCTCTCACTCCTCACTAGCTAGGGATCGACCAAACAGTAGCATATTTTGGTATGTTGCATAGTTGAGAGCATGAGAGTATGGTATAATGCATAAAAAACTAGATATATGTTGGCAATTCCTATTTAATCTACCGATTAATGGTCGACCGATTAATCCAGTTAATGGGCCAATTCACCGATTAATCACTACTCCCAAGCCGACCGAGCAGCTACCAGTTACCGATTTCTTGAACAATGATATATATATATATGATACGAGAAGGAGATCGAACACAATCAATCACTTGAGGAATCGACCACTGTTTCATTTTGTTGTTCTTGTGATCTTCGGTAGCGACAAGAAGTCAAGAGCAACACCATCGATGGCACGGGGAACCATCGTACCCACCCTTTTGGTGTTGCTTTCTAGCCGTTTGCTGTGCAACCACCGTCGTCCATGGCAAGGAGTGGAGCGGTGTGACCCACCCAGGAGGGGCCGGGTTACACTGTTTGCGACTCAATAGAGAAAGCCTAAGTAGGCCCAAGAAGAAAAGATATGAAGACTGGAGGCGGCTCACGAAGCGGGCCTGTTGAAGGCCCAAGACCGGGCGATGATGCTGTAACCCGGAGAGGTGAGCCGCCCGATGGCGACTTGTCTAGCAAGGCAAGGCGACTTAGAACACGAGTTGGACACGTTGTGTGATCCGACTTGGACTCTTGTAAGCCCAGGGCCTAGGCCTGTATATATAAAGCCGAGATCCTGCGGCGGGTTAACTCAAGTTACAATCAATCAATATCTAGGTCAAGCGATACCGCTCCCTTGTAATCGATACTCAATCAATACAACACAAAAGCAGGACGTAGGCTTTTACCTCATGAGTGAGGGGCCGAACCTGGGTAAACTCGTGTCTCTCGTCCCGTCCAACCCCTTCGAGCTAACCTACATTGCGATGGCTCCACACCTAAGTCCTTTCATAAGGGCATCTGCCGTGACAAAACCACGATAGTTGGCGCCCACCTTGGGGCCAGCACACGGTGGTTTCGAGTTCTTGAAGGGCTCTTTCCCAGGGATCGAGGGATACGCTGTTGGTAGGATGACTAAGAGTCGCCGCAGCAAGCTCTACATCGACGACGCTGGCTGGGGCCCTGAGGCCGACTCAATCGAGTACGGGTACCAGGGCCCCTTCGGCGGGATTCACGTCTTCATCGGCAAGATTGGCGGATCAGAGCCTGAGCCGGACATCTGCACCGATATCGTCGAGCCGGCTCGGCGTGCGCGACCCGCCAGGGTTCAACCTGGCCGGAAGCGTGTCTTCGTTGGATTTGCGCATGGCACGGACCTTGCAGAGGATTCTGTGTCCGGAGGAGAGACTCTCATCTACTCAGGTGATGAGTCCTCGACTGGAGAGATGGAGTCAATCTACCAGCTTCAAGACGCGGGCTCGGGGGCTATTCCGATGGTGACAGTATTCCGGATCCCTATGAGCCGCCGTGTCAGGCTGCTATCTTTATGGCTGGTACAGGGCCGGCTCTCGACTCATCAACAGCGATGGCTATGACGTCTGGATCGACTGCTGCTGCGACGGCTGGGGCCGGTGGGTCAGCTCGGCCGCCGGCTCAGGTCTTATCGGAACTCTTGGGTACTTTGACGACCCTGTTAACAACAGAGGTCACTACGGCGAATCAAGCACAGCATAATGCAGAGGTTGCAAAAGTGCGAGATGAGGTAGCCATGGCTCAGGAGGAGCTTAATGCGGAGAACACCAGGATGTCAACGGAACAAGCTCTGATGGATGCTGAGTCACAGCGTATAAGGGCGGAGGCTTTTCTCCTGAGTCTAGATCAGAATGCGTCCAATGTTGTTCTTCGAAGAAGATACCAGACCCGCCTGCCTTTGCAGTATGAGGCACGGAACCTTTTCAACACGCCTGGTGCAGGGCCAAGTAACCCGCCAGGTACAGCCCGGGCGGCTGAAGTCCCAGGGAGCGGGGCGGCGGGTCAGCCTCGATTACCAGACCCGCCCCGCAGGGATCAGACCCCGCCTCGATGCTTTTCAACACCATCTGGTCATTATTCTAACCCGGTGGATAACATGATAGCGGTCGCCACCCGGCTCAATGCAATCCCTATTACGGATGAGACGCCTTTTGCAGCTGAGGCGCGGAACGCAATTGAGCTCTTACAGATGGCGGTCGCACAACAAGAGAAATATTCACACAGTTGTGAGCGGGTGCACTCAACCCCCCTCCCAAGCCGCAGTTACAGCCGGCGCATTGAATCGCCGGCGGTTTCCAGTAGCGAACGACGTCATCGACTGAATCAGGATGACCCGCCCCGTGGGAATAACCCGTCCCTTACTCATGCTCAGGTGATTGTGGACGATGCCAGAGCTCGCCGAGAGGCAGAGGCTGCAGCGGCGGCTCAACCGGGGGCTTATCAGTAGCCTCCAGTGACCCCTTCGGCGTCAGTAGGGGCTAGTGTAATTTCTAGGTCTGTTGGGGTGCCTTGTTTAGTACCAGATTTACGTAATGAACGTCTGCCTAAGGATTTCAAGGGTCCTCGTAAGGTGGCTAACTATATAGCTGATCTCCCCCCTGAGGCCTGGATTGAGAGTTATGAGTTAGCCATGGAGATGTTGGATGTCAATGATGTTGTATGTGCCAAATATTTTACTATGATGTGGGATGGACCAGCTCGAACCTGGTTAAAAGGATTGCCTGCCAACTCCATCAATTCATGGGCAGAGTTGAAAGCACGGTTCATTCAGAATTTTAAAGGAACATGCAAGCAGCCTTTGACGATTATCGATCTTGATAACTGTGTGCAGCGTGAAGATGAGTCGGCTCATCATTGGGTCCGGCAGGTCTCGGTCATTATGCACTCTTCAGATAGTATTGCGGCGGGTCAGGCGGTTCTGGTTTTGGAAAAGAACTGTCACTTTACCCCCCTTAAGCAGAAGCTTGGGCGACTTAAACGTCATTGTAATGATATGGGTGAGTTTATGACGGCTCTCATTAAGTATGCCGACTCTGATACCTCCAAGGACCCTGGATCTGATGATGAGAAATCCAACAAGGGCAAGAAAGGTGGTAATGGTAAGGGTCAGCAGCAGAATATGGCAGGACACAATGGAAACAACCAGGGTAACGGTGGTAAGCGCAGACAACCCGAGGGCGGGTCAGATCTTGTAGCTAACACCAACACTGGATATAAAAACCAGCGCCGTAACGGTAACGGTAAGCCATCCTTTGGAGGGAAAAACTTTAATATTGAGGCAATGATGAATGAACCTTGCCCAAAACACAGTCTGCCCAATAAGCCGGTGACTCATGCCTGGAAGGACTGTTTTATCATGCGAGAGTACAGGAATTACAATTTTAGCCAGAATCATGGTAACAATAATGGCCCGCCCGGCGGGTCAGGATCCGGTTCACCGGGACCTGGTTTTGGTGGCGGCGGGTCAAATTCTGGTTATCAAAGCCAGGGCAGTCAGGGTGGTTATAACCAACAGTCTGGTCAGGGTAATCAGCAACAAGGTAATCAGTCAGGATATCAGAGTAATCCAAAACAGCTCAACAGTGGCCAGTATCATGTTTTCACCACAAGTCTTTGCAAGCGAGATCAGAAGGTTCATAAGTGCGCGGTCAATACAATTGAGCCGGTGGTGCCTCAATACTTGCGGTGGTCAGAGTATCCAATCACATGGAGTCAGGACGATCACCCGCCCCGGGTTGAGAATCCGGGTCATCTGGCATTGGTGGTAGCCCCTCAGGTCGAGGGTTATAAATTCACTAAAGTGCTCTGATGTCTGCTAGAACTACGTCGATATTTCCCCAAAGAGGAAGGGATGATGCAGCACAGCGACGGTAGGTATTTCCCTCAGTGATGAGACCAAGGTTATCGAACCAGTAGGAGAACCACGCAACACTACGTGAACGGCACCTGCACACAAATAACAAATACTCGTAACCCGACGTATTAAAGGGTTGTCAATCCCTTTCGGGCAAGGGCGCCAGAAATGGCTAGTGGACGTGAGAAAGTTGTAATAGATTGGATAAATAGATCTCGAATAAATGCAAAATAAAATAAAGTGCAGCAAGGTATTTTTGGGTTTTTAGAAATATAGATCTGAAAACAAAAGCAAATAAAAATAGATCGCAAAGGCAAATATATTAAAGAAGAGACCTGGGGGCCGTAGGTTTCACTAGTGGCTTCTCTCGAGAAAAATAGCAAACGGTGGGAAAACAATTACTGTTGGGCAATTAATAGAACTTCAAATACTCATGACGATATCCAGGCAATGATCATTATATAGGCATCACGTCCAAGATTAGTAGACCGACTCCTGCCTGCATCTACTACTATTACTCCACACATCGACCGCTATATATCATGCATCCAGTGTATTAAGTTCATGGAGAAACGGAGTAATGCAATAAGAACGATGACATGATGTAGACAAGATCTATTTATGTAGAAATAGACTCCATCTTGTTATCCTTAATAGAAACGATACATACGTGTCGTTTCCCTTTCTGTCACTGGGATCAAGCACCGTAAGATCGAACCCATTACAAAGCGCCTCTTCCCATTGCAAGATAAATAGATCAAGTTGGCCAAACAAAACCCAAATATCGGAGAAGAAATACGACGCTATAAGCAATCATGCATATAAGAAATCAAAAAAGACTCAAAAACTTTCATGGATAAAAACATAGATCTGGTCATAAACTCAAAGTTCATCGGATCCCAACAAACACACCGCAAAAAAGAGTTATATCATATGGATCTCCAAGAGACCATTGTATTGAGAATCAAACAAGAGAGAGAAAGCCATCTAGCTACTAACTACGGACCCGTAGGTCTACAAAGAACTACTCACGTATCATCGGAGAGGCACCAATGGACATGATGAACCCCTCCGAGATGGTATCTAGATTGGATCTGGTGTTTCTGGAACTTGCGGCGGCTGGAATTGATTTTCATCGACTTCCCTAGGGTTTCTAGAATATTGGGGTATTTATAGAGCAAAGAGGCGGTGCGGGAGGCCACCGACCACCTGGGCGCGCCTGGGCCTCCAGGCGCGCCCTGGTGGGTTGTGCCCCCCTCGGGGCACCCCCTAGGTGCTTCTCCGGCCCACTGGATGTCTTCTGGTCCAACAAAAATCCACAAAAAGTTTCGTTCCGTTTGGACTCCGTTTGGTATTGATTTCCTGCGATGTAAAAAACATGCAGAAAACAGCAACTAGCACTGGGCACTATGTCAATAGGTTAGTACCAAAAAATAATATAAAATGACTATAAAATATAACAGCATGGAACAATAAAAAATTATAGATATATTGGAGACGTATCAGCATCCCCAAGCTTAATTTCTGCTCGTCCTCGAGTAGGTAAATGATAAAAACAGAATTTTTGATGTGGAATGCTGCCTAACATGTTCATCACATATTCTTTTCTTTATAGCATGGGCATTTGGACTTTTATATGGTTCAAAGCAATAGTCTAGTTTTGACATGATAACTTAAATACTCAAGCATATCAACAAGCAACCATGTCTTTCAAAATATCAACGCTAAAATAAGTTATCCCTAGCCCATTATGCTCAATCATTGATCCATTCATGAAACACACTCGCATATTAGCTACACCCAATGCTCAAGTACGATCATAGTGCCCCTTAGTTGGTGCTTTATAAGAGAAGATGGAGTCTCAAAATAAAAATAAAAATTGCATAAAGTAAAAGAAAGGCCCTTCGCGGAGGGAAGTAGGGATTTGTAGAGGTGCCAGAGCTCAAAGCGAAAATTGAGAGATAAAAACATTTTGGGAGGTATACTTTTCCCACCAACGAAAACGACTTAGAGTTCCCCACACTTTCCATGCTAGATATATCATAGGCGGTTCCGAAACAGAAAATAAAATTTATTCCTTTTTCCACCATACTTTCACTTTCCATGGCTAACCGTATCCACGGGTGCCCTCCATACCAACACTTTCCAAGGAATTTATTATTTGACAACATAAAGTAAATTCATTTATTCATTTTGGGACTGGGCATCCCTAATACCTTTGCCTTACTCTCGTGCAATGACAAGTGAATAAACACTCATCGTGAGAATAACACATCTAGCATGGAAAATATCAGCCACCCCTCACCGCCTCGCGAGCGGTACGAGCACACAAAAGAGAAATTTATTTTGAAAATTAGAGATGGCACATGCAAATTTGCTTAGAACGGCAAAAGAATACCGCATATAGGTAGATATAGTGGACTCATATGGCAAAACTGGTTTAAAGGGTTTTGGATGCACAAGTAGTGATCATACTTAGTGCAAAATGAAGGCTAGCAAAAGATTGAGAAGCGACCAACCAAGAAACAAAAAATCTCATAAGCGAGCATTAAGCATAATTAACACCGAATAATGCACCACAAGTAGGATATAATTTCATTGCATAACTATTGACTTTGGTGCATGCATAGGGAATCACAAACCTTAACACCAACATTCTTACTAAAGCATAATTACTCATCAACATAACTCACATATCACATCATCATATCTCAAAACTATTACAAGGAATCAAGTTTACTTTGTACAATGATCTTCATGAAAGTTTTTATTATATCCTTCTTGGATATCTATCACTTTGGGACTAATTTTCATGTGTTGCTTTTGATAAGCTCAAACAAATATAAGTAAAGATCATGAGCATAATATTTCTTTCTCTCAAATTAATTTAAGTGAAGCAAGAGAGAATTTCTTAAAAAATTTACTAACTCCCAAATAAATCTAAGTGAAGCATGAGAGAATTTCTTCAAAAATAATAAAGCACACCGTGCTAAAAAAGATATAAGTGAAGCACTAGAGCAATTCCATAGCTCATAAAGATTTAAGTGAACCATAGAGAGCAATTCTAACAAGTCATGGCATAATTTTGGCTCTCTCAAATAGGTGTGTCCAGCAAGGATTCAAGACTTAAAACAAAAAGCAAAACAAGCAAAGACTCATATCATACAAGACGCTCCAAGCAAAACTCATAGTATGTGACGAATAAAAATATAGTTCCGAGTAAAATACCGATGGTCGTTAGAAGAAAGAGGGGATGCCACTTGGGCATCCCAAAGCTTAGTTGCTTGCTTCTCTTTGGATAATAGCTTGGGATATCATGGGAATCCCCAAGCTTAGGCTCTTCTTACTCTTTATTCCTTCATCCATCGTAAAATCACCCAAAACTTGAAAACTTCAATCACACAAAACTCAACAAAACCTTCGTGAGATCCGTTAGTATAAGAAAACAAATCACTACTATAAGTATTATAGGAAACCAATTCATATTTTATTCTTGCATTATATCTACTGTATCCCAACTTTTCTATGGCAAAAACTCTTCAAAGAAAACCATAGAATCATTAAACAAGCACACAACGCAAAGAAAACAGAATCTGTCTAAAACAGAACAGTCTGTAGAAATCTGAATATTTCGAATACTTATGTAACTCCAAAACTTCTGAAAAATTAGGACAACAGAGGACATTTTTATATCAATCTTGTGTAAAAAATTCAGAATTTTTGTCACTTCTGTAATTCTAAACAATTATTTTTCTGGACGCAAAAGTTTCTGTTTTCCAACAAGATCAAATCAACTATCACCCAACATAATCCTAAAGGCTTTACTTGGCACAAACACTAATTAAAACACAAAAAACTCAATCATAACAGTAGCATTATTATGCTAACACTCAAGAACAGAAAGCAAAAGGCAAAAAATAAATTTTATTCATTGGGTTGCCTCCCAACAAGCGCTATCGTTTTACACCCCTAGCTAGGCATAAAGCAAGGATCTAAGTATTGTCATCTTTGTTCTTGTTTTCCTTGGAGGTATTTTTTTTAGGAGGTTTTGCAAAGACAACATAAAACACATTATCCATGGAAACTTTAGCACTATCGAGTTGCTTATCATCATATCCCCTTTGATTTCCAGCAGCAATCCAAGAATAATGTTGATTAACATCATTGAAAACTTGTTGGATTAGATCTAAAACAGGGACTTGCTTTTTAAGATTATCATCAAAATTTTGGTTATCCCCAAGAAAATGTCTTAAAGCATAATCACTATTATAAAGAATTTCATTTATCACGGGTTTTTCACGATTCATACCATAAAAATCAAAGATCTCCCTAGCTTCCCGTATTATGTAGTCAAATTCATTCATAAGAACAAGAGTGGCCAACTTTTTAGCTTTAGGATTCTTTATGATGGGTAACTCATAAAACAATCTTTGCAAGGTAGTATGAGTAGGGACAAACTTATTTTCAAGTTTCAGAACTAGTGCTGAGATAGCTTCCGCATAAGACTTAGTCTTTTTAAGTATAGGGACATCATCAAGACTTAAATTTCCAACACAATTGAAAAATTCTTGGATATGTTCTTTTCCCATAAAATTCCCTTGCCCCAAGACAAAAGTTTTGGCATCCAGATTACCCGTACGCTCCATTTTAGGAGTTAGGCCATCATCTGTTTCTACCATACCAAAATCACTCATGATTGCAAGCAAAGGATAGATCTGACGAGAAAACGGCGAACGAAAAAGAGGGCGAATAAAACGGCAAATTTTTGTGAAGTGGGGGAGAGGAAAACGAGAGGCAAATGGAAAATAATGTAAATTGCGAGGAGATGAGATTTGTGATTAGGAACCTGGTAGATGTTGATGATGTCTCCCCGGCAACGGTGCCAGAAATTCCTTTTGATGTCTGCTAGAACTACGTCGGTATTTCCCCAAAGAGGAAGGGATGATGCAGCACAGCGACGGTAAGTATTTCACTCAGTGATGAGACCAAGGTTATCGAACCAGTAGGAGAACCACGCAGAACTACGTGAATGGCACCTGCACACAAATAACAAATACTCACAACCCGACGTATTAAAGGGGTTGTCAATCCCTTTCGGGCAACGGCGCCAGAAATGGCTAGTGGACGGGAGAAAGTTGTAATAGATTGGATAAATAGATCTCGAATAAATGCAAAATAAAATAAAGTGCAGCAAGGTATTTTTGGGTTTTTAGAAATATAGATCTGAAAACAAAAGCAAATAAAAATAGACCGCAAAGGCAAATATATTAAAGAAGAGACCCGGGGGCCGTAGGTTTCACTAGTGGCTTCTCTCGAGAAAAATAGCAAACGGTGGGAAAACAATTACTGTTGGGCAATTGATAGAACTTCAAATACTCATGACGATATCCAGGCAATGATCATTATATAGGCATCACGTCCAAGATTAGTAGACCGACTCCTACCTGCATCTACTACTATTACTCCACACATCGACCGCTATCCAGCATGCATCTGGTGTATTAAGTTCATGGAGAAACGGAGTAATGCAATAAGAACGATGACATGATGTAGACAAGATCTATTTATGTAGAAATAGACCCCATCTTGTTATCCTTAATAGCAACGATACATACGTGTCGTTTCCCTTTCTGTCACTGGGATCAAGCACCGTAAGATCGAACCCATTACAAAGCACCTCTTCCCATTGCAAGATAAATAGATCAAGTTGGCCAAATAAAACCCAAATATCGGAGAAGAAATACGAGGCTATAAGCAATCATGCATATAAGAGATCAAAGAATACTCAAATAACTTTCATGGATAAAAACATAGATCTGATCATAAACTCAAAGTTCATCGGATCCCAACAAACACACCGCAAAAAAGAGTTACATCATATGGATCTCCAAGAGACCATTGTATTGAGAATCAAACGAGAGAGAGAAAGTCATCTAGCTACTAACTACGGACCCGTAGGTCTACAAAGAACTACTCACGCATCATCGGAGAGGCACCAATGGACATGATGAACCCCTCCGAGATGGTGTCTAGATTGGATCTGGTGTTTCTGGAACTTGCGGCGGCTGGAATTGATTTTCGTCGACTCCCCTAGGGTTTCTGGAATATTGGGGTATTTATAGAGCAAAGAGGCGGTGCGGGAGGCCACCGAGGTGGGCACCCACCAGGTGCTTCTCCGGCCCACTGGATGTCTTCTGGTCCAAAAAAAATCCACAAAAAGTTTCGCTCCATTTGGACTCCGTTTGGTATTGATTTCCTGTGATGTAAAAAACATGCAGAAAACAGCAACTGGCACTGGCACTATGTCAATAGGTTAGTACCAAAAAATGATATAAAATGACTATAAAATGATTGTAGAACATCCAAGAATGATAATATAACAGCATGGAACAATCAAAAATTATAGATACGTTGGAGACGTATCATGCTCATGGATGGTGGCAGCAGTATCAACATCCTGTATTATGACACCTTTCGCCGGATGAACTTAACTGACAAGGATCTTAAGCCGTCTTCTACAGTTTTCCATGGCGTGGTGCCTAGTAAGTCGGCGTATCCTGTCGGAAAGATTGCCTTGGAAGTTGCTTTTGGTGATGACTATGACTACAGAGCAGAGACGCTATGGTTTGAAGTGGTCAATATCAAGAGTCTGTATCATGACTTGTTTGGGCGGCCGGCTTATGCCAAATTTACGGCTCGACCTTGTTATGTTTATTTACAGCTTAAGATGCCAGGGCGTAAGGGCACTATTACGGTCCATGGTGATCGGAAAATCGCTTTGGAGTGTGAGGAAGGAGATGCGGCTTATGCAGAGTCGGCTTGTGCCACTGAGGAGCTTAAATTTTATAAAGATAATGTTGACCCGGCTGATATGACCCCTTTGAAGAAGCCCACCACTGAGCAAGACCCTTTGTTGAAGTTTAAGTCGGCTGATGATACTAAGCAGGTTGACTTTGTCCCTGGCGACTCATCTTAGCAGTTCACAGTGGGGGCTAATATGGATCCTAAATAGGAAAGTGCGCTCATCGAGTTCATCCATGAGAATCAGGACATATTTGCATGGAAACCTTCTGACATGCCGGGTGTACCGAGAGAATTCGCTGAGCACACTCTTAATGTGGATCCTAAGTTTAAGCCGGTTAAGCAATTCCTTCGTCATTTCAATGAAGAGAGACGTAAGGCTATTGGAGAGGAGGTAGCCTGGCTCTTAACAGCTGGGTTTATTGTGGAAGTCTTTCACCCTGAGTGGTTGGCTAACCCTATGCTTGTACTCAAGAAGAATGGCACATGGCATATGTGTGTTGATTACACAGATCTTAACAAGGCTTGTCCAGCTGATCTGTTTGCTCTCCCTCGTATCGACCAGATTATTGATGCCACGACGGGTTGTGAGAGTTTATGTTTCCTCGATGCTTATTCTGGTTATCATCAGATCAAGATGGCAGTTAAGGACCAAGAGAAGACGTCTTTTATCACCCCTTTTGGAGCTTTCTGCTATGTTTCTATGCCTTTTGGGCTTAAGAGTGCTCAGGCGACTTATCAATGATGTATTCAGAATTGTTTTCACAGTCAGATTGGGCGCAATGTGCATGCTCATGTGGATGATATTGTGGTCAAGTCTAGAAAGAAGGAGACTCTCCTGGATGATCTGAAGGAAACCTTTGACAATCTCCGGGTCTATAAAATGATGCTTAACCCAGTCAAGTGTGTTTTTGGTGTGCCTGCAGGTAAACTATTGGGTTTTCTGGTCTCAGAAAGGGGCATCGAAGCTAACCCGGAGAAGATCAAGGCCATCACCTCCCTTTCTAAGCCGGCGTGTGTCAATGACGTCCAGCGTTTGGCGGGTCGTATTGCAGCTTTGAGCCGTTTTATAAGTCGCCTGGGAGAGAAGGCAATTAATTCCCTTATACTAGATGATGAAGAAGACATATCACTTTGTCTGGAGTGATGCTGCTAATGAGGCATTTGTGGCGCTCAAGAAACAGTTGGCTGAGCCGCCCGTCCTTGCTGCTCCTATTGAGAAAGAGCCTTTGCTCCTGTACGTGGCGGCTAATAGTAAGGCTGTCAGTGTGGCAGTTGTTGTGGAGTGCAAGGAGGCAGGTAAGGAGTACCCGGTTCAGCAACCGGCTTATTATGTCAGTGAGGTATTAATTGAGTCAAAGCAACGATATCCACATTGGCAGAAACTGGTGTATGGGGTGTTCATGGACAGTCGAAAGCTGAAGCATTATTTTCTTAGCCATACTATTACTGTGGTCAGTTCTGCTCCTTTAGGAGATATTATTCAAAACAGAGAAGCCACAGGCCGGGTTGCTAAGTGGGCAATTGAACTTGGACCTCATAATTTGAAGTATGTGCCAAGAACAGCCATCAAGTCTCAGGCTTTGGTGGATTTCATAAATGATTGGACAGAGTTGCAGACACCTGAGGAAAAACCTGACAACACATATTGGACAATTCACTTTGATGGGTCCAGGCAGTTGGAAGGATCGGGGGCTGGAGTTATTTTGACTTCCCCACGAGGTGACAAATTTTGTTATGTTTTAAGGCTAATGTTTTCTTGTACTAATAATGCAGCTGAATATGAGGCTTTACTCCATGGCCTTCGTATGGCCAAAGAGATGAATTTAAGCCAGGTCAGGTGTCTGGGTGACTCAGACCTTGTGGCTCAGCAAGTCTCAGGCAAGTGGGACTCTAAAGACCCGCTCATGGTGGCTTATCGCCGAGCGGTTGACAATATTGCTGGTCACTTCAAGGGTTATCAGGTGGATCACCTTGATCGACGGAAGAACGAGGCGGCTGATGCCTTAAGCCGGCTTGGCTCTCAACATAAGCCGGTGCCTCCTAATGTGTTCCTTGATGTCTTACACAATCCTTCCGTCAAATTACCGTCTAAAGAAGACCTTGTTGTCCCTAACCTGGAGGCGCAGTTAGTGGCGGCTCTTCATGCTATTCCAGATTGGACTTTGCCTTATTTGGCTTATATGACCCGGGGAGAGTTACCCGAGGATGAAACTTTGGCAAGGCAAATAACCAGGAGGTCTAAATCCATGACTATCATCAATGGCGAGTTACACCGATGCAGTGTGACAGGCGTGTTCCAATGTTGTGTTTCTCCCGAAGAAGGCCGTGAGATCTTATGAGAGATTCATGAAGGTGATTGTGGTCATCATGCCGGCTCTAAGTCTTAGTGGCTAAAGCTTTTCGTCACGGGTTTTACTGGTTGACGGCTCATGCTGATGCAGAGGATATCGTTAGCAAGTGCGACATTTGTCAGAAATTTACAAGACAGGCTCATGTGAAGGCTCAAGAATTGTGTATGATCCCAATAACTTTGCCATTTGCAGTCTGGGGGCTTGATATGGTTGGACCGTTCAAAAGGTCTAAGGATAAAAAGACCCACTTTTTGGTGGCGGTTGACAAGTTTACCAAGTGGGTTGAGGCGGAGCCAGTTAGCAATTTTGAGGCGGCCATAGCTGTTCAGTTTGTTAAAAAGCTGATTTTCTATTTTGGATACCCTCATAGTATCATCACTGATAATGGCACTAATCTTTCTAAGGGTGTTATGAAGGAGTTTTGTCAAAGAGAGCATATTCGTCTTGACGTTTCTTCAGTGGCTCATCCACAGTCTAATGGTCAGGCAGAACGAGCTAATCCAGAAATTTTGAGAGGCATCAAGCCCCGGCTCATGGTTCCTTTGAAGTGAACGCCGGGTTGTTGGGTTGAGGAGCTACCTTCAGTACTTTGGAGTATAAATACCACCCCCAACAGATCAACAGGCTATACGCCTTTCTTTATGGTTTATGGTGCAGAGACGATTCTGCCAAGTGACATCTGTCATGACTCGCCTAGAGTGGCGGCTTATGTTGAAGCTGATAATGAGACGGCACATCAGAACTCACTTGATGCTTTGGATGAAGAGCATGACCTTGCGGCGGCTCGTTCGGCGATATATCAGCAAGATCTATGTCGCTATCATAGCCGTAGAGTTCGAAGCCGGACCTTTCAAGAGGGCGACTTAGTGCTCCGTCTGATTCAAGACCACACAGGGATGCATAAGCCTTCTCCTCCTTGGGAAGGGCCTTTTGTGATCAGCAAAAATCTCAATAATGGGTCTTACTACCTCATTGATATACGAGAACATAAGGATTCATGCAAGTCGGAAGAGGAGACCCGCCGGCCATGGAACATTGCTCATCTTCGGCCTTACTACACTTGAGCCACCAGCTCTCACCTTTGTACATACATTTGTCAATGTATATATTTTTTATGATCAATATAATAAAGCCGGCATCCCTGAAATTCAGGGCCTCTGTCATTTCATTTCTGTGCATCTGAGTCTTTGTTATTTGATCATAAGGTCACTTGGGGGCTTCCAACCCACCGGGTTTAGCTTTCATACCCTCTTGACCGGCATGAAACGCCACATTATGGGTTATACCTGCCTGTTTGCAACTTGCTACTCCGCCAGGTGACCCGCCGAACTCTTGACAAGTCAATCTTTTTTAAGACCCTGAACTCGTCAAGGTTAAAATGGCGGTTTTGTGTCACGAGAGAGCCGGCTTACAGTGAGCTAGGATAAAGTCACCTGTCTGTTTAGTGCTACTCCACTATATGGCCCGTCGTACTCTTAACAGTCAATCTTTTTTAAGACCCTGAACTTGTTAAGGTTAAAACAATGGATTTATGTCATGGAGGCCGGCTTACAGGGTAAAAACAACTATGCGGCCTTAAAAGCAAAAGGCCTATGAGCCAACTTTTTTTGGTTGTGTTTTGAAAGCCGTCCTAACAAATATTTGAGGATTTTTGTATATCTCTCTTTTGGGTTTTTTTGGATGTTTTTATAATCTTAAGTTTTTGCTTTTGTGCAAATTGTGAATATCCGGGTCTCACGGGCTCCGGGTTGTGTTACTCATGTTTGAGTATTTGGGTTGTCACCCGCCTTGATTTTTGACTTTAAGTCGCCAGTCTGTTTTTTGACTATGCAGCCACTGGTATGACTTCTTTATGCTGTGAGATTATGAGTCTCCGGGGTTTATTAACCCGTCACATGCTTTTGGATATAAGTCGCCTGTGTGCGTACAGAACATACAAGACCTCAGTTGAAAACAAAGTCATGAAAAGGCTCATATGAACGGTCAAATCAAGCATGCAACAAAGTTCATCTGCTAAGTTGAGATAAGCATGCACGAAGGCATGACAGGGCGGATCACTGTTTTAAGCTACCCCATTACAAGGCTTCAAATTGAGCCCAAAGATTTTGAATCAAGTGTTTTTTGGAGCTGCACTCCTGTAACCCGGCCTCAGAGCCATCCGGCTTATGATCACCATAGTTAGTTCTCTCCTTGACGCCTTGAAGGTTCCGGATCATCCTGCGCTGGCTCTTCGTTGTCGACCATCTGAAGGTCAGCCGATGTCCAGTCGATGCCGGTTAAAGCTCCGAATGTGGCTTCATCATTAAGAATAATGGAAGAGTCAAGGTCAGGGCGAAGTTATGCTTACGCCTTGGTGGTATGATATCTACAACATCATGAGCTGGCGGCTTAATCTTATTCTTGTTATCATCGTAAGCCGGCGTGTACTTGTTCAAGTTCAGCTCTTCTATCAGCTTGCATGCCATGGGCCGCATCTGTCTGACGCATTGGTTGAAGTTTTTCTCTTCATAGATTGAGCCATCATCCTTGAACTCTGGGCATCCGGTGGCAATTTCTTCCGGGTCAAGTTCTGATTGCCACGCCTTGGCCCAGCCTAGAGCAACAATGGCTCCGGCTCGAGCAGCTGATAGTTTAACCTCCTCAATTTGAGCCGGCACCGTTGAAAGGTGATCCAGCACAGTCTTGATATGAGTCGGAGGTTTCTTGCAACCTGACAAAGCTACCAAGCTGCGCAGTGTTCCAGCATACAACTGCTCTGTCAATGAATAAACCGCCTTCAACTGGAGTAGCATGTTCTGGCCAAGGCTGGCGCTTCTGGGGCCTGTTCAAGTTTTTACACAAGAATCGCCAGGCGGGTTAAAGATTATGTATTATGAATCGCCGGGCGGGTTAAAGAAACATCAGAACAGATGATGAGTTGCATGTTGAACTTACCAAAGATGGCGGCTGACATTTTGAAGATATGGTGCTTTAAGCCAGCTACTTCTTCGGTTACCAGCTTAAGCTCAGCCTCAGCATCTCCTGCTCTCTTTAGCAGCGCAGCCTTGTTAGTCTCCCAGGCGGTTTCTCTCAGCGTCAAAACCCGCCTTGATCTTCTCAATCTCTTCCAGTGAAGATTTCAGCTTTGACTCGGCCTTGGAAGTTTCGGCTTGTTGCAGCTCAATATTCTTCTTTAAGTCGCCAAGCTGCGACTCTTTCATGTTCAACTCCTCCTGAAGTACAATACTGAAGTAGTGGTTACCACACAAGGAGTAAGTTTTAGTGATACAATTATATTAAGTCTCAAGCACATTGCAAGCAATATACTTGGCACTTGGGGGCTAATGTAAGTCATTTCAATTTCTGATTAAGACCCGGTTCATCTTGTCAAAAGTTAAGCCGGCCCTTGGGGGCTACATATTTGATTCTGTCAAGGTCATCAAGACCCGGCTTATCTTATCAGTATAAGCCGCCCCTTGGGGGCTACATATCTAGTTCTATAAAGACAATAAAGACCCGGCTCGTCTTTTCAAGACAAGCCGGCCCTTGGGGGCTACACTTCAGAAATTTCACAAGTTTAAAGCATAGTCAACATTTTTCCTATACTTCAGACTTGGGGGCTAGTATGGACATATGTATATGCATAAGGCTAAAGAGGGGTTGGATATATTCATACCTCATATTTCTGTTTCATCAACTGGACCAACCCAGCCTCCATATCCCGGCTTGTGTTAAGGCGGCTCAAATAGCCCACGTACACATCACCTGCACTGTAAGATGAGTAATCTTCCAAGTCCAGCTTAGCTTTGCCTTTCTCCAATGAAGGCATTTCTTCCTTGGCTGAGTGCTTGGCTAGGACTCTGGAGACCTCAGGCGGCTTAAAAGCTGACCCAGTAACAGTGATATCATCAATGTCAGTAGCGGCAGGGCTCTTGTCAGTAGACCTGGCAGGACTAGGCGGCTTAGGACTTGGCGGGATTGGGCGGCTTAGGACTTGGCGGGTCTTGATGGGCAGCCGGGTTGATCTCAGTGTGCATCGCCTCAAAGGCGGCGGGATCAGCTTGCGGTGGCGGGTCATTGGCAAGGTCTTCGGGATTTTGAATTGAAACCTCAGGCGCTTCTGGCACGTGCCTCTCCGGCTCAGCATTTTTGGGGTCCTTTGAAGAGCCGCCCACCTTTTGCTTCTTACCCGCCTTTGCTACACCTCTGTGACAAGAATACAAGAGTCCATGAGTATATCATTATAGATCATTTATGAACAAATGAAGGTACTTACCCATGGGCAATCTTGAAGACAGGCATTTGAGTTCCGGTTGAGTCACCAGAAGAAGGTGGCGACCCCTGGTAGTCAGAGTCAGAGGGATTAAGAGGATGTCTTATAAGACCAGCTTTAGGCAAAAGCAAGGTTGGATTGTGTGGTACCTCGGCTAGGCGTTTACGGGCAGAGGGTTCATTACTTAACCCGGCCAATAATTCGCCTGAGCCGCCGCTCCGGGTCTGGCGTCTTGTATCATGTTGAGCCTTCTTCAAAATAAAGTGTGGATCTAAGTGAGCATCCGGGTGAGAAAACTTTACTTTCCGGACAACCCGTCGCACTTTCTTTGAAGGGGTGGAGTCTGAACCGGATGAAACGGGAATTACCTCAGTATCGTCTGCCCGGCTTGTAGCAGCCTCTTCCTGTGAGGAAAGGGTGTTGGCTAGTTCAATAAAGAGTCGACCAAGCAAATCAAGTTCTACCTCTGATGGGTTCTCAACATCTGCTGATTCGCCAACAGCAGCCAGCTCAGTAATAGTAACCGCCTTGTTCTTCTTCACTTTTTTATTGGCCCGAGTCTTGGCCACGACAGTTTTTGGCTTCTTGGTCCAGAAGGCGGAGTCAGCCTGTATGAGTGTGGGAAAGATTAGATAAGCAAGACATAATACAAAGTTAAAACATATTGAGCTAGATGAAGATGAACACTTACAGGTGGAGCTGGGTTTTGTTTAAAGAATGGCGGTAGGCCAACTTTGTTGCAGTTTTCTTGAGACTCGCCAAGCAAGGTCCTCACAGTTTTAAAGACTTCTTCAGCTGTAAAGTTGTCTTCAGTGTACCGTTGAGGATCATTTGGCTCGCCAGAATATTCACACATTAAGCCAGGAGGGCGGCTTAAGGGGAGTATCTTCCATGAGACCCAGCACCGGGTCAAATCAACTCCAATTAACCCATGAGCCAATAAAGCCTTAGCTCTGGAGAGTAATGGGAAGGCCTCTGCATGCTCTTCTGGGATAATTTTACTTGGCGGGTCAAAATCCGCTGGAAGACGTTCAACTCTAAACCCGGGCAGAGGGTTCTCAGTTGCTGGAGCAATATTTTTGCAGTAAAACCAGGTGGTCACCCATCCTTTGGGGTGGCTTGGCAAGACAGTGGAAGGAAAGTTGTTGTCTCTCCGTCTCTGAATAGAGACTCCACCTAATTCTTGACTTGGGCCATTTTGACATTCAGTCTGGCGGTTTATGTAAAAGAACTCTTTAAAGAGAGGAACAATAGGTGTTGTTTGCAGGTAAACCTCACAGAAGATTTGGAAGTGGCAGATGTTGGATACAGAGTTTGGACCTATGTCTTGAGGGTGCAAGTTGAAGTAGTGGAGGAGGTCTCGAAAGAATTTAGACCCGGGCGGGGTAAAGCCCCTGAATATATGATCAGTGAAGATTACAATTTTGTCCTCAGCGGGAGTAGGGATTGTTTCCCCATTGCTAACTCGCCAATAGGCCTTGACCTACGAAATCGTTGAGGATTTCTTTGGTAACCAGAGAGAGTTCCCAATTGCAGATGGTCATATTGAGGAGCCTAAAGGTACGAAAGTAAATTACAAATAAGACAGGATGATAGGGTGTAGTAAATAAACAGCGGGTTACAAATTCAAAGTTAAATCGCCCATAAGATGAAGGGTGGGTCAGCTACAATTGAGAGTTTGCATATTCTGATTATAAGCTACCCTAGCCATGGAGTGGAGTAATTATCAAGGTATGAGAAGCATGGCGGGTCAAGTTACAGAAGCATCAGCCGGCAACATATTGGCGGGTTAAGTGAAAGAAGCATCTTTGGAACTCTTGGCGGGTTATAAGTTCATGGTTAAGCCGGCCAGGTGCTGCCGGGTTACAAAGTCATTATTTAAGCCGCCCGAACAAAGAATGGCGGGTCAGTTGTTTATGAGCTCAAGGTTGTTGAAATTTTGCTTAGTGTTGGACAAAACAAATTTTGCGGATTGCAGCTACAATAACAGATCTACGGCAGCTCAAGAAAAGATGAAAAATTACTAAACCTAACAGGCGGCAGTGGAAGAACTAAAGACAGTGCGCTGATTCTGAAGGAAAAGGGGATCTGTTCAAGGTACCAAACAAGGGCTAAAACAGCTACCGCTATGATCTTGCTCTGTTTTCAGATTGAAATACCAACTTCTAGGCAGGGGATGGATGAACTCGGATGAACTAGGATGAACACCGATGAACTCTATGAACTAAGGCGTTCTAGTATGGATCTGAAGCGAAGAAAGAGGAATACCTTATGGTGCTAAAGGATAGCGAGAGTGTGACACAGTTTTCTGGACCAGTCAGGTTGATGCAGCGGCCTTGTTGGAGTCGTTGACGCAGTTCAACGGCGGCGACGGAGCTCCAGTGGTGGCGGATGGCGCGAGGAAGAAGAAGAAGAGGGGGCGACGGGGGTAAAAGTGAAAAAGGGTACCCCCGTGCCTATTTATAAGGAAAAAGTGAAACGGTGAAATGGCATGTGCAGAAATCGAGGAGGCGTCATGATTATCTTAACTGAGGAGGCGCCTCAATTCTCGGACAGCTAGTTAATGCAGAAAGATCCGTTGTGATGTCATAGGTTTTCTTGAATTTATTTTACATGACGTCATGGCGGGTTATGGTGATCTATTCAAGATTAAACGTTGGGAGAAATTAAAGAAGACTCGCCAACCAGAAGCAGTGAAGATTGACATGAACAAGTTCAAATCAATCTGGGGCCTAATGTTGGGGATATAACCCCGCAGTGTGACCCGCCCAGGAGGGGCCGGGTTACACTGTTGGCGACTCAATAGAGAAAGCCTAAGTAGGCCCAAGAAGAAAAGATATGAAGACTGGAGGCGGCTCACGAAGTGGCCCTGTTGAAGGCCCAAGACCGGGCGATGATGTTGTAACCCGGAGAGGTGAGCCGCTCGATGACGACTTGTCTAGCAAGGCAAGGCGACTTAGAACACGAGTTGGGACATGTTGTGTGATCCGACTTGGACTCTTGTAAGCCCAGGGCCTCGGCCTGTGTATATAAAGGCGAGATCCTGCGGCGGGTTAACTCAAGTTACAATCAAGCGATAGCTAGGTCAAGCGATTCCGCTCCCTTGTAATTGATACTCAATCAATACAACACAAAGCAGGACGTAGGCTTTTACCTCTTGAGTGAGGGGTCGAACCTGGGTAAACTCGTGTCTCTCGTCCCGTCCAACCCCTTCAAGCTAACCTACGTTGCGATGGCTCCACACCTAAGTCCTTTCACAAGGGCATCTGCCGTGACAAAACCACGACAGAGTCCATGGTCTGACTATGGACAACTCTAGTTTTTCCTAGGTTAAATAAATACCACGAGTCCTAGTACTCAATGTTGAATTCATTTTCTTTAGAGTCACGATAGAAGTGAAAACCAACGGCACCAAGACCGGGAAGTTGTCTCAGTATCCCTTTGGGTCACTGCATTGAATCATGTACGCTTCATGCAGAGTTAGTCCCTCCTCCTCAAGGTTCTGGAGGGCCTCCGTGTCAAGCATTGGCTCACCTCTAGTGTACTTTGCGCGACACCCCAGTGATACGTCTCCAACGTATCTATAATTTTTGATTGTTCCATGCTATTATATTATCCATCTTAGATGTTTTATATGCATTTATATGCTATTTTATATTGTTTTTGGGACTAACCTATTAACCTAGAGCCCAGTGCCAGTTTCTGTTTTTTCCTTGTTTTTGAGTTTTACAGAAAAGGAATATCAAACGGAGTCCAATTGGCCTGAAAATTTACGGAGAATATTTTTGGAAAATATGAATAATACTGGAACGAAAAGATATCGGAGAGGAGTCCCGAGGCCACCACAAGGGTGGAGGGCGCGCCCCCCTAGGGCGCGCCCCCTGTCCTTGTCGTCGCCTCGTGGGCCCCCTTGACTTGTCCCCGACGCCAACACCTCTTATAAATCCCAAAAACCCCAGAACAAAACCTAGATCGGGAGTTCCGCCGCCGCAAGCCTCTGTAGCCACCAAAAACCAATCGGGACCCTGTTCCGGCACCCTGCCGGAGGGTGAAATCATTACCGGTGGCCATCTTCATCATCCAGGCGGTCTCCATGACGAGGAGGGAGTAGTTCACCCTTGGGGCTGGGGGTATGTACCAGTAGCCATGTGTTTGATCTCCCTCTCTCATGTTCTTGATTTGGCACGATCTTGATGTACCGCGAGCTTTGCTATTATAGTTGGATCTTATGATGTTTCTCCCCCTCTACCTTCTTGTAATGGATTGAGTTTTCCCTTTGAAGTTATCTTATCGGATTGAGTCTTTAAGGATTTGAGAACACTTGATGTATGTCTTGCATGTGCTTATCTGTGGTGACAATGGGATATTCACGTGATCCACTTGATGTATGTTTTGGTGATCAACTTGCGGGTTCTGTGACCTTGTGAACTTATGCATAGGGGTTGGCACACGTTTTCGTCTTGACTCTCCGGTAGAAACTTTGGGGCACTCTTTGAAGTTCTTTGTGTTGGTTTGAATAGATGAATCTGAGATTGTGTGATGCATATCGTATAATCAAACCCGCGGATACTTGTGGTGACATTGGAGTATCTAGGTAACATTAAGTTTTTGGTTGATGTGTGTCTTAAGGTGTTATTTTAGTACGAACTCTAGGGCTGTTTGTGACACTTATAGGAATAGCCCAATAGATCGATCAGAAAGAATAACTTTGAGGTGGTTTCGTACCCTACAATAATGTCTTCGTTTGTTCTCCGCTATTAGTGACTTTGGAGTGACTCTTTGTTGCACGTTGAGGGATTGTTATATGATCTAATTATGTTATCATTGTTGAGAGAACTTGCACTAGTGAAAGTATGAACCCTAGGCCTTGTTTCGAAGCATTGCAATACCATTTTCGCTCACTTTTGTTACTTGCTACCTAGCTGTTTTTATATTTTCAGATTACAAAAACCTATATCTACTATCTATATTACGCTTGTATCACCATCTCTTCGCCGAACTAGTGCACCTATACAATTTACCATTGTATTGGGTGTGTTGGGGACACAAGAGACTCTTTGTTATTTGGTTGCAGGGTTGTTTGAGAGAGACCATCTTCATCCTACGCCTCCTACAGATTGATAAACCTTAGGTCATCCACTTGAGGGAAATTTGCTACTGCCCTATAAAACTCCACGCTTGGAGGCCCAACACGAGTCTACAAGAAGAAGGTTGCATAGTAGACATAACCTAGCTTCATTGTTAAAGACATATGGGCCTAGATGCCAACAGTGCTTTTCTTCTTGCTTGCCCCCCCCCATTTGGCATCTCATTCTTTTCTTGCGTTGAGAAAGATCAACAACAGTAGGGGGACGGACCCTTCAAGGGAGTGTGCTCAAAGTGATCTACGACATCAATTTCCATATTAATGCCTAGATCTCGCAACTTGTCAAACGTGATGTGGTCTTCAGTACATAAAAGAGAAGGTTGTCTAACTCTGCCGCTATATTGTCCTTGTGGCAAACTTCGCGGAGAGGACATACCTTTGAGAATTATGTCTTTTTCGGCCAAAGGATCAACTTATTTATGCACTATCCGAGCTTCGTGGATGTGTCTTTAGTTGGTTCGGACACTAAAAACTTCTCCCATCCTGGTTCAACTATATCCACTTGCACTAATGCCATATCCGACATTATAGGGTTATGGTGCACACTGCCCCATTCTATAGTTGGGATGGGCAAGTGGGGTCCATGCCAGGTATGGTATATGTAAGCGGCATTTAGGTTTGACTTGTGATATAAAAGTATAGCATTCTCAAAATCTATGTATCAAAATAAGTTACATGGTGGTAATAAGGGTACATTGATATGTAGTATTGAATCTTACTGTTAAATAGTCAATGGGGTGTGGACCTATGAGGCCTTCGGTGGCCAAGCCTTGGCTACTTTGTCATCCGGTGTGTGGAGGAGAAGACTTTGTCAATATGATAGAGAGAGGTGATTTTTTTATATAATTTGAAGTTGGTTTGAAGCTCCTGTCTTGCTCCTCTAAAAATCGAATGACAGACTTTGGAGCATGGCAAATTGAACGCCCGAGATGGTAAATGACATTATCGCGAGAATGGCAATTTCCTTCAGTAAGCATGACAAATTATTGCCATGTTCAATTGGAATTGTCATGCTTGCTAAAGGAAATTGTCATCCTCGCGACAACATAATTTGCCCCAAAGACATTTTATTTGCCAGGCTTAAAAAACAGACATTGGGTTTATAGCATTTTTTTCATGTATGCATGTTTGCTTGCAAGAATCAGGCTACTGCATGTTTCGAGCTGAATTGAAGGTAAGACTAGAAATTGCATTTTTTATTAGAGTGGAATTACTCGGTTGTTGGAACATGTGTGGAGTGTGTTCATGCATACTTCTCAAAGGAACTTTGGTCATATTTCACAACAAAATGTCTCTCTCATGGTACTACAACCTTGAGAAAATCAATTAGACTTTTTCATAAATGCATGAGATCCAGTTGTAAATAATATAATTTCTGATAGTGAATATACAATCTGATAATGATAATCTTCTGATGGTTGTTTTGCAGGTTATCGTGTGAATAATGTTGCTCCGGTTCTCCATTCATATTAATTTACATTCATCAAGTCTTATATGTAATAGAGATGACGCAAGCAAGCACCTTGATCCCGAGGCTTATAAAAGTCACAATTATATATATCCTCGGCTTGGCATTTGTTTGCCTTGCTTGAGTTAAATCATCTCCAGTGTTGTGAGCTTTTTAGCCGAAGTCCAAAATTTGGTACGCTCGCAGATACTTGCCTTCAATTGATGCTTTTGTGTTGTATGCAATTGCTGGAACTCATGTTGCAGTTTTATTACACCAAAAGGGGTTATATTGAGCTTGTTCTATGTTAATTTTTAAATCCAGAACTACCATGGTGGAGGGATCTTAAAACTCTTTTCTTAGCGACCACGTAACTTACAATAACTATGCAAAAGTATCTCATGTCTTTAAAAACACTATAATTCGCTTGAGCTTGTCACATTTAGATTTGTGGACTCACTAACGATGTGCGAGCTTTAGAGAAAAGAACTCATCATAGCATGGAGGCACACGTTGCTAAAATTGCAGAGAGACAAACAGTGATTCTAGCTAAGTTCGCTGGAAAGCCGCAACCCAATCTGGTAGAGAGTGTCAAGATGATGAAAAACAACGAAGATTCTCTAGAGGAGCTTGATAAGAGTCATATACCCGAACAATCATACTCTATTGCAGACTTACTGAAGATATTGACACTCAAACATTCAGTACCCGAGGTATCAAATGATGAGGCGTGTAAACACTTCGTTGATCAAGTTGCAATAAAGGTATGTGAACTATATGCTGAAGAGAAGAACTTACATGGTAAGCTTCTCACTAAAAAAGAGGGTATATTTGAGTGATTGAGTCAACTATATAAATTGAAATTGAATTGAACAAGTCCAATGCTTTATGTGATATAGGGGCCGGTGTTTCCACTATCCTAGGACAATTTATGATAACCTCAATATTGGTCCTTTTGACTAGTGAAATTAAGTTGGACGTGTCAAATTCTACCTTACACAAGTATTAGGGATTAAACATGGTGTAGTCATTCAAATTAATGATTGCCTTGTTATGATTGATCTTATTATAGTTGATATTCCTCAATATCCCATTGCACCTATTATACTAGATAGGCCGTTCTTAAGGACCATTAAAGCTACCATTAATGTAATTTATGTAAATATGTGATTTGACCTTCTTAAACACCACCCCATGAAAAATAGATGAACGAGAAGGTCTGGACGTGCTGCCTATATATGTATTACCAGTTTATCACAACATTGTCTGGCATGAACACGAGTGTTCCATATTGCACTTACATACATGAGAAAGTCATTGTTCACACTTTTTATGCATTGGATAGTTACACTTGACGAACCTATGAACGCCGGCCCAGTTTCCACCATAAGAAACACCTTCCGATAACATTTACACGTTGTTTATTTCCACTTGTATTTTATTCCAAAAATACCAAAACTATTTATGACACATGGTCTCTTAATAGGCTTGTTCAACCGGCAAGACTAGCAAGGATTGACACCGCCCTTGTTAGGACTGTTGGTGGCACAAGAGGGCTTTTTATTTGAGTTACATGACATCGAACTATTGTAAGCACTTGTATCTTCATGGATTGATACCTTTGTTTCTCACCGAGGGAAGACGTCTACCACTTGCTGCAAACTCCCATACGGGGAAGCCTAACTATTGCACCTTTAGCAGAGGCCAACCATTTTCTGGCACTGTTGCCAGGGAGACATATTCCTGCAATAGGTTGTATAGCACTTTCTATTATCTCTCTTGTTATTTATCTTGTCTAGTTATAACTTTTTTTTTAATCTTTGTTAGTATTTTTAGGTTTGCTAAGTTATCAAAATACAGAAAAGATTTACAATTTCAGCGAGTAGTTATTTTTGTCCTAATAGTTTTAATGAAGAAAATAGGCGAGTTTGCCACATAGGAGATGGAAATCCTTACTTTCAAACAAAGGGGAGGAAAAGAGTTTAAAAGGAGTTTGGTTTAGGATAAGAATTAAATGATGAAGCAACAACTCTACGTCTAAGGAACTTTTACATTGTACTCTATCTACTTGGTTCAAACATGTGCTAGATACTCTTTGAGGAGAAAATTTTCTAGGTACTAATACTTTGGATGCCTTTAATGTAATAGAGGGTCTAGTTGGGTCACCATTAAAAGAAAAGAAACCATGGTTGGTAAGTGAGAATGCCATTATCATCGAGAAACTTGAGAAATTATGTGAAGTTGTTCCTATTTTGGAATCATTAGGTAATAATGCTAAAAATACTCCAAGGGACTCTTGATAAGACTAGGCGTGACTTTAGGAATAATCTGAAAAAGTTAGTAGAGTTTGAGACAAGTTTGAGCAACATGAACAATGAGGTGACTCTAGTTATTCCGCGTATTGAGAAAACGAAAACTATTATGGAAGCACATAGTGATGTCACGACAAGCAAACACGCTCTAGAACATGGCCCAAAGCCTGTAGTATCTCTTTTTTTTTGCGAGTAAAGCCTGTAGTATCTCAGCCAAGTTAAAATGGGCCACAAATGCAGGGGGCAAAAATCGATGCAAGATACCAAACATGTCCTATAACAGATAGAAACGAAGCAAGTAAAATATGCTGCCATGTATTTGCTGGATGTAAAGAAAGCTCTTTGTTGCTCCGCCCCTTGTCGCTCCGCCACGTATTATGCAAATGGTGAGTTTTGTCGGTGTAAAGTATATATCTTTGACTTTTGTATGTATCTTGGTGGATTTATTTTATTGTGTTTGGGGAACGGGGGAAGTGTATAACCAGATATAAGTGTGAAAAAAAATCATGTATTAAATGCTGCAGAGAGAGAACCAAGTGCTAGTGGTAAAACAACATCCCTGCTCTCTGATTCGCCGGTCGGACCCTCCCACGGATCGCCGCCACCCAAACAAATCGCCACCGCCCGCTCCCCCAAGATCCAACGGTGGGCGCACCACGTCACGCGGATCGCCCCCCCCCCTCCCGCGAAGCTCCTGCCTCCAATAAAAGCCGCGCTCTCGCCGCCGTCCCAACACACACAGACTCAGAGCATTCCGAACAAGCACCGCCGCCGACGCATCTCGACTAGTTTCCAGTTCGCCGGAGAAGAAGAAAGATGGCCGGAAGGAAGGGCGGCGACAGGAAGAAGGCGGTGACCCGCTCCGTGAAGGCCGGGCTTCAGTTCCCCGTCGGCCGCATCGGGCGCTACCTCAAGAAGGGCCGCTACGCCCAGCGCGTCGGCTCCGGCGCCCCCGTCTACCTCGCCGCTGTCCTCGAGTACCTCGCCGCCGAGGTATATATGCACCCATCTTTCCTGTCCGTCCCCGAGCATCTGTTCTGCTCTGTTCTTCTCGCGCTCGCTAGATGACTGATTTTGTATGGGCGGGCTTCTGAATCGCAGGTCCTGGAGCTTGCAGGCAACGCTGCCAAGGACAACAAGAAGACGCGCATCATCCCGCGACACTTGCTGCTCGCCGTCCGCAACGACCAGGAGCTCGGCAGGTTGCTCGCCGGCGTGACCATCGCCCACGGCGGCGTGATCCCCAACATCAACTCCGTGCTGCTCCCCAAGAAGTCCGCCGCCGCCGAGAAGGAAGCCAAGTCGCCAAAGAAGAAGGCCGCCACCAAATCCCCCAAGAAGAAGGCCGGCGCCACCAAGGAGTAGGCGCCCCGTAGCCTAGCCCGCTCCTTGATTCAGGGAGAAGATGATGAGACTTTTGATTGATTGGATCATGTGTATGTAAT
Organism: Thinopyrum elongatum; assembly: GCA_011799875.1. Taxonomy (NCBI): domain Eukaryota; kingdom Viridiplantae; phylum Streptophyta; class Magnoliopsida; order Poales; family Poaceae; genus Thinopyrum; species Thinopyrum elongatum. The sequence continues at coordinate 537,560,004 of CM022301.1, read as the reverse complement.
TGCCTAGTCTGTAGTGGCTCTTTCATTACTTCGATGAGCAAGCCAGTAAGGGCTGTGTTGTACCTGATTAATGTTGAGAATGGCTAAAGATGCAATCCTTCACAATCATGTGCTCTTCTGAATGTTGCCTGCTTTTGCTCCAGAAAGTGTGCATCTTTCCCACTTGTACCCTTCTGTCAGTTTTAAGGCTCTAACGTAACTAATTTGGATAAAGAAGAGTTTAAGCGTAAACGCAAGTTTCTTCAAAACTCTTTGCAGACAAACACGACGAATTAAGACTTGGCCATGCTTAATTATGCGTCAGGAAATTACAAAAAACATGCCAAAACATTCTTTCAGATAATTTAATTTTGATCTCCCCCCTCTAGCTTAGTTGGTTGTAGAACTCATAAGCAAATGTTTCCCCCCTGTTCTAGTTGAGCCGGTGACAAAGGAACTAAACTTTCGATAATTACATGCCCTTGCCAAATGAGGTGAGCGACTAAACATGTTTAGCGCTAAACACTCCTTTCCCTTCCCTGATCCCCTCCTATCGCATGAAAAGAAACCAAAATTTTGGCTAGCCAATGCTTTGGTGGGGTAATCTTGGGCACAAACCATTGCTTTGGTGGGGTAATCTTGGGCACAAACCAAACACACCCTTGACGCTGACCATGAAGGTTTGTGCCCAAGATTACCCCACCAAAGCATTGGCTAGCCAAAATTTTGGTTGAGGTTTTGGTTGCCCATGATTTTGCCAACATTGGCAAGAAAAATAAACTAGAGTTAGCTAGAGTTCATTGGCATGCCAAAAAATTGACAACCATCCAAACAAAGACGAATCTTTGGGTCATGACCAAAATTTTGGTAGGGTGCACTTTGGCCACAATCCAAACACACCCCAACTTTGCGAACCTTCCTACCAAATTTGGTGTTATGATCCGCAAAAGCCAGCTGACCCTTTTGCGACCAAATTTGCTAGTAGCCAGATCTGATCCTGATTCATTTTTTTTTTCGCGATCTGACCCTTTTCCTACCGCCAGAGACGATGGCGTGTAACACCCCTATGTAATTGCCACTGTGATCAGCTGCTAATAATGCCAAGTCATACCATTTGCAGTGCCAAGTCATATGGGTTAATGATCCAATTCAAATTCAAACTTGAAAATCAACTCAAATTCAAAAGTGAAATATGAAGTTGATCAAATACTGTTGGGAAAATGTTCATTAAATGGCAAATAATCCAGGAACATTTCTAAAATCAACATCAAAATAATTGGAGTTGGACAAGTGACTCCAACAAGATGAAACAGCACCAAAACAGGATATTTAAGTCCATTTAAAATCATTTCAAATACGAATGAATTCCAAATCTGTCCAAACCACTTTTTGGTGAGAGCTAATATTGCATTGTAATATTTGGGATAACTCTCACATTTTACAAAAATGCACAGGTGGCCTAACTATTATAAAACCGAAATAGAATAAAAGAGAAATAGAAGACAAAACAGAAAAGTAAAAGCAAGGCACTATGCACTGTGCTTTAGTGCACAGTGCCCCGATCAGCACCGCAGGCCAGGCCCAACCCACCTGGGTCGTCCTCCTCCTCCCCGTGTCAGCGCGCGCGCGCGCCAGAGCCGGCGATGGGCAGTTGTCGCCCATCCCCCGGCGCCGCTGCCGCTGCGAGGAGGATAAGAGCAACCCCGGCTCCCTCTCGGCCTCTCCAACCCTAGCCCCCACAAATCCCCTCCTCTCGCTCCTCCTTCCTCTCGATTCGTCGACGCCCGAGCGGAGCTGTCGCCGCGACGGCGAGATCCCGCGGCCACCGGCGCCGTCCCGACCACTCGAGCTATCCCTCGCCTTCGCCGTCGTCTGCTCGATCTCCTGACGCATTCAGGAGGAGCCGAGGAGCCCCGCTGGCGCTGCGCGACGCCGTCCCCTTCCGCCTCTGCTCCGACGATCCCCGTCGTCTCCGGCGAGCCTCTGCAGCTACTAAGCCTAACGAGGGCTTTTCTTAGCCGCACGATGAGCTACGCCATCCCCTGCTCATCCCAGTTGACCCCTCGATCGCCGTAGCTACCTCGCCGCCGTTGCCGTGAGCCCGACGCCGCGGTTCGCCTCGCCGCCGTGGCCATGGCCCCTGTCGTGCTCGTTTGAGCACGGCATTTTGTTCCTGCTGCTTCCAGGAGTCGAACGCGCCTGCGCACGCGCTCTCCCGTACCCCCTAGCTACGAATCCGACGACGACCGAACTCCGGCGCCCGCCGCGGAGCTCGCCGCCGTCGATGCACGCTGTTTCCGGCCGGGCCACCGCCACCATTCAATGCGCCATTGAACGGCCGTTCGAACGCGCCCGGTCCCGTCCCTTTTGGTGGCCTGTAGGCGATTTCCGACGCCGGCCCGCGCCCTCCGCCGCGTTTCGATGTCGCCGGCGGCTAAGCGTCGGCCGCAGCCGACGTGGCACACCTGGGGCCACCCCTGGGTCGCTGCCTGCGGGCCCGTGGGGCCCCAGTTGACTGGGTTGACCCAGTCAACTGCTGACTGGGCAACCCAGTGAGGCTGACACGCGGGCCCCACCACTTTTTAGATTAAGAAAAACATTTAAATAAATATAAAACTGATTAATTAGGCTAATGTCTCACTGACATATGGGGCCCACCCCTCTAATCACTCTGTTAACTGAAATAATCCACTGTTAGTCTTAACAGAGACTGACATGTGGGTCCCACTGGACCCACATGTCATGTTTGACTGGTCAGCGACGCTGTTGACCGCTGACGTCACAGTGACGTCATGCTGACGTCATAATTCATTTCTGTAAATAAATAAATTCCAGAAATTCAAATAATCTTTAAAAATTAATAACTTTTAAACCGTAGCTCGGATCGAAAAAGTTAAAACATGAAAGTTGCTCAGAATGACGAGCCGAGTCTGATCGCGCCGTCTGTTTCTTTGTCGGAACCCCCTACGTAGGAGAACTCGTAACTCCGGACCCGTATCCGCAGATGAATAGTGCACACACTTCGGTAAATAAATCCCAGATTAATTCTAAAAATAACTAAAATTACTTAGATGCATATTTAGGCAACCCTGCACTGCATCATAGCATAGCACGCACCGTGTTGCATTTGTTTGCATTATGTTTACCTGTTTCTTCCCCCTCTTCTCTCTCGATTAGACCCCGACGTTGACGTAGCTCCCGAGGCAGACGCAGCTCAGGAGTACGACTACGTCCCCGACGACACCACAGGCGACCTTGCCCTTGCCCCAGAGCAAACAGGCAAGCACCCCCATTTTGAACATGCCTATATCGCCTATTATCTTCTCTCTTATGCTTGCATTAGAACTGCTACTGCTACTGTTTTCCTATATCTGCTGCATAGCCTGATTATTGTAACCTGCCTTGCTACCTTTCTGGTTATCCTAGACTGATTAGTATAGGCTGGGTAGAGTCCCGACAGAGACCCCCACTTGATCCCGACTGCCCCGCTGGATGTCAGAAGACCCGCTCATCGGGATTGAAGACTAGACCCTAGCACCACACATCACTTCCCCCTAGTTGCCGACACTACTGGGTTACCGTCGAGTGCCGAGGGTGATACCTCGTCAGCACTTCTGATGTTAACCTTGTAGGTTAGTTACTCGGTCGTGGTAAGCGAGGGTGATTCCTCCTACACCACCCCCGATAACGACATCGTCGCGCAACACCTCAAGTGTGGACCTCGAGGGTGATTCCTCCTTCGTTCACCTTGACTATAACATCAGGTGGGATTCCATCGAGGGTGATTCCTCAGGGCTCCCCTGGTGTCAGACACACAGCTACTGTTGTTGATTTGACTTGTACTAAACCATGTTACTAAAGATGGGTCGGCCCTGAGGGGTACCCGCGCGAGCTTAATGCGAAGTGATGTGGAGTCGGATTGACCTGGATGGTGCCCGCGAGATAACTACGAGGCGTGGCCGGGCATTCCTAGCCCTTGCCGCAAGTCCTTGAGACGGGGCGACGGGGTCACATCGATCGTGAGTCTCTGCTCGTTTCCGCGCGCTCCTAATCCACTACGGTTTGGATATTTGATCCGAGGGGCCTCTGGCCCGATAGCACTAACCATCACGTGGGCATAGTATGGGCGTTCTGCGTCGTATACATCAGCCGAAGCTTGTTTGACGTCAGTAAGGAGCGGCGCACGCCGAGTTGGACTGGGAACGCAACCGCGCTTGTATAAGGGGTTGCTAGGTCTGCTCTCGGTGGCCCCGTAACGTGCAGGAGTTCCCGGGGCGATGGCCCAAGACCCCTGGGGGCATAGGATTAGTCCGGCGTGCTGACCTCTCTTGTAAGCCTAGGTCGGGTTGCGGTGTGTTGCTTAGCCGAGGCCGGGCATGACCCAAAAAAGTGTGTCCGGCCGGAGTTAAGCGAGCATGGTGGGTAACTTGGTGCACCCCTGCAGGGAAGAAACTTCTATCGATAGCCTATCCTACGGTAACGGACACTCGGAGTTGTATCCCGATTGGTACAACTAGAACATGTGATGAGAACTAGATAGTACGGCTCTGGGATTGCTTTCTCGCAGGGAGTCGAGAAAGGATCTCAGGTCGAGGTTGATGAAACTGTTACTACTTTACATTATGTACATCTGCTCTCTCCTGATGCTGCAAGACTGCTGGAGATGTTGAAGATGCTAGTCTTCGATAGGACTAGGTCTTCCCCCTCTATTCTGGCATTTCTGTGGCCCAGTCCACATATACAGCCATTCCTTTGAAAAATGTTGCATATGTAGTGTAGACTAGGTTACCGTTGGTATCCCGAGTAAATGGTCTATGAGGTTTACCGCGAGTTCAACCAGGAACAGTACTATGCTGAAGTTCGGATCTATGATCAGCAGAACGACTCAGACACTGAGTTACACCTTATCCACGGTATAGGCGTGACGATTGAGATGGCGGTCCATGATGCCGCCTACTCAGCTGTCGCATGTCTCCGAGGAGAGCACAGTGCTAGCTTGGATGACTCTGTGTTTCGGTACATTCCGTATGCACCTGTTGGAGATGCTACTGGATACTACACAGCTATCTGTGCCCCGTACGAGTCTCGACGCTACGACCCGCAGATTCTGATTCAGTGCACTCGGGCTCTGGATCGCACTGTTCGGGCTCTTGCCGTCGAGTTGTTCGCCACTCGAGCACGCTACTACGAGGCTATGACACAGTTGCTACCAGCTGTTCGTGCAGGGATACATCCGGAGTATATTCTTTACCCACGCAGGACTGAGATGCCGCCAGGTACTGATTGGCCTGCAGTGGGAGGTCACACGCCTGCACATGGACCTCTTCTTACAGTTCGAGACCGGGTTCTGCATCAGAGTGCACATGGAGCACAGGAACCTGCCGCGACGAACATTCGTCATCCGCACTTGCAGTTACCCCGTTTCAGTGGTTTTCTCCGACGCTGATGTAGCCTTTGCTATGTCACGTTGTGTACTTCCTTACCGCGTGCCTGCGTGCCGCCTAGTGTGTCTAGCTTTTCAATTTGCACCGTTATGCTGCCCGATTGTAACCGACTGTGTATGGATCTGTATGTCTTAATGACTACTTTTAGCATCTGTGCACTATTTCAATAATGTCGAGTTACATCATGTTTATTGATAAACACTTGCATAAGCTACTGCTAAACTACCCCTGTTGAATTAGTAGGATGGCTGACAACAATCCCCCACCGCCGCCACCTCATGATTACATGGCAGCGATGATGCAACAGTTTGAACTCAACCACCAGTTTATGATGGGAATTATGCAGCAATTCCCTCGTCCTGATGCTAACCAGCAGCCACCATCCATCACCCTGCCAGAATTTATGAGGCTCAGTCCATCGTTTTTCCGCAACACAGTCAACCCACTGGATGCAGATGACTGGCTGCGTGACATCTCTCATGAGATGGAGTCTGCTGGTGTCGCCCAAGTCAACTATGTCACTTTTGCGACTTATCTTCTGAAGGGTCCCGCAGCCCAATGGTGGGCCACTCACCGACAGACTCTGCCGCCTGGTACCGTCGTCACTTGGGCAGAGTTCAAGATTGCTTTCCGAGCCCGCTACATTCCTCTAGCTGTCATAGCTAGGAAGAAGGCCGAGTTCCGTAGTCTTGTTCAAGGAAATAAGACTGTGGAAGTCTATCAGCGCGAGTTTCTAGACTTATCTCGCTACGCTGAAGAGGACATTCCTACTGATGTACGCAGACAGGAGAAGTTCCGTGAAGGACTGCATCATGATATACAGTTGGCCCTGCTTGTTCAAGATTACCCTGATTTTGCCACTTTGGTGAATAAGGCTATTATGGTTGAAACTGGACTGAAGAAACATAAAGAAGCGTCCAGACGCACCCGAGAAGCGGGCTCATCTTCGGGCTCGTCTTCCCAGAAGCGACGCATCTGGTTTCCCCAAGGCATGTTCCGTTCAGCAGCTCCTGCGAACAGGCCCTCTTATGCTGCACCATGCCTGCCACCTCCACCACCGAGGCAGCCTCTGCCAGCTTCAGCACCTCGAGCTCCAGCACCTCGTCCTGACAGCGGACTATGCTTCAAGTGTGGCAAGCCAGGTCACCGTGCTAGAGATTGTTCTCAGAATCAGAATCAACTGGCTCTTCCTTCTGCTGGCCGTGGTATTGGCCGTGGTATTCCTCAACAGTGCAACAATAATGCCAGACCTTCTTATGGTCGTGGGCAGTACTACCACGTCAACATGTCCGAAGCTCCAGATCAACCAGACACTGTGATGGGTACACTTATCGTTAATTCAGTACCAGCCTCTGTTTTATTTGATTCAGGAGCATCGCATTCCTTCATGTCAGAACATTTTGCACGCATGCATGACATTAAATGCGAATACATGAACACACCCTTATTGGTACATACTCCCGCGGGCGGTTGCCGAACCTCTGCGGTTAGCTACAATGTTCCCGTTGAAATCGAAGGGTTGGAGTTCAGCGCGTCTCCCATTATTCTGAAATCGTCCAAGATTGACCTTATTCAGGGAATGGATTGGTTGAAGGCCCATTACGCCTCAATCAATTTCGCCACCAAAGTTGTTCACCTCTTGCACCCTTCGAATGCGATAGTGAATTACCATGCTCATATCACTCAGAACGCTGAGGCTCAAATCTATGCCTTGAACGCGTTGAACGCTTCCCCGCTTGATGGGATCGAGAATATCCCAGTTGTCTGTGACTTCCCGGATGTTTTTCCAGAAGAACTTCCAGGAATACCCCCTGCTAGAGCTGTCGAGTTCGTCATCGACTTGAAGCCTGGCACCACTCCTATTGCGAAGCGTCCCTACAAGTTGCCTCCGCACCATCTTATTGAACTCAAGGAAGAAATTGATAAATCCTTAAGGAAGGGTTTCATTCGCCCTAGTTCCTCTGCTTGGGGAGCGCCTTATCTCTTCGTTAAGAAGAAGGATGGAACTAACCGTTTGGTTCAGGACTATCATCCTATCAATCAGGCAACCATTTAGAATAAATATCCGCTTCCCCGGATCAACGATTTATATGATCAACTCGCAGGATCTTCGGTGTTCTCTAAACTCGACTTGAGGTTGGGTTATCACCAGATCCGTGTCCGTGAAGAGGATATTCCGAAGACTGCATTCGTTACTTGCTATGGTTCATACGAGTACACCGTCATGTCGTTCGGCTTAACAAACGCTCCAGCTACCTTCTCCCACTTAATGAATTACATATTCATGGATTACCTCGACAAATTCGTCGTGGTATATCTGGATGATATTCTGGTTTATTCGAAGAACAAGGAAGAACATGCCGAGCATCTTCGTCTTGTTCTGGAGAGACTTCGAGAGCACAAGTTATATGCCAAGTACTCCAAATGTGAATTCTGGCTTTCTGAGGTAACCTACCTTGGACATGTCATCTCCAAGGATGGTATCGCAGTTAACCCGGAGCGAGTTCAGGCTATTCTTGACTGGATCCCTCCGAAGAATGTCAAGCAAGTCAGAAGTTTTCTCGGGCTTGCAAGTTATTGTCGCCGTTTCATCGAGAATTTCTCCAAGATTGCCAAGCCCCTGACTAATCTGCTCCACAAAGGCGTTAAGTTTGAGTGGACAGACAAATGTCAGGAAAGCTTTCAGACCCTCAAGGACAAGCTGACTTCTGCTCCAGTCCTTGCTCCTCCAGACTCTCACAAAGATTTTGTGATCTTCTGCGACGCCTCTCGCTAAGGACTATGTTGTGTCCTAATGCAAGATCGAAGAGTAATTGCTTATGCTTCGCGACAATTGCGTCCACATGAAGAGAATTACCCAGTGCATGACCTTGAACTTGCTGCTGTGATTTATGCTTTGAAGCAGTGGCGTCATTACCTCCTTGGTAATCGGTGTGAGATTTATACCGATCACCAGAGTCTGAAATACTTGTTCACCCAACCGGATCTTAATCTCCGACAGCAACGATGGTTAGAAACAATTACGGACTATGACTGCGGTATTTCTTATACCCTGGGCAAGGCTAATGTAATGGCCGATGCCCTGAGCCGCAAGTCATATTGCAACAACCTCATGGTTAGGCGAGCTCAACCTCGTCTCTATGCAGAATTAAATCAGCTGAATCTGCGAATTGTTCCCCAAGGTTCCCTTAATAACCTTGTGGTACAGCTAGACCTTCAAAAGGCTGTTAAGGAAGCGCAAGCCAAAGATGCTGAAATTGACTTAATGAAGAAAGAGCTTCACCTTGAAAAGTACAGGGATTTCTCGATCGCTGAAGATGGAACCTTGTACTTCCGAGACCGCATTGTAGTACCTCGCTTCGAGCTGATGACTGACAAAGTCATGAAGGAGGCCCATGATACACCGCTATCTATCCATCCGGGTAGTACCAAGATGTATCGAGATCTTCGTCAAAGGTACTGGTGGTCTAGAATGAAGCAAGATATTGCTCGTTATGTTGCCGAGTGTGACGTTTGTCGTCGCGTGAAGGCAGAACATCAGAAACCTGCTGGAATTCTGCAACCACTTCCTATTCCTCTATGGAAGTGGGATAAAGTGCAGATGGATTTCATTACTGGTCTTCCCAAGTCTCAGAAAGGTCACGACGCTATTCTTGTCGTCGTCGATCAACTCTCCAAGGTTGCACACTTTCTGCCAGTTAAGGAGACTATTACTGCTAGTCAGTTAGCAGAGCTATATATCTCCAGAATTGTTTCACTCCATGGTATTCCCAAGGAAATTAGTTCAGACCGTGGCAGCATTTTTAATGGCCATTTCTGGGAAAGTTTCCAGAAAGCAATGGGAACTCATATTACCTGGAGTTCAGCTTATCATCCCCAATCCCAAGGCCAAGTTGAGCGCGTTAATCAAGTGCTTGAAGATATGCTTCGAGCTTGTGTTATATCCTTCGGTAAGAAATGGGAGGAATCTCTCCCGTATGCCGAGTTCTCTTTTAACAACAGCTATCAAGCCAGCTTAAAAATGGCCCCCTTTGAAGTTCTTTATGGTCGTAAATGTCGAACCCCTCTGAATTTGTCAGAAACTGGGGAACGACCTCTTGTTGGACCGGACATTATTCAGCATGCCGAAGAACAAGTCAGAATTGTCCGGGAGAATCTTAAAGCAGCTCAAGACCGTCAGAAGAGTAATTATGATCGCAAGCGATGGGGTGTGATCTATCAATCTGGTGATCAAGCTTATCTCCGTGTCACTCCGATGAAGGGCACCCGTCGTTTCGGAATCAAGGACAAGCTAGCTCCTCGCTATATTGGTCCTTTCTGCATCATGGCTAGACGTGGACAGATGGCATATAAATTGGAGTTGCCACCACAATTCTCTCATATTCATGATGTCTTCCACGTGTCGCAACTCCGTAAGTGCTTCAAGGAATCTCCGCACCGTGCAGTGGATCATGAGATGCTCGAGCTACAAGATGATCTTTCCTATAAGGAGCATCCGATCCGCATCCTCGACGAAGCTGAACGTCGAACTCGTCAGAAGACGACCAAGTTCCTGAAAGTGCAGTGGTCGAATCACACTGAAGATGAAGCCACTTGGGAACGCGAGGATCATCTTCGGGAAGAATATCCCGGACTTTTCCCTTCTACCTCCTAAATTCTCAGGACGAGAATTTCTTTTAGAGGAGGAGAACTTGTAACACCCCTATGTAATTGCCACTGTGATCAGCTACTAATAATGCCAAGTCATACCATTTGCAGTGCCAAGTCATATGGGTTAATGATCCAATTCAAATTCAAACTTGAAAATCAACTCAAATTCAAAAGTGAAATATGAAGTTGATCAAATACTGTTGGAAAAATGTTCATTAAATGGCAAATAATCCAGGAACATTTCTAAAATCAACATCAAAATAATTGGAGTTGGACAAGTGACTCCAACAAGATGAAACAGCACCAAAACAGGATATTTAAGTCCATTTAAAATCATTTCAAATACGAATGAATTCCAAATCTGTCCAAACCACTTTTTGGTGAGAGCTAATATTGCATTGTAATATTTGGGACAACTCTCACATTTTACAAAAATGCACAGGTGGCCTAACTATTATACAACCGAAATAGAATAAAAGAGAAATAGAAGACAAAACAGAAAAGTAAAAGCGAGGCACTATGCACTGGGCTTTAGTGCACAGTGCCCCGATCAGCACCGCAGGCCAGGCCCAGCCCACCTGGGTCGTCCTCCTCCTCCCCGTGTCAGCGCGCGCGCGCGCCAGAGCCGGCGATGGGCAGCTGTCGCCCATCCCCCGGCGCCGCTGCCGCTGCGAGGAGGATAAGAGCAACCCCGGCTCCCCCTCGGCCTCTCCAACCCTAGCCCCCACAAATCCCCTCCTCTCGCTCCTCCTTCCTCTCGATCTCGTCGACGCCCGAGCGGAGCTGTCGCCGCGACGGCGAGATCCCGTGGCCACCGGCGCCGTCCCGACCACTCGAGCTATCCCTTGCCTCCGCCGTCGTCTGCTCGATCTCCTGACGCATTCAGGAGGAGCCGAGGAGCCCCGCTGGCGCCGCGCGACGCCGTCCCCTTCCGCCTCTGCTCCGACGATCCCCGTCGTCTCCGGCGAGCCTCTGCAGCTACTAAGCCTAACGAGGGCTTTTCTTAGCCGCACGGTGAGCTACGCCATCCCCTGCTCATCCCAGTTGACCCCTCGATCGCCGTAGCTACCTCGCCGCCGTTGCTGTGAGCCCGACGCCGCGGTTCGCCTCGCCGCCGTGGCCATGGCCCCTGTCGTGCTTGTTTGAGCACGGCATTTTGTTCCTGCTGCTTCCAGGAGTCGAACGCGCCCGCGCACGCGCTCTCCCGTACCCCTAGCTACAAATCCGACGACGACCGAACTCCGGCGCCCGCCGCGGAGCTCGCCGCCGTCGATGCACGCTGTTTTCGGCCGGGCCACCGCCACCATTCAACGCGCCATTGAACGGCCGTTCGAACGCGCCCGGTCCCGTCCCTTTTGGTGGCCTGTAGGCGATTTCCGACGCCGGCCACGTCCTCCGCCGCGTTTCGATGTCGCCGGCGGCTAAACGTCGGCCGCAGCCAACGTGGCACACCTGGGGCCACCCCTGGATCGCTGCCTGCGGGCCCGTGGGGCCCCAGTTGACTGGGTTGACCCAGTCAACTGCTGACTGGGCAACCCAGTGAGGCTGACACGCGGGCCCCACCACTTTTTAGATTAAGAAAAACATTTAAATAAATATAGAACTGATTAATTAGGCTAATGTCTCACTGACATGTGGGGCCCACCCCTCTAATCACTCTGTTAACTGAAATAATCCACTGTTAGTCTTAACAGAGACTGACATGTGGGTCCCACTGGACCCACATGTCATGTTTGACTGGTCAGCGACGCTGTTGACCGCTGACATCACAGTGATGTCATGCTGACGTCATAATTTATTTCTGTAAATAAATAAATTCCAGAAATTCAAATAATATTTAAAAATTAATAACTTTTAAACCGTAACTCGGATCGAAAAAGTTAAAACATGAAAGTTGCTCAGAATGACGAGCCAAGTCTGATCGTGCCGTCTGTTTCTTTGTCGGAACCCCCTACGTAGGAGAACTTGTAACTCCGGACCCGTATTCGGCAGATGAATAGTGCACACACTTCGGTAAATAAATCCCAGATTAATTCTAAAAATAACTAAAATGACTTAGATGCATATTTAGGCAACCCTGCACTGCATCATAGCATAGCACGCACCGTGTTGCATTTGTTTGCATTATGTTTACCTGTTTCTTCCCCCTCTTCTCTCTCGATTAGACCCCGACGTTGACGTAGCTCCAGAGGCAGACGCAGCTTAGGAGTACGACTACGTCCCCGACGACACCACATGCGACCTTGCCCTTGCCCCAGAGCAAACAGGCAAGCACCCCCATTTTGAACATGCCTATATCGCCTATTCTCTTCTCTCTTATGCTTGCATTAGAACTGCTACTGCTACTGTTTTCCTATATCTGCTGCATAGCCTGATTATTGTAACCTGCCTTGCTACCTTTCTGGTTATCCTAGACTGATTAGTATAGGCTGGGTAGAGTCCCGACAGAGACCCCCACTTGATCTCGACTACCCCGCTGGATGTCAGAAGACCCGCTCATCGGGATTGAAGACTAGACCCTGGCACCGCACATCACTTCCCCCTAGTTGCCGACACTACTGGGTTACCGTCGAGTGCCGAGGGTGATACCTCGTCAGCACTTCTGATGTTAACCTTGTAGGTTAGTTACTCGGTCATGGTAAGCGAGGGTGATTCCTCCTACACCACCCCCGATAATGACATCGTCGCGCAACACCTCAAGTGTGGACCTCGAGGGTGATTCCTCCTTCGTTCACCTTGACTATAACATCAGGTGGGATTCCATCGAGGGTGATTCCTCAGGGCTCCCCTGGTGTCAGACACACATATACTGTTGTTGATTTGACTTGCACTAAACCATGTTACTAAAGACGGGTCGGCCCTGAGGGGTACCCGCGCGAGCTTAATGCGAAGTGATGTGGAGTCGGGTTAACCTGGATGGTGCCCGCGAGATAACTACGAGGCGTGGCCGGGCATTCCTAGCCCTTGCCGCAAGTCCTCGAGACGGGGCGACGGGGTCACATCGATCGTGAGTCTCTGCTCGTTTCCGCGCGCTCCTAATCCACTACGGTTTGGATATTTGATCCGAGGGGCCTCTGGCCCGATAGCACTAACCATCACGTGGGCATAGTATGGGCGTTCTGCGTCGTATACATCAGCCAAAGCTTGTTTGACGTCAGTAAGGAGCGGCGCACGCCGAGTTGGACTGGGAACGCAACCGTGCTTGTATAAGGGGTTGCTAGGTCTGCTCTCGGTGGCCCCGTAACGTGCAGGAGTTCCCGAGGCGATGGCCCAAGACCCCTGGGGGCATAGGATTAGTCCGGCGTGCTGACCTCTCTTATAAGCCTAGGTCGGGTTGCGGCGTGTTGCTTAGCCGAGGCCGGGCATGACCCAGAAAAGTGTGTCCGGTCGGAGTTAAGCGAGCGTGGTGGGTAACTTGGTGCACCCCTGCAGGGAAGAAACTTCTATCGATAGCCTGTCCTACGGTAACGGACACTCGGAGTTGTATCCCGATCGGTACAACTAGAACATGTGATGAAAACTGGATAGTACGGCTCTGGGATTGCTTTCTCGCAGGGAGTCGAGAAAGGATCTCAGGTCGAGGTTGATGAAACTGTTACTACTTTACATTATGTACATCTGCTCTCTCCTGATGCTGCAAGACTGCTGGAGATGTTGAAGATGCTAGTCTTCGATAGGACTAGGTCTTCCCCCTCTATTCTGGCATTTCTGCGGCCCAGTCCACATATACAGCCATTCCTTTGAAAAATGTTGCATATGTAGTGTAGATCCTTACTTGCTGAGTACTTCAGATGAGTACTCACGTTTGCTTTACTTTCTTTTTCCCCCATATTTCATTTGATGCCACCAGACGACGGAGCTCCTGAGCCAGACGCCCCAGCCGACGACCAGTACTACTACCCGCCTGGCGAGTACTACTACTACGAGGAGCCGTTTGACGACCAGGAGTAGGATCGGAGGGTCCAGGGCAGGAGGCCTACGCCTTTCGATCGTAGTATTTTATTTTACCCCGCCTCTGTGAAGGCCTATTTCTCTCTCTGTAATATATCTGTACTCAGCTATCTGATGCTTCCGCTGACGCTTGTATGCCATCGAGCTATATATTCGAGCCCTCGAGGCCCTGGCTTGTAATATAAAGCTTGTATGACTTTATTTATGTTTTAGAGTTGTGTTGTGATATCTTCAAGTGAGTCCTTAGGCTTGATCGTGCGCATTTGCGTGTATGATTAGTGCACGATTAAGCCGGGGTCGTCACATGGCGGTAGGTATATCAGCCTAGCGCCGAGGCCCTTGGCAGTAGAAAACTTATCCACGTCTGCGCAGTGCAGTCCTACCGCCAAACTCGCTGGCGGTAGCTTGTGCAATCCTACAGCCGAGGTGCCCGACGATAGATGAGTACAAGCATTGTATTTGGCACTTAGAAATTATTTACGGTAGGGCGTGCACCCCTACCGCCAAGGGCCTCGGCGGTAGCCTATTGTACCCTACCGCCATCAATCCCGATGGTAGGAAAAGGGCCAAATCTCAAATTTTTTTCCAAACCAGGGTCAGTTCTGACAAAACTTTCGCAAAAGGGTCAAAACACCAAATTTGGCCCCCTCTCTCGCGCGCACGCGGCGCGACAAGGCTCTCTCAGCACACGGCGCGAGGAGGCAGCAATGACGCAAGGCGTCGAGCGGCTCTTGGACGCAGGCCGACCGCGCAAGGCGAGCCAACGTCATTTTGGCGCGACATTCAGCCCGCATCCATGTCGGAGTTGCCTCGGCCACCCGAGAGCTTGATGTGAGCGGGCTCGAGCTCCGAGAGCCTCGGGAATGAGGCGGGGAAGGGCGGGGGCGTCGGTCGGCTGATCCGCGACAACGGGGCGACCAAAATCGTAAGCTGGAGCCGGGGGAGGCGAGATTGGGCGCAGCGTGAAACTTCCCTCGCACCAAGATTTTCGTGGATGTGGTATGCTGGATAGTTTGCCCATATGTTGGACATTTGAGGTTCCAGGGGCCTGCTTTTTGAGTATACTTTTTTTTTGCGTACACCCCCGTTTACAGTATATTTGGCCTAGACATTTTTCACCTCAAAACCCTAAAATCACAGTTATTTATAGTATGGGGGGCGTTTTACTGTATCTGCTCCTCTGAACATATGGGGGGCGTTTTACTGTATCTGCTCCTCTTAACATCATTCTAAAATTGCTGTAATCATGTGACATACATGATAAGCAATCCAGACTTGACGAAAGCAAATATTAAAGCTAAGTATCCCAATGCGCAACTTCGACGTAAAAAGCAAATAAGAGAAACATTAGTGTTAATTTTATTTGAAATTGAATAAAAATACGCAGCAGAGTCATGTCATTTTGCTAAAAAAAAGTGTTAATTTTATTTCTAATCTAGCTGATTATTCCATGATTTTTCTGTAGCAGTGTCGTAAGTACATAATATAGTATTTTAGGTTGCGTTTGGCATCATGGTGTATTCTCATTTCTTTATTATTATTGTTTCTTCCTTTAAACTGTGCGAATTGGTCTGAAAACTAGAACTCTTTTAGTAACGAGTTCTTGTAGAAAATCACCTTTTCAATGCATCACTTCCTGTGGGTTCGATAACTTAGGGCCACTCTAGGAAAAAGGAAACTATCTATAATTATTAATTTGAAAAAAATAGCATAATTTTTTTTGGTTTCAACAAAACAAGTCAGCAACACATAGATTTGCAAACTTAACATGATAAAGTCAATCCTTGTCACTTCATTAAGCCAAAACACAAAAAATAATGCTCTTACAGGAAGTAACAACTTTATTACACTCATCATCACACTACGTGGAAATAGTGACAATAGACATTGACGGGGTTATACCAACGGGACCCAAGTGCGTATATGGCCCAACCAGGGCCCAGCCTCACCATTGTTACGACCCAGGATACAACGGGCCAAGGGGTACTATACCAAGCCCATTAGAGTAAACACCCAAGATGCCAAAGACCAGGGGAATCCCCACCAGCGAGGCAAGTGCCTATAGTCGGATCGCACACCCACTGATGGACAAGACCCAACAGTCGGTCAATACCAAGACAACAACAGCCGGTCTACCTCTTATGGTCTGGTATTTTGAATATGGATTCTAAAAACATCTTATAGTCTGGTATTTAGAAATTACATGGGCCCGGGACAAAAGTCAGGTGGCGTAATACCTATATACATCTATGAATGAAATTATGAATGTATGATCTTTGTATATTTTGTCCATGCCTTATCATGTCATGATGATAGCTTCAAAGTTCTGAAATCTTCACCTGAAATGCCCTTGTTGTCCCCTGCGCGCTCGCCTTGTTTCCATGCTTGATCGTGCTCAAATGTTCACCCCTCTTGTCCATGCTAGGCCCTTCATTCTTAAGTAATAAAAGCACATTTGATTTAGGCAACATCATATTCTCATGAACATTGGAAATAGTTTCAACAAACAAAAGTACCTTCTAATTTAATTGGCGTGCGCGAGCTCTAGTAATTGGTCCAATTTGTGTAGTAGCAGAGGCTATGGGTGTAGTGTAATAGTGGTAGGGATGTTCTCATCAGAAGTCTGGCAGTGGATGGACGAGATCGGAGAGAAGAGAGAGAACATATACGAAGTAGAAGGGCAGGAGTAGGTGGTCGGATGCGAACCTTGGGCAGTGAAGAGGGGCGGCCTTCGATGTCGGCGCGTTCAATCGGTGACGACCTGTGGTAGGGAAGAATCAGAGGACCGACGGTAGGATCAGGCTCCGACGGCTGTGTGTGTGTGTGAGAGAGAGAGAGAGAGACAGAGAGAGAGAGAGAGGGGGGGGGGGGGGGGGGGTGGAGAGGAGAGTGTGGCGGCTAGGTTTATGGAATGGAGCAAAAAAGGGTAGTATAAAATGTGTGTATTAGTAGTGGAGTGTATAACTGAAGGCCACTAGCATGAGACTAACAGGGGGTGTGCTTCCGAGAAGCCGCACCACTAGTAAGTGGGGTCCCCAAAGCTGGCCCGACACCAATGACTAGTGGCGTGCCTCACAAAGCCCCACACAACTAGTAATAGTCACATTAGTGGCTTGCCCTATCAATAACACGCCAATTGTAACTTATGTTGGAGTTAGACTACCGGGCCCACACACCACTAATAATGTTCTATTGGTGGCGTATCAATTTTTTGCACGCCACTAGCATTTTGGGCAAATACCGTTGGCATGGCTCTCTTGAGGTGTGCTATTAATGCAGATTCTACATAAGGCTTTTTGCACGAGTGAAAGAAGAGCCCACAGATGCCACGACCATGGTGGTGATATAACATCACTTGATATCCGAATTCTTTTAAACAAGTGTTTTTTTTAGGGAAGACTATCATGGCTAGCTTTATTAATCACCAAACAAAGATACATCGTCTATGATTTTTCTAATTAGACAATCCAGAGGATCATCCAACCCAGTGGCGGAGCTAGCGAATTGCCAAAGCCTGGGCACGCCATAAGTGAAAGTTCATTTTCCTCTACCAAAAACCACAACGTCATGTATAGTATATGCACTAGTAAATACTAACTCATTAAACAGTAATCACACAATCAAACCTTTCGATGTAACGACAAAATTGCAATTTCCAATGTTCATCCATGTACACACAAGAGAATCAAGTCATAAATTACAGAGGGAGTACAAGATACATTTGTAAATTATATAAATTTCATTGAAATTAAACACATTGAAGAGAATGAACCATATAAATAATGTGCTAATTGGACCTAGACAAATGTCCTTTCCAAAACTTTATGACTTGAAACTGTTGAATGGTTGAATAGTAACCCCACAAAAAAATTGTTGAATAGTCCGCCCCCGAGGCCGGAGTAGCTAGGGCGCGGGAGCAAGCCAATGAGTCGATTGATTCAGCTTCTGTCAAGGACAATTCCTATTTGGCGCTGCAGGCGCCCGTTACAGTGCAATTTGCAAACGGGCGCCTGCAGCAGTCCAAGCTGGGCCGGCCCGTTGTACGTTTTTTTTTCTGGAAAAGATAAAAAAAAAGAAGCGCAAGGCAGGTTCGAACTCAAGACCACTCGGTCCAAGCAAACTGCAGTAACCACCAAGACAACACGACAAATTATACAATCTAGCTTCTTTCCACCTTTTTATTCTCTTCTGTCCGCAAAACTTTCCCTTTTTCTTTTATTTTTTACATTTTTCTTTTCCTTAAATGTGCGAGCATTTTTTCAAAAGAAAATTTCAAATTCCCCTGACTTTTTTTTCTAATTCATTTTTTTTCGAATTTGGTGAACTCTTTTTCGAATTCGGTGAACTTTTTTTAAATTTGGTGATTTTTTTGACTTCAATGAAATATTGTTCAAAATCAATGAACTTTTTTCAAATCTGATGAACTTTTTTCAAAACCGATGAACTTTTGTTTCAAATTTGATGAACTTTTTTCGAAATCGATGAACTTTTTCCAAATTGGATGAACTTTTTTTCAAATTCGATGAACTTTTTTCATAATCGATGAACTTTTTTCGAAAACGGTGAACTTTTTTTCCAATATGATGAACTTTTTAAAACATTGATGAAATTGTTTTCAAATTCATTAATTTTTTTCAATATTTGTGAACTTTTCTAAATACGTGAGCCTTTTCTTTTTTGAAAAAAAAATCGTAAACTTTTCTTTAATCTATGAACTTTTAGTTTTTGGAACCGCGCAACCCATTTTGTCCTTAATACATATCGAGGTACTAGTGTATGCAGGTACCAGGTAGCTCTAGTGGTTAGCTGAGTTCTTTTAGAAAGCGATGGCGTGAGTTCGAAACCTCGGCTCCCAAACTTTTTGTAGGATTTTTTGGCGCTGAAGGCGCGGAGTAGGAGCTCCCTCTGTCAAGTTGCACGAGCTGGACCGATTTTCCTTATGGAAAAATTTGACAACCAGCTATGGGGCTATGGCCCATGTTAGGAAACAGTAAGTAAGCGGTGGTTTGGATCTCAGGTTCACCCTAGTTGCACCGAGCAAGGCCCAAAAGGCAAGCAAATGTTCAAAACAGGCCCAGTAAGGTCAGTTCGTTCTTTTCCAGCGTATTCTTACGATTTTACAGCGTATTTAACCAGTTTTCTCGAATCTGACTGTTAGCAACCCACTACTCAGATACACTCAATCACTTAGGCAGTACAGGTTTGTGGTGGTTTTGACGTACATCGAGAGGATTGAGAGGAGCCAGAGGTAAAAGAAAGAGAGCCAGAAGAAGCCGCCGCCGCCAAGCCTGATCCTATGCGGATGGTCTGCTCGTTGCTTCCTCCCAGGTATAAGTAGCTGCAGCGCTTGAGGATTCCCAGCCGGGCCAGGCCCAAGTGATGTCCAGAGGCAAGCCCACATACACGTATGGGCTAGGGAAGGGCCCTGACATCCCCCCTTTCTTGAAATTCGGCTTGACCCCAAGCCGACTCCACCGAGAACCGCCCGGATCCCATTGCACTCGATGGTCCTTGACTGGCTCGACGTCACGGTGGTAGCCGAGGACATGGTAGACTTCAGTGAGATACTTGTAGTTGTGATCGTTGTCGGCACCGTTGTGGCCGAAGTCGTGGTAGTAGCGGCGGCCAATGGGGGCTTGCTCAAAGAATGTAGCCAGAACTGTGACACCCCTCCCTCGTTGAAATTTTTCTGGCTGCAACCTGGTGAGAACAACTGATGCCATGTAAAAATCACCGGGTTCCCATGGCACCTCCTTGCACTGCTTCCTACTAACCACGCACCAGGTATACCATTGTTATTTGGAAGGAGCAAGAATCCTCTAGCAGCAGTATGTAACCCCGGATCCTTTGAACAGAGTGCAGCACAGAAACAAGATGGAACACATTCAGCATGAATTGGGGCATCTAAGACTGGTATACGTTGGCAGCGTAGCACTCTTGCACACGAGGTCGGCTGATTGCAAATCTCTGGAACATTTTCCACAATAAATATATGAGCAGAACCACTTGAAAACCATTGCCGTTGTGAACCTGTGACTAGGACATGCCAAGAAATTCCATTGATATGTCGGTCAGGCAAAAACAAAGACTGAATCACCTCTGATTTTGTTGTGTTGCAGCAGAACATACTGGTTAATAACCGTGCGATAAGCACTTCCTTGCCCCCAAATATCATGCTGTCATGTGAATAAATTCCACTCCTCTCAAATTCTTCTTTTCGCAAAAAATGCCAATTCATTGATATATCCATACGCATCATAGTGCCCTGCACTGCTTCACGACCACCACTGATTTGGGTAACACTTCCCAGGCTAGTACGTCTTCCATACTCATACTGACGCATTTGATCTAAAATACTAGTACGAGGACTATGCAGTATAAGGTTCAACTCCAGACTGCCCCAATATACCAATATTGACCACTGATGATGAGACCTCCCTTCCATGAAGGATGGCGCTTGCCTGACCAATAACTTCCAGCCTCTGTAACACTCCCAGGATGGCCATGGAAGCGGTCGCAAATTTATTCTGCTGCACATGTTCTCAACAGGAGGACCAATTAGTGAAGATGCGAACCAGCCGGGAGTGAAGCTCAGCTCATCTGGAAGACGGGATGGTGTAGGCAGCGGCCGCACCCATCGATGCGCAGTTTGGAACAGGATTGACGCTGCCCATCGTGTCCACGACGACGGAATGGAGTTGGTGTCAATGTAGTCATCAGGTGGGTCACCGGTAAGTAATGCTGACCGCACCTGCACAGCTTGGCAATTGCATGAAAACGATGGCCATGGTGGCTTCAGTTGGATTGTCTTTTGACTGAACTTGAACAGTGATCGTGGCTTTGGTTGGCTCTCACAATCGGTGCCAGGTATGTCATAACCTTGTAGCTCAGTTGAAACAGACAACCTCCATTCTGCAGCACTCGAGTTCACATTCTCCATTAATTGCAGTATCATCTGACGAGGAACAGAAATGACTCTTAAGATCATATGGATGCAACAAACAACCTTCTCAGAATGGCGTGGTTTCTGTTGCTCAGTTTGCAGATACCTCCATGATTCTCTTGGGAAATTAAGAACACCAGAAAAATGCTTCATCACATAAGTAACTTGCTGCCCTGCATACTTCAGATGCACATCTGCCTGAAAGCAATCAAAAGACGACCATGGTCTTGCCCTGAACATGCGCCCCTTTTGACTGATCAACACTCGCAAAGGTGGAGGCCATAGCTCATAATCCAGATTAGCAAAAGGTAGTATTACCAAGCACCGTGTCATTGTCTTCAGACAAATAGTAAACAACCACTGTATTTTTACAATCTGAGGAAAGCACTGACTGGACTCCTCAATTACACGGGTAATAGGCCATTGTGTATTAGCAGTAATAAACACTCTGGTCATCCGATTGCTATGCTTGAGCAAATAACCACCTGGATTCCAAGGGAATAATGACAATGTGCAATCTGAATCAAACTGCCCCGATGAACATAACTCACTGAAATTAGCTCCTACTAGTGGTGGCCATGTTAGACACGGTTCAGACCTCATATGCTCCTCAAATACCAACTGGGCATCGAACGAAACAAAACATGGGTCTCGGGGACTGAAATGTTCATACCAAGTTGATGGGTTCAGGACGAGTGTAAGTACCGTCAGCTTTGCATCATCTTTGTGCTCCTTCACATCAGAAGCAGCATCTTCAGGCTTGTCAAACGGCATTGGCTCGAACACTTGATGTACATCCTTGTGCCTGGATGGCAGTGAATATTCAGGGGTGCCGGAGTTGGAGCTGGGCCACACCGGCGACCCAGTGAATGCAGACGCGGTGGGAGCGTTGACATCGATGGCGACAACACCTTGGCCTGTGCCACACACCTCCAGGGACACGATCTCAGGGGAGATTTCGATGGGGGTCACCGTATGCGTGAGCTCCGCAATGGCATCGTCCGGGACGAGTCCCAAACCCTCATTGAGGATGTCGGTTGTGGTGACCTGGTGCAAGCGTTCCGTCGAATAGGTGACGTGCGCCATCGCGATGCAGGCAGGGGGCGCGTCGTGGATGACCTCGAGGACCTCCTGGGACTTGGTGGTGGAGGAGACGCCGGGGAAGACGGCGAGCTCGGTGACGACTTCTAGAATTGCCGCCACAGATGTGTACTCGTCCGTGCCCGCGACCGGGACGTGGCAATCGCTGTCGAGGGAAGACTTGGGGGATGTATTGTGGACGTGAGGCGGCGTGCTGGTGCTGGCCGCCGCAGGGATGCTGACGGCCCCGACGGACTCTTCGTCGTGACCAGAGATGGCCACGGTGGAGTTGTTGAGGTCGACCACGGGCTCGGGGCCGAACGCAGCGGCGGTGTCGCGGTTTTCCTTGACAACGGTTGGTGAAGGAGAAGACAGGGCCGGCAGCACGTCGAGTGTAGCGTACCACATCTGCAGGCGACAACACCGATAGTAGATGCAGCGGCCATCCCAGTATGCGAACGCGTGAGCCGCTGCGTGCGCCGAATTGAATCGGACATCCGCCGCTACACAAGGCTCTCCATCCTCCGATTTTGTTTGGGGATACACCACCAACTGCTCTACACCAAAGGGAGCGAAGAGGGAATACAATACATCAGCAGTGATAGGGTAAATCGCTTGCTCCACGACCAAGCTGAGAACCTGATCTGAGGACATTAGGTGGCTAAACATTTGATCGAACAGGTTGAAGGTGGTGATTGAGGAAAAAAAAATTGAGGCAGGAAGGATGGTGGACTGGCTCTAAATACCAGATGTTAGCAACCCACTACTCAGATACACTCAATCACTTAGGCAGTACAGGTTTGTGGTGGTTTTGACGTACATTGAGAGGATTGAGAGGAGCCAGAGGTAGAAGAAAGAGAGCCAGAAGAAGCCGCCGCCGCCAAGCCTGATCCTACGCGGATGGTCTGCTCGTTGCTTCCTCCCAGGTATAAGTAGCTGCAGCGCTTGAGGATTCCCAGCCGGGCCAGGCCCAAGTGATGTCCAGAGGCAAGCCCACATACACGTATGGGCTAGGGAAGGGCCCTGACACTGACAGCTTGAACACATCGCCCGAGTTCTGATAAGCGGCGCCGTCGAGCCCGGGCACGTGGCCAGGGTGCCCTGACGGTAAAATCGCCCCTGATCCAAGCAGGAATTAGAGAACTTTTTGCAATAACTAAACTTAGAGATTTGCTGATCTATTACAATGCTTAAACTTGGCCTTCCCAATTATTGCACCAATATCAATGCACTCCGCAAAAAGAGCTACTGCCACGTCCCACCACCTTATCTGTCCATTAGAAAAGTTGATGACGTCTCGCGAGTCCGACTCAGCCTCCACCCGGTGAAATCCCATACTATTAGCAAAAACTAGACCATCTCTCATGGCTAGAGCTTCAGTGGTAACCATGTCTGCTGCAATGGTTATAAACATACATTGGGCTGCCAAGAAAGTTCCTTTTCCATCTCTTAAAACAGTTGCAGTTGCTCCAACGCCCTCATTTGGATAACTAGTATGTATGCACGTGCAACGCACGTTTTAACATTATTATGGAGTGGTTTTTGGTTTAAAAAAAATAGACTTGCCAATAGATTCAAGGCAAAATGAAAATATCGTTTATGTACGGATGCAGAAAGAAAATACATTACAAAAAAGTTGGAGTTAATATATGTAATCCCCGTAATTTGTTAAGAAAGAAAATAATTCATAAAATTGCTTGCCGAAATGTTTTATATTGTGGGATGGAGAGAGTATAACTTTACTGTATATTTCCTCTCTGAAAACAACTTTTCATGGGCTCAACACGTCCTCAAACTGCAACATGGGCCAAGAGGAATCAATATGGGCCACTTATTTTGAGAAGGATGAGGCGATTGTTCTGGAACATTGTGGATGGAGCAGCGATGTACTGTTCATTGCGAATCCCACTCTTTTCAGCCGTTGGATTTAGCACACGAATGGCTAGGATTGATGATCATGCCCAATTCAAAACTGGTACACTATAAGTAGTATAGATATGACGCATCCACATTTAACTTGATGAACTTTGGCTCTGGTTTACACCACCGCTGTACAGAATTATCTAACTTCTTGGCACAACATTTCTGGAAATTATTAGCAATAGCCAGGACTGACATGGACCATCTTGCTGGTGGGAGGCATGGTTCATTGTGACTAATTCTGCGGCGCGTCCACCATAGGTACCAACAGCCGACAGTAATAATTTGTTTGAGGTCTAAATCAGGCATTAGTTGACAAGGTGATTCCGTCTGCAGCAAAAAAATGCTCAAAGAACACTGAACCAGAACGGTCCAGCGCGAGACCCACTGATATAATATCAATTATTCCCAACCTCCGCCATAGTTGCTGTGCCTGAGAAAATTGGAAAAAACAGATGCCTAATATCTTCACTATGCTGATGGCAAATGGGACAAGCTCCTATTGACCCAACAGGACGGTTAGCGAGAATACCTTTTAAAGGGATAATTTCATGGAGCAGGTGCCAACAATAAAATTGAAACTTTACATGAGATCACAAGTTTCCATAGGACACTCCATATCGCCGGCGAGTTGGAACTTCCTGGGGTCCTTGTAGTGTTTACATGCCCTCTATAAGTATGTAACCACTGAATATGGTACGCTGACCTGACTGTAAAAAGACCTTTTGTTTCCGAATGCCAAGCTATGAAATCATCAAACGCATTGTTGTTCAAAGGAATTTGAAGGATCCTGCAAACGTCCATCGGATTAAAAATCGATCTGATCAACTCTTCATCCCATATCTTCCCACGTTTGGATCAATGAGATCACTTACACTTGTCAACAGTGTATGACCATGGGGTATAATAATAGGGAGCGCCTAGAACTCATCTAGATGAGATATAATTTGGTCTCATTCACTTTTGTTGTTTGGAGCCCGTTTCGTTGGTAGGCCTGGTTGTTTGTTGTATTCTTCTTTGAGTTTGTCTATGGACTTGGGCTAGTTGAGTTTCTACGGTTCAGTTGAATGTTATTGGTTGTTCTAAAAAAACAAACAAAAGGACTTAGTGGATGGCATCTGTGGTAACTACTAGTATCGAGAAATAAGAATGACGGGGATCCTCCCGGCTCCTCAGCCGTTTGGATCCCTGGCCGTTGGATCCGGTTGTTTGATCGGATCTGGACCGTCGGATCGACCCCTGGAACGACCTCGCTCGTCGGATCGAAGATGGGCTCCTGTAGGAATGAATAGTTACCTCCCGCTGTAAAAATCTCGTGCCACCGCGCCGTGCCACCGCCTGTAATTTTCACACCCTGCCGAGGGTATATGTGGTATTTCGTGTGCTAGGCCCTTGTGTGGCAGGCGATGGGTGGCTATGGAACGGATGGGGCCGTCTCCTTCTCTCCACTTCGCCATTGGGTGAAAAACCTAGCCGGCACTCCCCCTTCTTCGTTCCCTGCAGCCATTGCCGCCGATGCGCTCCCTCGCCCTCTCCTCCCTTCCTCTCCCGACACCAAGCATGCCGCCGTCGCTGCTCTCCCATCAGGCGCCATCGGCAGTGTAGGACGCCGCTCGCGTCGGGGGATTCGGCAGGAGGAGGAGGAGGGCCAGCGGATCCAGGCTGGCACTCTGCTGCTCGCGTCAGCCGCCGCCGACGACGCGAGGAGGGAGACCGTGGATGGAGATCACGCGGGCGCGGTCTGCCGCCGCCGTGGTCTGCTCCAAGGAGCACCAGAGGATCTGCGCCGACTGGTTCGCCCTCGCCGACCCAGGTGCGTGTTTGCTTCGCGGTTCCCACCACCAGCGCCCTAGAAACCGAGGAGGAGTCAGAGCGTCCGCCTGCTCACGCTCAGGGTGCGCCCCGCCTCAAGTGTGCAGGATCTGGAGTTGCGGTGCTCGCCTCGCCTGAAGTGCGTGTGGACGTCACCGGGAGGACCGTCAGCTGCAGCTCGCACAACGACTCTGCCTCGAGGCGTTGCCATCTACTGGAGGAGCATCAGGCCGTCGTCCTAGCTTTCGTGCATCTCCGGAAAGAAGACAACCCGAGCTGAGTCTCTCCGATCTGCGGTGGGTGCCCTTTCCACTTCCCCCATTTCCACTGTCTCTCTTCGGATTTATCTGTTCATCTGCTCCAGATTCGATTAGATATGTCTATCTGTTCATTTGCAGGGGGAGTTGGATCCCAATGGCAGGGTTGCAGTCCTCTAGATCTGCAGGGAAGAAGAAGAAGATGGGACTCATACATGCCTCTCTCTGGTGGTGAACACTCTTCCCTGGAATTTAATATCTGCCCATCCCTGCATCGTTGCTATGTGTCTGCTTTGTTTAAGTGCATACCGTGTTCGGTTCTACCTGCTGCAAGGAGAAGTTAATTTCTGTAATATTTATGCTCCATTGCCTACTGATTAGTGTGTTCTTTTTTCTTCTGAAATTTAGCTGCAGTCACTAATCACTTGCTCGTACATTATGTTACCACTCGTGAGTCATGGTTATCTGACTTGCTTATGCAATATATCTCTATCATTGATAGATATATGAGTGATTCATGTGGAATATTTTTTTGCTACGTTGTCTGAGACATGTAATCGATAATACTTTTCAGATTAAATGTTCATGTTGTTGTGAGTTTTGGAAATGTTTAAGCATTCCACAGTTTCCCCATTGATATGTACACTCTTTCATTATTTCAGAAATCATGTGATGACATGGACGTGATGGGGTAAACTGCTGAAACTCATGGGGCCATACAGCAAGTTGACATAAATCCTGAAAATGTTCTCAGCCTATTTAAAAAATACATTATCCATTGAGGGACTAACTGGGATATCATTTTGTTCCTAGATATTTAGACAAGTCAATTGCCAAGCTACAGATGGGGCTGGTAGTGTGGCGCAACAAGCGCGAGCTGCTTGAGAGTGCAGATAGGCATGAGGCGTGGAAGGAAAAAGGCTTTAGTAGCATGAAGACCTGGATGCCTCAAGGTTCATACTTTGCAATGCTATTTGATTGTTTCCTTTTGTTGGCCTAGCTATTGCTTTCTGAATTTATATTTCTTAGTTAGAACGGATGCAGACGATTTCACAGATTGTTTAGGATATATAAAGAACCCTAAAGCCTGCAACTAGCAAGGAATATACGGACAAATGTGCAAGTACATTATTAAAGAATTGAATCGGATCATCTATCATCATAGCAAATAGAATCAAACCGATTATGATTATATATCATCATAATAACTAGAATAATTGAATAGGGTTGTTAATCATATGCAACCATTTTTGCTTCTTCCCATTTTGCATCGCCGTGTTTATTTCCGTGTTTATCGTCCGTGTTTATTTCCAGACGAAATCTAACCATGTGAGTTAAATGGGCAGCCCTACGAGTGTTTGTTGTTGTTTTTTCCACTGTACTTTTAAAATGCAACATGACAATAGCCAATGTTATACCTAAATTATGTATTTTATGAACCTATTAGATTTGGGAGGGCACCCTCCTTGCAAAATCATCATAGTTTATGGAGCTAAGATTTGAGTTGTCAATTAGGCTTTTGACATATAGGTAATCTGGTTAGCCTCGCAATGCTATATTCGTTTTAGATTTTTTTTGATGTATGAGGTTCATTGAGTTGTTCATTTTGGATGTTCCCTTATGTGGCCAATAAGTCAAATTGTTCACTCTATTTGTGTGATGGAGTATTAGTTGGCCTGCTGTTTTCATGTATACGAGATGCACGTAAACTGAAGATTTTCTTTTTACTTAAGAACTAAAGCAATTATTTTAACTAGCCCAAAGAGAAATTTCTTTGCACATATTGTTTTGTTTACATGTATATGAGAGACACGTTCATGCCTAATGCCTGAAACATATGAACTGAGAGCCGTTCTTTTTTTCCTGGACATGTTGATATCTATCTCCTTTGGTATGGCATCTCCTTTTATATTATTTAACGAAATTCTTTGCTACCAGTGAAATATCACGTATAGCTCAAATGGATATATATTATTTGCAGGCTTTGGGGTTCTTTATCTCCTTTAGGCATGATTAATCATGATTTGCTTAATTAAATGGCGTGTTAGCCTACATAGTTTTAAGCCTCATTCATGTTCTTGAGTTCTGCTTCTACTTTTGCAGGCTTTGGAGTTTCCTCAGATAATAATCCAGAAAATAATTACCAGGAACTTTAACATAGTACAAGTACAACTTGGCAGTTCACCCTCCTCGGCTCCCTCTCGGGTATGCATCACATATTCTCATATATTTTTGCATCCCTGTATATCATGTGTCATAGTACAAGTTAAATGAAACCATTCATTGACTTCTTCTTGTGTTAAGACAAACCATTTGGATCCAGTTCGAAACTAATTTGGCTATTTTGGCAACAACTCTGAGCAGGGAAATGGATGAAACTGTTTCATTTGTCCAAATTTTCAGCGCGCATGCCATGGTTAGGATGAGATACCTCACCTGAATGTTGTTATGGACAAACATTTAAGAGAAACTTAAGTAGTTAGAGAAACTTTTTATGCCCTTGAATAGGGCTCTACCTGGCATTGTGTTGTCCATTTAAATGAATGTTATGCATTATTAGTTTTTGGATAAATTTCAGTACAATTCCATTAGAATCATTCATCAGATGTGATGCTCATAGGTGCATTAGTCTGTTGCATATCATGGACACTGAATAACATTATCCCAAGGCTCTCTCTGGTTGTATTATGTTCTGCTGCACAGCGTACACTGAATCATGTGATAGTTTAGTTATTTAGTATTTTTTAAGGTGGTTGTGGAGCAAGCTTGCTGTTACTATTCCAAGATTAAAGTTATCAAGTACTCCCTCCGTTTCTAAATATAAGCCCTTTTAGAGATCTCAATAGGGACTACATACGTATATAGACGTGTTTTAGAGTGTAGATTCACTCATTTTGCTATGTATGTAGTCCATATTGAAATCTCTTAAAGGCCTTATATTTAGGAACGTAGGGAGTAATATACTAAGACAACATTTGGAATCCACTCTGCATCCAAACAGAGGTCATGGTGTAATGTTTGGCTCTTATTTTCCAACTAAGGTTTTGTTTACTCTGTAATGTCGCTCAAATATTAAAATATGTATGCATGTGCTGATTAGTGACAAAAAATGTTTGAACACATGTATTTAATTGCAAGAGTTAAGCCCATGGATAATGTATTCGACCCTAAGAAGGGATTTTTTTGGTGCCTTCAAATTTCTGAGTAATATATTTAAGTTGGCATATACTGCCATAAAAATTGCCATGAGAAAGGTGTTTCTTTTATTTTCATTATGGTCGATAATTTAACTGGTTGACAATCCCAAATATTTTTGAACGGTGAAGTGCTCTTAACAATCAACAAGTCAGCCATGGAATTTAAATTTTCTTAAATGTTATTGAATGGTCAGCCATGAACCTTAAACTTTAAAGTTTCTCTGTTTTTTCTATTTCTTGTTTTGGGTTTCTTTGTCATCATGGTGACCGGTGTGTCGAAAGCATCTTTTTTCCTTCTGCTATATGCTGATATGCTATCATACTGAGAACATGTTTTTCCATCACTAAAGTATTGCAACTTCTTATATGTCTGTGTGTAGTACAAAATTTTAGAACCAGTTAAGCTCTGGATAAACAAGGTTGGCCCGTACAATAATCCTCAGGAAACATACAACTATTACAGCCTTCCGTTTGTCAACCGGCTTCTTATATGTTTGAAGCAATTCTGATTTGAGCTATCGCCATGTTCATATCGTTCTGATTTTTTGTTGCTGGCAAGATCATCCAATGGGGCCAACCACCAACACCATGCTCCTCCAAAGGTAAGCCCACTTCGTGATGCCTACCTGGCTACCTATTATTTTTATGCTCCATGCCGTAGATGATCTGCCACCTTCCCACGTGTTCGGGCTAACGAAGTAACCTCCAGAATGAATAGTGATATCTGTAGACATAGGTCATTGGCTATATTTGTCAGTACTATCATTCTACTAACTTATGTAGCCACTAATGTGGTTCTTTGTTGCTTAATTGCAGGCATTCGATTCAGTCAAAGGCAACATGAAGGTTCCTTAAGTTGATTGGTTTCTTTTTCTGCATTCCTTTTTCTTTGGTCTCATTTGGCATTCCTCCTTCATGATTATTATGTTGTACCATTTGGGTTGTTAGATGCTTCACCTCGGCAGCATGGTTAGATTCCTTGCTTTCTCCATGTGAATTTTTCCAAAATACTTCTCTATTTAAGGAACCATTTTTGCTCATCGATGTTGCATCAACCAATGCTTAGTACCTAATAGAACTAAAAGTCGGTTACCCGGTCAACACACCTTATTAAAATTATGGATGGACAATCTGGGGCCATCTAGAGTTGAATTTGGTTCATTGATTAATGTAGAAAGACAACAGTCAAAGTGATCTTTTCCCAAGGTAATTACCATCAACAGGTGTTTACAACGCAGGGAGGAGCCGGGTGACAAGGCAGTCAGACCAAACTCTGTCTATCCATATACATGTAGTCTGTTGTTATGCCATGGACGACTGACATACACGGCGTCATCTATAACTGCTTCCATTGCTTCCTCGGCCTCCATGTCAGCCCCCATGCTTCACTACTATTAGGTACCTTTCCCTCCATGAGGTCTTATGATGCCAAGCAGCTAGATTTTTTTTGTGGGTTCAAGCAACATGATTTTCTAATAGGTTGTTTGTAGACAGTAGGAGTTGAAGTTTCTCTTCCTCTAATGGGTAGATTTTGCATGTTATCTCATTTAATTTGAAATGATTCAGTGCACAACCTTACAGAGTGATATCTTATATTTTGTTTGCATTAGCACGGTTAGAACTTTCTGGGTAACACGCAATGCTTTCTATATACATTGTTGCATTTTATCCATTTTGATGTGTGGCTTGGAAGTTGCATTTTGACATGTGGCACTCTATTTCTTATCCTGAATATTCATATATGCATTTATTTTTGGTTTGTTTTTTGCTTCTGACAAAAGGGGGAATGATTTTAACTTCTATTTCTACTATAAAAGTAAAAAAATGCACAGAATGATAGCGGGTGAGAATATAAAGCT
The DNA here is from genome assembly GCA_011799875.1 of Thinopyrum elongatum. Classification (NCBI taxonomy): domain Eukaryota; kingdom Viridiplantae; phylum Streptophyta; class Magnoliopsida; order Poales; family Poaceae; genus Thinopyrum; species Thinopyrum elongatum. The sequence continues at coordinate 537,528,912 of CM022301.1, read as the reverse complement.
GGGTGCGAATATAAAGTTTAAGGATTAGTCCTTATATTTTGTTTTATCCTGGATATTCATATATGCATTACTTTTTGAAAGCTGGGTGCGAATATAAAGTTTAAGGATTAGTCCTCATAATCATTTGCATTCCTTTCCAAATTATCCATATGTCTGAGGAATCGTTGGATTCAATTTTTTCTTCGTCTTGTACTAAACACATCCATCCAACTTTAGATTCTAAATCTGGTCTGCATAATAATGGGACTTAAAATAGTGGTCCTGCGGTTAAATTATGATGTCCACTATTATTGATGCCTTCACCTTGATACATTATTGCAGGAAGAGCAAATTGCATACTTTATGAACTAATTGTCTCGATTATATGGTTGGCGAGTACCGACTAATTTGCTCAGTCAAGCAGTTTACTCTTTCAGCAGTTTTGTACCATTTGATTTAGAAGGTGGCTCTCTCTCATCTACTGAAGAACACTCACTGCACTTCTATAGGCTAATAAGGTATGTTCCTGTTTTCAGAAGAAAAAAATTGTATCTCATGTATGTTGGTTCTCTTGCTTTTTTTCCATGTTTCTGTTGTCTTAAGAATTGTTAATGCACATGCACTTAGGGTGAATGCAATAGCTCAAGAAACTGAATCCTCGGAGGGATCGCAACATTGGTATAGAATGATAATTTGTTCTTCATGAACGTTGTAAACATTATGCCTTAGTTCTATGTGATATGTTGTTGTTTTCTAAGGTAGCCTGCTATCGTTGATGCAAGTAGCAACTACAAACAGTCCCTGTGTGAAACCTTTTTTTTGGCAGTGTTAATTTATTATATGCACAAGACAGTAGCTTTATTTAGTATATGGTCTTCTAAGTTCTAACCGTGACTTGGTTTCTTAGAAAAGTGAACCTCACAAATAAGTTAAAACTGATGATCGTTTCTGGAACATAGGTATACAATCACAAGCCCTTCGCATTATGTCAGGTGATCCACCTTAACCCTCTTAGAGATAAAAATACCATTTCGTTCTGAGAATATCTTCAGACGACAGAATGTTGTTTTCTATTTTGCGAAGAGAATAATGATCTGATTGAACGGGAAATAAGTGATAACTGGAGATCCTTTGGTTGACTACATGATTTGGATCTTAAGAGTATACAGTATGTGAATAAGACAAGACAGTGGTAAGAGATGCATCAAAGCCTGAATAATTTGGTATCTTTGCACCTTTAGTACTCCTACTGCTTTTCAACGGATGCGTACTAAATGGCTCCACACAAGCGAAACCAGCTGAAACTACACATGCTGAGAAAACAAGCTCAAGTATAAGAGTACAAGTAGTAATCTAAATGCTCTTATATTTCTTTACGGAGAGAGTAACATCTATTTGTCCTAAGCATTTTGCTAAATGACTGCATGGCATTAATTGCAATGTTTTTTTAGGCATCTCAGCTTTTGCGGGTAAAAGGATCAATGTACCGGTTGACGTTGGGGATCATCTGCCTGTACACCAACTATCTCATGATTTGTTTTACCGCTGACTACCATGACATGGTCTAAAGACTAAGCTTTGAGGATTTTGTAGAATTGGCTTGTGTTAAGCATTTGTACTGTGATTTGAAACTACTAATGTGGTTCATACTAAAACATTAATATCATGTATGATTTAGTTCTTTGTTCATTTAGTTCTCTGTTCCATATGTGATCTGCTTCCTCCTGCTTTCCTTTCAAGAAGTATTATTTTCATTTTGATATAGGGCCTTTAAGATAGGATTCCATAATTGTTCATGTTCATTCCATATACTAATATATGATGTTTTATATTTTGTACTGCGTTATGAACTTGCTATAGCTGTGACAGGACTGAAACAGATGGAAGTTTCTTCTTCACTTTATTTTTATCCTATATGAATTCATATGATAAACATGGATTCCTAATGACTTGGCATTACCTGATTGACTAAAACGTTGGGACCGGCACCCTCGCGCCAAGGCGCGATCCCGATCTAGTTAAAATGTTATTGCCAGACTCAAGACGTTGCGCTGAATAGATCCGTACTCCTTTGCCAGACTCGGTGGGTGGCATATGTGGTAACTACTACTAATATTAAAGTTTCTGTTAAGAAAATTGATTAACAATATGATTTGTTTCTTACTGCATAAAAACAATTTTATTTTAACCTTTTGTGTGTGTATTCCCTTGTAGTTGGGCAGCACAGAAAAGTTTGACTAGTGTTATAGGCCTGAAAAATATATTTTTAAAAGTCTACAAGTCAAAAATATAACGGTGCTTGTGAATAGTTGATTTTTTTATTTTAAAAAGGAAAATGTTCTGTTCAACGACAATTGCGTGCATGTTGTAGCGCTGGCAGTTGCACATCGATTGCTTCACAAAGCCTTGCACTTGACGCATGCGTGCGCGAGTATTAGAAAATTATTTTCAAAAGAATAAAAAGGTTATAAAGTCTGGTTCGCATCAGTTGCACTCGTATTATGTCGCTTGCAATTGTGGATGGGCTGTGTCGTTGCATGTATAGAGGTGGACATAAAACTGGTTGATATCCATCCCCCAACTGCAGCCACGTGTGTGCCCTTGCAGTTGCAGACAGTTAAAACGCCTGCAATTGCATGTCTAGTGATGGACATGCAGCTGGCTCGACAACCCCCTCCCGCCCCAGTGACAGTCGGTTTATGCCCATTTAGTTGCAGTCTCGTTACCATGCTTACAATTGCGTGTCTAGTGGTGGACTTGCAACCGGCATCGACAACTCTCCATTCGACCCCAGTTGCAGCCGCTTTTGTGCAAGTAGTGATGGATATGCAACTGGCTTGACAACTTTGAACCCAACCAAGTTGCAGTGATGTGCGTGCCCCTGCAGTTGCAGTCGGGTTACAACACTTGCAGTTGCATGTCTAGTGATGTACATGCAACTTGCTTGACAACCCCTCCCCCCTCCGACCCAGTTGCAGTTGCTTTGTGCTCATGCAGTTGCGGCCGGGGTACAACGCTTGCAGTTGCATGTCTAGGGGTGGACATGCAACTAGCCCCGACAACTCCCCTCCCGGTCCCCAATTGCAGTCGCTTTGTACCATGCAGTTGCACTTGGGTTATAGTGCTTGCAGTTGCATGTCTAGTGAAAAACAATGCAGTTGTGATCCCATTTAAAAACTCGTAGTTGCGACCCCATTTGAAAACTTGTAGCGACCCCATTAACAGATGCAGTTGCGACCATCAAAACTTGCAGTTACAACCACATTTGTAAACATATAGTTGCGACCATTGAAAACTTGCAGTTGTGACCCCCTTAAAAACATGCAGTTGCGACCCCATTTGAAAACTTGTAATTGCAACTCCATTTGAAGAATTGCAGTTGCAACCCGACTTGAAGACTTGCAGTTGCGACCTAACTTGAATATTTGCAGTTGCGACTCAACTTGAAAACTTGCAGTTGCGACCGCGTTTAGAAACTTGTAGTTGCGATCACATTTATAAACTTGCAGTTGCGACCCATTTTGATAATTTGCAGTTGCGATCCATTTTAAATCTTACAGTTGCGACCCCTTCTGAAAACATATAGTTGTGACCCCATTTAAAAACTTGCTGCTACAACCCCATTTAAAAACTTGTAGTTAGAAGCCGAGCTGAAAGCTTTGGCTACATGAAAATTGTGGCTACAAAAACTCCCAAAAAGCATTTCGACCCAAAAGGGAGGCTTGACAATTGATGTTACTTGCAAAAAACAAAAGAAAAGAGCGAGAAATAAGCACCAAATAACTCTTACAATTAATAGGTTGACAGTTGCTTGCAAAAAGGTACAAAACAAAAATATTTTTTTAGAAAAATGAAAGAAGAGAAACAAGAAGAAAATAAAAAATAAAAAATGGTTACATAAGAAAAAGAAAAAAAGAAAAAGGGAAAAGAAGACATCATAATAAAAAATGAAGTATATGTAGCAACTGCGATGAACATTTCGTTTGGCTAATAATTTCTTCTAGACAGACGTTTAGCTAATAGATGGATCAGCCCACCCATTTCATCTCTTCACAAATGAAGGAAAAAAGGAACACGGCTCAGCCAGGAAAAAACCCGATGTGCGTGTACACTGTAAACAAACTAGAAAAGAAAAATGCCCATAATAACAGCGACGCGTGCTCCTAGCCAACACCCTGGAAAAGAAACAAAACAGGCCACGCCCACCTCGCCTGCACAGTTTGCGCGCGTCATTTCAGCCATCCTATACGAATCTCTGCACACCTTGATCGAACGGTTTAGATCGTGAATGAGACCAAATTGTGTCTTAGCTAGTTGAGTTTAAGCAATTCCGATAATAATAATCTTCTTATCTGGACTAGAAGGGATCCAAGGAACACTCCAGATATTAACCTCCTCTCCTGATCCAATTCTCCAAATATAGCCTCTTTTAAATACTTCTAATCCATTCATAATGCTTTGCCACGTAAATGATGAGCCATTCTTCAAACTTGCTTGTAGAAGGCTATTATTTGGGAAATATTTGCCTTCAGTATCTTTGCACACAATGACTCCGGATTTGTAATAATTCTCCAACATTGCTTGGCTAGCATTGCCAAGTTAAAAGAACAAAGTTTTCACCAAGCATACGAATGCATCTTTTTGTGTTCCTCATCATCTCCCCACCAAAATTGGGCAATAATACCAGTGATCTCCTTACATATGCCTTTAGGAATGCAGAACACAGACATAGCAAAAACAGGAATAGCCTGTGCCACAACTTTAAGTAGAATCTCCTTAGCCCTATAGACAACTGGTTTTCCATCCATTGGATTTGTTGTCTAATTCTGTCACAGAAGTGTCTGGAGCAATCACTCCTGTCTGCCCCAACTAATGCAGGCAATCCCAAATATTTATCACAAAGTGCCTTAGTATCAATATTTAACTCTTGACAAATTTCAGATCTTGTGAGGACACCTGTATTAGGATTGAAGTAAATGGTTGATTTTGCCAAGTTGACCATCTGACCCGAACTCCCGCAGTAGGTATCTAGAACTTGCTGTAAGGAAGCTGCATTTAAAACATATGCTTTCATGAGAATTAGAGAATCATCAGCGAATAAAAGCTGTGATACTAAGAGCATCTCCAATAGATGATGTATATTTTGGTGGTCCAAATCGGTGATGGTCCAAATTTGGAGCACCAAAAAGTGCTTTTTACATCTTCGAAAAAGGCTCAACTCCAATAGATGGTCCAAAACGGAGATGTAAATAAAAGAGCAACTTCAATAGATGGTCCAAAACGAAGATGTAAACCGGTCGGTGGCCGCGCGGCTGCTGTTCAGCCACTGTACGGCCGGCGGTGGCGGTGGCGGAGGTGGAGGAATGGCTCCTTGGCTACTAAAGAACACCGCGGGCCGTGGCTGCGAGTCGGTGGCCCGAGCCGCCACGCCTGCCTTCGAGATTTTAGCCGGCTGATCCGGACTTTCGGCCGGGTTCCGGCCGTGATTCGCCGGCCGTTTGCCTCTGCCTCGTGCCTTCGTCGCCTTCATAGGAACGGTCGGCGTGGTGGCGACCGGCCGGGGCAGCGGGCGGGGGGCGGTGGCATGGACGCGGCGGCGGAGGGTGTGGCGCCCCGCCTGATTACCACTGTAGCCAGACGGTCGCCACACATACCAGCCTAGGAAATCACTCTGGCATGCGCGTTTACAACAAGTATCATGAACACATGCAGTTCTATTAATGGGTATATAAGTCTTACATGAGATAGATTACAGAGGTGATGGCAGCGGAAAAGCTCTATCTAAGGCAGCAAGGTCTTGGTGCGGCTCCAATCCACAGGGATCTGATAGGGTTACTCTCCTAGCCCACGAACGCTCCGGCTCCTCGACGACAGATCCTTACGTGAACCTGGCCACATTGAAGGCCGCTGAGTACTTTTGAATGCACTTGCAAGCAAACCAAACCAACATATACACCAAGCAAAGTATTCCATGGCATCCAGGCATGTGTTTGTTATTAGAGTAACATTAATTATCATGGCATAGCATAATATACCTATCTAGCTAGATTAACCATCAAGTCATAACAGGTTTATTCAGCAAGATAACTACTAAGGTAGAATACAGTAAAGTAAAGCACATCAAGTAAATAATCCAAACTCCGAATAATATCATGATCGAATCTGAATCTGATCCAAACCAATCCAAGTCTTTTGGTCATCCGACCATCTCTTCCATAGCCATCCCATGGCTAACATACCATATTCCTGACAATATCTGATGTCTGTGCAAGACGAGTTCGTCCATCATTATTACCAGTATTACGGTTGACCACCTAGTGAGGTCTGGACGGGCTGTCCAATTCCGTGGATACGGCTATTCGAATAGATTTTACACTCTGCAAAGGTTGCGCACTTTACCCACACTATGGAGCACTGACCTCGTGATCCCATTCGGGTGGACCAGTGTTGCTCCAACGAAACCTGCCTGACCCGTGACTCTCCCATCGTACCACCGGCAATCATCCTCCCCCAGAGTCAAGCCCTGGGTGGCCCCTGTGTCACCCCGTGACACCTGCCACCGTCGTGGCCAAACTAAACTGTCCCAAACGGGGACCGCACGCAAACAACCAAACTGGGCTCACAGGATTATCGCCGCCTACCTGATCAGGGTAGCGCGCACGCATAACCCTCCCTGCATGGAGGTACCGGTGGAAGAGCACGGAGACAGACCAAGTCAAGGCCGTCCCATACCGGCAAATGTGGTTGCACGAATAAGCCCGGACTGGTGACTCAAGATCAACCAACTAGGTTCACTTTTAGCAAGTACTTAACTGGTAGGTATATCCATCAGGAATAACTTGGCCTGATGTTAACTATGTATGAGGTAACAACTGCATAAACATAACAACCTACTTCCGTATAACATCATAATGAGTCGTTAGTGCGGTAATGATAAACATGATCCAGTAATGTGAATGATGAATACGAACTAACAGGAATTTAAGTAGTTCTAGCACGGGCATCATTATTAGGTTAAACATACAAGAATAACATAGAGCAATGCTTTAGGGCATATATCAGATGGTCGGCTTGCCTTGGGTCGAAGAAATACTCCGGGAAGAAGTGCGGTGAAGCCGCGGAAGAATTCGCCGGAACGGTTCTCTCTCGGAGGGGCTGATAGAGGGCAAGGGCAAAATGGTCATTTTCATAGTGTGTAAACATTATGAAAATGACTCTATCGGAACGGGCTCAACGAGACGAAGGAGTGGGCTTTGGTTGCACCTGAATCGGAGTCACGAGTAAAAAGTTGTGGCCGAATGAAGTGGGAGGGACCTTTCTATAATACAAATAATTACTTCTGGGTCCCTGACCGATTTTTTTTCTGGAAAAGAATAAAGAGGACTGTTGTACTTGGGCTAGGTGGGCCGAAAGCGGCTGGACGCCAGCTGAGCCGCGAGGCGGCCGCTGTTGCTGGGCCGGCCCGACCGCACCCCCCTCACCACTTATCCAGCGTAGCGGGGGCGGGGGCCCGGCCTCTGCCGCTGACCAGAGGGCCCTGCTGGCAGGGTCATCTTACTCTCAAAACAGAGGAGGGGCTCGGCAAGGCGCGCCGGCGCTCGTTCCGGTGGCTCCGGCCGTCGAGGGCTCCTGCCGAGGGGAGGGATGGAAGCGCCGGTCGAAGACGAACCCACCCGTACCCGTGGCGAGGGCAGGGATGGACGGAGGCGGCAGGGCGGCGAATGGCGGCGGACGGCAGCGTGGCTTCGGCCAATGGAGGGACTCCGATTGGTAATGGGGTGGGGCGATGGTGCTGTCGAGGTCGCCGAAGAACGGTGCCTCTAAGGGTGGACTCCTCGAGCATCGGGGACGGCTGGAGGCGGTGGTTCACCAGCGGAGGCAGAGGGTGGAGCTCCGGCAAAATTAACGAGCTCCGACGAGGGGCTTGGCCGGGCGAGGGCGCAGGGGTGCACCAGAGGAAGTGGGGAGGGGGTCCGGATGGAGGAGAGGGCTAGGGGTGGCCCTGCTGCTCGGTTCGAGCCGGAGCAGAGGCGGAGGTCGATGGCGGCCATGGTGGCCAGAGAGGAAGATGGGGGCTCGGGCGCGCACTCCTTCGGGCAAGGGTATGATCAGAAGGGAGAGGGAGGTGGCTGCGGTGCTCGGGGAGAGCTCCGGCCGGGCTATTTATAGCCAGCCAAGCGAGGCGATAACCACGGCCACCGTGGCGTCCTCATCGGCGCACTGGCGCTCGGGGTTGGCGTGGCTGGCCGTTTGTGAGGTCGAGCAGCTTCGCAGGTGAGCTGTGGCGTCAGGCTGGCACCCACGAGAAGGCTCGGCACGGAGGTATACGGTGGCACACGTGCAGGAACAGAAGCAGAGTAATGGCAGTTGTCTCGGCGCGACGAGGAAGCAGACAGAGATGGGAGGTGACCAGACAGGGTACGTGGAGGACGAAGAGGTTGTCGGCACAAGTGGACATGCTGCGGCAGCTCGAGCTGGCCGTCCCACCGAGGATAGAGCGCAGAGCGCCGCTTCTGCATGACCACAGCGTGGTCACCACGTGCAGACCGTGTTCTGGCCCTTTCCTGGCTGTTAGATCATGTCAACAAGATGGCTCACTACTCAAGCAAAGGAGATGTGTGGATAGAATCATCTGGGAGGCTCTGGGGTGAGTGAACCTTGCTGAAACAGACTTTAACAACAAACTTGGGTGGATTTTTCTGGAGAAATAGATGAGGGTGGAGAGTTGAAACCTTGTCAAACTGAGATAGGTTAGGAAGGACTATGTGCTGGTAAAATTTGAGGTCATTTGGACCCCATTTGCACACACTTCCTTTGTAATGCCAAATCTGGCCCAGAAAATGGAATTTGAAGCTGTGCTCAAATGGCTTAGTGAAATGAAGTGAATTTTGGTAGAGAGTGATGATTTGGAAGTATGAAGATGCTGGTTAAATTTCAGCTCATTTGGAAATGCTAAAATGGTACTTCCTTCACAGAGTTTTGAAATGGACAGAAACTTCAGAAAAATGCTGTGGATAAATGGATACATGAATTGAGCTGGTGTTTGGTTTACATGAGTTATTTATCAATTTTAACCACCATGAAAAATTTCAGCTCAAATAGATTAAGGGTTCAAGCACTTCCTTTGCAAAATAAAAATCTGAACAGAATTTGCAAATGGATGCTGTGCTCAAACTTTAATGGGTGGAACTTGGGTTCTTGATGGAAATGGTGAGTATATGGATAGGAGAAGCTCCACAATTTATTTGGGATTTTTCCTGGCTACCAAAATGGTAGTTCCTTTAGAAACTGCCCAAAATGCAATATTGGCATTAAATAGGAAAATGCAATTTCCCTTATTTAATTATGGCCAATATTTTTATGGGAGCTCAATATGATCACAAAGAATATCTCCACAAGTTTTCATGAACTTTGGAGATGGATAGATATTTTCCTGGATTTAATTCCTTTAAACAGCAGAAAAAAGAATTAATTATAAATGAAAAATATTGCAAATGACTTGGCAATATTTTTGCATATCCAGGGTTTGTAGATGAAAGATGATCACTAGGAAAAATTTGGGAGTCAGCAGATCAAAGGAAATTGGGGTTCCTTTGTAACTGAGAGGATCAGGGTTTCCCTTCCGACAACTCGAAAGGTAGGGTTTCGGTGGCAAAGTCCAGAGAATTGATCTTGGGTGGCAAGGTTGAACTGGAGAGAATCTCTGGTTGGATAGGAAAGGCAAGGCTAAATGACCATCTTCGTATACCCAAGAGCGAGAGAAATTCGATAACACCGAGAAAAAAGACGGGAGCCAAATCCCGCGATGGAGAAAAAACTGGGAACGAAAACCAGGGTGTTACAAACCTACCCCCCTTAAGAAAATCTCGTCCTCAAGATTTCCGGGCTTACCTCCCGGGGAAGGGGGACTTACCCGTGTGCGACTTGGATCCATCAGTGACCTTGTCTTTACCGCAGTCATCGTTCTGTTGCCGAGAGTCATTCTGCTTCCTCGGGTTGTTCCGCTGCTAGCATAGGGCTACCCTGGGTAGGCGTAGTATCGCCATGCTGATGTGATCCTTGTACCCTTGTAACCTTATCCATAGTAACAAAGAGCTGATTCATCCTATGCCAGCGATGCCGTATTCCAGAAGACTTGGCTGGAATACGGGGCCTTTTAGCTGCCTCTTCTGATGGACCATGTGTTGTTTCTACACATAGTTCCCTTGAATCCTTCTCCTTCCTGTTAGGTAAACCTCTTGTCCTGGTAGTGGGGTAGCGGGTAGTACCAATAAACAGCTTAGTTTCCATGGTCCGGAAGCAACTGCTTCGGATTTTATTGCGATACCTCGTACTCTGACAGTCAAGGCAAGGCATCCTTTCCTAGTACCAGACCCACGTGCTCGTATGTCCTTGATGGCTAGAGGTGACTTTCTCTTTGCCATGTCAGAATGCTCAGTCTGGCTGTGGGTTCCATGTTGATGTTTCCTTCTGTCTTATGCACTCGGGCGTTGTCCTTAGGTGATTCGCAATTCAAGGAACAACATAACTGAGCTATTACTGCTATATCCTCAACTGAAGTATCAGGCATGATCACAAAGTAATCATAGACAGTAATCTCTTATTCCAATGATGTCATGATGTCTATGAGCTGTTGGTGCTGATGTGCTTTGAGCCATTCTATCTGAATGTCTTGTTTAAAACTCCGTCGTTTGTGGGGATGGCTCTGTCATATATAGCCTCTGCTATGACCACGGAGTTGAGTATAGGACTACAGAGGCTAAACATAGTATCACTATCATCTGGTGTATTCTTTCAGAGCATAGCCTCTTGTCTTGGTTGGTGGCCCATATTTAGGGTGAGTATGACATGCTGGCTGCATTGTTGTGGCCGTATATGCAAGAGTCTGACACAGATTGGTAATATCGCTCTGTCCTTGGAACTGTATCTTGTGACCTTCACGGAGGTTGTTCATTCTCAACTTCTTTGTTCTTGAGGGTTCCTTTGATGGACCTGTAATGACTTGCCAACACGGCTCCTTGATTGTTTTCCCGGTTCGTCGGGCTTGTTCTCACAACTTACTCTTGCATATCTCGTAGGGATTACTGTGCTCATATTCTTCCTTTCAACATGGGGCCAATTTCTCTCTGAACATAACCATTCCCGACAAGTGGCTCGCATGAACTGATCCACTGGACTACATGCTCACAACATATGCAGGGTAGGATAAATCCTTTCATAACCACTGAGTTCTGAGGTGGATGTGTGTCCAGACTAGTTCTTGCTTCTGACAAGCTTGTTGTAGGCACGATAGCGTGTTGAAGAAGGTTGAATTCCTTATGCTCGAAGCTTTTGCCAGGGTAGTGTACTGAAGAAGGCTGGGTACCATACCTTAGAAGCTTTCCTTTATGTGACTTACTGCGGAGGGTCAGGTGCCTTATGCCAGAAGCTTTCCGTGATAGCACACTGTGGAAGATGGGAGTGCCGTACCACAGAAGATTTTCTCACCGAGTGGCGTACCAGGGAAGATTGGCAGTCTTGTGTCGTAAGCATCTCTCGGTAGCTTGTGGAGGAAGGCTGGGTTTCATATACCAGAAGTCTTTTACAACGACATGCGGTCGGATCTATGGCCGATTTTGGCCTCTTTCTGAAGTATCCAGAATTTACTCCATAGCGGAGCCAAATTTGGTATGGGCCATACCTTAACTGAAGATATTTCATTGGTCACACACATCGCTTATCCTTCTGCCGGTCTGATCATTGTTGCTGTAAAGGCTACACAACTGATGCAGACTTCATGTTGATGATTAATTTGGAGTACCCCTTTGCATTCAAACCAGGTGTTGCCGATAATAAGCAATTGACGGTTCATTCCATTCGGTTCAGCTGAGCTTTCCCATCATGTTAGGTGCTCCTTGATTCTGGATGCTTGGAAGCTCAGTGATTTTGCGGAACCGTGAACTCATCCATATTCCTTGCAAACCTTGTTCATAGTGCCCAGAAAATTTTGTATTTGCACCAGTGGAACTCCAAGATATGCTTTGAAATTTTGTATCTTCGCACCAGAGTTTTGTTGCTACTCTGGATATTCTTGAAATATGTTTTCGGTGGATAAATGATTCTTGAGTCCATTAAGAAAAGGCTCAGTTCACCTCGCTAACGGAAATAATCCTTGTGTCGAGGACAGAACCATTTGTCCTTACGGGTGTTCATTCTTGGTAACTCATCTGACTGCTCCTTAGGCGTGATCTGTTCTGAGGTCAATCTTCTCAGGTATATTCTAGCCTTGTCTGTTGCACACAAATTTTGCTTCTAACCCATTCTTCATTCTTGACAGATCCGGTGCTGCTATTCTGAATATCAGGCAGTTGGCTTGACTTGACTCTTGTTGAATTTGGATTATTGGGTATTATCCAAGTTGTATACTAGTCTTCTTGACGGCGCTTGCGGATGGATCCAGTCGGAGCGAAGAAACAGAACCGACAAAAGGAACAAAAACCGCGAAAACCAAAAAGCAAACAAAGCTCAAATTTTGCGGACCTTACACACGTGGCCAAGGATTCACCAGTATAACTAGTATAGCGCACTCGATACACCTCTGGGTATTTAGAAGCGAAACCACACAGTGCTCCTGGTAGCAATGGTGTCAAGCTTCTACTACTTCCCGAGGGAACATCACTCTCGACTCACGATGGCTATGGTCGTGCGATTCTAGGGTTATTGGGGAGAGATATAAGTTATAAGTGTTTCCCAAAGGAAACTAGAGTTAAGAAGAGAAATGCCATGGCTAGCAAGCAGGGTAAGGATATCTGGTTTATCTAGGGGGTTCAGGGCTCACGGGTCATTGCCAGGTGCGAGCATTTCGTACCGAAGGCAAAGGCCACGAGAGTTGGGGTCTGATGGAGTCAAAAACCTATGGGGTTGCCTTATGATCAATAGTAGCCATGCCAGGTTGGCAGAAGATGGCTGAAGATGGCTGAAATCCATCTGGGCTTTCTACTAATCAAGAGGCAATGAAGTCTGGCTAGGGGTAACCTACAGTCAGCCTGGCTGCTCTGATACCATCCGTTATGGCGCCCCGCCTGATTACCACTGTAGCCAGACGGTCGCCACGCATACCAGCCCAGGAAATCACTCTGGCATGCGCGTTTACAACAAGTATCATGAACACAGGCATTTCTATTAATGGGTATATAAGTCTTACATGAGATAGATTACAGAGGTGATGGAAGCGGAAAAGCTCTATCTAAGGCAGCAAGGTCTTGGTGCGGCTCCAATCCATAGGGATCTGACTAGGTTACTCTCCTAGCCCACGAACGCTCCGGCTCCTTGACGACAGATCCTTACGTGAACCTGGCCACATTGAAGGCCGCTGAGTACTTTTGAATGTACTCGCAAGCAAACCAAACCAACATATACACCAAGCAAAGCATTCCATTGTTGGAAATATGCTCTAGAGGCAATAATAAAGTGGTTATTATTATATTTCCTTGTTCATGATAATTGTCTATTGTTCATGCTATAATTGTGTTATCCGGAAATCGTAATACATGTGTGAATACATAGACCACAACATGTCCCTAGTAAGCCTCTAGTTGACTAGCTCGTTGATCAATAGATGGTTATGGTTTCCTGACCATGGACATTAGATGTCGTTGATAACGGGATCACATCATTAGGAGAATGATGTGATGGACAAGACCCAATCCTAAGCATAGCACTAGATCGTGTAGTTCGTTTGCTAGAGCTTTTCTAATGTCAAGTATCATTTCCTTAGACCATGAGATTGTGCAACTCCCGGATACCGTAGGAATGCTTTGGGTGTATCAAACGTCACAACGTAACTGGGTGACCATAAAGGTGCACTACAGGTATCTCCAAAAGTGTCTGTTGGGTTGGTACGAATCGAGACTGGGATTTGTCACTCCGTATGACGGAGAGGTATCTCTGGGCCCACTCGGTAATGCATCATCATAATGAGCTCAATGTGACTAAAGAGTTAGCCACGGGATCATGCGTTACGGAACAAGTAAAGAGAATTGCCGGTAACGAGATTGAACAAGGTATAGGGATACCGACGATCGAATCTCGGGCAAGTATCATACCGGTAGACAAAGGGAATTGTATACGGGATTGATTGAATCCTCGACATCGTGGTTCATCCGATAAGATCATCGTGGAACATGTGGGAGCCAACATGGGTATCCAGATCCTGCTGTTGGTTATTGGCCGGAGAGATGTCTCGGTCATGTCTGCATGGTTCCCGAACCCGTAGGGTCTACACACTTAAGGTTCGGTGACGCTAGGGTTGTTATGGGAAATAGTATGTGGATACCAAATGTTGTTCGGAGTTCCGGATGAGATCCCGGACGTCATGGGGAGTTCCGGAATGGTCCAGAGGTGAAGATTTATATATGGGAAGTCATCATACGGTTACCGGAAGTGTTCGGGGGTTTTCCGGTATTGTACCGGGACCACCGAAGGGGTTCCGGGGGTCCACCGGGAGGGTCCACCTGCCCCGGAGGGCCCTATGGGCTGTATGGGGGAGGGAACCAGCCCCTAAGTGGGCTGGGCGCCATCCCCCCCTAGGGCCCATGCGCCTAGGGTTGGGGGAAACCCTAAAGGGGGGCGCCCCCCTTGGCTTGGGGGGCAAGCCCCCTCCCCCTGGCCGCCGCCCCCCCTCTAGATCTGATCTAGAGGGGCTGGCCCCCTTCCCCCTTGGCCCTATAAATAGAGGGGAGGAGGGAGGACAGCTGCACCTCATCCAAGGCGCAGCCCTCCCCCTCTCCAAAACCCCCTCCTCCTCCGTTGAGCTTGGCGAAGCCCTGCCGGAGAACTGCCAACTCCACCACCACGCCGTCGTGCTGCCGGAGTTGTCTTCCCCAACCTCTCCCTCCTCCTTGCTGGATCAAGGCGCGGGAGACGTCACCGGGCTGCACGTGTGTTGAACGCGGAGGCGCCGTTGTTCGGTGCTTAGATCGGAATCGACCGCGATCTGAATCGCTGCGTGTACGACTCCTCCAACCGCGTTCTTGCAACGCTTCCGCATCGTGATCTTCAAGGGTATGAAGATGCACTCCTCTCTCGCTCGTTGCTAGTCTCTCCATAGATTGATCTTGGTGATGCGTAGGAATTTTTTTTTGATTTACTACTACTTTCCCCAACAGTGGCATCATGAGCCAAGTCTATGCGTAGTTTCTATGCATGAGTAGAACACAAGTTGTTGTGGGCGTCGATATTGTCAATTTACTTGCCGTTACTAGTCTTATCTTGATTCGGCGGCATCATGGGATGAAGCGGCCCGGACCGACCTTACACGTACGCTTACGTGAGACAGGTTCCACCGACTGACATGCACTAGTTGCATAAGGTGGCTAGCGGGTGTCTGTCTCTCCCACTTTAGTCAGATCGGATTCGATGAAAAGGGTCCTTATGAAGGGTAAATAGAAATTGGCATATCACGTTGTGGTTGTGGCGTAGGTAAGAAACGTTCTTGCTAGAAACCTATAGCAGCCACGTAAAATAATTTTGCAACAACAATTAGAGGACGTCTAACTTGTTCTTGCAGCATATGCCGTGTGATGTGATATGGCCAAAAGGATGTGATGAATGATATATGTGATGTATGAGATTGATCATGTTCTTGTAATAGGAATCACGACTTGCATGTCGATGAGTATGACAACCGGCAGGAGCCATAGGAGTTGTCTTAATTTATTGTATGACCTGCGTGTCAATGAAAATGCCATGTAATTACTTTACTTTATTGCTAACCGTTAGCCATAGTAGTAGAAGTAATGGTTGGCGAGACAACTTCATGAAGACATGATGATGGAGATCATGATGATGGAGATCATGGTGTCATGCCGGTGACGATGTCATGGTGCCCCGAAGATGGAGATCAAAAGGAGCAAAATGATATTGGCCATATCATGTCACTTTATGATTTGCATGTGATGTTTATCATGTTTACATCTTATTTGCTTAGAATGACGGTAGCATAAATAAGATGATCCCTCACTAAAATTTCAAGAAAGTGTTCCCCCTAACTGTGCACCGTTGCGAAGGTTCGTTGTTTCGAAGCACCATGTCATGATCGGGTGTGATAGATTCTAACGTTCGAATACAACGGGTGTAAGCCAGATTTACACATGCAAAACACTTAGGTTGACTTGACGAGCCTAGCATGTACAGACATGGCCTCGGAACACGGAAGACCGAAAGGTCAAACATGAGTTGTATAGAAGATACGATCAACATAGAGATGTTCACCGTTGATGACTAGTCCGTCTCACGTGATGATCGGACACGGCCTAGTTGATTCGGATCATGTATCACTTAGATGACTAGAGGGATGTCTATCTGAGTGGGAGTTCATTGAATAATTTGATTAGATGAACTTAATTATCATGAACTTAGTCTAAAATCTTTACAATATGTCTTGTAGATCAAATGGCCCACGCTAATGTTGCCCTCAACTTCAACGCGTTCCTAGAGAAAACCAAGCTGAAAGACGATGGTAGCAACTACACGGACTGGGTCCGTAACCTGAGGATTATCCTCATAGCTGCCAAGAAAGCATATGTCCTTGAAGCACTGCTAGGTGACGCACCTGTTTTCCCAGCAACTCAAGACGTTATGAACGCCTGGCAGTCGCGTAGTGATGATTACTCCCTGGTTCAGTGCGGCATGCTTTACAGCTTAGAACCGGGGCTCCAAAAGCGTTTTGAGCAACACGGAGCATATGAGATGTTCCAAGAGCTGAAAATGGTTTTCCAAGCTCATGCCCGGGTCGAGAGATATGAAGTCTCCGACAAGTTCTACAGTTGTAAGATGGAGGAGAATAGTTCTATCAGCGAGCATATACTCAAAATGTCTGGGTTGCACAACCGCTTGTCTCAGCTGGGAGTTAATCTCCCGGATGACGCGGTCGTTGACAGAATCCTTCAGTCGCTTCCACCTAGCTATAAGAGCTTTGTGATGAACTTCAATATGCAGGGGATGAAAAAACCATTCCTGAGATATATTCAATGCTGAAATCAGCGGAGGTGGAGATCAAAAAGGAACATCAAGTGTTGATGGTGAATAAAACCACTAAGTTCAAGAAAGGCAAGGGTAAAAAGAACTTCAAGAAGGACGGCAAGGGAGTTGCCGCGCCCGGTAAGCAAGCTACCGGGAAGAAGCCAAAGAATGGACCCAAGCCTAAGACTGAATGCTTTTATTGCAAGGGAAACGGTCACTGGAAACGGAACTGCCCCAAGTACTTAGCGGATAAGAAGGCCGGCAATACCAAAGGTATATGTGATATACATGTTATTGATGTGTACCTTACCAGCGCTCGTAGTAGCTCCTGGGTATTTGATACCGGTGCGGTTGCTCATATTTGTAACTCAAAACAGGAGCTGCGGAATAAGCGGAGACTGGCGAAGGACGAGGTGACGATGCGCGTCGGGAATGGTTCCAAGGTCGATGTGATCGCCGTCGGCACGCTGCCTCTACATCTGCCTACGGGATTAGTTTTAAACCTCAATAATTGTTATTTAGTACCGGCTTTGAGCATGAACATTGTATCAGGATCTCGTTTGATGCGAGATGGCTACTCATTTAAATCCGAGAATAATGGTTGTTCTATTTATATGAGAGATATGTTTTATGGTCATGCCCCGCTGGTCAATGGTTTATTTTTATTGAATCTCGAACGTGATGTTACACATATTCATAGTGTGAATGCCAAAAGATGTAAGGTTGATAATGATAGTCCCACATACTTGTGGCACTGCCGACTTGGTCACATTGGTGTCAAACGCATGAAGAAACTCCATGCAGATAAACTTTTGGAGTCTCTTGATTATGAATCATTTGACACGTGCGAACCATGCCTCATGGGCAAAATGACCAAGACTCCGTTCTCCGGAACAATGGAGCGAGCAACCAACTTATTGGAAATCATACATACTGATGTGTGCGGTCCAATGAGCGTTGAGGCTCGCGGTGGTTATCGTTATGTTCTCACCCTCACTGATGACTTAAGTAGATATGGGTATGTCTACTTAATGAAACACAAGTCTGAGACCTTCGAAAAGTTCAAGGAATTTCAGAGTGAGGTCGAGAATCAACGTGACAGGAAAATAAAGTTCTTACGATCAGATCATGGAGGGGAATATTTGAGTCACGAGTTTGGCACGCACTTAAGGAAATGTGGAATTGTTTCACAACTCACGCCGCCTGGAACACCTCAGCATAATGGTGTGTCCAAACGTCGCAATCGCACTCTATTGGATATGGTGCGATCTATGATGTCTCTTACCAATCTACCGCTATCATTTTGGGGTTATGCTTTAGAGACTGCCGCATTCACTTTAAATAGGGCTTCATCGAAATCCGTTGAGACGACACCGTATGAATTATGGTTTGGGAAGAAACCTAAGCTGTCGTTTCTGAAAGTTTGGGGATGCGATGCTTATGTCAAGAAACTTCAACCTGAAAAGCTCGAACCCAAATCGGAAAAATGCGTCTTCATAGGATACCCTAAGGAAACTATTGGGTATACCTTCTACCTTAGATCCGAAGGCAAGATCTTTGTTGCCAAGAATGGATCCTTTCTGGAGAAAGAGTTTCTCTCGAAAGAAGTAAGTGGGAGGAAAGTAGAACTTGATGAGGTACCCCCTCTTGAACCAGAGAGTAGCGCAGCTCAGGAAGATGTTTCTGTGGTGCCTGCACCGACTAGAGAGGAAGTTAATGATGATGATCATGAAACTTCGGATCAAGTTGCTACTGAAATTCGTAGGTCCACGAGGACACGTTCCGCACTAGAGTGGTACGGCAACCCTGTCCTGGAAATCATGTTGTTAGACAACGGTGAACCTTCGAACTATGAAGAAGCGATGGCGGGCCCGGATTCCAACAAATGGCTTGAAGCCATGAAATCCGAGATAGGATCCATGTATGAAAATGAAGTATGGACTTTGACAGACTTGCCCGATGATCGGCAAGCCATAGAGAACAAATGGATCTTTAAGAAGAAGACAGACGCGGATGGTAATGTGACCATCTATAAGGCTCGACTTGTCGCTAAGGGTTATCGACAAGTTCAAGGGGTTGACTACGATGAGACCTTCTCACCCGTAGCGAAGCTAAAGTCTGTCCGAATCATGTTAGCAATTGCCGCATTCTATGATTATGAGATATGGCAAATGGACGTCAAAACGGCATTTCTTAATGGTTTCCTTAAGGAAGAGTTGTATATGATGCAGCCGGAAGGTTTTGTCGATCCTAATAATGCTGACAAGGTATGCAAGCTCCAGCGCTCAATCTATGGGCTGGTGCAAGCATCTCGGAGTTGGAACATTCGCTTTGATGAGATGATCAAAGCGTTTGGGTTTACACAGACTTATGGAGAAGCCTGTGTTTACAAGAAAGTGAGTGGGAGCTCTATAGCATTTCTCATATTGTATGTGGATGACATACTATTAATGGGAAATGATATAGAATTCTTGGAAAGCATAAAGGCCTACTTGAATAAGTGTTTTTCAATGAAGGACCTTGGAGAAGCTGCTTACATATTAGGCATCAAGATCTATAGAGATAGATCGAGACGCCTCATTGGTCTTTCGCAAAGCACATACCTTGACAAGATATTGAAGAAGTTCAATATGGATCAGTCCAAGAAGGGGTTCTTGCCTGTATTACAAGGTGTGAGATTGAGCACAGCTCAATGCCCAACCTCGGCAGAAGATAGAGAAAAGATGAGTGTCATCCCCTATGCCTCAGCCATAGGGTCTATTATGTATGCCATGCTGTGTACCAGACCTGATGTGAACCTCGCCGTAAGTTTGGTAGGGAGGTACCAAAGTAATCCCGGCATGGAACGCTGGACAGCGGTCAAGAACATCCTGAAGTACCTGAAAAGGACTAAGGATATGTTTCTCGTTTATGGAGGTGACGAAGAGCTCGTCGTAAAGGGTTACGTCGATGCTAGCATCGACACAGATCTGGATGACTCTAAGTCACAAACCGGATACGTGTATATTTTGAATGGTGGGGCAGTCAGCTGGTGCAGTTGCAAGCAAAGCGTCGTGGCGGGATCTACATGTGAAGCGGAATACATAGCAGCCTCGGAGGCAGCACAGGAAGCAGTCTGGATGAAGGAGTTCATCACTGACCTAGGAGTTATTCCCAATGCGTCGGGCCCAATGACTCTCTTCTGTGACAACACTGGAGCTATTACCCTTGCCAAGGAGCCCAGGTTTCACAAGAAGACCAGGCATATCAAGCGTCGCTTCAACTCCATTCGTGAACATGTTCAAGATGGAGACATAGATATTTGTAAAGTGCATACGGATCTGAATGTCGCAGATCCGTTGACTAAACCTCTTCCACGAGCAAAACATGATCAACACCAGAACTCTATGGGTGTTCGATTCATCACAATGTAACTAGATTATTGACTCTAGTGCAAGTGGGAGAATGTTGGAAATATGCCCTAGAGGCAATAATAAAGTGGTTATTATTATATTTCCTTGTTCATGATAATTGTCTATTGTTCATGCTATAATTGTGTTATCCGGAAATCGTAATACATGTGTGAATACATAGATCACAACATGTCCCTAGTAAGCCTCTAGTTGACTAGCTCGTTGATCAATAGATGGTTATGGTTTCCTGACCATGGACATTAGATGTCGTTGATAACGGGATCACATCATTAGGAGAATGATGTGATGGACAAGACCCAATCCTAAGCATAGCACTAGATCGTGTAGTTCGTTTGCTAGAGCTTTTCTAATGTCAAGTATCATTTCCTTAGACCATGAGATTGTGCAACTCCCGGATACCGTAGGAATGCTTTGGGTGTATCAAACGTCACAACGTAACTAGGTGACCATAAAGGTGCACTACAGGTATCTCCAAAAGTGTCTGTTGGGTTGGCACGAATCGAGACTGGGATTTGTCACTCCGTATGACGAAGAGGTATCTCTGGGCCCACTCGATAATGCATCATCATAATGAGCTCAATGTGACTAAAGAGTTAGCCACGGGATCATGCGTTACGGAACGAGTAAAGAGACTTGCCGGTAACGAGATTGAACAAGGTATAGGGATACCGACGATCGAATCTCGGGCAAGTATCATACCGGTAGACAAAGGGAATTGTATACGGGATTGATTGAATCCTCGACATCGTGGTTCATCCGATAAGATCATCGTGGAACATGTGGGAGCCAACATGGGTATCCAGATCCCGCTGTTGGTTATTGGCCGGAGAGATGTCTCGGTCATGTCTGCATGGTTCCCGAACCCGTAGGGTCTACACACTTAAGGTTCGGTGACGCTAGGGTTGTTATGGGAAATAGTATGTGGATACCGAATGTTGTTCGGAGTCCCGGATGAGATCCCGGATGTCACGGGGAGTTCCGGAATGGTCCAGAGGTGAAGATTTATATATGGGAAGTCATCATACGGTCACCGGAAGTGTTCGGGGGTTTTCCGGTATTGTACCGGGACCACCGAAGGGGTTCCGGGGGTCCACCGGGAGGGTCCACCTGCCCCGGAGGGCCCTATGGGCTGTATGGGGGAGGGAACCAGCCCCTAAGTGGGCTGGGCGCCATCCCCCCTAGGGCCCATGCGCCTAGGGTTGGGGGAAACCCTAAAGGGGGGCGCCCCCCTTGGCTTGGGGGGCAAGCCCCCTCCCCCTGGCCGCCGCCCCCCCTCTAGATCTGATCTAGAGGGGCCGGCCCCCTTCCCCCTTGGCCCTATAAATAGAGGGGAGGAGGGAGGACAGCTGCACCTCATCCAAGGCGCAGCCCTCCCCCTCTCCAACACCCCCTCCTCCTCCGTTGAGCTTGGCGAAGCCCTGCCGGAGAACTGCCAACTCCACCACCACGCCGTCGTGCTGCCGGAGTTGTCTTCCCTAACCTCTCCCTCCTCCTTGCTGGATCAAGGCGCGGGAGACGTCACCGGGCTGCACGTGTGTTGAACACGGAGGCGCCGTTGTTCGGTGCTTAGATCGGAATCGACCGCGATCTGAATCGCTGCGTGTACGACTCCTCCAACCGCGTTCTTGCAAGGCTTCCGCATCGCGATCTTCAAGGGTATGAAGATGCACTCCTCTCTCTCTCTCATTGCTAGTCTCTCCATAGATTGATCTTGGTGATGCGTAGGAATTTTTTTTGATTTACTACTATGTTCCCCAACATCCATGGCATCCAAGCATGTGTTTGTTATTAGAGTAACATTAATTATCATGGCATAGCATAATATACCTATCTAGCAAGATTAACCATCAAGTCGTAACAGGTTTATTCAGCAGGATAACTACTAAGGTAGAATACAGTAAAGTAAAGCACATCAAGTAAATAATCCATACTCCGAATAATCTCATGATCCAATCTGAATCTGATCCAAACCAATCCAAGTCTTTTGGTCATCCGACCATCTCTTCCATAGCCATCCCATGGCTAACATACCATATTCCTGACAATATCTGATGTCTGTGCAAGACGAGTTCATCCATCATTATTACCAGTATTACGGTTGACCACCTAGTGAGGTCTGGACGGGCTGTCCAATTCCGTGGACACGACTATTCGAATAGATTTTACACTCTGCAGAGGTTGCGCACTTTACCCACACTATGGAGCACTGACCTCGTTATCCCATTCGGGTGGACCAGTGTTGCTCCAACGAAACCTGCCTGACCCGTGACTCTCCCATCGTACCACCGGCAATCATCCTCCCCTGGAGTCAAGCCCTGGGTGGCCCCTGTGTCACCCCGTGACACCTGCCACCGTCGTGGCCAAACTAAACTGTCCCAAACGGGGACCGCGCGCAAACAACCAAACTGGGCTCATAGGATTATCGCCGCCTACCTGATCAGGGTAGCGTGCACGCGTAACCCTCCCTGCATGGAGGTACCGGTGGAAGAGCACGGAGCCAGACCAAGTCAAGGCCGTCCCATACCGGCAAATGTGGTTGCACGAATAAGCCCGGACAGGTGACTCAAGATCAACCAACTAGGTTCACTTTTAGCAAGTACTTAACTGGTAGGTATATCCATCAGGAATAACTTGGCCTGATGTTAACTATGTATGAGGTAACAACTGCATAAACATAACAACCTACTTCCGTATAACATCATAATGAGTCGTTAGTGCGGTAATGATAAACATGATCCAGTAATGTGAATGATGAATACGAACTAACATGAATTTAAGTAGTTCTAGCACGGGCATCATTATTAGGTTAAACATACAAGAATAACATAGAGCAATGCTTTAGGGCATATATCAGATGGTTGACTTGCCTTGGGT
Organism: Thinopyrum elongatum; assembly: GCA_011799875.1. Classification (NCBI taxonomy): domain Eukaryota; kingdom Viridiplantae; phylum Streptophyta; class Magnoliopsida; order Poales; family Poaceae; genus Thinopyrum; species Thinopyrum elongatum. The sequence goes on along the minus strand of CM022301.1, from coordinate 537,505,645 downwards.
CGAAGAAATACTCCGGGAAGAAGTGCGGTGAAGCCGCGGAAGAATTCGCCGGAACGGTTCTCTCTCGGAGGGGCTGATAGAGGGCAAGGGCAAAATGGTCATTTTCACAGTGTGTAAACATTATGAAAATGACTCCATCGGAACGGGCTCGACGAGACGAAGAAGTGGGCTTTGGTTTCACCTGAATCGGAGTCACGAGTAAAAAGTTGTGGCCGAATGAAGTGGGAGGGACCTTTCTGTAATACAAATAATTACTTCTGGGTCCCTGACCGATTTTTTTTCTAGAAAAGAATAAAGAGGACTGTTGTACTTGGGCTAGGTGGGCCGAAAGCGGCTGGACGCCAGCTGAGCCGCGAGGCGGCCGCTATTGCTGGGCCAGCCCGATCGCACCCTCTCACCACTTGTCCAGCGTGGCGGGGGCGGGGGCCCGGCCTCTGCCGCTGACCAGAGGGCCCCGCTGGCAGGGTCATCTTCCTCCTCTCGAAACAGAGGAGGGGCTCGGCTAGGCGCGTCGGCGCTCGTTCCGGCGGCTCCGGCCGTCGAGGGCTCCTGCCGAGGGGAGGGATGGAAGCGCCGGTCGAAGACGAACCCACCCGTACCCGTGGCGAGGGCAGGGATGGACAGAGGCGGCCGGGCGGCGAATGGCGGCGGACGGCAGCGTGGCTGCGGCCAATTGAGGGCCTCCGGTGGGTAATGGGGTGGGGCGATGGTGCTGTCGAGGTCGCCGGAGAACGGTGCCTCGAAGGGTGGACTCCTCGAGCATCGGGGACGGCTAGAGGCCGGGGTTCACCGACGGAGGCAGAGGGTGGAGCTCCGGCAAAATTATCGAGCTCCGACGAGGGGCTTGGCCGGGCGAGGGCACAGGGGTGCACCAGAGGAAGTGGGGAGGGGGTCCGGATGGAGGAGAGAGCTAGGGGTGGCCCTGCTGCTCGGTTCGAGCCGGAGCAGAGGCGGAGGTCGATGGCGGCCATGGTGGCCAGAGAGGAAGATGGGGGCTCGGGCGCGCACTCCTTCGGGCAGGGGTAGGATCAGAAGGGAGAGGGAGGTGGCTGCGGTGCTCGGGGAGAGCTCCGGCCGGGCTATTTATAGCCGGCCGAGCGAGGCGATAACCACGGCCACCGTGGCGTCCTCATCGGCGCACTGGCGCTCGGGGCTGGCGTGGCTGGCCGTTTGCGAGGTCGAGCAGCTTCGCAGGTGAGCTGTGGCGTCGTGATGGCACCCACGAGAAGGCTCGGCGCGGAGGTATACGGCGGCACACGTGCGGAACAGAAACGGAGTAATGGCAGTTGTCTCGGCACGGCGAGGAAGCAGACGGAGATGGGAGGTGACCAGACGGGGTACGTGGAGGACGGAGAGGTTGTCGGCACAAGTGGACATGCTGCGGCAGCTCGAGCTGGCCGTCCCGCCGAGGATAGAGTGCAGAGCGCCGCTTCTGCATGACCACAGCGTGGTCACCACGTGCAGACCGTGTTCTGGCCCTTTCCTGACTGTTAGATCATGTCAACAAGATGGCTCACTGCTCAAGCAAAGGAGATGTGTGGATAGAATCATCTGGGAGGCTCTGGGGTGAGTGAACCTTGCTGAAACAGACTTTAACAGCAAACTTGGGTGGATTTTTCTGGAGAAATAGATGAGGGTGGAGAGTTGAAACCTTGTCAAACTGAGATAGGGTAGGAAGGACTATGTGCTGGTAAAATTTGAGGTCATTTGGACCCCAATTGCACACACTTCCTTTGTAATGCCAAATCTGGCCTAGAAAATGGAATTTGAAGCTGTGCTCAAATGGCTTAGTGAAATGAAGTGAATTTTGGTAGAGAGTGATGATTTGGAAGTATGAAGATTCTGGTTAAATTTTAGCTCATTTGGAAATGCTAAAATGGTACTTCCTTCACAGAACTTTGAAATGGACAGAAACTTCAGAAAAATGCTGTGGATAAATGGATAGATGAAATGAGCTGGTTTTTGTCTTACATGAGTTATTTATCAATTTTAACCACCATGAAAAATTTCAGCTCAAATAGATCAAGGGTTCAAGCACTTCCTTTGCAAACTAAAAATCTGAACAGAATTTGCAAATGGATGCTGTGCTCAAACTTTAATGGGTGGAACTTGGGTTCTTGATGGAAATGGTGAAGATATGGATAGGAGAAGCTCCACAATTTATTTGGGATTTTTTCTGGCTACCAAAATGATAGTTCCTTTAGAAACTGCCCAAAGTGCAATATTGGCATTAAATAGGAAAATGCAATTTCCCTTATTTAATTATGGCCAATATTTTTATGGGAGCTCAATATGATCACAAAGAATATCTCCACAAGTTTTCATGAACTTTGGATATGGATAGATATTTTCCTGGATTTAATTCCTTTAAACAGCAGAAAAAAGAATTAATTATAAATGAAAAATATTGCAAATGACTTGGCAATATTTTTGCATATCCAGGGTTTGTAGATGAAGGATGATCACTGGGAAAAATTTGGGAGTCAGCAGATCAAAGGAAATTGGGGTTCCTTTGTAACTGAGAGGATCAGGGTTTCCCTTCCGAGAACTCGAAAGGTAGGGGTTCGGTGGCAAAGTCCGGAGAATTGATCTTGGGTGGCAAGGTTGAACTGGAGAGAATCTCTGGTTGGATAGTAAAGGCAAGGCTAAATGACCATCTTCGTATATCCAAGAGCGAGAGAAATCCGATAACACCAAGAAAAAAGACGGGAGCCAAATCCCGCGAAGGAAAAAAAAACTGAGAACAAAAACCAGGGTGTTACAGAGGGCGAGTTCGCCGCGGCGGCAGCGGAGGCGGCGACGAAAGTGGAGGGCGGTGGCATGGACGCGGCGGCGGAGGGCGAGTTCGACGCGGCGGCAGCGGAGGCGGCGACGTGGGTCAGCCCACCGGCTGTGGCGGCGGCGGCGAAGGCGGCGGGGCGGCGGCGAAGGCGGCGGGCTCGCCGGCTTCGGCCATGGCGGCGGCGGAAGGCAGGGGGGCGGCGGACGGGCGGGCGGTCGCGAGCGGGAAGGCAAATGAACTGGCGGTTGGGCGTTGGCGCGCGGCCGCGGTTTTTACATCAATTGTATCTCGTGATGTAAATTTGCATCACAAAGTTTTCAATTTTACATCTCCGGGAGTCGGTGGTCTAATTTTTTTTTACATATGAACCGTCTGTTGGAGCAGCGCCTTTTGCTCTCGAAGCTCCAAAAGTTAGTTATTTTTACATATGGGCCGTCTATTGGAGATGCTCTAACGTTGCATTTCTGCACACTCTAATCCCCTTCATGCCACCAACTTCTTCTTCAAATTGTAATAAACTAGACAAGCCCTCTGCGCAAAGAAGGAATAGATATGGGGACAAGGGGTCCCCTTGCCATGCTAAACACCTAAGTTTTGCAAAACTCTTTTCTCATATCATGTGCTAATGACATACATTTCAGAGACGTACACTAATGCAAGTCATGAAAGGCCTTTAACCTGGATTAAGCCTATAGTAGCCAGAGAACAAGAACTCACAATGCCATAACCACACAAGCTATACAAGCGCGTTCATGGTAAACCTTCTATTGGTAGTTTTGTTTTTTCAGCAATCTGAAAAGTAGATAAAAAATCCAGTGCCATTTATATTCGTTTGGAACACTGGAACTTTGTAAAAATAAAATGGAATAGTTTCTCTAGAATTCCAGCAAAGAAAAAGACAAAACTGGATAGCATCGGCCTGCCTCCGGCTATTGTTGATTTGGGCCGTTGGTTGGGCTATGAGAATTGCATTAGGCCTGTTTCTGAGGCTCTTCCTCCCTCCCGTGTTGTTCCCTCCAAAACCAACCGACGACCAACCGCAGAAGGAATCTCTCTGCTTCTTGAAATCGATCGGTTGCAGCAGGACGGGAGACGCTCTCCTCTGCCGTCGTCGTCTATATAACCTCCCTCGCCTCGCCTTCCTCCTCTCCCATCCTTTCTCATACGTAGCTTCCTTCCATCCGCCCTCTCCCTCTCCTCTTCAATTGGGCGCACCAGCGGTTCTTGCGAAGCTGTTCGACCGAGGCGAGATGGAGGACAAGCGGAAGGCCGTCGCCAACAATGAAGAGCGAAGGCAGCGCCAGCGGCGTGAGCGTGAGGCGGAAGCCGTGGAAGACACTGCGACTTCAGGGCGGACGCCGACTGCAGGCGGCAACGGGACTTTGCAGGAGCTTCCACGGGTGACGGCGGCGACTACGCCCGCTCTACGCCCCCCACCCGTCGCCTCTTCCCAGTTCGGTGGAGGTAGGTGCCCAAGAAACCGGCGTCCTTCGTTCTTGCGTTTGTGCCCGCTTCTTTGGATTGTAACATCCGACGATACCTTCGTTTCTTGCAGCTCCCGGTCGCGGGGGCGGGTCGGGGCTCTCTCAGTCGCAATGGAGGCTACCAACGCCGATGATCCAGCCGCGGCTGGTCGATCCAGGTGCGTTCCCTCCCAACCCAAGAAAAGCTCTAAATCCTTTCTCTCTGGTCCGCCGTGCGGTTCTTGGTTCTTCATTGACGACGGAGTTCGATTTCTTGGCTTCTGTTGCGTAATTCTGTTGCAGCAGACAACGGGCGTCCGCAGCACGCGCAGATCGGCAACGCCGGTGCGCCTCAGGGTCACGGCAGTACTGTCATTGATCAGCAGCGCCTCCGCGGCCAGCCTTCTTCTTCACGGGCAAGAGCACCAGGATGCTTTTCGTGCGGAGCGCCCGCCACGCGGGTTGTTGTCAAGATGCCCATGTGCGACGCTTGCCACAGGGATGCATTCATGGGGATCGGCTACGCCGGTGCGCCTCGGGGAGCAGTGCGCAATCCAGGTGCGTTCCCTCCCAAGAAGAAAAAAAAAATCCTTTCTCTCTGTTCCGTGCAGTTCTTGGTTCTTCTCTGACGCCGGAGTTCGATTTCTTGGCTTCTGTTGCAGCCCACAATGGGCCTCCGCAGCACGCGCAGATCGGGCCTCCACCCCTCCACACCTTGGCAAAGCCTGCACCGCCACCGGAGCGGCAGTCTTATTCACGGGCAAGGGAGCAGCAGCTCCAGGTCCAGGCTGATGCGATGAGGCTGCAGGTGGCCAATATTCTGAACAACCCTTTCTCGCTCGTCCGGTCGGGCCCGGCGAACCCAGCGCCTCAGCGGCAGTCTTCTTCACCAGGATGCTACAGCAATATCTTCACCGGCAAAGGGCCCTTGTTCAGCAGCGCCGGTGCACGTGCACCCCAGGGTCAGGGTCACGGTACTGCCATTGATCAGCAGCGCCAGCTCGACCTCCTCCGCGGCCAGCCTTCTTCTTCACAGGCAAGGGCACCAGGATGCTCTTCTTGCGGAGCGCGCGCCACGCGGGTTGCTCTCAAGATGCCCTTTTGCGAGGCTTGCTACAGGGATACATTCATGGCCAACGCGCCTCCTCAGCACGCGCGGATCGGCTCCAAGCTTCCGAGTCCAGTCCCCACTCCCAAGCCCAGCAACGTGCGTCCGGAGCACGCGCTGGCCGGCAATGCGTCTCCGAGTTCAGTTCCCACTCCCAGCAACGCCGGCGCGCCTCAGGGTCAGCAGCAGTTCCGGGATCCGGTGGTGGAGTTGCTGGCGGCGACCGAGCCTTCTCCTCCGGCGGGTTCTCAGCGTGCCGCCTATTCGAGGTGCGAGGCTTGCCGCTTATCCGGCGATAAGGCGTGCATGTTTTGCCACAACCCCGGCCCACCACCGCCACCGCCAGGGCAGAGCTAGCTAGCTCACCTCACCGCTGTGAGTGGAGAATGTCTTCTGAACTATGGGAGCAGACAGCTTAATTCCTGTGATGTGGCCAGATGTGCCAAATGTGGCAATGTGGCCAAATGTTTCGTTGTCAAGTGCTCTCACATTAGTAAATGATATGTACTTGCTCACTCAGTGGATCTTTGGGTCTTTTCTGACGCTCATTCAGTGTGCAAATTTGAGTGCTCATTCAGTGTAGTGCAGTCTGATTCGTTAATCTTTGGCTCTTTTCTGAAGCTTTAGTTTTGCCTTGTGTTTAACAAATTTTTTGCTCCTTGTGTATGATTGATTCACTTTCAGTTTAACCAAATGAGCACTCAGAGTTTAGTTCCAACTATTCCAGTTTAAGCTTATGTTCTGGCCAATACTACATATAACAGATTGGTTTGGTCCTTTTATATCTTTCAGCCCTTTGTCGTCGCTAAATGATTTGGCGTGGAGAATAGGCTCTGGATGCTTTGGTTTCCTGACGCTTTAGTTTTGCCTCAAGTGTTTGACTTTCAGTTCAACCAAATGAGTAATCAGAGTTTAGTTGCTACTGTTCTGGTTTAAGCTTATGTGTGATGATCGTTGTAAATTCTAGTAATGTGCTGCGGCCAATATATATAACAGATTCAGTGCTGCATATGCTTTTCGTCGGTAAGTGATTCGGCGTGGAGAATAAGGCTGTGGATGCTTTGGCTTTGCCTCGTATGTTTCACTGGTTTAGTTTCAGTTAAACCAAATGAGTGCTTAAGCGTCAGGAAACTAAAGTTTCAGTTGTCAGGACTCAGGACTCTTGGTTCTCTGAACTTCCTGTCTCTGAATACACCTAAAGAAATCGGCATCTTCTCTGAAGAATTCGACAGCTACCAGATAGACGGAGGGCTAGGATGCGCTGCAGCTATGCTTGTGCTTGTTTAGATGCATACTCCCTCCGTTCCAAAATAGATGACCCAACTTTGTACTAACTTTATACACCCCGCAAAAAAAAAAATGAAACTATATACTACTTGTTCTTGTTTCCTTGTCAGTGCTATGGCATTACTATATGTATCTGTTAGTCTTTGGTTCTTTTCTGACTCTTCAGTTTTGCCTCAAGTGTTAGACTGGCCCACTTTCGGTTTAACCAAATGAATGAGTGAATTGTTTAGTATAAGTTAAAGCGAATGAGTGATAAAAAAAATTCAGACTATGCGTTGAGACACTAGTTCTCTGAACTTCCTCTCTGCACATACCTGAAGAAATCGATACCTTCTGTGAAGAATTTGACAGCTACGGGCATCAAGACGCGAACCGGTACACTGCCAGGGAGACGGACGGCTGGATCCACTCCAGTTATGAAAGATCAACGCCTCTTGAAGACCGATAACTCCACTGTTCAGTGTCCGACAATGGCTACAGTTAACTGAAGTTCAACTGCTGTAAACTTCAGTTAACTCTGTTTCACCGCATGTCGATCAAGTCTTATCCGTAGCTAATTCTATAACTAGAGTACTTGGTAGTTCAGGTCAATCCGATCGCCATGGCTTTATTCAGTTAACTCTAGTTTACTTGGTTTAAATGCTGTACTTGGTAGTATTATCCAGTGACTTCAATCTTCCCTCCTTATATACCAATTCGTGATTATTGCTAGCGATTAGTTTGTGGGTTCTTCTGACAATATGTCTCTCGTCTTTGGAGATATAGCAACACCTGATATCTAGGTTTATCTTAAACAGGTGTTTTAACGTGCATGTGATATTTTTATGCAGAATACTGAAGTGCTGAAAACAATATCATACTGTATATACTAGTGATGTACATTTCAGAGTTGTACAGCAATGCTAGTCATGAAAGAGACCTTTAACCTGCATCCTACTGTGGCTGCCTGCCTGCCCGAGAATAGGCTGATTCGTTAGTAATATCTTCTTGTTTCCTCATATGTTTGACTGATTCAGTTTCAGCTAAACCGAACGAGTGCTCAAAATTTTGCAAAATATTCTCTAGTTCTAAACCCGGGATTTTGGCTCGGATTCTAAAGCAATGCTGTGATTTGGTGCTGTTTCTAAGGTTGGTGTGATTCTGAAGTCGCGCTCTGCAGACTGCTGTCAGTGTCATGTTGGAAGCTAAGATATTGCCCCGATTCTGAAGTTCAGTTCCTCAGTAGAGGCTCACAGCCTCACACACAGAGTGGGTCTGATATGCGTAAAGGAGCCGTTTGTTGGCGTACTAGTTTCGTGGTCATGTCAGATGCGACCCAGCCCAGGGCAACCGCATTCACCTGCAAAACCAACAAGGCAAAATGCCAGACAAGCTTAGTGTTCCTGCCACCATATTCTAGGTTGGCCTGCCATGACATGACATGGCTGCTACTTGCATTTATGTTTCTTCCACCGTATTCCGTTGCCTGGCCAATGTTGCTGAAGATCCCGGAAACCGAGTGTCAGTATACAGCTACTGACACTGGCAGTGAAACAGCCAGGAAGGCGTATTCACAGTGCCAAGGCGGAAGCGTAGTTGGCGGGACGTTTGAATAGGCGTTGGGCTTTGTGTAATGAGTTAGGCCGGGTGAGTAAGTGGGCTGAGGCCTGGTTGTGTAACGAGCAGTTTATAAGCTCGAGTGGCAGGCGTGGACGGGGTATCGTTGAATTGAATTTGAAATCCTATCTTATCTCTCTGTGCTTCTCTCTCTCTCTCTCTCTCTCTCTCACGCGCGCGCACGCGTTGCCGTCTGCATCTCTCCTACCTGTTGACCTCTCTCCTCCACCGATCTCACCGGCGACGAGCCCCAAATCCGGCGGTCCTTCGCGACCAAAGGCAAGGGCATTACAATCTGGTATCAGAGCGACCGATCCGTGGCCTGCTTCCATTTTCTCGAGAGCGTACCCGGCAAATTCCGAGGCGACGGTCTCCGATCACCCTAGGGTTCGATCGGTGTAATCCCTGACCTGAGGTGGGTTGCTTCAGAGAGGAGCGGCACGACGGCGTTCAAACCCAGCGCCCAGACGAAGCACATCACGCGCGAGATGGAGCTCTTTCAGGAGCGCATGCTGAAGGAGTTCACGAAGACTCGCACGGAGCAGAGCAAGTTGGCAAAAGTGGCGGAGATTTGCGATCGATTGGAGGCGCTGGATGCGAAATTGGAGGAGCAGTCGCAGCGTTTGGACCAGGTGCAGGTGAAGGTAAATCTCTCCTGTGACACTTTGGGCAAGGTGTAGCAGGAGCAAGCTCAGTCGGTGAGGCAGAATGCTCCGGCCGCGGCGAGGGGAGGGGTCGGTTCTCAAGTTCCACCTCCTCCAGATGGGTTGTTGGGAGCAGCACCTGCAACTCAAGGCTCCACGGCAAGGAGTCAGCATCAGCCCCATCAGGTACATGCCACCAACCCGTATCCCAACGGAGAACAAGGAGAACATGTGTAGTGTGAGGAAGCGACTGGGAAGAGGAACTGGATGCCTAAAATGGATTTTACAAAATTTGATGGGACTGGGGCTAGGGTCTGGATTGATCAGTGTGAGGCGTTTTTCCAGCTGTACAACATTCCAGACAGTTTTCGTGTGGCATCTGCATCTCTGAATTTGGTAGATAATGCTGCACATTGGTTTCAGTCAGTCAGACAGAAGGGGATGTGGCCGAATTGGGAACAGTTTTGTGAAGCACTGCTTGCTGAATTTGATGTGAATGTGCATAGGGAGTTACTTCAATCCTTGCTCAGGCTGAAGCAGTGGGGCTCTGTAGAGGAGTACAAAAGTAAATTTCACCAGTTGGTATATAGCATCAGGTTGTATGAGCCTCAGTTAAGTGACACCTTGTTGGTCACAAGGTTCATCATGAGTTTAAAGGAGGAATTGAGGGCTGCTGTGGAAATGCAATTACCTGAATCTGTTCAACAAGCTGCACTATATGCTCAAGTTCAGGAGAGATTGCTTCAGCAGAACAAGAGCAGTAAAACTAATTATTCAAAACAATTCACTGGTAGACATGACACTAGAACTTCATTTGCACCAGGAGAATTGTGGAAAGCTAAGGACCCGACGAAGGCCTACAGGGGCAGCCGGACCGCCGGAGGCGCCGAATCCCACCGCGGTTGCCTCCCGATTTGGCGGCGCCCGGGCGGCTGCGAGACAGCTTCCGGCAAGGGAGGCGACGGGGGCGAGGGCGGCGGAGGCGGCGATTTGGGGCGGTGGCGCCGACGGCGGCGGGGATTTGGGTGGTGGCGGCGGCGGATTCCGGCCGACTGGTGTTCGGGCGGGCGGACGGGCGCGGCTGTGAAATGAAATGAAGGGCGGTTGGGCGTTGGCGGGCGGTCGCCGAATTTGGACCAGTTGTATCTCGTGATGCAAATTTGCACCGCGAGGTGTTGTATTTTACATCACCGGGAGGCCGCGGTCCAATTTTTTTTACATATGGACCGTCTGTTGGAGCAGCGTTTTTTGCCCCAGGCGGTCCAAAAGTTAGGTATTTTTACATTTGGACCGTCTATTGGAGATGCTCTAAGCAGCTCAAGGAATATAGGAGAGCCAATGGACTATGTTATGGGTGTGGGGAGAAGTACAGTCCTGGACATGCTTGCACAACTTCAGGTGAGAAATCTGCTCAGCTTAAGTCAGTGGAAGCTATAAATCCTCATGAGATAATTTTGGATGCTGTGTTGGATGCATTATTGTATGACCAGCAAGAGGAATGTGCTACTATTTCTGTTCAAGCTTTGTCAGGAGCTACACATCCAAAAACTATACAGTTTAGAGCACTGGTTGGAAATCAAGTGGTGTTACTGTTGTTAGATTCTGGTAGTACACATACTTTTGTAGACCAGGCTCTGCTGGACAGGATCAAGTTAACACCAGAGTGTTTGTCTGAACCCTTGTCTGTCAAAGTGGCAAATGGTGATAAGCTACAGTGTACTGAATATGTTCCAAACTTAACCTGGTGGCTGCAAGGACAACACTTCACCAGTCCTATGAAGGCACTGCAATTGGGAAGTTATGACATTATATTGGGTATTTACTGGTTAGAGAAATGGGGAGTGATGAAATGCCATTGGGCTGAAAAGTGGATTCAATTTGACTATCAAGGACAGTCTGTGGAGTTGCAAGGAGTGTTACCCAATCAGAGTTCAGAATTAAAGGAAATGCCTGTGGAACAGTTACTGAAATGGGACAAGGGAAATGATATTATGGCAGTGGCTTTAATTCATCCTGTGTATGAGAAAGTGGATAAAAAGGAATTTTCTGAACCAATCAAAGAACTGCTTCAGCAATATACTGATGTTTTTAGTGAACCAAAAGCTCTACCTCCTCACAAACAAATTGATCATGCTATTAATCTGGTTCCTGGGGCTGTGCCAGTTAACAGCAGACCTTATAGATATTCTCCCATGCAGAAGGATGAAATAGAAAGACAAGTGGATGAGATGATGAAAGCAGGCCTAATTACAACCAGTTTGAGCCCTTTTGCCTCTCCAGTGTTGTTGGTTAAGAAAAAGGATGGAACATGGAGGTTTTGTGTGGATTATAGAAAGCTCAATGCACTCACAATCAAAAGCAGATTTCCCTTGCCAGTAATAGATGAACTATTGGATGAATTGGCTGGAGCTAAATGGTTTTCTAAACTGGATTTAAGAGCTGGTTATCATCAAATTAGAATGGTACCTGAAGATGAATATAAAAAAGCTTTCAAGACACATCATGGTCAATTTCAGTTTAGAGTGATGCCCTTTGGTTTAGCAACTGCTCCTGGTACTTTTCAGTGTGTAATGAATTTCTTGTTCCCTGGCAGAAAATATGTTCTGTCCTTTAGGGATGACATACTGGTTTTCAGCCAGACTTTGGAAGATCATCTCAGACATTTGAGAGAAGTGTTGACAGTATTGAGAGAAAATCTGTTTTATGTGAAGGAGTGTAAATGCTCCTTTGGGCATCAGTCTTTGGAATATTTGGGTCATGTGATATCTGACAAAGGAGTGGCCACTGACCCCACTAAAACTTCTGCTATGTTAGAATGGCCTGTACCCAACAATGTAACTGAACTCAGAGGATTTCTTGGGCTCACTGGGTGCTATAGGAAATTTGTTCAGAACTATGGAATCATGGCTAAGCCTTTGACAATGTTGTTGAAGAAACAATCCTTTCTCTGGTCAGAAGAGGCTCAAACTGCTTTTGAACAGTTAAAACAAGCAATGGCCTCTACTCCTGTGCTAGCTCTTCCTAATTTTGACAAACAATTTTGTTTGGAAACTGATGCATGTGACTCTAGTGTGGGGGCTGTCACTACAAAAAAAAAAGACACATCCGTGACATTTTGGGCCAAACATTTTTTTTTCTGTCATGCTTATGACACTTCTATGATGATAATTGTGACAAAAGCACGTATCATCATAGATGTGGTGGCCTCCTACTTCTATGACAAAAAATCATGACAAAAAATGGGCTTTTCATCCTGGGCAGGCCGGGGACGCACCTGCATGACATTCTTTGGGCCGTCCATGACGGAAAAAATCATGGTAGAAGCGAGGGCGAGGAAAATATCGGGGAGTTCCCGGTTACGATGGGTGGTCGGGCCGAGCGATGCACGGAGGTTTGCGCGTTTCTCTCGTACATGTACGCGCGTGGGTGTGCGTGGCGTTGGGCTCTAACTGAACCCGAGAGAGGCGTTCGCTTACTGAACCCAAGCGATTGCACTAGCTACACACGTTACTGAACCCGAGCGATCGATCCCTTGGCTGTTAACTGAACCCGAGCGATTCCTTCGCTACTGCTGCTAACTGAAGCCGATCGAACCTACTGCCTCTTGATGAACAGTGACCGTTGTTGGGGCTTGGATGAACAGTTCCTCCCGGTGGGGGTTGGATGAACAGGACCCCATGGTAGTAGAGGCCGTTGCCGCTGGATGAACAGGACCTCGATGGAGAGGAGGCCGCCACACACCCGAGCCGGTTGGGGGTGGATGAACAGGACCCCGTGGAGGACTGGTTGAACAGGACCCCGTGTGGAGGGCTGGTTGAACAATAGCCGATGGAGGCTGGATGAACAGGACCCCGTGGTGAATAGTAGCTGGTGGAGGCTGGAGGAAGTCGACGGTGGATGAACAGTAGTAGGTGGAGGCTGGAGGAAGTCGATGGTGGATAAACAGTAGCCCGTGGAGGCTGGAGCGAGGCAGTAGGCGGTGGATGAACAGTAGCCTGTGGAGTCCCGTGTTGCGGTACGCCACACCCCTCCCGATGAGCAGGACCCCGTTTCGACCGTAGGTGCTCCAACACAAGTCTGTTTCTTCCGTTTTGGGGTACGCCATACCCCTCCCGATCAACAACACCCCTTTTCGACTGTAGGCACTCAGACACAAGTTCGTTTCCTCCGTTGTGTGGTACTCTAGACCCTTCCCGATGAACAGGACCCCGTTTCGACCGTACGCGGTCGAACAGAAGGCCGTTTTCCTCCGTTTTGTGGTACGCCAGGCCCCGTTCTGGCTGTTCCATCCAAGCCGGTTGGCTCCCGATGAACATGATGCGTACCGACCTAGTGGCTTCGCTCCCGATGAACAGGACCCGTTCCGACCCAGTCACTTGGCTCCCGGTGAACACGACGCAGTTTCCTCCGTTCCGACCCAGCCGGTTAGCTGCCGATGAACAGGACGACATCGCTGCCGTCCATTGCCTCTCCATGTACACGAGCCCTGGCCGTCCGTATGCGCGAGTACGCATTTCGAGACCCCGCTCGTATGTACGTACGTGGCCGTATTTTTTGGCGTGTGGCTGTATGTACGTGTACACGGTTTAGATGGGACAGCCTGAACTGCTACGTGGGGGGCTCTACTACGACATGTGCCGCTACTTACTCGGCCACGGTTCATCGTTGCAGAGCGACCGATCGACCAGTATGTACATACATGTTCGCGACAAGACAGACAACGCTACGTACGCTTCGACCGGGTGGGTCCCAGCTGTTAGGGAGGATAAGGACGCACTTCCTTGCGTGCGAAGATATAGCTGCTGGGTCCCAGCTGTCAGGGGGAGGAATCATTTTTTTTGCCCGTAATAAGGACGCACTTCCTTGCGTGCGAAGATGTAGCTGGTGGGTCCTAGCTGTCAGGGGGAGAAAACATTAAGTTTCAGGGTAAAAAGGATGCAGTTGCATGCATGCGTTCATGGGTGTGGTGCGTCCCCACTGTCAGTCTCTCACGTACAGTCATCTTCCGATGACTCTCGTTTGTTGACCACGTTGACCACACCGTGCCGAGCGCACCAAGGCCGGTGGACGACGGCGAGGCTCCAGACTGGAATGACCCGGAGATGGGGAAGACACGGCAGTGGAGTCACAGATGGAGAGGAGTGAGAAACTTGACTGGTTCGGGTGCGCTGTAGCACTGCCGCCCACGGGAGACAGGAACAAGAACAGAGGTTGAAGAAGCAGCACGACTGTTGGATTAACATCCAACGGTCCAGCTGCTAGAATCATTTGTTGATTAAGTTGACAAAGCCCTGCGTACGCGTCAGCTAAGTAGGCCCACAAGTCAGCCACCAAATCTGTCGGGTCCCAGCTGTCATCGGGAGGAATAGTTTTTTTCGCATAACAAGGAGGCACTTCCTTCCGTGCGAAGATACAACCGGTGGGTCCCAGCTGTCAGCAGGAGCAATCATTTTTTTCACATAATAAGGAGGCACTTTCTTGTGTGGCTCCCTACTGTCAGCCTCTCCACTTACATCCCTCTTCCGATGGCTGTTGTTTGTTGACCATGTTGACCACGCCGCGCCGAGAGCACCAATGCGGTGGACGAGGGCGAGGCCCAGGAAGGGAACGACCCGGAGCCGACGAAGCCACAGCAGCAGATGCCCACACTGAGGGGAGTACGAGGGCTGACTGGTCGGCTGCAGGGTGAGGCTGACATCACCGAAAAATAATAGGAGGTGCGGGTGGGTAGAGGGATGGCCTGGCGGCAGCACAGCCGGCCACGGGAGGAGGGAGCAGGCAGTCCCGCCGGCGCTGGTTTGGGCGGCTGGAGCAGGAAGATCAGAGATTGAAGAACCACGATGGCCGTTGGATGGACATCCAACAGTCACTGCTCTGTGTTGACTAAGTTGACAAAGCCTTGCGTACGCGTCAATTTTTTTTAGGACAGCGTCATCGTCAACCTAGTAGGCCCAGAAATCAGCCTCCAAATCTGTGGAAAATAGCATACAACCCATTTGCCATTATTTTCAATAATTTACAGCCCATTTGCTAATTCTTAAGGATATTTTGAAGCCCATATTCTTTTTATTAGCATTACAGACCATATTCTGGCCACTGCTAAAAAATTCAACGAAATTTTGCATATTTCGGTGGGGTCCGAACTCTTTTAATCACGAAATTTCGAGTCACGTTAAAAATAATTTAAAAAAAATTATATCAAAATAAAATACAAAAAAAATTCTCCGCAAAAAAATGAATGAAATTTCAAATCTTGAAATCCATAAAAAAATGACATTTGAATGTAATTGCCGGTTGGCTTTGGTTTAAAAATTTACAACCCATTTCTTACTACTTATAGCCCATTTTCTGGGGAAGCCGAATACATCCCTCCTCGTCTTGAAAGATTTGTAGTCCAGGAGGGCTGAGAAAAGCAAGTAGGCCTCGGTTGGGTATTCTGCAAAAAAAAAGAACTGGGCTAGCCATTTTCAGAAAGAAAAACGATATCAACTGGGCTCGTCATGTGCTTAAATAAAAGCGTAAGTGTGGGCTAGACGGGCCACAACCCCCGCACAGCGCGCAGTTGAGCTCCGTCTCTAAAACTAAAAAACAACTGGGCGAGCTGCTGGGTCCCTGGTGTTAGCCGCTCGTTGTGTAATTTTCTCGTTTATTGACTACATTGACAATGGCGTGGGACCTAGATGTCAAACAATTAGGAGGAAATATTTTTTTGGCTTGTAATGACGAGGCACCTGCTTGCGTAATGCCATGACCCTGGTGGGTCCCTACTGTCAGCCTCTCCGCATACAGTCATCTCCTGATTCCTCTCGGTTGTTGACCATGTTGACAACGCCGGACGGCGGCGGGCACAACGAGCGAACCAAGGCGGAGAACGAACAGGAGCCATGGAAGATGCGGCAGTGTAGTGGCAGGCGGAGGGGAGTACGAGGGCAACAACATGTAACTCAGGCTTACAAATGGTACAAAAGCCCAAGGATTAATTGTTCATCAAATTTAGACAAAACCCAGATTGAACATGTCAATAACATCTAACCCAACCACTGTTTTTGGCAGTCACAAACAAATGGATCGGCCTGACCCATAAAATCAACACCCCGTGCCAAAAAAATTATTGGAACATGACCACACACTACAAAAAAATACACTTCCGCGATGATACGTGTTTGTCACAGTAGGTCACGTTTTCTATCATGCATGTACATCCATGACGATTTTATGACAGAATCAAGATAGTCATACCTGTGCTGTCGTAGAAGTGTTCCATGACAATACCAAAATTATCATCACGGAAGTGTTCACTTCCATGACGATAAATGACGCGTCATGGAAGTGCTTTCGTCAAGGGTAACCGACACATGGCATCCACCATAACGGG
This sequence comes from Thinopyrum elongatum, assembly GCA_011799875.1. Lineage (NCBI taxonomy): Eukaryota > Viridiplantae > Streptophyta > Magnoliopsida > Poales > Poaceae > Thinopyrum > Thinopyrum elongatum. The sequence continues at coordinate 537,489,390 of CM022301.1, read as the reverse complement.
TCGCCGTTAAGCTATCGGGTCCGGTTTTGGATCCGATAACCCATTAACAGCAACGACCAATGGCGATTTTCCACGTGTAATATTCTCATTGGCCGGACGAAACACATGTCAGCTCGTCATTGGGTCAGATACGCGCCTATGATATGTCGACACGTGCGACGGCCCAACACTGGCCCATTTAGCTTACAAAGGCTGGCCCGTTTGACTTGGTCAAAAGCTAGCGGGCCGGCCCATGAAAAGCCTGTTAATGGTCTGTTCGCATATAGCCCATTTTACGGCCCGGTAACTCACGACCCGTTATGGCGTTACCGAAATCGGCCCAACAGCGTCATGTGGGCCGTCCAGTATAATACCAGCACGTTTCATTTTCGGCCCGTGTATGGCCCACGACGTCTTTCAGCCCATACGAGGCCTTTCGTATCTTTGGGCCCTTTAATGGCCCACAATGACTCTGGCCCATAATAAACAGTAAATTTCTTTATGCCCAGTAATAGCCCATGATTCACATGGGCCGTTTCTAGCCCGTGTTAGCTTTCGGCCTACTGACGGCACATACATTCTTGGGCTCCTTTCCAGCCCTTGATTACTTCCGGACCGTTACTGGCCTGTTCCCCTAATGGTCCAAATTCGGATCGTGGTTAGAATCGGCCCGTTTGTGGCCTGTTAACCCGTTGTGCCGTTTCCAGCCCGTCCTATATTCTGGCCCATTAACGACCCGTTATGCCTGTGACAGAATTAAGCCTTTGCTGTCTTCCGGCCTGTTAACGGCCCGTTATCGTGCTGGCCCAATACCAATTACACCCGTTTACGGCCCATGTGGGCCCATTTATCTGACGGCCCGAGGCCCACTGAATCTACAGCCCATTAGAGGCCCATTTATCCGACGGCCCATAGGAGGCCCATGGATCCTACGGCCCGTAGCAGGCTCAAGGTTACCACGGTCTGTATATGGCCCATGGTTGTTGCGTCCACTAGCAAACCAAGGAAAAAGAAGACTAGGGAAATAAATAAGCTAGAAACTAACGCTAGGCTATTAAGGCGATTGCACAGATTACATCCACTTGGCATCAAAGTTCGCCATGAGTGCAAATATAGGGAACACCCTACACTATACAAAAATGGCTTGCTGTTTTCTTCAGCCGGTCGCTGCATGTTAAGAACAAATTTTGTATCGCAACAAAACAAATTACAACCATAAAACAAAAGGAAGGTTGGCATAAAAGTTAACAGTCCGACAGATAAATGCACCACCAAAAGTTCAGAAGCTCAGTTCATTTGACCTGACTGTTACGTTTTCATGCTGTACTGTCCGATGGAGCACCATAACCTTCACCTTCATTTCTCCTAGGCTCCTGAACAACATAGCAAATGTCTGATAGTCTGGTTTCAAAACCATGCATATCTTGACGACATCAAACAATGGCTGTCCTTGTTTCACAAAGGGTCTCTGTTAGGGAATGGAGTTGTGTCTGGAGTGCAGATATAACATTGTTTTGAGCTTACATATCTTGATCATGAGGCAGTTTGGACGAGATTGCCTTAACAACCAACCCAATATTACGCAGGAACATGCTTTTGGCACTCTTAGTGGACAGGTACTGACCCACTGCAGCAAGAGGTGACATTGCGGTTATAATTGCCTCGTCACCTTCAGAAGGTGGCGGTTCCACCATTTGTTCCATAGCTTGCTAAAAAGTTGAGTTCTTACATTAGTAGTACCAGAACAGAAGATATTAAGGAGGCAGCAAAACCAAACAAAATAGCTTTGGTCTATATACATAACTTATTCTGGTGAACCTGTGTAAAATATTTTTTGTATTTTACTGCAAAGTACATAATAAAACCAGGTTCCAAACATATGACCATGTACCATGGCTAATGTATTGTCTATTTCTTCACATTGTATTGACAACTAAGGATAAAGAGACAAAGTTTATAATACGGTAAGCATAGTATGGCATCATTCATACAAAACAACTGAGAACAGACAAACATGCAATTGTAACATTGTGTAGACAAGTCCAGCACGGAACTAGATTACATATCAAGATCAAAGGAACATCACTCCTCTCTTTTAAACCTTGTAAGGTGCAATGATACGCTAAGACAATTGTGTATAAAATTGAAAAGAGTAATAGACATTGGCTGCAAACCGTGCGGTTCAATGCACAAGTCAGAGTAAGTAGTAGTTAAAAGGCATGAGGATTAAGGACTTACAACAGCGGCTTTGGCTGGTGTAGTCATGCCCTTCGTCTTGCTGGTGTGACAGTCCTTGAAGATTTCCACAGCATTTGGTTCAGGTACTTTTGGTCCTTGCGGGCTTTCCTCTGCATTTGGAACAAGTCAATATAGATCTGATAATATGGCACAGTGAAAAGAGTGAAGCAACAGCTAATTACAAGAGCCTCGCAGTGTGCAATATAGCTACAAGATCATGTCGTCTGTTGGAATTTCACTTTCGTACGGTTGGCCTTGTTCTTTGAACAGTTCACCTACAAGAAGATAGATTTGTGAGGCACATGCGTAAATAGGAGTTCAACATGTGATCTGATCACATATATATTTCGTACTTGATACTTTGGATCAGACCAGTATTTAACGAGGCCTCTCCAGTCTTCATCCGATATATTTTCCACTTGAGATGTTTGGGGAAGTTCACTGTTAGCCTTGCCTTCAAAGTGAGTTTTCCTCAAGTTATACCGATACTATCGCAGAGCAGACTTGAAAACATGGGTGCATGCTTGTCTGGTTGCATCATCTTGGCTATCCAACTTGAACCTCATCTGTTGAAAATTATGGGAGTCTCATTACCAGCAACCTAGAAAGTATGAGACAGAGCAAGACGATATTACTAATTTCCATACATAACCATACTTATAGATAAATGGTCGAGGAAGGTGTTGAACTGGGTTTCGTCTTTGTCATTCCTGTACTGAATCCATGTTGGGAGGATACGTGCATGACACCTAATGGCAACGGCTGCCTCTGATACTAACTTGGCTGACTCTGTAGCATCACGTGGCCTTTTTAAACCTTCCTCAAAACGGATCTCCATTCTTCCTCCTCTAGATTTAGTTAACCTATCGAGCATTATCCCTGATGTATGTTTCCTCTTGCGCCTAGGTGCTAGTCCAACAACGAACATAGGAAGTGTTAGTGTACATCAAGCTGTGAGACTACATATAAAGAAGCATGCAACTGTAACTTGACTCCAGCAACTACCTTCTTGCTGTTGAAGCTCACAAGGTTCATCTGATCTTGCCAACTCGTCTTGTGTCAAGAGTGCTTCGGAAGTAGTGTCAGGTGGCAATGGAGCTTGGGAACGTGCTGCTAGCTGAGTTGACAAACAAGTAACTCGTGCAGCTGGCGGTACTGTGGAAGGTGTTGCAACAACTATGGCTATCGCTGCTTATTTGGTGGCAGCTATTAGTTTCTGTTTGGATTGTTTTGTAGCTGGTGTAGCACGGGATACCGTGTTTGTACAATTTTCCGGTGGACTTTGACCTTCTATTGCACCATCAGTACCAGCAGAATCTGCATAATTCTTTCGCTTCCATTTCCGTGCGTCCTGAGTACTAACACCATCCCCTGCCATTCTGTGTTCCTTCCTCTTTCTCTGTGCCATGCCAAGTCAAGCCAACAAGAAAAAGGAATAAAAATTTAGTTCTTCAGAACAAATTGATGCGTGATACAGACGAACTGAACTTTGATGTTAGACAACCGCATGATAGGAGGATGTAATATGTACGAAAAACAGGACGGCATGAGATAATCAGAACTATGATGTGTAAACTAAGCAGAAGGCATTTCAATAAATTAGAAGCAATGCAATGGAAGGTAGACACCATATGAAAGATGCTACAAGTATCGCTCTTCCAAGTTAACAGTGTCTCGTCATAGCTGGCATTTAAACAAATGTGAAGCAGTACAAGAAATAAATCATGTGCAAGATGCAAACAACATCACACTACCAAGTTAAAGGTCGCTCATCATTAGTGCCATTGCATATTCACAACTATGATGTGTAAACTAAGCAGAAGGCATTTCAACAAATTAGAAGCAATGAAAGCTAGACACCATATGTAAGACGCAACGAATATCACTCTACCAAGTTAAAACTATCTCGTCATTAGTGCCATTTCAACAAATTAGTAGTACAAGCTAGAAAATAATGCGAGATGTAAACTATATCAGAATCCCAAGTTAAACGTGTCTTGTGAAAAGTGATTGTTGCAGGTTACACAACAGTAGTACTTTGATGTAAGAACATGGTGTGATAGACAGATATTGTATGTTCTAGAAACAGGAACATGTGTCTTATTCACAAGTATAATGTGTAAAGTAAGCATATGGAATTCAACAAAATTAGAAGCAATACAAGCTAGACATCATACATAACATGCAACCACATATAACAGTGCCATGTTAGAGGGAGCACCTGTGATGGTGGACAAGGGGAGACGTGCTCATCATCAACACAGCTACGTTGAGTGTCTATGCATGTGTTGTCTTCCAAATCATGTTGGGGGGATGGCAGAGTAGAATGTGTAGAGGCCCTCCATTTCAGTTGTTTGGAAGGAGCACCTTTATCCACTGCCTTGCTAATTTCCTTTGGCTTTATTGATTTTGCATTGTCAAGTAAAACCGGCAAGAAAAAGCAATAAAATTCACTCTTCAGAACTCATTCATGCATGATACTGACTGTCGGTGCAACAAACCCTGGGTCTGTTTCCCGGACTATGCATAGGCCGAAGAGCAAGATTACAACACCAAGGTCAGATCAAGACACGGAGGATCTGTTCTTTGAAGGACCAGCGTGTAGATTAAGAAGACCAAAACTAGCCAGAGAGACAAGACTCCACTACGAGAGGTACCTCCCTTGCCGGGCAGGCGAGCCCAGCGAGGTTGGGATTCCCCCGAAAGCAAGCCTCAAAAGATCGCCCCGGCAGGCCTGCCGGGGCTCACAGAGACGGACTACTCCACCGCTCCACCTCAAGAGCAACGCAAGTCATCGATCAGTGCGGTGTCAAGCCGCAAAGTGACTAAGTGGCTGCTATTTGCCACATGGCAGCCACTTCCTACAGAAAATACCTCCAAGCGACACCCGTCCTGAGACGTGTCAAGCAAGCAGGCGCGAAGCTGGCAAAAACAGCCCGGCAGGGCCTGCCGGGCGAGCCGTGATGTGACACTGAGTGGCGCATTTAATGCACTCTGTCAGCCTGCAGAGTTAGGTATGATAGCACTGTTTGCTATCTAATCAGTACGTAAAGACCGATTTGCCACTGTGGTGACCCCTTGATCTATAAAAGGAGGCCCATGGCAACCGTAGAAAGGATTCGGACCCCCTCACACTCATACGCGCGTAGCTCCTCTCGCCTCGAGGCAACCTTACCGGGCAAGAGCGCTGTGCTTTTTCCACCATCAATCCACCAAAGCAGGAGTAGGGTTTTACACCTCGCGGCGGCCCGAACCTGGGTAAAACTGCCCGTGTGAACTCTGCGGTGCTGTGTTACGCTTCTCCGCTCTTTGTGCAACGTGCCCATCCCCCCGCCGAACCAAAAGGGGCTCTTTGGCCCCATAGGTGGCCGTGGTTTCCCACGACATCTTTGGCGCACGAGGTAGGGGGATCACTTGCGCGAACCCGAGAGCATGAGCAGCGCGTCATCTTCATCGCCATTTTCATCATCGACGGCTCCATCGACTTTGGCCCCCAAGAAGAAGCCCGGTGCCGCCACTCACCCGTCCGCCTCAAAGGCCCCACCGCCCGCGACCGCCGACGTTGCGGGGAATGCGGGGACGCAGGAGGGTGTAGGCGCTGCGGAGGACGTGGTCGGCGTAGGCGGCGTCGTAACCACTTCCCCCGCGGCCGAAGCAGGAGCGGGAGGCACCGGAGAAGGACATCACCAACAACATCCCGGTGACCACGCTCCGCGAGGTACGTGTAGAGAGATTAGTCCTTCTGTCCCTCCCGGCCTAGCCGAGGGGCATAGCCACGGCGGTGACGTTCGTCCTGAGGCGAATCACAATCCTACGGCCGCCCCCGCCGTGGGTGCGGGCGCAGGACATGCGCCGCCTCCAGAGCAAACTGGCTTAGTCAATGCTCCGAACGGAGTCGTTCGCCCATGCGCACCATCACCTCGTCACCACGCCATCCCAGCGACCGGCTCCCATCGACGGGAGCCCGTCGTAGCCACCGCCGGCACCATCAGGAGCCGAGCGATGCTGCGGTCTACATCGTCATCACCGATGCCAAGCACAGCTTCAGAGGCCATGGCACGGGCCCAGCTGCTGCTGAGGTTTCCACCGGCAGCCGATCAGGTGGATGACTGGAGAGCCACCATTCAGAGTCTGATTGGCTTTGCCGAGGCTGGAGGCTCACAGCGAGCTGGCCCGCCACAGCCTCCCCAAGCAACAACGGCGGCCCACATTGCTGGCCGTGCGGAAGGGGCCACCCCCACGGTACAATCCCCACCGCGATAGCCAGCGCGAGGGCCACACAACCAAGAGCTTGATGATGTCTCGATGGCTTTGTCCGATCCTCGAGCACGTCAAGGTCGACGGCAAGCCCCAGAGGACAGGCAGACGAAGGGCGCGCACATCACCATCGAGCGATGCCGCGACGACCACCGCCAATCCAATGGGTGCGATCGCCTCAACATCGACGAGCCCGCACTCGGCAGAGGCGGGTACCTGCCCTTCAAGACTGGGTGCCCTGCCTTCACCCGTGAGCTGCGGCAAGTCCGTTGGCCATCCGCTCGCATGTTCAAGCTAGAGATTCCAGAGAAGTATGATGGGAGACTAAACCCGACAGAGTTCTTGAGCATCTACACCATCGCTGTTCAAGCTGACGGGGGAAGAGATGAGAAGGTTTTTGCCAACTACTTCCCTTTGGCACTCAAGCCAAATGTGAGGTCATGGCTGATGCATCTGCCGGAGAACTCCATCTCAACCTGGGCTGACCTGTGCCATGAGTTCGTTGGCGCCTTCACGGGCAGCCACCAAGAACCAGGGCGGCCCAGCAATTTGCAGCTTCTCCCGCAGAAGGAAGGAGAGACTCTGCGAAAGTACATGTAGAGGTTCAGCCGAGTCCACATGAATATTCCAGATATCCACCCAGCAGCTGTGATAGCTGCGTTCCAGTCCAGTGTGCGCAATCGACGGATACGATCCAAGATGAACGTCCGGTTGCCCAAGACTGAAGGAACTTTACACTTTGGTGGACAAGTGTGCTCAGGTGGAGGAAGGGAGGAAGCTCCCTGGAGAAGAGTATGGCATCGACGTCGACTCAGAAGACGACGACGAGGCCACCAGTCAGAAGAAGAGGAACAAGAAGCGCAACAAGAAGCACAAGGATAAAATAGTATTGACTGTCGAGGGATTTGGCATGCCTAGTACCCGCAAGAAGGCTAAGGCCGAAACCCCCGGCAAGGAAGTTGCCGTGTGCACTGACTGCTAGGAGGCTGCGGCTGCTGAGAAAGCTGGGAAAGGTGATGGTCCGTATTGCAAGATCCATCGGACCAAGGGCCACGATCTTCAGGATTGCCATCAGGTTGTGCAGCTCGTCAAGAAGCAGAGGGCTGAATATGAGAAGCGTGATAAAGAAAAAGGTCAGAATGACGCTGGTGGGAAGGGTCGGGGCGGTGAAGTAAATCGCCCCGGCAAGGCTTTTTGGAACCAAGGGAAACCCGCCAGGGGCAGAGAGAAGGAGGATTGTGATGATGGAAGTAATGGAGGGGATGAAGAGGAAACCAGCGAGCAGGAATTCCAAAAGGCCACTAACGCATTGTGCATTGACGGAGGTGCATCTCTGCACTCCTCTCACCGCCAACTTAAACGGTGGGCGCGTGAGGTTAATGCCGTGGAGCCAGCGGCAGAGTCTCGGAAGCCACTCAAATGGTCACGCACGCCCATCATCTTTGACGAAGAGGACCATCCTGACCGCACCACTGCGGTAGGATGCTTGCCGCTGTTGGTCTCACCAACGATCCGCAACCTCAAAGTCACAAAGATGTTGGTTGACGGCGGGGCCGGGTTGAATCTGATCTCCCCAAAGGTCATTAGCAAACTTCAGATAGCAGAGGAGGAACTCAAGGTCACATGCACGTTTCAAGGAATCAATCCCGGTAGGAGTCATCCTAAGGGAAAGATCACGTTGTCCGTGACATTCGGAGGAGAGTCGAACTACCGGACTGAAAAGGTTGTGTTCGATGTGGTCGACCTCACCCTGCCGTACAATGGAACCCTTGGACGCCCAGCTCTGGCAAAATTCATGGCGGCATCCCACTATGCCTACAACACCTTGAAGATGCCAGGACCAATGGGACTCATTTCCATTCCGACAGACGAGAAGGATGCAATCATCTGCGTGGATAAGATGTACCGGGACGCAGTCGCGGCAGAGGCCACAGAAGCCATAGCTCCCGCCAAGGAAATAAAAGGAAAGAAGAAGGCTAGCAGGGACACCAGCAAGGAATCCGGGAAGCGTACCTCTTCGGAGTATGCTGTGCCTGTCGATGACTTGCCGGAGAGTTCCAATAGCAAGAGATCCAAGGCCACTGTACCTTCTGTGAAAAAGGTCCCGGCAGGGCTGGTTGACGCTGATGGTACTTTTACTATCAGTGCCACCCTTGATGACAAATAGGAAAGCGCGCTCGTTGCCTTCCTGCGGGCGAATATTGATGTGTTTGCTTGGCAACCATCTGATATCCCTGGTGTTCCCAGGGAGGTAATCGAGCACCACCTTGCTGTCTGCCCACATGCTCGACCCGTCAAGCAGGAGGTTCGAAAGCAAGCCTTGGAGCGGCAACAATTCATAGCAGAAGAGATCAAGAAACTTGAGGCAACTGGTCTGGTCAGAGGAGTACTACATCCAACGTGTGTCGGATTCAGGGCTCCGCAATACCCAAGAAAGGTTCGAACTCTGGGGTGTGTGCGAAGAACCCAATCTCCCCGGCCTACCAACTCGACCCTCTCACAGCCTGGCCCGATGAACCGGAAAGGAAAGGTACACGGCAGTTTACCCAGGTTCGGGCCACCTTGTGGTGTAAGACCCTACTCCTGCTTTGTGGTGGATTAGCCTTGCGGTGGGCTGAGGATGAACAAGTACAGGGGAAGAACAACCTCAGGAGGTTTGTTCTTGTGTTGGTGTGAGCTGGTGAGGGTTCGGATGGATCCGATCCCCTCCTATGGTGGTGGCTAGGCTATCTTTATAGTGGCCATGGTCCTCTTCCCCCAAAATGAAGGCGGGAAGGGATCCCACAACGGCCAAGTTTGAAGGGGGACAAATAGTACATCTTATCCTGACGAAAGGTGGTCTTCGCCTGCACAGCTTCTGGCCGTGATGCCGTGGTGGGCTCTGCGATGACCTCCGTCCTGCCGTCTTGGTGGTCTTGGTGTTGTAGCACGGATATGGAAACCTTTGGCTGATTCCTCGGGACTCCGTGCCTGCGCTTGCCTCCTTAGCACCAAAGAGGAAACCTGCTATACTGTGCCCGACTGGCCTTGGTCGTCATGGCTTGCATCACCTTAACCTCACGAGGTGAGCGCCTGCATAGGAATCTCCGCTCCTCAGGAGCCGGCCTAGGGAGGCCACTCCCTCTGGAGGTCTTGGCATCGTCCGTCCCGCGAGGCTTGGCCCCTCGCGAGGGTCTTGTCTTGTTGATGCTGAAGGTGGGCCATACCAGGCCATTGATGGAGCCACACCGTGGGCCGCAGGCAGGCAAGTCTGGGTACCCCGGTTCCCAGAACACCGACAGTAGCCCCCGGGCCCAAGGCGCGCTCGGACTTGGCTTCGGAGCGAAGCCAAAGGGTAAGGGCGAATCGCCGCGGGCCCCATCGCCTGTGGTCCAGGTCGACGCGTGGCGCTTGATAAGACGTGGGCGTCTCCACTTCCCCACGCAGCCCTGGTTCCTTCTCGATTGGACAACTGCCTAGCGCACACAGAAAGGCCATCATTGCTCGGGGTACTTACCTTCTTCTCCCTTTCCTGCGGGCGCGCGCTGTCTTCATCGGAATCCTCGCCTGCTCCAGTCCACCTCGCCGCCAAGGCCCCCAGATCGAAGAGGGGAAAAGCCCGCGCGATCGTGGAGTCCGCGCCGGGTTCGGAGCCAGCGTTGGAGCGGTCCACGGTCGTCAACCAAGAGGGGTTGGACAAGGTCCGGCGAGCTCTTGCCGCCGATTCCAACGAGTGGAGGGCGACGACTGTCTGGCCCGGTTCCCGGGCCTTGGTTGACATGGAGGCCACCGAGATCCCTCTTCACCTTCATGCCCTCTTCGCCGGGCTGCTGCCCCCGTTCTCCGATTTTCTCAATGCCATGCTCTCGCATTACCAGATCCGCGCGCTGCATCTGGATCTCGGTTCCATCGTCCTCCTCTCCGCTTTCGCCTTCTTGTGCGAGGCCTTCATTGGCATTGCCTCGTCCGTGGCCTTGCTCCGCCACTTCTTCTCGCTTCGCCTGGTTGAGGACATGCAGCGCTCGGGGTGTGTGTCGCTTCAGGCGGCGGCGGCGACTGCCGGCTCCGGCATCGATTTCTCCCTCTACCCGGACATGAGGGGGTTCCGGAAGCAATGGGTGTACGTAGACGCCATGGTGTGCAGCCCCCTTCTTGTTCTTTCGACGGCGCCAGCGGAGCCGAGCTCTGGTTGGGGGCACGCGGAGCTCGCCAATCCGCGAGTCGTGCGCATCTGGTCCAGACTAGCAGAACTGAAGCAGGCCGGGGTGACGAAGGCAATGGTGGTGAAGGAGTTCGTCAGGCACCGCATTGCCCGGCTCCAGCGCCACACCCGCCTGATGTGGGCCTTCTCTGGTTCGAGCGATCCCATGAGGCTTCAGGTGCCCTCGCTCCCTCCTGACACGCTGCAAGAGGTGCTGCGGCTTCTGACGGGTGGCGATCCGGGAGCTCTTCCACTCGGCGGACGCCCTTTGTGCCATTACCCGATTGGGAAGGCCTTTGCTGAGAAGATGCCGAAGTTCGACGAATGGGGGCTCCTCCCCGCGGGCCATGAGGGGCCTCTCAAGAACCCTATCCTGGTAGCTCCTGTGCTCATAAGTCCGGAGACGCGCACCCCTAAGGTGGACACAGGGGGATGCGCATCGCCGTGCGCTCCTGAGGCGGTTGCAGGGGGGAAGCGCTGTTGTGTACTCCTGAGGTGACCGCTGGAGAGCAGGTGCCGCCAGGGGCTCCTAAGGTGACTGTCCGCACCCCAGCCGGGAAGGGCAACGTTCCAGCCCTCGGCGTGCCTCTTCTGAATCTCGGGGCACTCCGCAAGAGGAAGGGGCTCTGGAGCGGCAGTGGCGGCGCCCCCCCGGGCCCTGAAACAGAGGAAGTGGATAGCTGTGGACGAGTAAGTACCTTACCCTCATGGATCTTTGTGTGTCGCGTCCTTTCCTGACTCTTCCTTCTCTGGATCCCTTCGGTTGCGGCGGCAAAGCCGCCTGGGGTGCGACCTTCGGAGGCCTTCGGTCCGCTCACGACTCCAGGCCCCTCGCGTCGAGCACCCGCACGGGGCACAGAGCCGGCCCGCGAGGCAGAGGCGCCGCTGAAAGGCCGCGAGCCTGTGCTCCCAGGATCCCTCCTCCACGGCCATTTCTGGGGTATAGGGGGCGTGCCGAGAGCTCCTCCACTGGTTCTTGCTGGTGGCTGGATGATCTCGGCGTCTGCTTCATCTTCGAGCAGCGGGGCCGAACCGGGCAGCGCCTCCGCTGAGGCTCGGGAGGCAGCCGAAGGAGCTCCAGCTCCCAGCCCCCTGCCGGAGATGGGTGAGCCGCCCCGCGCTTCTCCTACAGCCCCTGGCACAAAGGAAGCGCTCGGCCGCGCGCTGGAACTCGCACGTGGGCGCAGCGTCATCCGCCATGACCTCTTCCAGGAAGCAGCGAGCGCGCTGGGTCAGCTTGGGGGAGAACTTGCCGATGTTGACACGTGCATCGAAGCGGAAAGCCTCCGCCTGGCGCGCGAGTGGCACCAGCTGAAGGTCGCCATCAACCTCGGGCATCTGCAACACGAGCGCGCCCGCTCGGAGGCTGCTGAGTCCCTCGCAGCTTCTCGTGAGGCCTGCGCCCATGCTATGGAGGAGGCCAAGGCCGCCGACCGTCGCCATGAAGCAGCCGAGGAGTGGGAGAAGGAGCTTCGAGCCTCTAACACCGCCCTTGAGCGGCAAGTCCAGGCGCGCAGGGCCGCCCTGGCGGGGTCGTCGAGCAGGGCCCCTACAGACGAGAAGGGGATCCAGGCGCGCAAGGATGCGCTGGCACTTGGGGTCTTGGAGCAGAGCCTGGAGCTTGAGCGACTGGAGGTGAGGGAGCGCCAGGTAGCCTCGGCCGAGGACACCGTTGCTTCTCGGGAGGCCAGGGTCCAGCAGGAGATCGACCAAAAGGTGGCGGGGATCCGCGGGGCTCTTGTCGATGAATATCGCCAGAAGCTGGGGCTGCAGGAGGTCAGCTTCCAACAGAAGGAAGCCGAGCTGCGGGGCAAGGCCGACGCCCTCAGAGCGAAGCTGGCCGCAGCAGAGCGGCGCGAGAAGGCCGTCGTGGAGGCTCGGGCCTCTGCCCAAGCCGAGTTGTCCTCCCTTCAGCAGCAGCTCGCGGGTGTCACGTCCCTTGTGGAGAAGGCCACAGACAAGGTGAGCCACCACCGGACGATGCAGCGCGAGCGCTCCTTGATGCTCGAGGACCTCAGGGCCCGGGACAACCGGGCCCTAGACACCATTTGCGAGGGGAGCATCTCCCGTCTGCACAAAGCTGATGATGCTGGTTACCTCCATTTCTTCACCCAAGTCATGACCTGTCTGGAAGACCGGGCCACGAGTGCGCGCCAGCTCATCGTAGAAAGAAGCCGGGGCCTCCTCGGGCGCGCGTTCTCGCGCGTCTTCAGCTATCTTCTCAGCCTCGACCCCGACTTTGACTTCAACGCTGCGATAGCCCCCGTGCCCAGGGTCACCCAGGGTGACTTGGCGAGCTGGGTGAATGACCTTGTGGATGACTTGGTCGCAGAGTTCGCCCTTGAAGACGGCGTGGATGCGCTTGCAGCTGCGGAGGGCGGCGCAGATGGTGATGACAAAGACGTTAATGCTGATGGTAGCGCGTCTTGCTAGGCCTGCATTCCCTTTCTCGTCCGGACCTGTAAGCCAAAACTATAAGCACGGCCCCGCGGGGCGTGAAAAGCACTTTTGGGGGGGGGGGGGTTCCCCTATTATGTATGAAACAATGATATGCTCTCTGAATTGATTTCGAAACATGCTGCCGCGAGCCAGAAGGCCCCCTACTAGAGTAGTTGTGATGACTTATCTGTGGTGCTGGCAGCCTTGTACGGGTTCTTGTATCGCGGGGGCGCTCCTCTCCCGAGGCGGGCCCTCCGGGGGCTCGCGAGGGTTCAGCCCCCTGGGGAGCCCGCAAGCCCGCCCGAGAGCGCCGTGCGAGGGGCCGATTGCCGAGTTACGGCAAGGTGTGCGCGCAGTGGTCCTGCGGTAGTTGCGCTCTTGGCCCCGAGGGGGCCTCGACGCCGCTTGGGCTAGCACAAGCGCGCGCATAGTGCGCACACCACGCCCAGCCCCCGCTCGCGGGGTGCTCACGGGGGGGGGGGGGTAGCAGGCATGAGCCCTGCTTTTTAACACAAACCAAAAGGCAAGAAAACACCGCGAATCAAAAAATTTCCCCCCTTTTTTCTTTTGATAAGCACACAAAACTCCAAATCTCATTCCAAAAGACAGCAAACTAGGTTACGGAAAGAGGGCAAAAGCAAACAACCGCGTCTGGCTCCTAGACTAGTCTTCCCACCAGCACGGAGCTAAGTGCTTCCACTCGGCGTGGGCATAGTCATTGGGGGACAGTGTCGATGGCCAGCGCAGAGCATGGTGCTTCCACTTGGACGTGGGTGGGAGCCCCCGTGAGGCCCGAGGGCGGCGCTCAGGGGACTCCGGGGCGTGTACATCCCCAACTCATTATTACGTGAGAGTGTCACGAGCGAAGATCTTCACGGGCATCCTCGGCGCCTGGCGAGGGCCCCGCCCGGCGCCTCCCCCGACCACCGTTGGGGAGTCCAGAAACCAGGACGAGACCAAGGGGTAAGGGGGTACGCTGGCGGTGCCCCGGCGATCGCAGGCCCTCCACCGAGGGGAAGGGCTCGCCGGCGCCTTCCCCGATGGAGGACCTACCTCCGTGCGGTGTGCCCCACCGTCGTGGCGGCGCCTTACGCCGCGTGGCACGGGGAAGGCTCTCGCGCCGGGCTCCCCCCGCACAGCCCCCAGTGCATTCCGTCCGCTTGCGGCGGAGCCATCGTCCTAAGGTCCATGGCCGTTGCCGTGGCTTGGTTCACTTGCGGTCCATGGTTAGCGTAATCGTGCCCCAGAGATATTGGTTGTACCCGGTGGCTGTTGTTGTCGAAGGCGCCGATGAAGCTCCGGGGTGACTCACGAAGAGCCTCGGACTCGCGTGGTCCCGATGCCCAGGCTGGCGGGGGGAACGAGCAGGGGTTTCATCTTGACGCATACAACAAGCCCATCAGTGGAGGTACGGGGGTGCCTGGCGCCGCCATCCCTGAGTCGGCGCCCGAACGCCCGGCGACGTTGCTTACCCTCCTTGGCGCCAGGTCACGACGACCATAGGGTGGCATCTCGGCATGGTCCCGGGAGGGCCGCCCGGCCCTGCTGCACCCGGAGGTAACGTATCCTGAGCAGAATGAGCGGCGTCATGGGCCAGGTCGCCGCTGCGAGGTCCTTCGGGCCCCCCGAGGAAAGGCACGTGGGTGTAGCGGGGGCCGGTGCGTGCCCCCGGCAGTGCTTGCGATGTAGGCAAGGTGCAGAAAGGCGCTGCACCCTCGCAGGCAGCATCGAGTAGCTCGGCGACCCACTCTAGCAAGGCATCATGGCTGCCTTCTGCCAGCCTGCATCATAGCAGCTCCCACGCCACGATGAGCACGGCTCGCGTGTTTGCCTGCTCCCGGCGAGTGCGTAGCGTTGACGCTGCGGCGTAGCCCAAAGACCGCGCGGTGGCGCGGTTATGGCGCAGCACGGAAGTGGGCGGAGGTGGTCCGTGCCGCCGACGGCCGATGACGCTGGCCGCCGTGCGGGCTGCGAGGAGCATGGAGTGGAGGGCTTCTTGGGCGGGAGGTGCCACCCGGGCTGGCCGAGCGGCTCAGTGCTCAGCGTGAGCTCAAGGATCTCCCGCCATGGTAGTGATGAAACGAACGGCGGAGAGGATCCTTCGACACGCCCCCTACCTGGTGCGCCAAATGTCGGATTCAGGGCTCCGCAATACCCAAGAAAGGTTTGAACTCTGGGGCGTGTGCGAAGAACCCAATCTCCCCAGCCTACCAACTTGACCCTCTCACAGCCTAGCCCGATGAACCGGAAAGGAAAGGGACACGGTAGTTTACCCAGGTTCGGGCCACCTTGCGGTGTAAGACCCTACTTCTGCTTTGTGGTGGATTAGCCTCGCGGTGGGCTGAGGATGAACAAGTATAGGGGAAGAACAACCTCAGGAGGTCTGTTCTTGTGTTGGTGTGAGCTGGTGAGGGTTCGGATGGATCTGATCCCCTCCTATGGTGGTGGCTAGGCTATCTTTATAGTGGCCACGGTCCTCTTCCCCCAAAATGAAGGCGGGAAGGGATCCCACAACGTCCATGTTTGAAGGGGGACAAATAGTACATCTTATCCTGACGAAAGGTGGTCTTCGCCTGCAAAGCTTCTGGCCGTGACACCGTGGTGGGCTCGGCGATGACCTCCGTCCTGCCGTCCTGGCGGTCTTGGTCTTGTAACATGGAAATGGAAACCTTTGGCTGATTCCCCGGGACTCCGCGCCTGCGCTTGCCTCCTTAGCACCAAAGAGGAAACCTGCTGTACTGCGCCCGCTGGCGCCCGCCTGGTCTTGGTCCTCATGGCTCGCGTCAGCTTAACCTCATGAGGTGAGCGCCTGCATAGAAATCTCCGCTCCTCAGGAGCTGGCCTAGGGAGGCCACTCCCTCTAGAGGTCTTGGCATCGTCCGCCCCGTGAGGCTTGGCCCTGGCGAGGGTGTTGTCTTGTCGATGCTGAAGGTGGGCCATACCAGGCCGTTGATGGAGCCACGCCGTGGGCCGCAAGCAGGCAAGTCTGGGTACCCCGGTTCCTAGAACACCGACAACGTGGTTGGCAAATCTAGTGGTCGTACGCAAGGCTAACGGAAAATGGAGGCTATGCATAGATTTCACAGATCTTAACAAGGCCTGCCCGAAGGATCCGTTTACCTTACCGCGCATCGACCAGATTGTGGATTCCACCTCAGGATGTGAGTTGCTCTCTTTTTTGGATGCATATTCCGGATATCTTCAGATCTTTATGTCCAAAGAAGATGAAGAGAAGACCTCATTCATCACTCCATGTGGCACATACTGCTTCGTGCGCATGCCTTTCGGGTTGAAGAGTGTTGGGTCCACTTTTGAAAGAGCAGTCCAGATCGGTTTTGAATCACAGCTGCACAAGAACATTGAAGCCTATATGGATGATATTGTGGTTAAGACCAAGGATAGATCAACCCTCATCCAGGATTTGGAGGAGACGTTTGCTAATCTGCGCAAAATCAACTTGAAGCTAAACCCGGAGAAGTGTGTGTTTGGCGTTCTCTCCGGCAAGCTACTTGGGTTCTTTGTGTCCCATCGGGGGATAGAAGCCAACCCTGACAAGATCAAGGCTATCAAGCAGATTCAGGCACCCAAGACAGTTAAAGATGTGAGGCATTTGACAGGGTGCGTTGCCATGCTTAGCTGATTCATATCCAAGTCTGTCGAACGTGACTTGCCGTTCTTCAAGATCTTGAAGAAGGCAGGACCCATGAAGTGGACCCCAGAAGCAGATAGAACCTTGCAAGAATTGAAGACCTGCTTGTCCTCTGTGCCTACTTTGGTTGTGCCCAAACCACAAGAGCCGTTGCTGCTATACTTGGCGGCAATGAATCAAGTGGTTAGCGCAGCCCTAGTGGCGGAACGGGAAGTAGAAGAGACAGAAAGTGAGAACAGCCCGGCAAGGCCAAATGTGGATCAGGATAAAGAAGAGCACGACAGAGGAGGCCACCCCAAGGACGCGGCGAGGAAGAAAGTGGTGCAGCGCCCAGTGTACTTCATCAGCTCCCTATTGCAGGGAGCTAGATCCAGGTACTCTGGTGTGCAAAAGTTGATTTTTGGCCTCATCATGGCCTCAAGGAAACTGCGCCACTACTTCCAAGCCCATGAGATCACGGTGGTCACCCGTTTTCCTTTACAAAGGATACTCCAAAACCCAGAGGCTACCGGAAGAATAGTGGAGTGGGCATTGGAGTTATCCAGCTTTGGCCTGAAGTTTGAAAGCACACCGACAATCCAGAGCAGGGCATTGGCAGAGTTTATTGCAGAATGGATGCCAACCCCTGATGAAGAAGTGCTGGAAACAGTTGTTCCCGGCAAGAAAGCGCCGCAAGAATGGATTATGTATTTCGATGGTGCCTTCTCCCTACAAGGTGCAGGGGCTGGCGTGCTCCTCATTGCTCCCACTGGAGAACACCTGAAGTACGTTGTCCAGATGCATTTTCCCCGGGAGGAGGCAACCAACAATACAACAGAGTATGAAGGGCTCCTTGCTGGGCTCAGAATTGCCACTGAATTGGGGATCAAGAAGCTGATCATTCGAGGAGATTCACAACTTGTGGTGAGACAAGTCAACAAGGATTACCAAAGCCCGTTGATGGAGGCATACGTCAAGGAAGTGAGAAGATTAGAGGAGCACTTTGACAGATTGCAAACAGATCACGTACCCCGTGCGGAAAACAACATTGCTGATCATCTATCAAAGTGTGCTGCGCAGAAGCTTCCTGTGGAACCAGGAACTTTTGTTCACCATCTTACTCAGCCCTCCGTATCATCAGCAACAATGGCCCGAAAAAGGAGAAAATTGGACTCCGGTAAGCCTCTCCTGGTAGAGCCTCTCGGGGCTCCTGGCAGGGACCCTGCCGGAAACAACTCCCCTTCGATTGCCGGGCTGCGCCCTCCTGCCGGGCCACTGGTCCCCGCGTTCGAGGAACGCGCTCCCGCAGATGAGGAGGTGCCACTAGTCCTTGTTGCCGAGCCCCAGGCTCCAACTTGGGCAAGGCACATTGTCCACTTCCTCCAAACCGGAGAACTTACCAAAGAGCAAGAAGAAGCTGAAAGAGTAGCCCGGAGGGTCAGTATGTATCAGTTTGTCAATGACACACTATACAGAAGGAGGCCCAACGGTGTGAAATTGAAGTGCATTTGCCGGGAAGAAGGAAAGGAACTGCTGGCAAAAATACACAAAGGCATGTGCGGCTCCCACATTGGATCAAGGGCATTGGTTGGGAAAGCATTCCGACAAGGATTCTATTGTCCCACAGCCCTCCAAGATGCGGTCGAGCTAGTCACCAAATGTGAAGCCTGCCAGTTCCATTCCAAGAATATCCATCTGCCTGCCCAAGCTCTTCAGACAATCCCTTTGTCATGGCCATTTTCGGTCTGGGGGCTCGATATCCTCGGCCCTTTCCCCTGAGCTGCTGGGGGCTTTGAATTCTTGTTCGTTGCCATCGACAAGTTTACAAAGTGGCCGGAAGTAGAAGCTGTGAGAATGGTGACTGCTCAGTCAGCTATCATGTTCTTGAAAGGATTGGTGTGACGCTTCGGGGTCCTTGCCCGGATCATCACCGACAACGGCACCCAGTTCATGAGCCACGCCTTCATGCAATATGTTCATGCCCTCAGAAGCAAGATCTCATTTGCCTCTGTTGCGCATCCCAGAAGCAATAGACAAGCTGAGAGGGCGAACGCTGAAGTGTTGCAAGGTCTCAAGACAAGAACATTTGACAAGCTGCAGAAGTGCAGCAGGCGATGGATCGATGAGCTGTCGGTGGCTCCTTGGTCCCTCAGAACGACCCCAAATCGAGCTACCGGGCAGACTCCCTTCTCCCTTGTCTATGGGGCAGAAGCAGTTATCCCCACGAAACTCATTTACGGGTCACCTCGAGTGCTTGCCTACGATGAAGTAGCACAGGTTCAGCACTGGCGTGACGACGCTGTGCTTCTCGAGGAGAACCGGCTCCGAGCTGCTATGCGTGCTGTACGCTACCAGCAAGCCCTGCGTTGCTATCACAGCTGCAGGGTTCATGCCATTTTGAGGAAGGCGACCTTGTCCTTAGGTGCGTACAGTCCGCCAAGGGTGCAAATGTGGCACCCCGATAGAGGGCCGACGCACGCTAGCCCCAGGATAAGACCTGGCGCACGTCAAAGACATGATACAGCAATTCCAGGCACAAAACTGGCTTTATTATATAAAAGGGAGTATTACAATACTATTGCTTACAACAATATTACATTGCTCCAAGGCTATCTAAAATGGCAGCGAAGGTCTTGGTTCAGCGGCATCAACGTCTCTGGCTGGGCTCCACAACTCATAGGACTGGCTGGGTTACGATCTAGCATGACGGATCTTCTCCTGCAATTGGCCACGTGCAAGGCCAGGTGAGTACTTTGAATGTACTCGCAAGACAACCAAATACATATCATCCAAACAAGCAGATAACAAAGCAAGCCCTATGCTATGCAAAAATTTATTCTAAACATGGCATGGAATTAACAGGAAAACATGAATCAAGCATGGCATAACATACCTATCTAGCATTTCTAATTATCATGTCATAGCAAGGTTACCTGGCATGATTAAACATCTAGCAACATTGATCATCATGATCTAACAAGGATATCTAGCAAGATAACTACTGAAGTAGAGTACAGTGAAGTAAAGCATATTAAGTATACAATCCATATTCCGAACATTCTCATGATCCAATCTGAAACTGATCCCAGTCCGATCCAAGTTTTTCGGTCATCTGACTAACTCTTCCATAGCCACCCCATGGCTAACATACCATGTTCTTGACAACATCTGATTCCGTGGACGCAGGTTCTTTCACCATTATTATCATTATTACGGTTGATCACCTAGCGAGGTTTGGACGGGCTGTCCAATTCCGTGGACGCGGCTATTCGAATAGATTTTTCACTCTGCAGAGGTTGTGCACTTTACGCACACCATGGAGCACCTGAGCTCGTGATCCCATTCGGGTGGACCAGCGTTGCTCCAACGAAACCTGCCTGACCCGTGACTCTCCCATCGTACCACCGGCATTCATCCTCCCCCGGAGTCCTGCCCTGGGTGGCCCCTGTGTCACTCCTGACACCTGCCACCGTCGTGGCCAAACAAAACTGTCCCAAACGGGGATGGGTACCCAAACAACTCAACTGGGCTCACAGGGTTATCGCCGCCTACCGGGCCAGGGCAGCGTGCGCGCATAACCCTCCCTATCGGGCGGTACCGGTGGAAGAGCACGCGATCAGACCAAGTCAAGGCCGTCCCATACCGGCAAATGTGGTTGCCCGGATAAGCCCGGACAGGTGACTCTTGATCAACCAACTAAATTTATCAATGTATTTGATTCAACATCTCCACCATCCCACCATTACCTCAACCTTTATAAGTGTGAACAACCACTTAACATCAGTATAACAGAACCATTACAACATTGACAAACATGGCAAGAAATCAAATCATGGCACTCACATGATAATGGTATTCAAAATATTGTTACTAGCATGGCAGGATATGGCATGAAAACAAATCATGATATTGGATGAGAAGTAATGCTAACATCTAATACAGATGACATGACACAGGTGCATGCAATTGCAGACTAGCAGGGGATTCAGATGTACTACGATGAACACATAGGGTGCAAGCAAAGTCATCACGCAAGTCCGGAGCTCATGGTAAGAGGTTGGCTTGCCTGGGGGTGAAGGAATACACCGGGTGGAAGTGCAATAAAACTCCGGGAAGATTTGCCGGGAAAGTTTTCCTCTTGGAGGGGCTGATCGGAGGGCAAGGGTAAAATGGTCATTTTCACAGTGTGAAAACATTATGAAAATGATTCCATCGGAACGGGCTTGTCGATCTGAAGAAGTGGGCTTTGGTTTTACCTCAATCGGAGTAACGGTCACGGAGAAACGGTCGTTCGTTCGTTAAGCGCAGAAACGGACAGAATAGTGTCCACTGTAGTGCTTAACGGGTGAACGTCCACTAAATAACCTCTTCGGCCGGCGGCTGAGAAAATGAAGGCGCGTTTTACAGATTACGTTTTCACTGCAGAGAAAACGTACTCCCCACTGAAGCTGCGGGAGAATATGCTTCTCGAACAGGAAAGCGTATTCCTAGAATTACGCCTTCACTTAAAATTGACTGGGCCCGGGTTGACTTTCTAACTCCGGCTGACGAGTGGGCCCGGCTCATCTCCCCTTTCATCCTCCTGTCTTCTCCCTCACCACGCAACAGAGAACAGAGGGGAAACGGGGCACTCGGCTGCCGGCGCTGCCGTCGTCCCGCCGCTCCCAAGGGCCGGCGGGCGGGCGCAGGAGCACGGCCGCTCCTCGCCGCGCCAAAGATGGCCTCAGCTCGGCTCGAGGTGGCCTGCTCTGCTGGCGCCACGGGACGGTCGGCGGCGGCCGAAGAGTTGCCAGTGAGCCGCGCCGACAGGGTTCCCTCGCCAGAGCTGAGGGCGGCGGCGGATCTGCGGGGTCCTGGGGGAGGCTGGGGAGCCGAGGAGAGGGAGGGGGAAGGGCTGGACCGCGGGGACGGTCGAGGGGAGTTGGCGGCGGCCTTGCGGCCATAGGAGGCAGGGGAGAGCTCGAGGAGCTCAGAGAAGAGGGGGCTGGGCTGCTGCTGGTGCTCGAGAGGGCTCGGGGACTCGCTTAAATAGCAGAGGGGAGAGGAACCGGACGATGCCGAAGCTCCGAGATGGCCGGCGTCGTGGCGGCGATTCAGTGGAGCACCGGTGTCGGCGGAAGCGTCCACGGGCTAGGGGACAAGGGGGAGAGGTGACCGGATGGTGCAAACGAGTGGTGGGCAGCTCGCCGACGCTCCCGGACGAGCTGCGGCCTGCAGGAAGTGGCCTCCCGAAGAGTCTGGTGCCCAGAGCACCGATTCTGCCGACAACGTCGACGGTCACCACCGGCACCACGTGCACTTGGCGTCAAAATGCAATAAAACCATGTCAGGAGTGTTCTCCTCTCTTCCCTTGATCGACTTGCACAGCTAGAGGGCACAGGAGAGTTCTGAGGTGACTGAACCAAGATCAAGCAGTTTCCAACAGCAAAGTGATTGTCATGTGGTGTGGCCACCATAGTGCACCTATTAGCATGATCTTGGGCAGGGGTGAGTCATCCACTAAGGTGATCATGTTGGCAAATTTTGGGCACAAATGGACAAGGCTAGCTGGTACTTCCTTTGTAACCTTGCCCACTGACCAGAAATGCAAATGAGGAAGTAGGGGTCAAATGGGTAAATGGATTTGGATGATTTTTTGTGTAGAGTGATTATTTGGTCATTAGAGATAGCTGGAAAAGTTTCAGCTCAAATTGATCATCTATGAGGGTACTTCCTTCACAATGATGCAATCTGAACAGAAACTTACATAATTTACTTGGGAAGATTGGCTAGATGAAATGGGCTGGTTTTTGGTTTCCAGGCTTAATATATCATAATGAATCACCCTGCAAAATTTTAGCCCAAGGAGATCAAGGAATCAAGCACTTCCTTTGCAAACTAAAAATCTGGACATAATTTGCAAAGTGGTGTTGTGCTCAAAACTTAATTGGTGGAACTTGAGATCTTGATGGAAATGGTTAATATATGGATAGGATAAGCTCCACAAATTATTTGGGATTTTTCCTAACTACCAAAATGGTAGTTCCTTTGGAAAGGCCCCAAATTGAAATATTGGCTTAAAATAGGAAAATGCAATTTCCCCTATTTAATTATGGCCAATATTTTTATGGGAGCTCAATATGATCATAAAGAATATCTCCACAAGTTTTTATGATCTTTGGAGATGGATAGATATTTTTCCGGATTTAATTCCTCGGAAAGGCAGAAAAAGGAATTAATTCTAGATGAGAAATATTGCATATGACTTGGCAATATTTTTGCACATCCAGGGTTTATGAGTGAAGAATGATCTCTGGAAATTTTGGGAGGACCAACTGAGCAAGAAAAATGATAGCTCCTTTGTAAACGCAAAGGCAGGATTTCTAGTTCCAATATATTGGAACTAGGGTTTGAATGAGGTTCGGGGTTTTCTGATAGGTGGTTAGCTGGCATAAGAGTATGGGAAAGGCACTGAGAGGTTGAGGATTGTCTGAATTCACCTGGCCATTCACCAGATTCCTGAGGAAAAATTCGGGAGGGAGAAGCTAGGAAGGAATAACAGCACAAAAATCGATAACCCAATTTTTGGGGTGTTACAATAAACAAGTTGACGCCGAAGTGGGAAGGCCCTTACCGGGTTGTACGAGTCACCAGACCTAGCGCAGTCTGTCTGGAGACCAGAGATGGCATTCAATTGCAAAACTCATGGAATATTGAGCATCTCCACAAGTTCTACCCATAAGGCGCGGCTGTCAGGCCCTGCCCGACAGCCACCCTTTTGTACAGGCCTTGCCTCAGTTGCATGTAACCCCTTGTACAAAGCCAGGCGCAGACCCTGAGCAACAGAGAAATAAATGAAGTGCTTGGGGCCCCCGACAAGTTGCATGCATGCATTAGCATTTCATGAGCATCGCATGTTCATGTAGATAAGTTCGCATCTGGCATCATTTTCATCTGCATAAACTGCCGGCTCCTGCCGCGGACTTGGCCCCCAAGAGGAGATGGAAAGATGACGCCTACACTGCGATCTCCGGCAAGCCAAACAGATAAGTTCTTTCTCTTATCCATACGTGTTCTGTAAGTAAAGACTTGTGCATAAGAAAACCCCGCCGATTTTTGAAACTTAGGTGCTCCCATCCCTTGACTCGAACGCTGCTTCGGTCAGGATGGTCACAGTGGCCTTTGATAGAAAAAGATTGGCGGGGGGCTAGTCTCTCTTCATGATTTGTGCCCGGAAGGCTTAACTCCCCGGCAGCAAAACAGAGGGTACCGGCAGGATAGCCTGCCGGGGGAAACTCGTTTATTTAAAAATATAGAGGCATCCCACCTCTGCATGGACATATACATGCACGAGTCCCCGGCAAGGTTTATCTTTTTCATTAATATGCTGATCAAACAAGTACAAACCTTACAGGAAACAAACATGGATTCAAGAGATTACATTATTTGAACTAAAATTTGGCAAATGTCTACAGATTTAAGATTGAAAAAAGATAAAATGCCCGTGAGGCCTTCATTTTGTCCTCTCCTTATTCGAAACTACAGGCAGAGAGGAAGAGGGTGGAGGGAGGGCCCAGCTGGGATTCGGCACCTCCCCAGGATCAGGGTGGTGCCGTCTCCTGGCTAGGAGGAAGAAACTGGAGGGCAAGAGCGGATGGTGGCGCTGCCAAAAGCTCAGACGAAGGCGGCAGAGTCACCGGCAAACATGACTCGTCGGGACGGTCGTCCCCGTTCTTGACGCGTCGTGGGTTGCCGCCACCTTCCGCACCACTGCCACCCGAAGCCTCCGCCGCAACAGCCGGATTGGGTGCCATGCTCTCCGGGTAATCCCACAAAGAGCATGGTCGTCCCCGACGGCCCGAAGATCAGGAACCACCGCGCACTAAGGAAGCAGGCATGGAAGCGAGGAGCTCTCCCACGCGACCAACGGACGGTGCCCGGGGAAGTCAGGACCGTATTTACTGATGGCGAGCCCGTTCTACAACCCCCTCCGGTGCCACGAAGGCAAGAGGAATGGGCCACGGTCCACTACCACACCTTGCATCCGTTGTGAGCTTGGGCGTGGTGTCGCTTGCGTCGCCCCTCACTAAAATTGAAGCAGCGGACGACCCGGCAACGAGCACCCCGGAGTCGCCACCTCCAATGCTACCGCCGCGCCACCCGCGTGCCATCTTAAAGTTTGCGGGAAGATGAGGAAGGGATCTTGCCCCACGGATGGCTCGCCCGCCGTGCCTCCTCCGGGCTTGGACCAGACTCACTCCCCGAGCACCAGTATGAGCATTTGACGTCGCCAAATTCAAACTATGGCCCGGGGTCCGGCCCCGGGCCCTCCCCTTCAGCATGGCCAGCAGAAAGTAGAGGATGGAGGAGAAGGGATGTGAGGATGAATGCCTCCGCTCCTCCCCCACCCGTCCTTTTATAGGCGGGACGGGGAAGGGAGCCGATCCCGCAACGAGTAACCACCGCCCTCCTCCACCAATCCGAGAACATTGGGCCCCTGCCTTGATGCTCTCCCGCACCACGCGCCTCCGTTACCTACCCCACTTGATGCATGCAGCATACGTGGCTAAGGATAAGGGCGTGGTGGGAAGAGTGAATTGGCAGTTACTCGCCCGTGCGTTAAAGTCATTCACGGGCCATTACAAGGGTGCCCCCACCACGATTGGCATTACGCGATGCGCGGAAGAACCAGAAACTAGCCCAAGCTCAAGTTAATGAAGAAGCAAAGAAGATCTCAAGGGGCCAGCCACTTCTACGCCCCCGCCTATGCACTGTTTGGGCCCTACCCCGATGATGCCCGGCAGCGCACTCGGGCCAGGCCCGGGGGCTCCTGTCAGTGCAACAAACCCTGGGTCCGTTGTCCGGACTGTGCACAGACTGAAGAGCAAGATTACAACACCAAGGTCAGATCAAGACATGAAGGATCAGTTCTTTGAAGGACCAGCGTGCAGATTAAGAAGACCAAAACTAGCCAGAGAGACAAGACTCCACTATGAGAGGTACCTCCCTTGCCGGGTAGGCGAGCCTGGCGAGGTTGGGATTCCCTCGAAAGCAAGCCTCCAATGATCGCCCCGGCAGGCCTGTCGGGGCTCACAGAGACATACTACTCCACCGCTCCACCTCACGAGCAACGCAAGTCATCGATCAGTGCGGTGTCAAGCCACAAAGTGACTAAGTAGCTGCTATTTGCCACATGGCAGCCACTTCCTACATAAAATACCTCCAAGCGATACCCGTTCTGAGACGTGTCAAGCAAGCAGGCGCGAAGCTGGCAAAAACAGCCTGGCAGGGCCTGCCGGGCGAGCTGTGATGTGATACTGAGTGGCACATTTAATGCGCTCTGTCAGCCTGCAGAGTTAGGTATGATAGCACTGTTTGCTATCTAATCAGTACGTAAAGACCGATTTGCCACTATGGTGACCCCTTGATCTATAAAAGGAGGCCCATGGCAACCGTAGAAAGGATTCGGACCCCCTCACACTCATACGTGCGTAGCTCCTCTCACCTCGAGGCATACTTGCCGGGCAAGAGCGCTGCGCTTTTTCCACCATCAATCCACCAAAGCAGGAGTAGGGTTTTATGCCTCGCGGTGGCCCGAACCTGGGTAAAACTGCCCGTGTGATCTCTGCCGTGCTGTGTTACGCTTCTCCTCTCTTTGTGCAATGTGCCCATCCCCCCGCTGAACCAGAAGGGGCTCTTTGGCCCCATAGGTGGCCATGGTTTCCCACGACACGGACAATCACTACCTTGATGTAAGGCAAACACATGATATGAGGATGGAATATGTATGGAAAACAGGACGACATGGCATATTCACAACTATTTGTGTAAACTAAGCAGAAGTAATTTAATCAAATTACAAGCAATACAAGCTAGACGCCGTATGCAACATGAAAGACAATATCACACTGCCAAGTTAGAGAAAGCACCTGGGATGCCGCTTTCACCGGAAGACCGCCATCAGTCCCTGCCTTAATTTTTTCCTTCCTCTTTCTTAATTTTATTGCCTTGTTAAGTCAAACCCATAAGAAAAATGAATAAAAATTCTCTTTTCAGAACTCATTGATGCAGGATGCTGACGAGCACTACTTTAATGTAAGGCGACCGCATGATAGGATGATTGAATGTGTAAGAAAAAAGGACAACATTGCATATTCACAGCTATGATGTGTAAACTAAGCAGAAGGCATTTCAACAAATTAGAAGCAATGAAAGCTAGACACCATATGAAAGATGCAACGAATATCACTCTACCAAGTTAAAACTGTCTCATCATAAGTGCCATTTCAACAAATTAGAAGTAGTACAAACTAGAAAAGAATGCGAGATGTAAGCTATATCACACTCCCAAGTTAAACGTGTCTTATGATAAGTAATTGTTGCAGCTTACACAACAGTAGTACTTTGATGTAAGAGCATGGTGTGATAGACAGATATTGTATGTTCTAGAAACAGGAACACGTGTCTTATTCACAAGTATAATGTGTAAAGTAAGCAGATGGAATTCAACAAAATTAGAAGCAATACAAGCTAGACATCATACATAACATGCAACCACATATAACAGTGCCAAGTTAGAGGGAGCACCTTTGATGGTGGACTAGGGGAGACATGCTCATCATCAACACAACTACATTGAGTGTCTATGCATGTGTTGTCTTACAAATCTTCTTGGAGGGATGGCGGAGTAGAATCTGTAGAGGCCCTCCGTTTCAGTTGTTTGGAAGGAGTACCTTTATCCACTGCCTTGCTAATTTCCTTCCGCTTTATTGATTTTGCATTGTCAAGTAAAACTAACAAGAAAAAGCAATAAAATTCACTCTTCAGAACTCATTCATGCATGATACTGACAATCACTACTTTGAAGTAAGGCAAACACATGATACGAGGATGGAATATGTACGAAAAACAGGACGGCATGACATATTCACAACTATTTGTGTAAACTAAGCAGAAGCCATTTCAACAAATTAGAAGCAATGCAAGCTAGACACCACATGAAAGATGTAACAAATATGACTGCCAAGCTAAAAGCGTCCCATCATAAATGGCGTTTCAACAAATTAGAAGCAATGCATGCATAAATCATATGAAAGATGCAACCAATATCACTCTGCATATAGTAAAGGTGTCTCGTCATAATTGATTGATGCAGGATACAAAAAAACAGTAGTTTTATGTAAGGACATGCTTAATAGACAGATGTACTATGTACCAAAAACAGGAAGGCCTGTCACATTAACAGGTATAATGAATAAACTAAGCAGAATAGCACATGCACTTTAACCAGATTGGAAGAATTACAATCTAGACACTATATGCAACATGCAACCACATATCACGCTGCCAAGTTAGAGCAAGCACCTGCGATGGTGGTGTAGGGGAAATGCGGTCATTAACTACAGAGCTACGTTGACTATCTTCATCTAGCATTGCTGTTTCTTGAGAATCATGTGGGGAGGCTGACACTGCATTCTTTAAAAGAGGATCTTTTCTCACAATAATCCATTGGCCTGACTGTCTCATCATAAGTGATTGATGAGGGATACACAAGAATATTAGTTTGATGTAAGAACATGGTTAATAGACATATGTAGTAGTATGTACCAAAAACAGGAAGGCATGTCATATTCAAAGGTATAATGTGTAAGCTAAGCAGATGCAATTTAACCAAATTGGAAGCAATACAAGCTAGAGACCCGGCTGGAGTGGTGAGCATGATCATCGAGGACCTGAGAGCCTGGTGGGAGGCGGGCTGCTTCACCACCACCGTGGCTTTTTAGTTGGCTTGCAGGTGATGCCTGTTTGTGCTGGGCTTGTCACTGGCTCGGCCAGTGCCCTGACTAGCTATTTGGCTTCTGGTGCTCCCGGGATGGTGGTTCTTGTAAAAAATATCTTTCCTTATCTTAATAAAGACCGACTTTGGCCTTTCAAATACAAGCTAGACACCATATGCAACATGCAAACACATATGACACCGCGAAGTTAAAGCAAGCACCTGTGATGGTGGTTCATGGCGAGCGAGATCATCAACTCCAGAGCTACGTTTACCGTCTCCATCTGTCGAACATGCAACCTTTAAAGTGCCGAGACGTGTCTTGCCTGCCCACAAAGAAAGCAGGAGTGACTTATCTCTTTTATTTTGTGCTTCTGTCAACAGTTTGGCAGAGGCTGAAATACCCATGCACAAAAAAACAATAGTGAGAGTATGGGTGAAGTGTGTGTAGAACTAGTGCACTGTAAAAGTAGCAGATAGCAGGTGGCTGAAAAATAAATGACAGGAGACATATGATAGCTCTACAGCATTGCATGGCAAACAAAACTAGATTCTACTCCGTATGATTTTGTAATATATGAGCACAGGGATGGCTGGGAAATGCAGGTACTCCTCCAGCACATCACCACATGTGGTCCTATCAAAATAACAGCTGACTAAAAATAAATAGGTCAGTCGATTTTTTTATGAACCGTCCGATCTACAAGGAACAGGTAGATGGCCTTCGTCTACCTCCTGCCAGTCACTATTGATGATCTTTCTTGAACCGCCAGCGACCACCGGCCCAGACCCCTGCCTCCGCCTCCCCGCCCTTTCCTCGACCTCACACCACCGCCGTGCTTGGCAGCGCCCCGGCCATCCCTTTAAGCCCGGCCGACATCCAGATCGGGCGCCAGTAGCTCCTAGGCCCCACACACCCTTAAGATAAACAACGAGGCGTTGCTTCCTCGGCGTAATAGGCGTGTCACACCCTGATTTTTGGCCCTTTCTTTTTCCCTTTGGTTTTCTTTGGATTTTTGATTTAGATTACTTTTCTATGGCTCTTTGGTCCTAAAACCTGGGAAGACCATCTCTTCTCAGGCTCCCAAGTAGCTCATCATCCTCAAAACCATTTCATGACCTTGTCATTTTCATCTTAGCCCAATCCCAATATTCTTTTTATTGGGAATATTCCTTTTTCTATTAAAGGAATAATCCTTTTTGCCCTAGGTTGTGAAACAACCTATATTTCTGTCACTCCCAAAATTCCCAAATAATTATCATAAATTGTTTGGGTCATATCTTCCTCAAATATGTCAAAATCCTTCCTTGACATCATCAAAGATAATTCACAAATATTCCTTTTCTCATTCTGCCCTAAGTGGCTTTTTGAGAAGGAAGTGTCATTTATCTTTGCTTGATTGACCCCAAACTTTTTGGACACCTTTTCCTGTCCATATCATTGCCTCATGCCAAAATTCAACTTAATTTGCCTAGTTAACCTTCCTCAACAAATTTCCAAAGTTCCTGTCTGAGGGAAGCCTTTGTGAAGGAAGTCCTAACTAGGGTAATCCAAATGAGTTGAAATTTTACAAGGTCCTTCATATGATCAAATCATCACTCTCCTCATGATTTGGGCTCATGTAATCACTGCATGTGAGCACACCATCAATTCTTGGTTTCTGGTCAGATTTTCAGGTTGTGAAGCAAATATATTTTATATTGCTTCACTATTGCTGAAAATTTATCAAGGCATGATCCTACTCATATTAACCCTCTCCACAAAATTTGGGATCATTTTATCAAGCCATTTTCCTTCTGCATTTTTCCTAAGATTTTGTTCAGAGAGGTGCATTATGAAAGAAGTACCACTTTGGCTTGTCCAAATGGTATGAAAATTTTATGGCACACTCATATGAACATATCATTATGCCTTGCCAAGTTTCAGCTCAATATAAGCAAGTATGAGAGTGCAGCTTCAATATTTGCATTTCTGTCCAGTCTGGTGGTTTGTACAGCAAGCACTAGCTAAACCCCTCCTCTTGATCTGAAACCTTGCCATCTTAATCACCTTAGTGAGTGATCAAACCTAGTCAAATCTCAGCCTTGATCTCCAAGCATGTGAGCCATGGCAAACTCCAAACACTTTGTTGTGCATTTGTATTCTTGCTACCTGTGATCACGCCAAGGATTACTATGCTTGTTTGTCTCCTCCTTGGAATCACGCTCTGCACGCCTTGTCTCCCGGACATGACTTGGCCGATCTTAGCATGGGTAATCGTCCAGTTCACGCGGTGACCACCGCTCTGGCACGCCATGGACGCGAGCTGCGTGTCGTTTGCTTCGTGCCCCTCGTCTCCTCGTTGTTCTCATGAAACCAGCCATGTCCAACAGCTCCCCCGTGCCGCCTCCATTTCCCTGGACCTCTCCTCCCCTCTTGTAGCTTGCTCGTCGGAGCTCGTCAGTGCGCGCCCACGGGCGAACTGTGGCCAACAGCCTCTGTTCGCGCCTCGGCCCCTTCCTCCCCGTGCCCCTTGGCCTCCTCTGCCTCGTGATCCCTCCCTTGTTCCTTCCCGTCGCCTTCCGTCGACCGAGCTTGTCCACACATGCGTACGCGGCTATGGCCGAGCTGCGGCCACGCGTCCGTGGTCACCCCCCTCGGCCACGGCTATAAATGGCCCTCCCCTCGCCCGTCCGAGTTCACCAACAACTCCACCATCCCCCTCTACCCCTCCCTAGCCCCTCCCTAGCCCCTCAGAGCATCACCGGAGTGCCTCCCCACCTCCCTCTGTCGCCACGGTCGCCGGCGAACATCACTCCGATTCCAGTGAACCAGAGCCCCATTCCCCCTCCTACCACCACCACTCGGCTCACTGAGTTCCGGCGAACCTTTCAGTGGCCTCGCCCCCTCCTCTCCCCCACCGGAGCGCCTTGCCCATCTCCACCCGGAGCCCTCTTCCTCCACGGCCCTTGTACTCCTCAATCCCGAGCTCCCCGTCGTCTTCTACCACCGTGAATGGATCCGCCTCGTCGCGCAGAGCTCGCCAGTAGGTCGCACACCACGGGAGATGGCCGGAGTCGCCGGCAACTCCCCGTCAAGCGGCGCCCCTGTCTCGGCTAGGAGCAGCCCTGCGCGGGAGGTTGAAGAAGGCCGGCCAGGCGGGCCCCTCTCCGCGCGGCCCCACCTAGCAGCCACTCAAGCCCGGCCCCGCCTTGCCACCTAGGATAAGTGGAAGCGTAATTTCAGGTTTACACTTTCATTTCAGTGAAAGCGTAAAGTTCTGCCGCTTCTGTCGGAAATACGTTTTCACTGTCTCAAAAGCGTAGTTCCGAGAATGTGCTTTCAGTTTTTCTGTCTGGGTCCAGTCTGAGAATCTTTCTATTACAGATGGGTCCCTGGCAGTCAAGCTATCACAACTTTTTGCTCGTAACTCCAAATGAGGTGATTCCAATGCCCACATCTTCGTCTCGTCGAGCCCGTTCTGTTCATATCATTTTCACTATGTGTTCACATTTTGAAAATGAACATTTTTCCCTTGCCTTCAAGTAGCCCCCTCCGAGAGAGAAGTCGTCCGGTGATTTGTTCTGCGAGCTTATCACACCTCTCCCCGGAGCACCCCTCATCCTCAGGCAACCCACGACAGCCACTTGCATGATAGCATTGCAATAGCAATGGTTTTCAACTTGAATCTTTAAGTTGTTTGCGCATGCTATTATTCCGTGAATGATTTATTCATGCTCGTGTCTGCATGCTTATACTTGTGCTATGATCGTTTGCATCTAGTTGAGTAGATGTTTACTTGCTTATGCTCTTGTTATACTTCAGTCAAGTAATTATTTTGATGCTAATGATCATGCTATGCTCTTATGTGACATTGTTATATTATTTTGTTCATGTCCATCATCATCAGTATAAATGCTTTACTACTATCGATATGTTGAATGATTATGCTTTCCCATCCATCTTCATGTTGTTATTATGGTCAGTTCATCATGTTATATTGTATGACTCAATATCATTGCATTCAAGTTTAACCGGACTTTAATCGAACTTGAACACCTGTTGGCTGAGTCATAGTGCCATCGAGACGAGTTGACCAGTGCAGCCACATTTGCCTTTATGGGAAGGCCCTAATGCGGTCTATTGTCATGCCTCTCGCCGGTGCCTCCAACTAGGGAAGGTTATGCATGCTCGCTGCCCTGGCCCAGTAGGCGGTGATAGCCTTGTGTGCCCATTGTTGTTGTACCCGGGTTGTCCCCGTTTGGGACTATTTTGTTTTGCCACGACGGTGGCCGTTGGATGTCACGAGTTGACATCGGGGCCACCCATGACTTAGCCCAAAGGGGAGTTTGTCGGAGTGGCCGGGAGAGTGTCATGCTGATACATCAGTTTTGTCGAAACGCCATTGGTCCACCCGAATGGGAGCACGAGGCCTTGGGTTCCGTGGTGTGGGTACAGTGTCCTACCTCTGCAGGGTGTGTTTAATCTATCGATAGCCGTGCTCGCGGATAAGGGCCCAGTTCATAGTAGGTCACACTATGGGTCAACAGTAATAATAATATGATTAATAACAACCCCGGTTCAATGATGGAAGAAGTTGAGTATGTGATCGTGAGAGGATCACAGTGGTATCGTGGATACCAAAGTTGGTGGATATTTCTGGTGTCATGTGATAATCCCGGGTAAAGATCAAGCTCCTTGTGTTCATATGATCACTACGGTATTGTTAATACCAAGCTTGGTTGGTCCTGAGATGATTGTGTGATGCCCAAGTTGGTAAGTTGATACACGTGGTGGTTACGATATAACCTCCGATCAGCGTAAGTGAATCATGATAGTTCTTGCATACTGCATCCTGGTATCATCCTGTTCATATCATGAGTAGCATGCCATGTTCATTTCATATGGTTCTAGTTGTGTGATGTTCAGCATGCTAATGTTCATGCCATGCCTATGTTGTTCTAGTGGTATCATGTTCATCTCTATTGTTTAACCTGTAAATGCCATGTTGTTGTTTGCCTTGACTGCTCTTGGTTGTTGTGAGCTTGCAAGCACATTCAATGTACTGACCTAGCGTGTCATGCCAGTTTGCAGGTCATGCCTTGTCTACTTACTTGTTTGTCATGGATCCCGAGTATGTGAGCTAGGATAAGCGTTCCAGCCAGAGTCCCTGTGGAGTGGAGTCCATCGTCGTCATCGTTGTTCCGCTGCTAGAAGTTATTCCGCTGCGATAAGTTGTTCTGCTGCTTGCATAGAGCAACCCTAGCAGGCGTAGTGTCGTCGTGCCGATGTAATTCCCTTGTACCCCTATCGATTGTAATAAAGAGTTGATTTGTTCTATGCCAAGCAGTGCCGTATTCTAGAGACTTACCTTGATCTCTGGGCTGGAATACGGGGCATTCCAGTCTCTCTGAGCCGGGCTGCCACAAGGCTTGGTATCAGAGCAGGTCTGGCTGTAGGACGCCCTAGTCTGCGCGAGCGTTAGAAAGTGATAGTATAGAGTCTAGTCAGCTTGTTGCATTTGGTTGTTGCATAGCAAGCATATAGACTTATTATCTGGTCGCTAACGGTTAATCTTATGAGTGTTGGTGGCATCGGTTTCGATCCACTACCTGCACCCTTCCAACTTTGTATACCTGCTCTTCGGTGTTAGGCGTCATCTCTGTCCCAGCCGAGTGATGCCGAGGTACCAAGTGTTCCAGACACCATTTGCGGGTATAGTATCCTTATCTTTCCGCCAGCCACCCCTATCGTTTCGGTGATAGACCTATTTGTATCCCGAATCGTGCCTTCCGACTCGCCGTGTTGGCAACCCTTACTGATCTCTGTTGTCAGAAAAGGGCAATGCTAGCAGGCCTTGTTTTCCACCTCTATCCTATCCTATCCTATCCTATCACCCCATTCTTTGGGCATGTACGGTTCCCTTCCGTACGCTTGATGATGGTGTGGTCGTGACCTCCGCGTTCCGCCGCATGATCACCAAGTCTGTCCTCACCTTCGTGTCCACCCAGATGCGACCAGTGTTAAGCCAGCGCTTGGTGTAGCCTTGTTTACACCAACTCCTTCCACACTTGGATTCACTTTCATGCACACCGCCACAGCATAATAGATCACAATCCCAGAGTTTCCGCGAGATTTGTGTGCTTAGGTATGCATGCATATTATTATTGTGAGTAGCAGTAATATGTGTTGTTGATGGAATATAATATTATTTGTATGCCTTGTGTGTTGTTGTTTTTGTCGTTTTGTTTGCCTTCTTTCTTTGGGCCCTTGGTGTTCATTAATTTCCCTTATTAAAGTTGCTCGTCAACCGACATCGGACCCGAAGAATCAGCAAGGAAGCCCAGTTAAACATTATGGAATTCTCAGCCGTCTGCATTGTATTGGGAATATTTGGTCAGCATGCAAATGATATCCTGGTTTGGTTATCAGCATCAAGTACACCTCGGTGGGCAATCTTCATAGCAGTAATGATGAAATCAACCGAAAGACAGATTGTGTCCAAGACCAACAGTATATTTTCGAGTCAAAGGTATGGTTCAAACGCAAGGTTGATTCTGTTATGAGTAAGATTTGAAATATGCTATACACCAGAAGCAAGTCAGAATGTACTATGAATTCAGTACTCAACTAGAAGGATAGACGAACAACCTTTTTCATATGAGTAATCGGCAGTAGAAATATTAAAGGGTATATATATGGCATTCAGTCAGCATACCATAGTAAGAAGCTTCTGGTGTAAGCAACTCAGTCTTCCTTCACAAGCTACCCGAGAAGCTTACAATGCAAGATTCCTCAGTCTT
Source organism: Thinopyrum elongatum (assembly GCA_011799875.1). Lineage (NCBI taxonomy): Eukaryota > Viridiplantae > Streptophyta > Magnoliopsida > Poales > Poaceae > Thinopyrum > Thinopyrum elongatum. Next base: position 537,454,131 of record CM022301.1, on the reverse strand, counting down.
CCTCGGTATGATATGTGGATGACTTCCCATGTAAGATACTCTGCCTTCTTTGGTACGCCACCGCAAAAGCTTCTGGCACAAGGTACTGAGTCTTCCCCAGCAAGTCTTTAAGGGGGGAAGCTTCTGAAGTACGGTACCCAGTTTTCCTCAACAAGCTGCCCCGATGAAAGCTTCGTGCATAAGTTATTCAGCCTTCCTCAGCAAGATACTCTTGATGGCTTCTAACACAAGCTGCCCAATCTTCCTCAGCACGACACTGGTGCAAGATATTACACCGTGAGTTGGCAGCATATGGCAGTGCATCCCAAGAATCAGATCCAAAATAGTTTGTTCAGAAACAAGAATCAGTCAGAACACAAGTGTCTACCTCGGGAAATCAAATACTTATACTATAAGCATGCTGCCAAGTCCTTGCAAGTCACTTGTATGATGATGAAGTCAAGGTAAAAACCCGACAACCTCACCAGTTATGCAAGAGGAAGAAAGCCAGTTATACACCTTAGTGGGTGATGCAAGAACCGACAAGCTTTGAAAAAGACAACATGGGACACAATTTTGGCCGTGCTTATCAAGGTCAGCTTTCTCACACCCGGCAAGGTGATATCGTTAACCTTTGTCACTGTCATGTATGGTTACAATGGACTCCATACAAGGCATGTGAACCGGGTATATATTCGATGACCCGATACATGAACAAGGACAAGTTACGAATGCCGGAATATTGCACCCGACAGAACCGATGGTCACACAAAGAATATATATATATGGCCAAGCTCTTTCCGGCAAAGGATCCAAACAAAGAAGCCAATAAAGGAGCAAGACCGGTAATACAGGACCTCATATCAAGGTCATGACAGGTGACAATGAAATATTTGGTACGGGTCAGATCCTCAAGATAGTGGTGCTATCCAAGATAATTCAGAAATTCCTGCGAGAAATCAGAATCAGTCAGAAGAACAGTTATGATTCACAACACTGTTTTGAACCCGGAGGACATGCATATTTTTGAGCGACCCAATGCAAGGAGTAAGATATTTGGTGTCCACCAAGAAAGTTGTTCACAACTCCATGGAATGTGGTCAGTGTGACACATCCATCAAAAACAACTTTTGGACTTGTGAGACGGGTATATATTGCAGTCATGATAATCTACCGCACCCCGTTAAGCCGACAGCTATAAAAGAAATGGGAGTCAAAGTAACATATGAGGTAAGGCCTGTCAGCATATGGATACAGTGAAGCAAACCACCCCAGATCCATGCAGTCATGTCAGATGAAATTTCATGGGAACACAATATAAAAGAAAAAGGATAACTGAGTTGGAAACGGTTTCCTTAAAGTCAGATATATTCATACTTGTTCCCTGAGCAACCAAATCTCGAGGACGAGATTTGTTTAAGGGGGGAAGGTTTGTCACACCCTAATTTTTGGCCCTTTCTTTTTCCCTTTGATTTTCTTTGGATTTTTTATTTGGATTACTTTTCTGTGGCTCTCTGTTCCTAAAACCTGGGAAGACCATCTCTTCTCAGGCTCCCAAGTGGCTTGTCATCGTCAAAACCATTTCATGACCTTGTCATTTTCATCTTAGCCCAATCCCAATATTCTTTTTATTGGGAATATTCCTTTTTCTATTAAAGGAATAATCCTTTTTGCCCTAGGTTGTGAAACAACCTATATTTCTGTCACTTCCAAAATTCCCAAATAATTATCATAAATTGTTTGGGTCATATCTTCCTCAAATATGTCGAAATCCTTCCTTGACATCATCAAAGATAATTCACAAATATTCCTTTTCTCATTTTGCTCTAAGTGGCTTTTTGAGAAGGAAGTGTCATTTATCTTTGCTTGATTGACCCCAAACTTTTTGGACACCTTTTCCTGTCCATATCATTGCCTCATGCCAAAATTCAACTTAATTTTCCTAGTTAACCTTCCTCAGCAAATTTCCAAAGTTCCTGTCTGAGGGAAGCCTTTGTGAAGGAAGTCCTAACTAGGGTAATCCAAATGAGTTGAAATTTTGCAAGGTCCTTCATATGATCAAATCATCACTCTCCTCATGATTTGGGCTCATGTAATCACTCTGTGAGAAACCATCAATTCTTGGTTTCTGGTCAGATTTTCAGGTTGTGAAGCAACTATGTTTTATATTGCTTCACTATTGCTGAAAATTTATCAGGACATGATCCTGCTCATATTAAACCTCTCCACAAAATTTGGGATCATTTTATCAAGCCATTCTCCTTCTGCATTTTTCCTAAGATTCTGTTCAGAGAGGTGCATTATGAAAGAAGTACCACTTTGGCTTGTCCAAATGGTATGAAAATTTTATGGCACACTCATATGAACATATCATTATGCCTTGCCAAGTTTCAGTTCAATACAAGCAAGTATGAGAGTGCATCTTCAATATTTGCATTTCTGTCCAGTCTGGTGGTTTGTACAGCAAGCACTAGCTAAACCCCTCCTCTTGATCTGAAACCTTACCATCTTAATCACCTTAGTGAGTGATCAAACCCAGTCAAATCTCAGCCTTGATCTCCAAGCATGTGAGCCACGGCAAACTCCAAACACTTTGCTGTGCATTTGTATTCTTGCTACCTGTGAACACACCAGGGATTACTATGCTTGTTTCTCTCCTCCTTGGAATCACGCTCTGCACGCCTTGTCTCCCGGACATGATTTGGCTGATCTTAGCACGGGTAATCATCTAGTTCACGCGGTGACCACCGCTCTGGCACGCCATGGACGCGAGCTGCGTGTCGTTTGCTTCGGGCCCCTCGTCTGCTTGTCGTTCTCGCAAAACCAGCCATGTCCAACAGCTCCTCTGTGCCGCCTCCATCTCCCTGGACCTCTCCTCCACTCTTGTAGCTCGCTCGTTGGAGCTCGTCGCCGCGCGCCCACGGGCGAACTGTGGCCAACAACCTCTGTTCGCGCCTCGGCCCCATCCTCCCCGTGCCCCTTGGCCTCCTCTGCCTCGTGATCCCACCCCTGTTCCTTCACGTTGCCTTCCGTCGACTGAGGTCGTCCACACACGCGTACGCGGCCATGGCCGAGCCACGGCCACGCGTCCGCGGTCATCCCCCTCGGCCACGGCTATAAATGGCCCTCCCCTCGCCCGTCCGAGCTCACCAACAACTCCACCATCCCCCTCTACCCCTCCCTAGCCCCTCAGAGCATCACCGGAGTGCCTCCCCACCTCCCTCTATCACCACGGTCGCCGGCGAACATCACTCCGATTCCGGCGAACCAGAGCCCCATTCCCCCTCCTACCACCACCACTCGGCTCACTGAGTTTCGGCGTACCTTTCAGTGGCCTCGCCCCCTCCTCTCCCCCACTGGAGTGCCGTGCCCATTTCCACCCGAAGCCCTCTTCCACCGCGGCCCTTGTCGTCCTCAACCTTGAGCTCCCCGGCGTCTTCTACCACCGTGAACGGATCCGCCTCATCGCGCTGAGCTCGCCGGTAGGTCGCACGCCACGGGAGATGGACGGAGTCGCCGGCAACTCCCCGTCGAGCGTCGCCCTTGTCTCGGCCACGAGCAGCCCCGCGCGGGAGGTTGAAGAAGGCCAGCCAGGCAGGCCCCTCTCCGCGCGGCCCCACCTGGCAGCCACTCAAGCCCGGCCCCGCCTTGCCACCTAGGATAAGTGGACGCGTAGTTTTAGGTTTACGCTTTCATTTCAGTGAAAGCGTAAAGTTCTGCGGCTTCTGTTCGAAATATGTTTTCACTGTCCCGAAAGCGTAGTTCCGAGAATGCACTTTCAGTTTTTCTGTCTGGGTCCAGTCTGAGAATCTTTCTATTACAGATGGGTCCCTGGCAGTCAAGCTATCACAACATTTTGCTCGTAACTCCAAATGAGGTGATTCCAATGCCCACATCTTCGTCTCATCAAGCCCATTCTGTTCATATCATTTTCACTATGTGTTCACATTTTTAAAATCACCATTTTTCCCTTGCCTTCAAATAGCCCCCTCCGAGAGAGAAGTCATCCGGCAATTCGTAATGCGAGCTTATCACACCTCTCCCCGGAGCACCCCTCATCCTTAGGACAGCCACGATAGCCACTTGCATGATAGCATTGCAATAGCAATGGTTTTCAACTTGAATCTTTAAGTTGTTTGCGCATGCTATTATTCCGTGAATGATTTATTCATGCTCGTGTCTGCATGCTTATACTTGTGCTATGATCGTTTGCATCTAGTTGAGTAAATGTTTACTTGCTTATGCTCTTGTTATACTTCAGTCAAGTAATTATTTTGATGCTAATGATCATGCTATGCTCTTATGTGACATTGTTATATTATTTTGTTCATGTCCATCATCATCGGTATAAATGCTTTACTACTGTCGATATGTTGAATGATTATGCTTTCCCATCCATGTTCATGTTGTTATTATGGTCAGTTCATCATGTTATATTGTATGACTCAGCATCATTTGCATTCAAGTTTAACCGAACTTTAAACAAACTTGAACACTTGTTGGCTGAGTCATAGTGCCATCGAGACGAGCTGACCAGTGCAGCCACATTTGCCTTTATGGGAAGGCCCTAATGCGGTCTATTGTCATGCCTCTCGCCGGTGCCTCCATTTAGGGAAGGTTATGCACGCGCGCTGCCTTGGCCCGGTAGGCGGTGATAGCCTTGTGTGCCTGTTGTTGTTGTACCCGGGTTGTCCCCGTTTGAGACTGTTTTGTTTTGCCACGACGGTGGCCGTTGGATGTCACGAGGTGACATCGGGGCCACCCATGACTTAGCCCAAAGGGGAGTTTGTCGGAGTGGCCGGGAGAGTGTCATGGCAATAGATCGGTTTTGTCGGAACGACGTTGGTCCACCCGAATGGGAGCACGAGGCCTTGGGTTCCGTGGTGTGGGTAGAGTGTGCTAACCTCTGCAGGGTGTGTTTAATCTATCGATAGCCGTGCCTGCGGATAAGGGCCCAGTTCATAGTAGGTCACACTATGGGTCAACAGTAATAATAATCTGATTAATAACAACCCCGGTTCGATGATGGAAGAAGTTGAGTATGTGATCGTGAGAGGATCACAGTGGTATCGTGGATACTGAAGTTGGTGGATATTTCTGGTGTCATGTGATAATCCCAGGTAAAGATCAAGCTCCTTGTGTTCATATGATCACTACGGTATTGTTAATACCAAGCTTGGTTGGTCCTGAGATGATCGTGTGATGCCCAAGTTGGTAAGTTGATACATGTGGTGGTTACGATATAACCTCTGATCAGCGTAAGTGAATCATGATAGTTCTTGCATACTGCATCCTTGTATCATCCTGTTCATACCATGAGTAGCATGCCATGTTCATTTCATATGGTTCTAGTTATGTGATGTTCAACATGCTCATGTTCATGCCATGCCTATGTTGTTCTAGTGGTATCATGTTCATCTCTAATGTTTAACCTGTAAATGCCATGCTGTTGTTTGCCTTGACTGCTGTTGGTTGTTGTGAGCTTGCAAGTACATTCAATGTACTGACCTGGCATGTCATGCCAGTTTGCAGGTCATGCCTTGTCTGCTTACTTGTTTGCCGTGGATCCCGAGTATGCGAGCTAGGATAAGCGTTCCAGCCAGAGTCCCTGCGGAGTGGAGTCCATCGTCGTCGTCGTTGTTCCACTGCTATAAGTTGTTCTGCTGCTTGCATAGAGCAACCTTGGCAGGCATAGTGTCGTCGTGCCGATGTAATTCCCTTGTACCCCTATCGATTGTTATAAAGATTTGATTTGTTCTATGCCAAGCAGTGCCGTATTCCAGAGACTTACCTCGATCTCTGGGCTGGAATACGGGGCATTCCAGTCTCTCTGAGCCGGGGTGCCACAAGGCAGACTAGCGTCTGTTACGCCAGGAAATGCTTTCTTTAATTGGGAATCAACTGACCAGGAATTGAAATCCAGGGGGCGACGGACCTCTAGGTAATTAAGGTGAAATAGTATATGAGGAGAAACCTTGTGCATCGCGAGTTACTCGGAACATCTAGTATCAGGAAGAAGGTGTAGGAAGAAGCGGTCAACTAGTGTCATGTGTGGGATGAATAGCATGCAAGCAGACATGTAAGATTTGCATGAATAAGGGAAGAGGAGTACCAGTTCCGGTTGCCAGTGCTATGTCCTCCTGATATCGCGGCGATGTTCTTCTTTTTACCGGGGGAACAGATGTTTTGAAGGAGGGTGGAGCTTTGGACGAACCCATGGCCAAATTGTTGACTGTGTTGTGGTGGCCATCTGTCGGCAAAGGGGAAGCAGATCCGAGGCGACGAAGGACGACGTAGCGGGAACAGCTCCGGTGCGGTGGACGGTGGCAATGTTGGAGCGGCAGCGGTGAGGCGTAGGATAACGTGGTTGAACGGGCTCGGGTACGGTGCACATCGGCGTCCTAGAGGGCATTGCGATTGCGGTTGCGGTGGACGACGACGTCGGGGTATCGGCTCTGCCGTGATGGAGGAGGGCGGCAATTGATGGGTAGGATGGGGTGGCGGACGGAGGACACCGGGGTTTCGCGGCTGGTGGAGAGGTAGTTTTGGCGCCCACGGAGTACGAATGGGGAATCAGACGGGGGCGGGGGGGAGCTAATGGGGAACCATGTTTCGGTCTGGGACGCGCTTGTTTTTGTTTTTTGTTTTTTGTTTTTGAACAGATGGGACGCGCTTGTCTGAAATTTGGGGAAAGTACAAATTTTGCCCCCCTCTTAAATTTTGGACCTACTGCAGGTCGGGGGTAGGACGGTAATCCCAGGTGTCCCAAATAGTGGCCGGGAGCGATTTCGGCCGAGCGAATGTGTGTTTAGGCTGCCACGGTGTATGAATATTTTTCGGAGGTGGTTGCGTGGCGTCTAGATGAAGCTACATACCTACCCCGGTTTAGACCTATAGACGTCGGGCCGGTAGGCTTCACGGGTCAGAGTTAGAAAAGTAATTTCCTTCTACCAAACATTGGTCTCACGCGGTTTCGGGCGAGTAGAGGCTCTTTTGGTGCTTCGTTCGAAATTTTGAAACAGAAGCATTCACATTTAGAGTACTCTTGGACTTTGAGGATTCACCTAAATAGACAACGTTAAATTTGACCTTGTATGTTTGAAAACATCATTAAATTATGCGCTTCTTTTTGAAATTTTGACAATTGAAAATCCTATAACTATGATTATTTTGGAATGGAGGAGGTAAATTTGAATCTATTTTGTACACGACTATATATGCTATTATGTAGAAAAGCAGAGCAAAGATTGGTGCCCCCATAATTTAGGTATGATTTACAAATGCCATGATCTCGAATTCAAATAATTGAATGGACTTCATGTTGAATTCAAATTTTTTAAACCACCTTAAGTTGAATTCAAATGTATGCTAGTTCATAGCTAGCTATTTATAATGTTCATTGTGTAACTTCTGTATGTATAATGTGCTTTACACACACACACACTACTGCAGGATGGTCCAAACGCGACAGTCGAATCAGAGACCCTTCAATGAAACTGTGTGCGATGCATCAATCACAAACGGTGATGTAATAAAACCGTCAAAAAAGATGCAAAACGTTTGCGATGGCGGCGACATTAAACACGGTTCATATTGGAGTTGCGTGTGTGATGAGTGGCAAACGGTTAATCCAGAAGAACTGTTTGCGATGATGAAGAACAACATAAACGGGCAGCCAGATGAGGGTGTGTGCGATATAGGCATACAGTTCACTAGGATGAACTATGTGTGATTAGGCAACAGAATAGAAATGGTTCAACTGAACAAGATGTGTGTGATACGCGGCAAACAGGTCCGTAATCAGAAATGTGTGTGAAGACCAATAATAACACAGACGATTGCTGCTAATAAGCCGTGTGATTTGCTCTGTCTACAGAAGAATAACATATATATATATAACTGAAATAAACATCCAATTACATAAGTGACTACATAGATCATTCGCACACACCTCAATAAACAATTGCATTAATTCTAAACTAGGAGAAATGATCGTCTAGTCATCTACTTCTTGTGACGCTCCCGCCACTGCTCTGTGGCTCAATCCCTCGTCTGGGGCAGGAAGAAGACACTCCCTCATGTCAACAATCCGCATGTACATCTCGTAGCTTGTGTACGCGTCCTTGGCCGCGTACTTGACGTGTTGTTCATCCAGTCTCTCATGCCAGACACTGTGCCAGGCGTTCTTGTCCTTTTTGCTCTCATCCTTCGTCTTCATGTAGTAGGGGTCGATGATGGCCGAGGCGAGGTCAACCAGGGAGTTCTGTTTGTTGTTGTCGCTGCCCCAGACCTTGTAGTGGTCCTGGATGTTGACAAGATTCTGGCATTTCAAGCCCGAAACCTTGAGCGCTTTTAGATCGTTGGTGGTGTCCACCGTAGCGAAACTGTAGTCGGAGCTGTTGATAAACCTGGAGAAACGCTCGCAAGGCCTTGTGGCCAGGTGGTAGTGGTAGACGAGGACATCATGTCGCACGCACAACTGGGCAACGGCAACCTTTTGATCGTGCCCGACACGACCGATGGTGTACTTGAGGTCGAAGCCGACCACTTGGTACTTGTCCTCGGCAAGCAACTGCTCCATAGTTTGGATGGAGCTCTCCACCGAGACCGGCTCATTTGTGTACACCACCGAGAGGGCCTTCCTCCTCATGTGGGTGTCCACTACGTGATGCGTGGTGAACTGCCCGCCGTTGTCGTCGTCAGCTGCTGGGAGAACCATTGGAGCCACGGGGAGTGCCATTGGAACCGCTGGATGTCCTCTTTGTATGTGTCGTCGTGGGTGTGCTTATTGTGTCGTGTGGCGCGAGAGATGAAGGTAAATGGCCGTGGGAATAAATGGGAGCTGCGCGGCCTAGATTCTCGGCGCGTCCGCATGGCAGTTTTTGCAGCGGGTAACTGCATCATCGCGCCGCGCCGGGCGCAACCGCATGCACACGAATGTGCGTGATCGTTCGCCAGCCCCAAACACTGGCAGCACGCGTGGAGGGAGGAGGGCAGAGCGCCCGGAGGGACGTGAGAGCAGAGCACGCACGGCGGGACGCGAGCAGAGCGCGCCACGGTCGCCTCAACCATGAGCAACCACACGCATAGAGCAGTTGAACACGCGGGGAATGATCGCCTACAAGCCGGCCGGCAGTTGAGTCGCTGCATAGAGAGTGTCTGTGTGCTACTACCTCCGTCTTGGTCTATTAGTCCCCTTTATATTCTGTGCCATACTTTGCCCTTAAATTTAACCAACAAAATGTTAATGCATGATATAAAACTTATATAATTCGTAACTATGGTCAAATACGAATCCAACGATATAATCTTTGGCGACATGCATTCGTATTTTATTAGTTAAATCCTACTTATAAACCAGGACGGGGATATAGTAGGTAATTAAATCGAAAACGTTTTTTTATTAACCATATGTGTACGTGGCCTTTCGTCCTCCTCTCGCACGTCTTGTCACTCCGCTGCCGCAGACGGCTTACAGCGCAAGCTTGCGCAGCGCACGGGGGCGTTCTTTTGGCCAAACGGTGGCTTGAAGTGGCGCCAATGAATCGTCGGTGAGCTCGTTCCCGCGCAACCCCGCAGGTTCCCGCGCAAGCTTCCCGCCCGACTCAGTGAAATCCCCCAAAATCCCAATGCTTACCGGCCTGCTATATAAACCCTCACGGTCGGCGAGTCCTGCATCGCATTTTCCCCTCCCTGTAGCTTATCTCGTCTGCTTCTCCCACAATCGCCAATGGCACCGGTCCGTCGTCATCGCTCAGCCACTCCGCCGTCATCAGAGGACAACTCCAGCTGAGAGGCTACACCCCCGCGGCGGCGCAGTCGCCGGCGTAGTGTAGTGCGCGTGGTGTCCCTGTTGGGTGTGCGCGGAACACCCACCACACGCTCCGCCGCCGCTGCCCGTCGGCAGCTGTTGCCGGCTGCCGTTGCCGCCACCCCACCATCTGCCGCCGTGGCCGCCACACCACCACCGAAAGCCAGGGCCATCACCCGGTCCGCCGCCGCGGCCCGAAGGCGGGAGGTGGCCGTTGTGGCCGTCACCCCACTGCCGGCCACCGTGGCCATCACCCGCTCCGCCGCGGCGGCCCGAAGGTGGGAGGTGGTGGTCGTGGCCGCCACCCCATCGTCGGCCGCCGTGGCCGCCAGCCCACCGTCGACTGCTGGGGTCATCACCCGCTCCGCCACCGCCGCCCGAAGGCGGGAGGCAGAGGTGGAGGCCCGCATGTGCGTCAGGGACCTTGCGCGCTACACCGAGTTCCCGCGGGAGGAGGAGGAGCGCCTTGTGGAGCACACAAAGAGCCTTACCGCTGCCATGGCCGCAGCACACGCCGCCGCAGAGGCGAGGAATCAGGAGATCTGCGAGGAGAACCACCGCTTCGAGAGGGGTCGTCTGGAGCGACAGAGGGCGTTCGAGGTGAGCGTCGCTGAAGGTGCAGCAGCGGCAGGCACCGTATTACAGTTGTCCAGCTCGTCGGTAGGCTCCTCCTCCTTTGCCTCTTACTGAGCGTGCTCGGCAGAGGAGAGGCTGCCGGAAGTAGTACAAAGCCCCTCCGTAGTAGTACTATTTAGGGGCTATTTTGTTCAGTTCATCTGACTATAGATGTGGTGAAACTGTACAACGTACTTAAAATTAGCTAGTATATATAGTTGAACTAGCTATTTCAGTACGTGGTTGGCCACAATTGGGGAAAAGTTTGGTCAGTTCAGCTGTTGAGGTGAACTGTTTGTATAAAGAACGACTGCTTAATCTATGAATGAAATCTATGCTTAATTACAGAATTTTAGTTGCAAAAATTAGATAGTGCTAGTGATTTTTAGCTGCATATTTTGACAAATCACAGTGTTACAAGGTTGACAAATGGCAATGTTACTAGATCAACAAATGTCAATCTTTCCAGTTTGACAAATGGCAATATACCCAATATGATAGATGAAAATCTTTCCAAATTGTCTGTACGTAGTTGCACACGGGTCATCCAAAACAACCGTTTGCGTTGAAGGGATGTACAAATCCTGCTAAGCACATTTTCTCTTGGCTTAGCGTCGAAGTCTGGCTTTGCATACCGTATTCAATCTGAACCGTTTGCGTTGAAGAGATGCACAAATCCCGCGCTACGAATTTTCCCTTGACTTACGGGGGAAGACCATAGCTCTCACTTTGCATACGGGTGTTCTATCTAAAATGTTTGCGATCAAGAGCTGCACAAATCCTGCTTGGCACATTTTCCCTTCGCTTCCTGGGGAAGCTGTTGGTTTGCATACGGGTGTTCTAACTAAAACGTTTGCGATGAGTGTTTTATATTTAAAAACCAATGATGTTTTTTTCAAAAGAAAATCATTTGATAAGTCTGTACATTAAGAGAGAAAAATGCAAGTTCGTTCAAACCATATCTTTCATTCAGTCACACTGCGAATTTATATTCATATGATCGAAGTACAGTATTAAACCCAAAAAAACTATTTTCGGCGGCGGCGGAGGCGGCGTGCCGCGTCGGCGTTGTCGTTGTCGTCCTCCGGGACACCGTTGTTAAAGCCTTCAAGGCAGCATAGAATGTTCTTCACTTGGAAATCAAACCTCATGTCGTCGCGCGATCGACGGGCGGGGCGCGGGAGGACGGCAACTGGCAGCGCTGCGAGGTAGCGGTCAACGGCGGTGTCCCATGCCGCTGAGGGGGGCACGCACACGGGCACGGGCGCGGCGGTGCAGTCAAACGCACGGGGACCAGCGCCGCGGTGGGTGGAGGGGCACGTACGGGCACGGGCGCTGGCATGTACACGAGCTCGCGCGAGTCCGCGGAGACCTCGCTGACGCCCGCGGCTTCCAGCTCTGCGATAGTGCTCGGCGACCAGCCCGTCAATGCTACGGGGATGGTCGCTGGCGCGGGCGCGGGGATGGGAGCTGGGACGGGCGCGGGGGCAGCAACCGCCGCGGCCAGCTCGTTTAGGGCCATGTCCATGAGGCCCCATTCCTCCTTATTTTCTATCTCCTCTGGCTCGGAGTCGACTTCACCAAACTTGAAGACTAGTGGCAGATGATCCTTCTGCGCCATGGCATTGGTGGAGGTCTGCGGGAGGGAGGGGAATGGGAGGCGAACAGTAAGGCCGCCCGTATTAAACAGCGGCTCGGGCGCCATTAATGGAGAGGATGCGAGCAAGGCGGGCGGCCATGGAAGTTAAAGGGCTGCTTCCTAGTGAGCCTGCGCAGCGTACAGCTCGCACGCTTCCCAATGATCCTACTCATTGGAGAACAGCTTGCACGCCTCTCGGTCAGCCTGCGCACCGGACTGCGCTCGCACGCCTCCCATTCAGTCAAGCAGCTGTCCGCACGGCACCTCCTATAGCCATTAAAAGGCAGACACGTGGCGTCACGTTAATGGTTAACAGAACGCACACGATTTAAATTATACAAACGTTCGAGATGTTAAAGTGGCAGCTATTTTTTCAAAATGCCTTTATTAGCTGTTATTCGAGTGCGCCTTCTCTCAAAATGGACATGAAAAATACCACAACATGTCGGGTGCCATTCCATGATAGCATGCCAAGTTTCATGAATTTCAGACGAGTTTTGGATTTACTAGAATTTAAAAACAAAGTATCTCAACGTTTTGCCGGCAATCAACAGTGCCCTGGTGTTTGAAATTCATTCCCATTTCTTGCATGGGACCTAAGCATGCACCCAAGGACACACATTTCATATGTCAACCCATTTTTCTGCACTGGAGCATGTGCATGTAGTTCATATTTGAATTATGCACATAAAATGCCTAAAACCCCAGTTGATGTATAAAAATGTCCAAGCGAACCCAGAAAAATCCCAAAAATTGACACAACACTCCTGTCGTTCTATGTTGACACTAGAAAAATTTTGAAAGCAAGAAGAGGCAATGGATATCGTTTCGTCCCCAAGGGTGGCACGTTCCCTACTGAAACCATCGGGCTTGTTGTGAGAAGCTCTGGTTTGCGAGAACCTTATACCCAAACCTGCCTCAAATGGGATAAATGTTTTACCACAACATGTTGATGCCGCTCCATGATAGCATGTCAAGTTTCATGAACTTCAGACGAGTTTTGGATTTACTAGAATTTAAAAACCATGTATCTCAATGTTTGCGGCCGAGCGATAGTGGCAAGGTGTTTGACATTCATTCCCATTTCTTGCATGGGACCTAAGCATGCAGCCAAGGACACAGTTTTGATTTTTTGAACAATTTACATGCACTGGAGCATATGCTCATAGTTCAAATTTGAATTATGCACATAAATGCATAGAAAACTCAGTTAATGTATAAAAATGTCCAAACGAACCCCGAAAAATTCCTAAAATTAACACAACACTCATGTTGTTCTATGTTGACACTAGAAAAAAAATTGAAATCAAGAAGAGGCAACCGATATTATTTCGTCCAGAAAGGTGAAACGTTCCCTACCGAAACCATCAGGCTTGTTGTGAGAAGCTCTGGTTTGCGAGAACCTTATACCCAAACCTGCCCCAAATGGGACAAAATTTTTACCACAGCATGTTGATGCCGCTCCATGATAGCATGTCAAGTTTTGTGAACTTCAGACGAGTTTTGGATTTACTAGAATTTAAAAACCATGTATCTCAATGTTTGCGGCCGAGCGACGATGGCAAGGTGTTTGACATTCATTCCCATTTCTGGCATGGGACCTAAGCATGCAGCCAAGGACACAGATTTGATTTTTCAAACAATTTACATGCGCTGGAGCATGTGCCTGTAGTTCAAATTTGAATTATGCACATAGATGCATAGAAAACTCAGTTAATGTATAAAAATGTCCAAACGAACCCCGAAAAATTCCTAAAATTAACACAACACTCATGTTGTTTTATGTTGACACTAGAAAAGAAATTTGAAATCAAGAAGAGGCAATGGATATCGTTTCGTCCAGAAAGGTGAAACGTTCCCTACCGTAACCATGAGGCTTGTTGTGAGAAGCTCTGGTTTGTGAGAAGCTTATACCCCAACCTGCCCCAAATGGGACAATATTTTTACCACGGCATGTTGATGCCGTTCCATGCTAGCATGTCAAGTTTCATAAATTTCAGACGCGTTTTTGATTTACTAGAATTTAAAAACCATGTATCTCAATGTTAGCGGCCGAGTGACGGTGGCAAGGTGTTTGACATTCATTCTCATTTCTTGCATGGGACTTAAGCATGCAACCAAGGACACACATTTCAATTTTGAACCCATTTATATGCATTGGAGCATGTGCATGTACTTCAAATTTGAATTATGCAAAAAAATACATAGAAAACTCAGTTAATGTATAAAAATGTCCATGTGAACCCTGAAAAATCCCAAAAATTGACACAACACTCCTGTTGTTCTATGTTGACACGAGAAAAATTTTGAAAGTAAGAAGAGGCAACAAATATCATTTCATCCCCCAAGGTGGCACGTTCCCTACCGAAACCATCAGGCTTGTTGTGAGAGAAGCTCTGGTTTGCGAGAAGCTTATACCCAAACCTGCCCCAAATGGGACAATATTTTTACCACAGCACGTTGATGTCGTTCCATGATATCATGTCAAGTTTCATGAATTTTAGACGAGTTTTCGATTTACTAGAATTTTAAAACCATGTATCTCAATGTTAGCGGATGAGCGACAGTGTCAAGGTGTTTGACATTCATTCTCATTTCTTGCATGTGACCTAAGCTTGCAACCAAGGACACACATTTGATTTTGCAACCCGTTTTTATGGACTGGAGCATGTGCATGTAGTTCAATTTGGAATTATGCACATAAATGCCTAGAAAACTCAGTTAACATATAAAAATGTCCAAACGATCCCCGAAAAATTCCAAAATTTAACACGACACTCCTGTTGTTCTATGTTGACACCAGGAAAAAATTGAAAGCAAGAAGAGGCGACGAATATTGTTTTGTCCACAAAGGTGACACGTTTCCCTAACGAAACCATGAGGCTTCTTGTGAGAAGCTCTGGTTTGTGAGAAGCTTATACCATAACCAGCCCCAAATGGGACAATATTTTTTACCCCAGCATGTTGATGCCATTCCATGATAGCATGCCAAGGTTCATGAATTTCAGACGGGTTTTGGATTTACTAGAATTACAAAAGCAAGTACCTCAACATTTGCTGGAGAGCCACGGTGCCGTGGTGTTCGAAATTCATCCCCATTTCTTGCATGGGACATAAGCATAAACCCATGGACACATATATGATTTTACAACCCATGTTGGTGCACCGGAGCATGTGCATGTAGTTTAATTTTGAATTCTGCACCTGAAATGGCTAGAAAACCAATTTAATGTATAAAATGTCCAAACGAACCCTGAATAATTCCATTTTTTTACGACACACATATAGTTGCATGTTCACTGCAGATAAAAGTTCTAGCAATTCAAACACCCTCCATTGCCGCTGTGACCCCATTATGTAATTCAAATCATGGTGAAAAATCAAGTAGATCGCACACAGTTTATTATCACCAACCGTGTGAGATGCAGTACAAAATATCTTGGAGCACCGTCGGAGTATAGTACGCCTATGGCTTATGCGAGAAGGTGCATTGGCTACAATCCACAGCCGGCGTGTCAAGCACACTAGCTCGCTCCCCAAATATCATTTCACTATTCAATCATCGCCGGTGAAAGATGGGGACGTGGACCCGCGTCGTGAGGGCAACTTTGGCGGCCCACTCCTACGAGAGCGCGGCCGCAGCCACCATGCGCGTGCTAACAAGGTGCATGAGCGCGGCCGCAATCTGCGACCGGGCGGCCAAGGCAGCCCAAACGACCGTTGTTGCTTCTCAGGTGGTGGCAGCAACATCTGCCTCGGGGATAGCAACTGGCGAGAGCGGCACAACAGCTGTCCGTTCCGCAGCGGCGGCCTAAGCCCTGATGGAGGCCGCCCACGACCATGTCGAGGCCACCCACGGCCAGCTCATGGCGGTCACCGCACAAATCGAACGAAGCTTCTCCGACAATAGTCGGCAACCCACGGCCGAAGAGTTGGCAATCGCCGAGATCGTTCGAGCAGCCGTCCGTTCCTCCGCCGCATACGTTGCCACGACGGAGCCCGTCCAAGCCCGGATCGTGGCCGCCCACGCCCAACTCGTGGCGGCCTGATGTTTGCTTGAACTACGTCGGTATTTCCCCAAAGAGGAAGGGATGGTGCAACACAGCGACGGTAGGTATTTCCCTCAGTGATGAGACCAAGGTTACCGAACCAGTAGGAGAACCACACAACACCACGTAAATAGCTCCTGCACACAAAGAACAAATACTTGCAACCCGACGTAAGAGAGGGGTTGTCAATCCCTCACGGGTAAAAAGATAGGTAAAATTGTAATAGATTGGATAAATAGATCTCACGGGAACGATAGATAAAATAAATAACAATAAATTGCAGCAAGGTATTTTTGTATTTTTGGATTAATAGATCTGAAAATAAAAGCAAATAAAAATAGATCACGACGGAAAATATAATAAAGAAGAGACCCGGGGGCCGTAGATTTCACTAGTGGCTTCTCTCGAGAAAAATAGCAAACGGTGGGTAAACGAATTACTGTTGGGCAATTGATAGAACTTCAAATAATCATGACGATATCCTGGCAATGATCATTATATAGGCGTCACGTCGAAGATTAGTAGACCGACTCCTGCCTGCATCTACTACTATTACTCCACATATCGAACGCTATCCAGCATGCATCTAGTGTATTAAGTTCATGGAGAAACGGAGTAATGCAATAAGAACGATGACATGATGTAGACAAGATCTATTTATGTAGAAATAGACCCCATCTTGTTATCCTTAATAGCAACGATACATACATGTCGGTTCCCCTTTTATCACTGGGATCAAGCACCGTAAGATCGAACCCATCACAAAGCACCTCTTCCCATTGCAAGATAAATAGATCAAGTTGGCCAAACAAAACCCAAATATCGGAGTAGAAATACGAGGTTATAAGTAATCATGCATATAAGAGATCAAAGAAGACTCAAATAACTTTCATGAATAAAAAGATAGATCTGATCATAAACTCAAAGTTCATCGGATCCCAACAAACACACCGCAAAAAGAGTTACATCATATGGATCTCCAAGAGACCATTGTATTGAGAATCAAAAGAGAGAGAGGAAGCCATATAGCTACTAACTACGGACCCGTAGGTCTACAATGAACTACTCACGCATCATCGGAGAGACACCAATGAGGATGATGAACCCCTCTGTGATGGTGTCTAGATTGGATCTGGTGGTTCTGGAACTTGCGGCATCTGGAATTGATTTTCGTTGACTCCCCTAGGGTTTCTGGAATATTGGGGTATTTATAGGGCAAAGAGGCGGTGCAGGAGGCCACCGAGGTGGGCACAACCCACCTGGGCGCGCCCCAGGTGCTTCTCCGGCCCATTGGGTGTCTTCTGGTCCATAAAATTTGCACAAAAAGTTCCGTTGCATTTGGACTCTGTTTGATATTGATTTCCTGCGATGTAAAAAACAAGCAGAAAACAGCAACTGGCACTGGGCACTATGTCAATTGGTTAGTACCAAAAAATGATATAAAATGACTATAAAATGATTGTAAAACATCCAAGAATGATAACATAACAGCATGGAACAATCAAAAATTATAGGTACGTTGGAGACGTATCAGCATCCCCAAGCCTAATTCCTGCTCGTCCTCGAGTAGGTAAATGATAAATTTTTTTGATGTGGAATGCTGCCTAACATGTTCATCACATATTCTTTTCTTTGTAGCACGGACATTTGGACTTTTATATGGTTCAAAGCAATAGTCTAGTTTTGACATGAGGACTTTAATACTCAAGCATATCAACAAGCAACCATGTCTTTCAAAATATCAACACTAAAGCAAGTTATCCCTAGCCCATTATGCTCAATCATTGATCCATTCATGAAACACACTCGCATATTAGCTACACCCAATGCTCAAGTACGATCATAGTGCCCCTTAGTTGGTGCTTTATAAGAGAAGATGGAGACTCAAATAAAAATAAAAATTGCATAAAGTAAAAGAACGGCCCTTCGTGGAGGGAAGTAGGGATTTGTAGAGGTGCCAGAGCTCAAAGCGAAAAAGATAGAGATAAAACATTTTGGGAGGCATGCTTTTCCTGTCAATGAAAACGATCGAGTAGTTCCCAATACTTTCCATGCTAGATATATCATAGGCGGTTCCCAAACAGAAAATAAAGTTTATTCCTTTTTCCACCATACTTTCACTTTCCATGGCTAACTGTATCCACGGGTTCCTTCCATACCAACACTTTCCAAGGAATTTATTATTTGACAACATAAAGTAAATTCATTTTTCATCTCGGGACTGGGCATCCCCAATACCTTTGCCGTACTCTCGTGCAATGACAAGTGAATAAACACTCATCTTGAGAATAACACATCTAGCATGGAAATATATTAGCTACCCCCTACCATTTTATGAGCGGTACGAGCACACAAAAGAGAAATTTATTTTGAAAATTAGAGATGGCACATACAAATTTGCTTAGAACGGCAAAAGAATACCGCATATAGGTAGGTATGGTGGACTCATGTGGCAAAAACTGGTTTAAAGGATTTTGGATGCACAAGTAGTGATCATACTTAGTGCAAATGAAGGCTAGCAAAAGATTGAGAAGCATCCAACCAAGAAACAAAAAATCTCATAAGCGAGCATTAAGCATAACTAACACCGAATAATGCACCACAAGTAGGATGTAATTTCATTGCACAACTATTGACTTTCGTGCTTGCATAGGTAATCACAAACCTTAACACCAATATTCTTACTAAAGCATAATTACTCATCAACATGACTCACATATTATATCGACATATCGCAAAACTATTACAAAGAATCAAGTTTATTTTATCCAATGATATTCATGAAAGTTTTTATTATATCCTCCTTGGATATCTATCACTTTGGTACTAGTTTCATATGTTGCTTTTAACAAGCTCAAACAAATATAAGTGAAGATCATGAGCATCATATTTCTTTCTCTCAAAATAATTTAAGTGAAGCAAGAGAGACTTTCTAAAAAAAATTCTAACTCTCAAATAAATCTAAGTGAAGCATGAGAGCATTTCTTCAAAAATACTAAAGCACACCGTGCTCAAAAAGATACAAGTGAAGCACTAGAGCAATTCCATAGCTCATAAAGATTTAAGTGAAGCATAGAGAGCAATTCTAACAAGTCATAGCATAATTTTTGGCTCTCTCAAATAGTTGTGTCCAGAAAGGATTCATGACTTAAAATAAAATGCAAAACAAGCAAAGACTCATATCATACAAGACGCTCCAAGCAAAACTCATAATATGTGACGAATAAAAATATAGCTCCAAGTAAAATACCGATGGTCGTTAGAAGAAAGAGGGGATGCCACTCGGGGCATCCCCAAGCTTAGTTGCTTGCTTCTCTTTGGACAATGGCTTGGGGTGCCATGGGCATCCCCAAGATTAGGCTCTTCTTACTCCTTATTCCTTCATCCATCGTAATCTCACCCAAAACTTGAAAACTTCAATCACACAAAACTCAACAAAACCTTCGTGAGATCCGTTAGTATAAGAAAACCAATCTCTACTTTAAGTACTGTAGAAAACCCATTCAAATTTTGTTATTGCATTATATCTACTGTATTCTAACTTTTCCATGGCAAAAACTCTTCAAAGGAAACCATAGAATCATCAAAATAAGCACACAATGCAAAGAAAACAGAATCTGTCAAAAACAGAGTAGTCTGTAAAGATGCGAATTGTTCTCATACTTCTGTAAGTTCAACAATTCTGAAAAATTAGTACAAAATAGGAAATTTATATATCAAGCTTTTTTAAAAAATTCAGAATTTTTCCTTGCTTCTGTAATTCTAAACAGTTATTTTTATGGACGCAAATGTTTCTGTTTTTCAACAACATCAAATCAACTATCACCAAAGCTATCCCAAAGGCTTTACTTGGCACAAACACTAAACTAAACAAAAAAAACACAATCATAACAGTAGCATAATTGTGTGAACACTCAAGAATAGAAAGAAAAAGATAAGAATAAATTTTATTCATTGGGTTGCCTCCCAACAAGCGCTATTGTTTTATGCCCCTAGCTAGGCATAATGCAAGGGATCTAAGTATTATCGTGTTTAGTTTTTGCAACTTTTGTAAGGGCCTTTTCAAACCCGGGAGGGTCTTTACGCTTCCCAATATTTTCAGGAAAAGATACCATCTTGAGATCCAAAATATCCAAACACTTATTGCAAAGAGTAATCAAGGTATTCATTCGGTTAAGGTTCCCACTGATGTGTTTCAGGGGTTCATAGTGTTTTTGTAACTCAACCAAATGTTTATGCAAATCGCTCAACTTATCCAAATTTGAGCTCCTTCTTGAGTAAAAGAAATCCCCTTTTTGGTAGGAGGAATTCCCAAAATCCCTTCTAGAATCTCATAGGCGGTATTTGCATCAAGCTCAATAAAATTTCCTTTAGCGGCAAAATCCAGAAGTTGTCTATGATGCAAGGCTAATCCTATATAAAAATTCCGAAGAAAATTTTTTGCATCCCCTTTTAGATTGCAAATGCGAGAGGATTCCATTAGTCTATACCAAGCATCTTTCAAATTTTCTCCTTGTCTCTGTTTGACGTATAGAACTTCAAAATCTAGTGACAAAGGAGTGGTAGTCATGTTGGCCATGGCACAAAATCACGAAAACAAAGATGGATCTGACAAGAAAAACGGCGAACAAAAAAAAAGAGGGCGAATAAAACGGTAAATTTTTGTGAAGTGGGGGAGTGGAAAACAAGAGGCAAATGGCAAATAATGTAAATTGCAAGGAGATGAGATTTGTGATTAGGAACCTGATAGATGTTGATGATGTCTCCCCGGCAGCGGCGTCAGAAATTCCTTTTGATGTTTGCTTGAACTACCTCGGTATTTCCCCAAAGAGGAAGCGATGATGCACCACAGCGGCGGTAGGTATTTCCCTCAGTGATGAGACCAAGGTTATCGAACCAGTAGGAGAACCACGCAACACCACATAAACAGCTCCTGCACACAAAGAACAAATACTTGCAACCCGACGTAAGAGAGGGGTTGTCAATCCCTCACAGGTAAAAAGATAGGTAAAATTGTAGTAGATTGGATAAATAGATCTCGCTGGAACGCGAGATAAAATAAATAACAATAAATTGCAGCAAGGTATTTTTGTATTTTTGGATTATTAGATCTGAAAATAAAAGCAAATAAAAATAGATCACGAAGGCAAATATAATAAAGAAGAGACCCGGGGGCCGTAGATTTCACTAGTGGCTTCTCTCGAGAAAAATAGCAAACGGTGGGTAAACGAATTACTGTTGGGCAATTGATAGAACTTCAAATAATCATGACGATATCCAGGCAATGATCATTATATAGGCACCACGTCCAAGATTAGTAGACCGACTCCTGCCTGCATCTACTACTATTACTCCACACATCGACCGCTATCCAGCATGCATCTAGTGTATTAAGTTCATGGAGAAACGGAGTAATGCAATAAGAACGATGACATGATGTAGACAAGATCTATTTATGTAGAAATATACCCCATCTTGTTATCCTTAATAGCAATGATACATACCTGTCGGTTCCCCTTCTGTCACTGGGATCAAGCACCGTAAGATCGAACCCATCACAAAGCACCTCTTCCCATTGCAAGATAAATAGATCAAGTTGGCCAAACAAAACCCAAATATCGGAGAGGAAATACGAGGCTATAAGTAATCATGCATATAAGAGATCAAAGAAGACTCAAATAACTTTCATGGATAAAAAGATAGATCTGATCATAAACTCAAAGTTCATCGTATCCCAACAAACACACCGCAAAAAGAGTTACATCATATGGATCTCCAAGAGACCATTGTATTGAGAATCAAAAGAGAGAGAGGAAGCCATCTAGCTACTAACTACGGACCCGTAGGTCTACAATGAACTACTCACGCATCATCGGAGAGGCACCAATGAGGATGATGAACCCCTCCGTGATGGTGTCTAGATTGGATCTGGTGGTTCTGGAACTTGCGGCGGCTGGAATTGATTTTCGTCGACTCCCCTAGGGTTTCTAGAATATTGGGGTATTTATAGAGCAAAGAGGCGGTGCGGGAGGCCACCGAGGTGGGCACAACCCACCTGGGCGCGCCTGGGGGCCCAGGCGTGCCTAGGGGCCCAGGTGCGCCCTGGTGGGTTGTGCCCCCCTCGGGGCACCCCCAGGTGCTTCTCCGGCCCATTGGGTGTCTTCTGGTCCATAAAAATTCCACAAAAAGTTTGGTTGCATTTGGACTCCGTTTGATATTGATTTCCTACGATGTAAAAAACAAGCAGAAAACAGCAACTGGCACTAGACACTATGTCAATAGGTGAGTACCAAAAAATGATATTAAATGACTATAAAATGATTCTAAAACATCCAAGAATGATAATATAACAGCATGGAACAATAAAAAATTATAGATAAGTTGGAGGCGTATCACGGCCTTTTCCAAAGAGATGGCGGACGCGGATGGCGAGATGCTTGTCGAGTTTGGTGCGGTGGATGCCATGGAGCCCCTTCCCCAGGAGACCGTCGGGCGCGAGCTGGACATGGAGGAGGCGGCAGAGATCGCCGAGCACCAGCCGTAGTAGTACTCTTTGTTTTGTTTAATTAAGAGTGCCGTTCTTTAATTTGTTAGAGTAATGTTTAGGTCAGCTAGCTCAGTTTAATTGCTGAACTTGCTCGATTAAGAAGTGTGGGTGTGCTGTAGTCTCCTTTGTGTACCCAAATTATGCAATGACGTGGATGACCACTGTAACCAGGGAAATTCGAACCAAAATTTTTGACATTCAAACTCATCACACACGGGTTAAGCTATCTGAATCGTGTGTGATGTTCATATATCGTACACAGGTCGGAATAAGGGACCGTGTCTGATGACACTTTGCGCGCCAGTTTTTCGCTGAACCGATTCAAAATTTTCGGCTTCCACGGAAATATCTACCTCCCCGCCCCCTCCCCCTTACCAAAAGCCACATTTCCCCTGTTTCCGCCTTCCTTTCCAAGTTGAAACCTTCACTCCTTGCTTGCAGCACCGCCTCCTCGCCGGCGACCCTCCTTCACGCTGCTCGGCCTCGTCTATCCAGGTAGGTAATCCACACCCGACCCCCATCCTCCTCCTCCTTCCACATCCCACATGCCCCGACCGCCGGCACGACACCTTCCACCCAAATCACCGACCCCTCCACCAAATAAGCGCCGCCCTAAGCCATGGTGCATGCAGTATAGGCAGGAGCTCAAGGAGCATTTGGCAGCGAACAAGCAAATCGCGGCCGCACGCGCGGATGAGGTCGCGATGGCTGCCATTCATGCCGGCCCCCAGATCTTGGAGGAGCACCTTGCCATTTGCTAGCTACGCCGGTTAAGCATGCTCGGTTTACCCGTTGCGTGTGCTGCTCCTGCCTTTCCTTAACAAATTCTAGTGAATTGTGCTATCTATTTTTACCATGCAATCTGTTGCTCTAGTGTATATGTTCTATATGTCGTGCAATGTGGTGCTCACTTATTAACTATTTGGTTAATTAGTTGTCATCTTCAGTTAACTGTTTGGTTCAATTCTGCAAATGTGATGTTCAATTCTTCAGGCTGCAATTTTGTATTGTCTTCCATGTGAGAAATAAATCAAATTTATCTTTACAAAATACATGAGAAATGAATACAATTTCTATATTTCCAAGTTGTCAAGCATGCTTGGTTTGTTTAACTATCTGATCTTCTAGTATGTTATACATTGTGCAATGTGGTGCTCAGTTAACATTTGGTTCATTTGTTGTGGTGTTTAGTTAACTGTTTGGTTCAATTCTGCAATGCGATGTTCAATTGTTGTGGGTGCATTCTGTTATTGTATACCATGTGAGAAATAAATCGAATTTGGCTGTACTAAATACATGATAAACAAATACAATTGCTATATTTCCAAGTTGTTAAGCATGCTTGGTTTGGTTAACTATCTGATCTTCTATTAGGAGTATGTTATATTGTGCAATGTGGTGCTCAGTTAACATTTGGTTCATTTGTTGTGGTGTTTAGTTAACTGTTTGTTTCAATTCTGCAATGCGATGTTCAATTGTTTTGGGTGCATTCTGTTATTGTATACCATGTGAGAAATAAATTGAATTTGGTTGTAATAAATACATGAGAAACAAATACAATTGCTCAATTTCCAAGTTGTTAAGCATGCTCGGTTTGGTTAACTGTCTAATCTTCTATTAGGAGTGTGTTATATTGTGCAATGTGGTGCTCAGTTAATGTTTGGTTCATTTGTTGTGGTGTTTAGTTAACTGCTTGGTTCAATTCTGCAATGCGATGTCCAATTGTCGTGGGTAGAATTTTGTATTGTTGTGAATGTGAGGAATAAATCGAATTTGGCTGCACTTAATACATGAGAAACATATACAACTGCTATATTTCCTAGTTCTTAATCATGCTTGGTTTGGATAAATGGGTTTTCCATGTGGCTTGAATTAATCTGATGAATTTGCAATGTGCTTATTTTTCATCAACATATTTTATTGATAGCATGCGAACCCTCACTTAACCTGATGACTAACTACCTTATATGTGTTGCAGGGAAACAATGGGAAGCACTAAGGTTTACAATCGAGGTTAGCACATGCATGGTCCTTTGTCTAATAGCACATTATTGCGCAATTGCAGGAACCATTCTAATATTTAGGTTTTTAACAATTTGGTCTTGCACATGTAGGTCCTACTGTCAGAGGTTTTGACCCACTGTTCGACCCTTTTTGCATATGGGGAAATGAGTTGTCCATGAATATCAGTCAAGTCAAGAAACTCAGAAAGATTGTTAGGATAAAGAAATTAGCGACAAAAAACAACAAGATCTTTGTCTGCACAATGAAGAAGACATCAGTTCACTACAAGATGGTACTAACTATTATACCTTGCCTTTTTTATTCCTTTGCCCCATTTCCAATATAGAGAAGATATTTATGCACATCCTTGTTTTCAGACCTTTCCAAAGCAGTTCACTGATGATTACCTCTCAAACCACCTTTATGGTCAGGAGGCGAGGAAGGTTTTCATACAACACCCACAGTTCAATATTGAAGTGTGCCTGAAGAGGACGAAGGATGGACGGTCAATCATCCACAGGCACTGACCTAAAGTTGCAAAGACCTTCAACATCAATGAAGGCTCAATATTCACCTTCCGCTTCAACAGTTTTCCAGATGAGATGCATCTGTCTATATACCGTCTATCTTATCTTATATTTACTAATTGGAAGCACCATACAAGCCTCCACGTTAATCCTAAAAACTACTTTAAAATAACCATTAGATCTGAATTGTGCGTCCAGGATTAAAAGAGATAGGAAGCGTCAAGGATTAGAGTCCATATGTGTTACAACATCCATGATTTTTTTTTGCGGGGTGCAATGTCCAGGGCTAAGGAACCACCTCATGTACAAGGCTAAAGAGTCCATGCATGTTACAACTTTCAGCATTAAGAAAACTCTAACACCTCACGTAATGGTCTCAAGAGTCCACACGTGTTACAATAGAATAAACACCCAGTTTTTTAACCGAAAGGAAAGAAACATCCAGGTTGTCACAAGAGAAGAAGAAAATGTCCAAAATAAAATCACCAAACTAACTAAAGATTTTCTTTTCGAAAATGTAACAGATGCATGCATGGAGCCGATATATATATATATATATATATATATATATCATGGCTCAGTGTCACAGATGAACGTTGTCCTGTTCGCTAAAAATCTGCGTACAATATTCCAATGTGTGGTGCATATATCTAGGTATGTGAAATATTTTTTCTCATCCAGAAACCACCACGCACACAACGACAAGGGATATACTCATGGAACAAATAGGCCCCGTCGGCAAAGCACCCACACATATATACTACAAAATCCATTTGGGACAACACATAATTTGCGGAAAATGTAGAAAGAATAGTGTCAATTTAAAAAAAATAGATGCCACGAATATATTAATAAATAAATCCTAGATTTTATTTTAAAAACTGAAATTTTTTAAACAGTGCAAGCGCATAAGAAAACCCATTATTTTTTAGAAGTTTGGGGGTGACATCTTAGTTCTGCATTTACAGAATAAGACCACAATGATGCCAGAGTACCTAAATAAATTTTTTAATACTTAAAAAATGAGAATGCACATAGGTGTGGGCTGGATAAGGAAATATATCATAGACTAGGACACCGGCTAGCCGCTCATCATCTAAAGAATAATAGCATCACCACTTTTCCCATTGGCTCATTTAGGATGTCAGAATGATCATTTAATTTTAAAAAATGTTCAAAGTAAATTTTAAAATCTTACAGGCATGCATCCAATAATTTAGGGGAGGTTTCAGAATATTCGAGCAAACATTTAAATTTCATTATTGAATTTAAAGATAAAAGGGTGACCACTAGAATATTACAGTCCAAGTAAAAGAAAGATTCCACAAGAAAAGTAGAAATATAGGGAATTATTGAAAAGACGAGAAGGCTTCCACGAGTTTAAATAAACTTCAACAAGTTCGATGATCTTACAATTTTTTTAAATATACACGGATAAATTCGAACTGAGTCGCGGCCCTTTCCGAGGCGTGGAGCTCATCTATATGTTGAATTGATACACACGTGGTTGGCAGGGGCATCGGAGAGTTAGATAATGATGTGTGCACAGGATTGAGAGTGACCGGCATAAACTAACCATGGAGAACAGTTGTTGCACCTTGTTTTGATGGAATAGGTTAACCACAGGTTATGCATGTGGAACCATGGAGTAAACATGCCAGTAGTAATTGGTTCAGAGTAAATCGTAGATAATATGTGCACAATAATGTTAACAAGAAAATGTATCGTCATATCTATTTAGTAATTGCTAAAATAAGAATCGTTATATTATTTATATGGTGTCACTAATTTGGGTTGTGGCATGAAGCTTATAATATTTTATATGCTATGAAAATAGTTACTAAAATAGTAAAAATTAATTTAAATATTTTGTATCTACTTTCTACAGGACTTTAGACAAAACAATATTTACAAAAAGTAAATAAATAATATTATAATTTTCGTGCAGTAGCCCATGCAATATTAATAATTACTAGCCCGTGCGGTTGCACGGGTTGACGACTAGTGATGCTAATTTCGAAAGGTTCTAGATGTTGCATGTGAAACTTGGTGCTAGTGCAGTTGTGTAATGGGGTAGCTGGGTGCTGAAGCTATATGATGTTGTACTCTGATGTATTTCAATTATGAAATCCTGCTTCCTTAATATGGAAATGAAATATATTATGTGCTTAATATGAAATGTCAATTAGATTAATAAATGGATTATTAATAATAGGGCAATTAGCCTGCTAATGGCCAATTAGCCTACTAATTGGGTTTTTTCTATTACAAACAGTTATTGAGAAAACACCGTGGGCGATGACCTCAGGCAATGCACACAGTTTCTAGCAATAAACCGTGTTGGATCAATGAACAATCACACACGACATCCTCTTGAAAACTGTGTTAGGCCACCTTGCGCAAACGATTACCACATAAAAAGTGTGTGTGATGGACTACCTTTGCCACACAGTTTCTTCTACGCACCGTGTGTAATGCATTTAATAACGCAAATGATAAAATTGTTATTATCGTGTGCAATGGCAATGCTATCACAAATGATTTAATGGGAAAAATTGTGTGTGATGTACCTGCAAACGGAAACGTTTTCCTTGTAGCGACTGTGTGGGATGTATATACGAACGGAAACGTACTTCTTGGATTAACTGTGTGGGATGTACATACTAATGGAAACGTATTCCTTGGATTGACTATGTGGAATGTACATACGAACAGAAACATTTAGCGGGGACTGACTGTGTGGGATGTACTTACGACTGGAAACGATTTCGCCTGTTGATACGTCTCCAACGTATCTATAATTTTCTATTGTTCCATGCTATTATATTATCCATCTTGGATCTTTTATATGCATTTATATGCTATTTTATATTATTTTTGGGACTAACCTATTAACTTAGAGCCCAGTGCCAGTTTCTATTTTTTCCTTGTTTTTGAGTTTTACAGAAAAGGAAAATCAAACGGAGCCCAAATGACCTGAAAATTTACGGTGATTTTTTATGGACCAGAAGAAGCTCCCGAAGCAAAAGAGTTGGGCCAGAAGAGTCCCGAGTCAACGACAAGGGTGGAGGGCGCCCCCACCCCCCTAGGGCGTGCCCCCCTATCTTGTCGCTGACTCGTGGACCCCCCTGACTTGTTCTCGACGCCAAAAATTCCTATAAATATAGAAACCCCCAGAAATAAACCTAGATCAGGAGTTCTGCCGCCGCAAGCCTCTGTAGCCACGGAAAACCAATCGGGAGCCCGTTCCGGCACCCTGCCGGAGGGGGAAACTATCACCGGTGACCATCTTCATCATCCCGACAGTCTCAATGACGAGGAGGGAGTAGTTCACCCTCGGGGCTGAGGGTATGTACTAGTAGCTATGTGTTTGATCTCTCTCTCTCTCTCTCTCGTGTTCTTGATTTGGCACGATCTTGATGTACCGCGAGCTTTGTTATTATAGTTGGATCATATGGTGTTTCTCCCACTCTACCTTCTTGTGATGAATTGAGTCTTGCTCTTTGAGGTTTCCTTATGTTGGATTGAGTATTGGAATTGAGAACACTTGATGTATGTCTTGCGATGGGATATCTATGGTGACAATGGGATGTTCTATTGATTCACTTGATGTATGTTTTAGCACTCAACTCGCGGATTCCCGAGGTGACATTGGGGTAATCTATGCATAGGGGTTGATGCACATTTTCGTCCTATGTTCTCTGATAGAAACTTTGGAGTGATTCTTTGTTGCATGTTGAGGAATTGTTATGTGATCCAATTATGTTATCATTGTTGAGAGAACTTGCACTAGTGAAAGTATGAACCCTAGGCCTTGTTTTCAAGCATTGCAATACCGTTTTCGCTCACTTTTACCACTTGCTACCTTGCTGTTTTTATATTTTCAGATTACAAAAACCTATATCTACCATCCATATTACACTTGTATCACCATCTCTTCGCCGAACTAGTGCACCTATACAATTTACCATTGTATTGGGTGTGTTGGGGGCACAAGAGACTCTTTGTTATTTGGTTGCAGGGTTGTTTGAGAGAGACCATCTTCATCCTACGCCTCCCACGGATTGATAAACCTTAGGTCATCCACTTGAGGGAAATTTGCTACTGTCCTACAAAACTCTGCATTTGGAGGCCCAACAATGTCTACAAGGAGAAAGATTGCGTAGTAGACATCAAGCTCCTTTCTGGCGCCGTTGCCGGGGAGGTAAGTGCTTGAAGGTATATCTTTAGATCTTGCAATTGAATCTTTTAGTTTCTTGTTTTATCACTAGTTTAGTTTATTAAAGAAAACTACAAAAAAAGGAATTTAGGTTGCCTCATATGCTTCATATTTTTAATGTCTTTCGTAAAAATGATGGAAAGGAAAATTGTGCCAAAGTGTTAGAAGAAGAATGCAATAAAATGTTTGGCATAAAATCTTTGAATGATGAGCATGATTGCGATGTTGTTAGTATGAATTCTTTGAATATCCATAGTACTAATGATGATTGCACTAGTCATGATAAAAATGTTTCTTATAAGCATGTCAATTTTTGTGGAGTGCATAGAGTTTGCAGTTAAATACCAAAAAGGGAAGATATATTTTGCAAGAGGCATAAGTATTTAGAAACTAAATGGTTGCAAGAGAGGCTAGATGTTTGTGCTGAAAAATTTAATTTTTTTGCCATCCTTGTGAACTTTGCAATGAACGTGGTCATTTAAATCTCCAATGCAAATTGTTTCATGATCGAATCATGTCCAAAAATTGTGATGACTTGATTTCCCTTGCGCATCATAATGAACTTAGTTTGCTTCTGGGATATGAAGAAATCAAACGTATAACTAAGGGTATTCCAGAATATAACCTCAACAGATTTCTTGATTTTGATCTAGAAGAAATTTATATGTATTGTGCGGTAAATTGCATTGAGAATCTTATATATTGCCAATTACTTAAAGACAAGAAAACAAATAGAAGATGAAGAGAATACTAATGAAGGGGAAGAGGTTTCCCAATATCCTCCTATTTTTTCTTATGATGAATCAGGTAACGAGGAGGAGCGTTTTAGTCAACCAATCTCATCAATAAGGAGCTCCAAAAAGGTGGTTAAACCTACACATGATGTGGAGAAGAAAAAGAAAAGACGGAGAAGCAAAGGTAAAAAGGTATCCCTCCCAAGTAGTGTTGCTCCTATTATTGTTATGCCTATTACTCATTGTGATGATTATGATTGGGAAAGTAATGATACTTGTTATAATCTTGAGAATCTTTTTGGCACCAACTTAGAAAATTGTGATGATAATAATTTCTATACTATTGGTGTCATTCATACTATTAATGATGAGAGTGATTATGCTTATGATATGCAAAACCACAAGGTTGGGGATGCTATGTTTGAGAATTTATTTTCTGCAATTAATGCTTGTACCAAGCTTGGGGATGCTATGTTTAATGAAGATGATATTTTTAGTCCCCCAAGTTTTGATGTGCAAATTTATTATGATGATAGCATGCCTCCTATTTATGATGATTGCAATATTTATGAAAGTGGGTTCGGAAGAGTGTCAACTTTAGATAATAATTATCCCACTATTTTGGTGGGTGTTGAATCTTATTATAATGACAAAAGTGGATTTGGAGAGGTCATGACTTTATTTAGTAATGATTCCACTATCTTGGAAGAGGTTTTAATTGATTATGATGAGAACAAAGTTGCTACTTATGATGATTATTGTGATGACACTTATGTTATAAAAAGTAGTGATGATTATATTTATAAAACTTGTCATGATTATGATTACCCTTTTTCTGAACATTACTCTTTTAATGTGGAAACAATTTATAGTATTCGAGTTTCTTATGATACTCCCACTATTCCAAATGAGAAGAATTTTGCTTATGTGGAGAGTAGTAAAATTTCTATGCTTGTAGATCATGAAAGTAATGCTTTATGTGATAGCTATATTGTTGAATTCATTCATGATGCTACTGAAAATTATTATGAGGGAGGAATATATGCTTGTAGGAGTTGCAATAATATCAAGTTTCCTCTCTATGTGTTGAAAATCTTGAAGTTTGGCTTGTTTTGGTTTCCTATGCTAGTTGATTCTTGTTCCCACAAATTGTTTTCTTACAAAATCCCTATGCATAGGAAGTGGGTTAGACTTAAATGTTCTAGTCATATGCTTCATGATGCTCCCATTGTGTTTCAATTCTTATCCTTTATGTGAGCATCATGGAAATCATCATGCCTAGCTAGAAAGGCATAAAAGAAAAGCGCTTGTTGGGAGACAACCCAATATTTACCCCTACTGTTTTTGTGTGTTAACATGATTAAGATACTGTACTAATCATGCTTTATAGCTTTTGCCAAGTAAAGCCTTTGGGATAGTGCGGATGATGGTTGACTTGATTCTGTGCAAAAACAGAAACTTTTGCGTCCAGTACAGAAATTCCTGTCTTTTACTGGAACGTGGAAAACTCTGATTTTTTTTATTTTTTTACAGAGGATTGATATACAAATTTTCTACGTTGTCCTAATTTTTCAGAATTTTTGGAGTAACAGAAGTATGAGCTTAATTCAGATCTTTACAGACTATTCTGTTTTTGACAGATTCTGTTTTCGATGCATAGTTTACTTGTTTTCTAGTTTCTATGGCTTATATTGCTCAATATAAATTATAGAAATGATAGGGTACAGTAGGAATCATGTGGAAACAAATTCGAATCTTAACTTGAAAGAACCAAAGTGAATGATTTGTTTTATCATACTAACCCATCTCATGAAGTTCCGTTAAGTTTTGTGTGATTGAAGTTTTCAAGTTTTGGGTGAGATATTGATGTGAGGAGAATAAGGAGTGACAAGACCCTAAGCTTGGGGATGCCCAAGGCACCCCAAGGTAATATTCAAGGAAGATCCAAGCAACTAAGCTTGGGGATGCCCCGGAAGGCATCCCCTCTTTCGTCTCCAACTTTGTCGGTAACCTTACCTGGAGCTATATTTTTATTCGTCACATGATATGAGTTTTGCTTGGAGCGTCATTTTATTTTATTAGGTTTTTCTTGCTGTTTGAATAAATTACTTAATATCTAAAATTCTTTTATGAGAGAGAGTCCTCACATGGCAACATAATTATTCGACTACTCATTGATCTTCACTTATATCTTTTGGAGTAGTTTGTTATTTGCTCTAGTGCTTCACTTATATCTTTTTAGAGCACGGCGGTAATTTTATTTTGAAGAAATTGATGAACTCTCATGCTTCACTTATATTATTTTGAGAGTATCTTTAAACAGCATGGTAATTTGTCTAGGTTATGAATTTAGTCCTATTATGATGGGCATCCAAGAGGGATATAATAAAAACTTTCATATAAAGTGCATTGAAGACTATGAGAAGTTTGATTCCTTATGATTGTTTTGAGATATGAGGATGGTGATATTAGAGTCATGCTAGTGAGTAATTGTGGATTGTAGAAATACTTGTGTTAAAGTTTGTGATTCCCGTAGCATGCACGTATGGTGAACCGTTATGTAACGAAGTTGGAGCATGATTTATTTATTGATTATCTTCCTTATGAGTGGCGGTCGGGGACGAGCGACGGTATTTTCCTACCAATCTATCCCCCTAGGAGCATGGGCGTAGTACTTTGTTTCAATGACTAATAGATTTTTGCAATAAGTATGAGAGTTCTTTATGACTAATGTTGAGTCCATGGATTATACGCACTCTCACCCTTCCACCATTGCTAGCCTCTCTAGTACCGCGCAACTTTCGCCGGTACCTTACACCCACCATATACCCTTCCTCAAAACAGCCACCACACCTACCTATTATGGCATTTCCATAGCCATTCCGAGATATATTGCCATGCAATTTCTACCGTTCCGTTTTATTATGACACGCACCATCATTGTCATATTGCTTTGCATGATCATGTAGTTGACATCGTATTTGTGGCAAAGCCACCGTTCATAATTTTCATACATGTCACTCTTGAGTCATTGCACATCCTGGTACACCGCCGGAGGCATTCATATAGAGTCATATTTTGTTCTAAGTATCGAGTTGTAATTCTTGAGTTGTAAGTAAATAAAAGTGTGATGATCTTCATTATTAGAGCATTGTCCCATGTGAGGAAAGGATGATGGAGACTATGATTCCCCCACAAGTCGGGATGAGACTCCGGATGAAAAAAAAAGAGGCCAAAAAAAAGAGAGAGCCCAAAAAAATTGAGAGAAAAGAGAGAAGGGGCAATGCTACTATCCTTTTGCCACACTTGTGCTTCAAAGTAGCACCATGATCTTCATGATAGAGAGTCTCCTATATTGTCACTTTCATATACTAGTGGGAATTTTTCATTATAGAACTTGGCTTGTATATTTCAACGATGGGCTTCCTCAAATTGCCCTAGGTCTTCCTGAGCAAGCAAGTTGGATGCACACCCACTTAGTTTTCTTTTTGAGCTTTCATAAACTTATAGCTCTAGTGCATCCGTTGCATGGCAATCCCTACTCACTCACATTGATATCTATTGATGGGCATCTCCATAGCCCGTTGATACACCTAGTTGATGTTAGACTATCTCCTTCTTTTTGTCTTCTCCACAACCACCATATTCTATTCCACCTATAGTGCTATGTCCATGGCTCACGCTCATGTATTGCGTGAAAGTTGAAAAGGTTTGAGAACATCAAAAGTATGAAACAATTGCTTGGCTTGTCATCGGGGTTGTGCATGATTTAAATATTTTGTGTGATGAAGATGGAGCATAGCCAGACTATATGATTTTGCAGGGATGGCTTTCTTTGGCCATGTTATTTTGAGAAGACATAATTGCCTTGTTAGTATGCTTGAAGTATTATTGTTTTTGTGTCAATATTAAACTTTTGTTTTGAATCTTATGGATCTGAATATTCTTGCCACAATAGAGAAGATTACATTGATAAATATGTTAGGTAGCATTCCACATCAAAAATTCTGTTTTTATCATTTACCTACTCGAGGACGAGCAGGAATTAAGCTTGGGGATGCTTGATACGTCTCCAACGTATCTATAATTTTTGATTGTTCCATGCTATTATATTATCCATCTTGGATGTTTTATATACATTTATATGCTATTTTATATTATTTTTGGGACTAACCTATTAACCTAGAGCCCAGTGCCAGTTTCTGTTTTTTCCTTGTTTTTGAGTTTTACAGAAAAGGAATATCAAATGGAGTCCAAATGACCTGAAAATTTACAATGATTTTTTATGGACCAGAAGAAGCCCCCGAAGCAAAAGAGTTGGGCCAGAAGAGTCCCGAGTCAACGACAAGGGTGGAGAGCGCCCCCACCCCCCTAGGGCGCGCCCCCTGTCTTGTCGCTGACTCGTGGACCCCCCTGACTTGTTCCCGACGCCAAAAACTCCTATAAATATAGAAACCCCCAGAAATAAACCTAGATCGACAGTTCCGCCGCCGCAAGCCTCTGTAACCATGAAAAACCAATCGGGAGCCCGTTTCGGCACCCTGCCGGAGGGGGAAACCATCACCGGTGGTCATATTCATCATCCCGGCGGTCTCCATGATGAGGAGGGAGTAGTTCACCCTCGGGGCTGAGGGTATGTACTAGTAGCTACGTGTTTGATCTCTCTCTCTCTCTCTCTCTCGTGTTCTTGATTTGGCACGATCTTGATGTACCGCGAGCTTTGTTATTATAGTTGGATCATATGGTGTTTCTTCCCCTCTACCTTCTTGTGATGAATTGAGTCTTGCTCTTTGAGGTTTTGTTATGTTGGATTGAGTATTGGAATTGAGAACACTTGATGTATGTCTTACGATGGGATATCTGTGGTGACAATGGGATGTTCTATTGATTCACTTGATGTATGTTTTGGCACTCAACTCACGGATTCGCGAGGTGACATTGGGGTAATCTATGCATAGGGGTTGACGCACGTTTTCATCCTACGTTCTCTGATAGAAACATTGGAGTGATTCTTTGTTGCACGTTGAGGGATTGTTATGTGATCCAATTATGTTATCATTGTTGAGAGAACTTGCACTAGTGAAAGTATGAACCCTAGGCCTTGTTTTCAAGCATTGCAATACCGTTTTCGCTCACTTTTACCACTTGCTACCTTGCTGTTTTTATATTTTCAGATTACAAAAACCTATATCTACCATCCATATTACACTTGTATCACCATCTCTTCGCCGAACTAGTGCACCTATACAATTTACCATTGTATTGGGTGTGTTGGGGACACAAGAGACTCTTTGTTATTTGGTTGCAGGGTTGTTTGAGAGAGACCATCTTCATCCTATGCCTCCCATGGATTGATAAACCTTAGGTCATCCACTTGAGGGAAATTTGCTACTTTCCTACAAAACTCTGCACTTGGAGGCCCAACAACGTCTACAAGGAGAAAAGGTTACGTAGTAGACATCACCTGTATAATTGTATTTTTTTAGCACTATTGTATGTATAACCGCATTTGATTGCTATCTATCCCACGTCGCCCCCCCCCCCCCCCCCGCCGGCCCCTCTATCCATGCCTCTCTCGAATACGTAATACGTACACATATCCTCTCTAGGCCCTACCAAATACGTCAACTACACATTCACACATGTTACATCACGTACCCCATTGATCTAAAAAGCCCTCTCTTCATGTTTATTTCGCATACAACATTCCTTTTGAATAAAACCACACAAAGTGTGGCCAAAAAATTATTTTAGAATTTCTACATATATACAACATTACAAAGTTATATGGAGGGGTATGAACGTTAATTTGCATTGCATGGTGCACCCAATGATTTTATTCCGCACTGTGAATTTTTACCCCCTCTACGCCCCTTTCACGTACGCACACAAACTATCTCCAGGTCCTCTAAAAGTACGCTCTCCAGCACATACACACATGTTTCATCTTTCTCTCGCGATATATACAGTGACGATCATTGTATTTGAAGCGAAAGCACGATATGTATATTGGACTTCAGAATCCACTTATTACGGTCACCATTTACGTTTTGTGGTTATTATACAGTCACGGGCTCACCGTATAGCTCTGTATTTGCTCAAGACACGACTAGTTGACCAGTTAAACGCTCCACGTGGCACCTCTAGTGTTGCATCATATTATCTCACTACTATTGGGCCCACCTGTCGGCGTGTATAAGAATGAAAACAAACGATAAAAAAATATTGGACGGTGGTTCGAAGTCATGACCGCGGGCACAGTGGACAAGGTGGCCTTGTATTGGTATGCTGAGCCGTCTGTTTTAACACACATGAGCTGGTGTGGTGATTATACACACACGCACGCATGCACACGAACTGCATGCACGCAACACTCACACGTACACACGCAGCCACGCACGCACGCAACACTCACACGTACACACGCAGCCACGCACGCACGCAACACTCACACGTACACACGCAGCCACGCATGCACGCAACACTCACACGCACACACGCATGCATGCATGCATGCACACACCACACGACCAACACACACGCTCATGCTCAAGTGCTCAAGCTACACGTGCATGCGCACATATCAGGCCCTGACAGACACATACACAACTAGGTGGTTCCCGTGCATGGGTTGGAGTCTTGTCATGCCTGCGTAAATTTGTGTTTATCTTACCTTTTTCCTATGCGAACTGACAGGTGGGACCCACAAGAAACATGGTCAATTTAACCAGTCAACATAGTGCCACGCAGACTATTTGGCCCGTCAACAGAGTGCAATCCGATGCTGAACGGTGAGCAAGTGACTGTATAATCACCGCAAAACGTATATAATGATCGTAATGAGCGTATTCTGAAGTTCGGTGACCGTATTACGCTTTTCGCTTGAAATACACTGACCGCCAGTGTATTTATCTCTTCTCTCGCTCTCTCTGTGGAGCCGAGTAGGCCAACGTGCCAGTGCCTAAATTGGCGCACGCCACCCTATTATTGCTGTACTGGTTTCATAAGAGCGAACAAGCATTCACGTCTACTGTACAAACTGTAGATATGAGTTACAAATGCTATGAAGACGAATACAAATATTTGAATCCACTTTATGCCCAATTTCTCTCTGTAGGCCCTCCAAAAGTACATCTCTACACGTTCTCGCATGTTACATCTAACAACTATGCAATACAGCACTACTACTACACTCTAACACAATAAATCATATGTGTTTTTAGTTTTACTAGATCTCATATTGTTACTTAATTATTCAGTTTGCATACATTAAAATTGCCTTTGAAATGTATGGCTAGTATCATCTACCGCGCAGGAAAAAATCTCGCCCTTGCCTGTTTAATCGGGTTTGTATCGATGGATCGTGCAAAACAGCAAAACTCCGTCGCCGTGTCGTGTACTCCTCCATCGTAAGAGTGGAGCGCTCGCTTTCATAAACGTTCTAGTCCCTTTTGTCGACATGTGGGGCATCAAGCAACTGGATCCATGTGCCATACTGAAATAACAGTCCAGAGCAGCAGGGGTGAAGCACCCCAGTCATGGCGCCGGCGTAGTAATGAGCAATGAGGCGTCAAATCACAAAGTTGCACCTTTCCCGCAGTTAAGTTGGAGGGACGAAGTAATGCTAAAAGAAGAAGTTGGAGGGACGAAGAAACCATCATTTCACTCGTTGCTGAATCCGCTTCTCCCTCATCTTCGTCAAGTTAAGCACGTGTTGCTTCTGCCGTTGTTCTGCCTCATGTGGGACGCGGTCGGCTTGGTAAAGCACTGACACGTGGGACCGCATGTTAGCAAACCGCCAGGCCAACGTCCTCTAAAAATAAGAAACCTCCCCCGCCTTATGCGCGGCAAAATCACCTCCTTTTTACTAATCTTGATACTATAATTTTTTAGATTATTATAATCGAGATTTGTATAGATAGCACACAGGAGCAAAACCAAGTGGTACGGTTAAGGGCATCCACAATGTGTAGCCAAATGTGAAAATAGCTTTTGGCATCGATGGGAACCATTGCGGAGGGTGCTGCCAAAGCCAAAAAGATGGAACCGAAGCTCCCTAATTGATTGATTAAAGGAATAGAAAAATGCAACCTCTCTCCTCTTTCTCCTATGCTTGGACGCATGTACAGTATAGAGCATAGAGTCTACTCCCCTGTCCCTTCTATCACAAATCACAAAGCAGTGAGGTGTCAAATCACAAAGCACGGACGAAGCAACCATCATTTCATTCTTCGCTGACTCCGCTTCTCCATCGTCTTCTTCGAGAAACCACCTTACCACACTAAGCTAGACGGACGATGCTATTTTGTAGTACTAGTACATTTATGCCTCCTTTGGTTCAACGGACTTCCTGGATGCAAAGAAGGCGGTTGTCTCAGCTTGCAGGCGGCACTTGCAAACGACTTATCGTGGTCTCCCTCAATGGTGTGCTCTATCGAACGCACTTCGCCAAAGCCACAACGTTCGAGATATCGTCGATGTCACCGCAATGGGGAAGGAAGTCAAATAGTTACTACCTCCATTTTTTGTATACAAGGCCAATATCAAAATTACAATTTGCAGAAGGCCACTAACACTAATCGAGGCAAAATTGATGGTCTTTGCCTCGTACTAGCAACCAAGGACATTAATATACCCTTGCATGCATGCGAAAGTGAGAAGGTTGGTTTGCATGGCGCTGCATTAATCAATCAACGAGGAGTGAGATGGTTAGCTCTTTGGGCATTGGAGAAAAAAATATGCATTAATTGACACGTCAAACGAGGATTTGTTTCGATCAATCCCACGAAGGAAAACCCCGCCTTTCTTTTTTAACACAAGTAGTACGTACATACTTGTATCCTGTTTGGGTCTAGGCCTTGCATTGCCATACTTTGCCATGCTTGCCTAAAGTTTTTCAAAATGAAAAGGAGGTACACTTGCGCACGGCTATCGCGATCGCACCGCACCCTCACACAGTCGCTCCTGCACGCCGCAAACCCAACCAAGGGAACACACCCTCACTGACACATGCTACGGCATGTGATCGAACCAAACTCAGCCATCCTACCGCTGACACATAATTTTCGTTTATACAGTATGTTTATCCAACCGCATGTTGGGGAAGATCCGTGCGGCCCGTGCGGTGGTCTGTTGGGGAAGAAGAAGAGGTGAGGAAGAAGAAGAGTTAGGAGACGTAGGATATTCATCCAACCGCCTGAAATGGTTGACTGACCCAAATGATGAAAGTCAGGCGACTTGCATAAATATATGTTTTTACACAGCAAACGATCCCTAAAAACAACAACATAAAGAAAAACTATCATTGCTCGCGGAAGGAGACAGCCTTGTCGTCTTTGGCTGCCGGCGTGAACCAGCCGTAGCTGCCGACATGTGTCTCCGCACCGTGGTTGTCCTCGGCCTCCAACTACTCGTTCACGCGGAGCGTGCGGGCGCTCTGCACGGACGCGACACTGCTCGGTTCACGTTCACGACGTTCGGTTCTACCTGTAGGAGGGCCTCGATGGTAGCGGCATCCGCGCACTCCGCATCAAGTTGAACCTCCGCCGCCCGGTTCAAGTCCAGGATGTCCGGTTCCGCCTGCAGGAGGGCCTTGATGGCAGCGGCATCCGCGTGCTCTGTGTCAATTTGAGCCTTCGCCGCCCGGTTCACATCCATGACATCCGGTTCTGCCTGCAGGAGGGCCTCGATGGCAGCGGCTTCCGCGCACTCCGCGTCAAGTTGAGCCTCCGCCGCCCAGTTCACATCCACGACATCTGGTTCCGCCTGTAGGAGGGCCTCGATGGCAGCGGCATCCGCGTGCTCCGCGTCGAGTTGAGCCTCCGCCTCCCGGTCCTCCTTTAGGATCGCTAGGTTGAACCACTGGTCCGCCTGCACCATGGGGGACCCGGACGCCGGCATGAAGTCAACGTCCATCGTCTCATACGTGTCGGGGGCCTTCTGAGCCGTGACCTCCGCCATGAACATTGGATCGGCTTCCTCCTCCTCGGAGCTTGGCTCCAGAGAACTCGGGGATTGGCCCGCCACAAAGCGGGCTTGGGAACAGAGGTCTGTGGCACCGATCGCCGCCGCAATTTCTGCGCGGCGCTCCGGCATCAGCTTCTTGTAGTATGTGATCTTGCGGCGCACCATGGCTTTCTGGCGAACTAGGGGACGACTGATGCGGGCTAGGGGATCGAAAGGTGGGGGAATGGGCTGGAGAGGAGGTGTGGTATTGGGGCAGCGGTGACCGGCCAGCAAGTAGCTGGCGTAGGCCGAGCAGCGAAGGTTCTAGTGTGAATAGTGGTTCCGGTGACGATCGGTCAATTGGTTTTGACCGTGCGGAGTTTGCAAAGCCGGACGGCTGGAGCCTGGAGAGTTGTGGGGTGGGATGGGACCAAAGTTTCGGAGTTTCACGTGGCAGACGTCCGGACCTCCCCACCATTCCTGTCGACGACGAGGCGGTGACGTTGTAAATCTCAAGATGACTAGCAAGATGCCCGTGCATTGCACGGAACTTCAGGATGCATTTTTTTAATGATATCTCGAGAATTTCATCGAAAAATGGTATCTCGAGAATTTCATCGAGAAATGATATCTCGAGAAAGATGAGAGATAAGGTGAGGAGGAGTGGGGCACGGTGGTGATTGGTGGTCGGACTTAGCGGAGGCATCGGGATGGACGACGCCAGCAGCAGCCACCATGCAAGATTGTTCTAGAGGCTTCCTTTTTTAATTACTCAACAATGAAGTTGTGGGAGATAAGAATGATAGAGGTGCTGGTATCATTTTTGCAAAATTGCCATAGTTTGCTTTCTAACCGTCAGATATAGATCAGACGGTCTATATTACAAGATGGCAGGCACACCATCATCACCGAGAGTAGAGATAGAGGTATGACGACTCAGTCTCTCGAAGGTGCTCATAGGGGTAGGGTGTGCGTGTGTGCGTTCATAGGGGTGAGTGTATGCGCGCATGTATGAGCGCTTGCGTCTGTACTGTGTTAAAAGAAAGGAGTACTCGAAGTATGCAAGTTCATAAGGAACGGACGGTGTACATCACTCTTGTCGCGTTCGCGTTGCACCCCGGCACGCTGGACCCTCCACGTCGCTCACCGAATGGAACCCGCTTCGTCTTGCGTTTTCGCTCGCTTGTGGGACCGTAGTTGAGAGCAAACCGACGTCCCTCCCCCTCCCCCGCCCGCGTCATTTATACTACTAGAAGAGAGAGAGGTTGGCCGAGTGTTACTAGTACTCCCTCCGTTTTTATTTACTCCACATATTAGTTTTGGTCAAAGTCAAGCTTTACAAACTTTGACAAAGTTTATAGACAAAAATATTAACATCTACAATAACAGATCAATACCATTAGATTCGTTGTTGAATGTACTTCCACATCATATAGATTTGTTATGCTAAATATTTATATTATTTTCTATAAATTTGGTCAAACTTTACAAAGTTTGACTTTAGTCAACCCTAATATGTGGAGTAAATAAAAACGGAGGGAGTGGTATACTACTAGTACTATGAGCACTGCATACTCTACTGCAGATGTTGTTAGTACTCCACTAGTACTACTACTTCTACTACTATTGGACAGGGAGCTTAAAAAAAGTTACTATTGGACTGGCTATACGTGGCGAAATCCTAGTAGGAAGAGCATGCGTGAGAACAAGCATTCACGTGTTTGAAAACAAATTGGAAACCATTTCTGTTTGAATACAAATCTAGGAGTACGTACAAATCTAACAATATTGATTGGGCGTTGTTGAATGTTGATACTATTTTCTGTAAGTTTGATCAAAGTAGAGATACTTTGACTACCCATAAAACTTATATGTAAACTAGAAAGGATCGGAGGGAGTATATTGTACGTTCAAAAGCGAAACGAACATTGAATACCCTTTATATATGATTTGCTGATGCTATGATCACCGGTTCAAAATTTTGAATCCGCCTTAGGTATCACACATGCACCCACTCGTTCTCTCTCGGTTTCATCTCGGTCTCTCTCTCTCTCGCTCTCTCTCTCTCTCTCTCTCGCACACACACACATACCACCTCTCTTCCTCTTTGTGATTGTCAAACCTAATTGATCTCCCGAGGTATCGGGATTGTATCTCGCTCATCGCCAGGTCGCTCTTTGACACACGCCTAGGTCACTCTACCATGCATTAATTGTAACCAAGCCTTTCATCTATCTTTTTTTAAGCATACATTCATCCTCTCCGCCCCTCTCTAGATCAGTCGATCTCTGGACCCACCCTAGTCCTCTTTCAATCGATCTAGCTAGATGGTACATGACCGACACGCACACACAGATCCCCCCCGGTCATTTCTATCATAGAAACACACCAAACCTTTATCTCCTTGCACGACACGCACTTGATCTCTCAACATTAATCGATCTCGTCAAGATGTGTCGGGGCATGAACCGAATGGGATGCCAAAACTAAGATGGGAAGCGGCACGTAGTGGAGGCAAAGTGAAACTTTAAACGAACCGTTTGTCTGTATGCATGTCGGACAAATTACATAATTGGAAATACAAGCATGGTCAAGGCCCACATGCGAATGACACTCGGCGGAATGTTCAAACGAGGCATGCGGGAGGATGGACTCGACCAGAGGGCGGCATGATCGATGGAGAAGAGGGTTGGAGAGGAATGAGAAAAAGGCAACGCCACATGATTATACTTGAACGGCTCAAATAAACATTAAGTTGTCTCGTTTTCCCTTCCGTCTTGGTCACGGAGTAGGATACTCCCTCCGTTTTTATTTACTCTGCATATTAGGTTTGACTGAAGTCAAACTTCATAAAATTAGACCAAATTTATAGAAAAAATATGAACATTTACAATAGCAAATCTATATGATGTGAAAGTATATTCA
The DNA here is from genome assembly GCA_011799875.1 of Thinopyrum elongatum. NCBI lineage: Eukaryota > Viridiplantae > Streptophyta > Magnoliopsida > Poales > Poaceae > Thinopyrum > Thinopyrum elongatum. The sequence goes on along the minus strand of CM022301.1, from coordinate 537,411,137 downwards.
ATAATGAATCTAATGGTATTGATTTGTTATTGCATATATTATTATTTATGTCTATAAACTTTGTCAAAGTTTACAAAGTTTGACTTTGAGCAAAGCTAAAATGCAGAGTAAATAAAAACAGAGGGAGTACGCAGGGACTAGTATAGTTACTACTACCGGAACATGGTAAGTTGGACCCCTAAATGCGGGCACAGATCGGGCACACCTCAATTATTCCTTCAAACAGTCGGACACCTAAATTAGCACACCATCCGACTACTTAATCAAGTGTTATGCTTCATGAGTTGAAAAGGAAAAGGGTGGTACTGTACCCAAAACCACCACACTTGGGGCTAGGGTAATAACTTGGTACTGTGCCACATTTGAACCAGGGCACAAAAACCACCTGTTCTGCGCCTAATGCGTAATGTGGAGCACTGATGCTCGAATTTGGCGGGGAAAACAGGGAAACCGACATGTCGGGCACACCTGTCGGGATGACGTGGCGCAGACTAGTCCAATGGAGGATCTGGCCCACGACCTCCTCGCCACCGGCAACCGTTCATGTGGGTCGTGGGGGCCAGCAATGTGGCGCAGCTTCCGCGCCGCCTCTGGACACGATGACCGCGGTGAGTGACATGCTCATCGTCGCTGGACATGCTCGGCTTCAGGGTGCTGTGACACCCTGGTTTTTCCCATCATGACTTTCATTTGCCTTTTGCTTTTAAAAATGGGTTTTGAGTTAATTCATTTGGACTTAGCACTTGGGCATTGTTTTGATTTTCACCCAAGTGACTCCCCTCACCTCCCACCACCTCTCTTGACCTCTCATTCATCATCATATTGCTTTAGAATATTTTTCTTCTAAGGAAACTATTCATTTTCACCCTGAAAATGGAATATTTTCATTTTCACTCCAAAGCAACCCCTCTGTTTCTTGCCTCCAAAAATCTAAGAAAATTCCCACACACCATTTGGACAGTGCCTCATCACCCTATGAAAAAATATCATGTGGTCATGTGACCCAATTTTGCTAGGGAAAATCATTTGCATTCTGACCAGAAAATGCACTTTGTACAGGAAGTGTATTTTTCCTTGATCCAATGGAGCTGATTTTTCTTGAGCGTCATTACCCTCCTAAGTAAACCTTAAACCCAAGAGATCATCCCTAAACTCCTTCTAGAACCTCTCCAAACACAGTGCACAAGATTCTATCCAGAAACTTGCAGCTACTGCCTTGAGCCATCTACTCATCCTGGTAGTGTGTTCTCAACTTTCCTAGACTAAACACTGCACGGTCGATAGCCCAGACACGGTTTGGCATCGCCTAGGCACCGCGTTGGCATAGTGCACGCGGTGACCGCATGAGGACACGGGCTCTGGCATGCCATCGACGCGCTCTGCGCTGCGCCCGAGCCTCTGTTCCGCGCGTGCCCGTCTCAGCACCGCACCCAGCCTGCCGCACCGTGCCACCAGCCTCGCCTCATCACCCCAGACCCCTCGCTGCCGCTCGCCAACGCTGGAGCTGCCGCAGCGATCACGAGCACCCCGCGCTAGAGAGCACAGTGCCCTCGTGCTTGAGTCAGGGCCCTCCCGCGTGCCCTGTGCTCGTCCTCGTCCTCCTACAGTTGCCGCGTGAGCACTGGAGCTTTCCCCCTCTCTCTCTGACGCCCCTCGTCGCCGTGCGCCGCTTCTAGAGCTCTCCGACGGAGCCCGAGACCCCCATCCGCTCCGCCTATATATACGGCCCTTCCCTTGCCTTTCCGATCATCCCACCACACTCGCTCAACCTCCAGAACACTGTAGATAGCCGCAGCCCGGCAGGGCAGGCCTCTGGCCGCCGTTCCCTTCTCGAGCTCGCCGGCGATCCCCTCCTGTCGCCCCCACCTCTCCAGTGCCCCTCGAGCTCGACTCTCTTCTCGGGCGACTTCCTCGTAACTCACTGGTGCTAGCCGACCCCTCTGGAGCCCCTTGAGCTGCTAGCTCTCGCCGTCTTCTTCATATCCGGCGAACCTCACCCGCAGCCGCCGCTGGAGACGTTGTTTCCGAGCAACTCCGACCACCTCCTGTCGTGCTACGGGTATGAGCAGGTGCGCCCGAGTCTCCTCCTTCCATCCCTCCCTCTCAGATAGGCCGCCGAGCCCTCCTCGCCGGCGTGCCCACCAGCGACCGTCGCACCTCCTCTGTTTCTCTTCCCCCTCTCTAAAAACCTGATGAGCGGGGCCAGCTGTCAGTCTCTCTACTCCCGCCCGAAGCGGTACGAGTGGAGGCGTATTCGCTGGAATACGCCTTTGACGTCACCCCCCTGAGATTTATTTAAATCTGATTTAAATCATATTTGACCAGCTCTAACTCCTAATCTACAAGTCCAAATGAGTTGATTCTTTTTTGCATTGGTTTTGTATTGAAATATTCTAGCAGCACACCAAATTTGAGATTTTTCCTTGCTGTCTAGAATTTCTGGTGAATTTCAGAATGGTTCTTGATATTTTCTTTTGTTGCTTTTATTTATTTTTAGAAGGAGAAACTTGCCTTGAGGAGAACCAGGAGAAGTGTGACCCTCCTCTGTGCTAAGTCAAGCCACCACAAATATTTGCATGGTGTCATTTCAATAACTATGATTTTCCAACTTGAATATGGCTTATTTCATGCATTAAATCATTTAAATAATATTGCTTATGTTATTTGTTACGCTTGAATTGCTTAGCTTGCTGTAGTACTTGAGTGCATGGACTAGTTTGATGCAGTAGTGTTATTTTGATAGCATGACTATGGTTTGGTAATGATCGGTATTATTCTCATATAATGGTTTATTATTTTCACCATGCTAATGTCAGAACTAAAAATGATTGAGTTATAACCAGTGTCTCTAAATGATTAGTAGTGCATGCATAATGATTTTATGATGTTGATCCGTTTCATTTCAGTGATATGTGGATATAGTTGCATGTTCATGGCATAGTATGACTCGAGTTCTTTTATTTCAAGTTAAACCTGATGATAATTCAACTTGAACATAGTGTTGATCGAGTCATGGTGCCACCGAATCGAGCTTCCTAGTGCAACCACATTTGCCTTTATGGGAAGGCCCTTATTCGGTCTGTTGTCATGCCTCTGGTCGGTGCCTCCAACGAGGGAAGGTTATGGGCATGCAGTACCCTGGCCCGGTAAGCAGACATAACCTTGTGTGCCCGTTGTTGTTATGGCACCATGTCCCCGTTTGGGACCATTTATGTTTTGCCACGATGGTGGCCGTTGGATGTCACGAGTTGACATCGGGGCCACCTAGGACTTAGCCCAAAGGGGAGTTGGTCGGAGTGGCCGGGAGAGTGTCATGGCAACGGGTTGGTTCTGTCGGAATGCCGTTGGTCCACCTGAATGGGAGTTCGAGGCCATGGATTCCATGGTGTGGGTACAGTGTGCTAACCTCTGCAGAGTGTGTGTTAAATCTATCGATAGCCGCGTCCTCGGTTACGGACACAGTTCGTAGTAGTTCACACCATGGATCAACATAAATAAGTTAATCTTGCACACTAAAGTTATATAGTTGGCACTGAGTATGTGATGAGATTGTTGAAACCATGAAGATGGTTGTTGTTGGAACCAAAGAGTTGGTTTCCTTTGTGATCCGGGAGTGATCACCGTATTGATGATGTTGGTTACAAGGTAACCCGTATGGTAAGGGAGTCCGAGGGACTCGGTGCACAAGCATGTTCACTTCATGAGTAGTATGTTATAGCCTTGCATTTAACCTGCTTAATTGTCATGTTATTGTTTGTCATTATGCTTTTACTTGTCGTGAGCTTGCAAGTACATTCAATGTACTGACCTGGCATGTCATGCCAGCTTTCAGGAAAGTCTTACCTGATCGGAGTGCTTCCCGCGTCTAGGCCGTGTCCACATCGGTGTCCCTGTGCTATGGAGTTCCGCTTCGTCGTCGTTCCGCTGCCGTGTAGTTGTCGTGATCGAGGCCCCTTCATGTTCATTAAATAATGTACATACTGTTCAGCCGCACCGTGTGTGCCGCTTGACCTCGCTACCTGATGTAATATCAAACCTATGTTTCCGCTAGCATCAATAAAGCGGTTGTTTTCTGTACCAAGTTGTTGTGTGTTGCCAGAAGACTAGATCTCTAGGCTGGCAATGCTAGGTAAACCGGTTGCTCTGAGCCGGGGTGCCACAACGCTTGGTATCAGAGCCGCGCTGACTGTAGGACACGCTAGACCGCCGACGCGTTAGTTGAATGGTAGCTAGTTTAGTCTTGAGTGCCGATAGTGTTTGCATCTGGTTGCTGCATTGCATGCTTTTGATTTATTGTTATTGCTGACCAACTAATAGTTGTCAGTGTAGATGGCTCCAGTTCCGTACCCGTACCTATCTGAGCCAGCACCCTACACCTCACCGCATCTGCTTCAGAATATGTGGCGTCAACTCTACCCCGATGGTGATGATCCAGTGTACCAGGTGTATCGGGAGCACCTGGCAGACTCGGTGTATGAGTACTACGTGAAAGTCACTCTGCATCATTGTTCCCCTTCCGGCGCTTACACTCGTTCCTCTAAAAGTGGTTTTGCTTCCATGCCCGCTCACGCTATCCAGTTTGCCGCATTCGAGGCTTTTGAAGACTTGCGCTACAACGAGGTTCGCATGCAGACCCACCTAGGTTTCTACTTCTACACGTCTCTGTTCGAGAATGGGCGTATCCATTTCCCTTTTATTGATCCGGCGTGCGATCGTTCTTCCAGCCACCTTTCTCGCTATATCACTGCCAGTTATCTTTTGATCTTTGAGTTGGCCCGAGAGTTGACTCGTACCCGTACAGCTCTTGCTGCCGCTCGAGTTGGTTCCACCCCACCTACTATCGGATTTACCCCATTTGTTCTCCCAGCCTCTGTTCCTCCTACTACTCTGGTTACCCCTCAGTGTACCTCGGCCAGATCGACAGTGACCCCTCGTGAGTCTCCTGCCGAGTGGGCTTTGCTTCTCTCTACTCCCGTAGCTCCTATGCTTCACCCTAGACCTGCCCCTGAGGGAGGGTCCTCGAGGCAGCGTCGCTGTGTTTCCTTTAACCCGGAGGTCTCCGTTAACGTCATCAGTTCGGGATCCGAGCCTGAGGAGGACTCTTCTATAGCCCTGGAGCCATAGTTCGTTAGCTCGTAGACAAGGTTGTCGCGATGTTGGGTGTAGTCGTACTTGTCATTATATTTTAGTTCATGTATGAGTCTATGTATAATTATGTTGGAACTTTCTTTATTCGCCCTGGTTTTTATCGCTTTTTCTTCGGGTTTGTCGTTCGTTTTTCTTCCCCATTTATGGATGTTGCTCATCTCGGTTGCTTCATATTGGGAAAAACAAAAAAATAGGATGACGAGGGGAGGTAGCAGCAGTCTCGCTGGTGAGGATGTCCCTGTTCGTCGCTCGGCAAGACAGGCAGGGCATTCCCCCGAGCCGTATCCACAACCACCGCCTCCACCGCCACATCCACCAACCAATGAACAGATCATGCGCATGTTCGAAGAAAGAAGAAACAACGATCTGCTTGAACTATTGAAAAGTGTGCAAGCAATGGTGGGACAGAATGACAATTCGCACGGCAATCACTCCAAGCTCTCAGATTTTCAAAGGACTAAGCCACCCAGTTTTAATCAAGTTGCTGACCCTATGGAAGCCAACGACTGGCTAAGGACCATTGAAAAGAAATTGGACATTGCTCGCACCAAAGAAGGTGATAAGGTTCCATTTGTGACCCACTATCTGGAAGGAGCCGCAGCTGTTTGGTGGGACAACACTAAAGCTATGTGGCAGGCAGATGAAGAAATCACATGGGATAAGTTCAATGATCAGTTCTGCAAATATCACATCCCTACCGGTATCATGAAAGTCAAGCAGCGTGAGTTCCTAGCCCTCACGCAAGGTAACTTATCCGTCACCGAGTATTTGAACAAGTTCAACCATTTGGCTTGCTATTCCTTGTATGATGTGGCCACCGAAGAGAGAAAGATCGACAGATTCCTTGGAGGACTGAATCAACACCTCAGATGCACTCTCAGTATGCTTGATTTTCTGGATTTCCAGACTCTGGTCAACAAAGCCCTGATTGCAGAAAGGGAGCACAAGCTTATTTAGGACAGTAGGCCCACTCCTGATAACCGCAAGCGGAAGTTCGAGCCTAAGAAGGAAGGACCCATAGTCCAGAAGGCTCGTACCTGGCAACTGTCACAGGTTGAGTTTAAGCCCAATTGGCAGCAGAATGTTAACAAGACCACTACCCAAGTCAAGAATATCGTGACCAGCCCGGTACGCGAAGATTGTCAGTGTAGCAATGCGTGTGTGACACCCTGATTTTGGCAACTTTTTCTTTTCAAACTTTTCTTTGCTTTATTTGAAATTTAAATGGTTTTTGAATCTTTCTAGTTGGTCTTGGAAACTTTTGAATCTTTCCAAGTAATCCAAAGCCTCATCACCTTGCCAATACCCTGCCAAGTACCTCTAGGACCCAAATCCCAATTTAAATCTTTTTCCAATAACTCATTTTCTTTTATTTGGGAATTTAGGTCATCACTATGGGTTGTGAAGCAATCTATAGTTTGGATGGCCAGAAAATTCTCAAATAACTCTCTAAAATACCTTGGACCATATCTTGCCCCAATATCCAAAAATATTCCATGGCCTAGTTCAAATATTTTGCAAAACAATTCAGTTTTGTTCCTGGATAGTCTGAACCTTTGTGAAGGAAGTGTATGCTAGGATTGTCCAATTGCTCTCAACTTTTTGTGGCTTAAGGACACCTACAAATGACTTCCCTCCACCAAGCTTCAGCCCCAGGAGATCATCCAAGTGAGTGGTACCTCAACATTCAGATTCTGGACCAGATTTGTAGGTTACACATGAACTACCCTCTAATCTCAACCAAACCTTCTCAAACTTGACTAGTTTTGAGTCCTTCCAACCTAGATCATCCTGGACATCTCCATTGGCACCATTCACAGCTCACCACTTCTCCAGATCTCTCTCTAGTTCACTGTCAGAAACTGTATCTGAGGCTACCCCTCATCTCAGACTGAGACAAGCCAAACCAGAGGTGTAGGTGATCTGAGTGATCAAGGGTCGACGTGCCAGACAAGAAACGCCAGGCTCTCGTGGCCCCTAGACATCAACTCTCGTGGTGAGCACGACAATGGCATGCCATTACGCGTGCTCTGCACCGCGTCCGTGTCTGTGGCGTCGTATCCGACTGCCTCTCGCCGCAGTAGCTTGTCTCCGTGTGTCGACATCGTCCCCGTTCGCCACCTAGCCCTTCTAGACTCCTCCCCTCACCAGAGAAGCTCTCGGCGGCCGCCACGACCCCGAGCACGGTGCCGCCCGTGCGGCCACAGTTGCGGCGCCGCTCGTCTTCTTCTCCTCGAGCCATCTCTTCGCGCATTCAATGCTCTGCTCGCTCCCGTCACGTTGCCCCGTGCCACGACGGCCAACTCGATGTCCTTGTGCCAGTGGCGTAGCCACATCGCTGCCGATCCAGAGAACTCGGCGAGCTTCACCTCCCGGCTATAAATAGCCCCGCCCGGCCTCGCTGAGCTCCTCACCCCTCTCCCTCTCTCTCAAATTGCCTCCCCAAGCAAGAGCCAAGGCCGAGAGGCCCTCTGGCCTCGAGCTTCACCGGAGCTCCTCCGCCGCCCTAGCTCTGCCACCAGCCACATTCACTCCACCTCCGCCTCACCCGAGACCACCATAGTGCTCAGCTTGTTCCACTGGTCTTTCCAGAGCCACCGCCCTATCGAATTGCTGTCGGATTCGCCATCCCCGACGACCACCGTAGCCACCACCCGCCGGAGAAGAAGGGTGCGACACCGTCCCACCACCTCCGGAGGTTCTGTGGGTACGGGTGTGCTTGTCGTCGACCGGCCGATCCATCCACGAGCCCAACCGCCGTCGAAATCGCCGGCAATCACTGCCGGTGAGCCGCCCCTTTCTTTGCCCTCTCCTTCTTTCTAATTTGAACGGGCCCGGCCCCACCTGTCAGCCACTTACCGAAGCGGTAAGTGGAGGCGCCTCGGGCGTTTACGCCTTCGACGTGGCCCCTTCACTAGTTTTCTGATTTTTATTTATTTAAACAGAGTTGACCAGGCATGTTGACCTTGAATAACTTTTTATAGAAAGGTCCAATTGACCTGATTCTTTTTGCATTGTGTTGGTATTAAACTCCTTTATTTTCTGACTAAGTTTGGTATTTTTCCAATACCCACAGAATTGTTGGTGAATAAAAAGGCTTTATGTGACATTTTCCTTTGCCATTTAAAAATGTTTTCAGAAGGAGATTCTTGTGGATTTGAAGACCAGGAGTATTTAAACAACCCAACAGAGCAAGGCAAGCCAGGACATCCATATTATGAAGCATTTCATAGCATTGCATAATTCATATTCATTTCTTGCATTTAATTAATATAGATAATTCAAGTGAAGTATTTAAATGCCTATTGTTGACAACTTAAATTGATATGATGAATGACCATGATTGCTAAGTGAAACTTAGATGGTTGATCTAGAGTCACCTATCCGGGCTTACCCGTGCAGCAACATTTGCCGGTATGGGATGGCCTTGACTTGGTCTGGCTCTGTGCTCTTTCACCGGTACCTCCAGAAAGGGAGGGTTACGCGTGCGTGCTGCCCTGATCAGGCAGACACCGATAACCCTGTGAGCCCAGTTGAGTTTTGTGCCGGCGTCCCCGTTTGGGACAGTTTAGTTAGGCCATGACGGTGGCAGGTGTCACGAGGTGACACGGGGCCACCCAAGGCTTGACTCCGAGGGAGTGTGATTGCTGGTGGTACGATGGATGAGTCCCGAGTCAAGCGGGTTTCGTTGGAGCAACGCTGGTCCACCCGAATGGGATCACGAGGTCTGGTGCTCCATGGTGTGGGTAAAGTGCGCAACCTCTACAGAGTGTAAAATCTATTCGAATAGTCGCGTCCACGGTATTGGACAGCCCGTCCAGACCTCTCTAGGTGATCAACCATAATAACCATAGTAATGATGGAAGAACTTGTCTTATGAGTGGAAGTACTCATTGGCATCGAGTATTCCGAGGGTTGTAAGACAAGCCGGATATGAGTAAGTTAATAACAGTAAGTGAATCATTTAATACATAACATGTTGATTGCCATGCTATTATTTGCTGCATACTTGGTTGTCATGTGCTTGCGAGTACATTCAAAGTACTCACCTGGTGTATCATGCCAGATGCAGGAGAAGACTGAGACGGAGGTCTCGAAGGTCCGTGTTGCGATGTCTAGGATGGGTCCTCAGCAGTGTCCCTGTGGATGGAGTTATTATCATGTTCCGCTACGCAGTAGTCTTTCGCTGTAGTATCCCGTAGTAATACCGAGGCCCTGATATGTTAGATAAATAATCTAGATATTGTCATAGCACTAGATGTGCTTTTGGCCTTGATGATCATGTAATATATAAGCTTGTACTCGACTATTATCAATAAAAGTTCAGCTATGTTCTGTTCCAAGTTGTTGTGTGTTTCCAGAAGACATGATCTCTGGGTTGGAAACATTGGTAAATCGGTTCTCTAAGTCAGGGTGCCACAACGCTTGGTATAAGAGCCAGGTTGACTGTAGGACACCCTAGGTAACCCGCGCTAGGACTGCGATTAGCATAGGACTTTGAGTGTGCATCCTGCTTGTTGCATTTGATTGTTGCATGCCATGCCTCATGCATCATAATTCATTATGTTTCTAACCCTTGGCATTGTGAGTGTAGATGGCACCAGTTCCATATCAGTTTCATCATGATCCAGAACCCCACACTTTTCTAGCTTTGCTTCGTAGCGTCTGGCTTCGGCTATATCCCAATGGTGATGACCCGGTGTACCAGGTGTTTCGAGAGCAGTTGGGCGAGTCAGTATATGAGTACCATGCAGTGGCTTACATGACCGCGACTTCGGATATTGGAAGCTCTTCTCGCTCTTCCAAGGGCGGAGTGGCTTCTACTCTGGAGCTGGCGATCCAGTTTGCTGCCATGGAGGCTATTACTGACTTGCGCTTCCACGAGGTCGAGATGCAGACCCATCCAGGTTTCTTCCACTATCCCACCCTGTCGCCTACGACAGGGCGAGTCCTTTTCTCACCTGTTGACCCGGCGTGTGATCATGCAGCTAGTGTTTTGTCTCGCTACCTAAACGCCAGTTACCGTATGATCATTTCCTTGGCTGAGGAGCTGTGTCATGTTCAGGAGGCACTTGCAGCAGTGACTCCAGCACCTCCTCCTCCTGTAGTTCCACCTAGGTATCCACCACCAGTTCCACCTCCGCATGTGCTGGATACCCCTTCTGGTTTTTCTGGACCATCAGGCTTATCGTCTGGTAGTCGACTTGAGACCCCAGCTGAGTGGGCCTCACTCCTAGCCACTCCTGCTCCGCCGATGTTGAGGCGACGTGCTCTTTCTCCCGCAGAAGGAGAGCCATCTCAGCAGCGACGTCGCGTCTCCTTTGACCCGGTGACTCACATCATCAGTTCTGATTCTGACTTAGGATCTGATGACGAGAACTCTTCAGATGGGTAGTGTTCGTGTCACCGACGCACTAGACTGGAGCTTGAGTAGTAATGCATGCATCTTTGCATCTGGCGACTGCCGTATGAGTAGTCTAGCCATGATATCCCCCTACTAGCTTGCCATGTATGATGTTGGGTTATCTTGTATAATTATGTTGTTCTCATTATTTGCCTTTTTCATGAATCTTCTCTGGTGTCATATTACTGTATTTCTCCCTATGGATGTTGCTCATCGATTCGGTATTTCCCATGGGAACAAAAATTAGGATGAAGAAAGGAAGTAGCAGTCAAGGTGGGGATGGAAACCCCGTCCGTCGATCCGCCAGGCAGGTAGGGCAACCGCCCGAAGACTTACCACCACCACCACCTCAAGCACCAACCACAGATCAGATAATGAGAATGTTTGAGGAAAAGAGAAACCAAGACCTCAAGGAATTTCTCAAGAGTATGCAGACAATAGTAGGTCAGAACAATGGCAATGGGGTGCATTCCAAACTGTCTGACTTCCAGCGCACAAAACCACCCAGCTTTGGTCAAGCTGTGGATACTATTGAGGCTGATGACTGGTTAAGAACCATGGAAAAGAAATTGGACATCGCTCGTTGTGAAGAAGCAGATAAAATCCCATTTGTCACCCATTATCTTGAAGGCCCGGCAGCCATATGGTGGGACAACACCAAGTTAATGTGGCCTGCTGGAGAAGAGATTTCCTGGGAGAAATTCAAAGAGTTGTTCTGCAAGTATCATATTCCCACGGGTATCATGAAAGTGAAGCAGAGAGAATTCCTAGCTCTCACACAAGGAAACATGTCTATGGGAGAATACCTAAACAAGTTCAACAACTTGGCCTGGTACTCTCCTCATGATGTGGCTACCGAAGAAAAGAAAATAGACCGGTTCCTCGGAGGACTTAATCACGCCCTCTGATGTCAGCTATGCATGCTGGACTTCCCCGATTTCCAGACCTTGGTGGATAAGGCCTTCATCGCTGAACGAGAACACAAGTCTGGGAATGATGATCATAAGAGGAAGTTCGAGCCCAAGAAGGACAACAAGGAGCCATATGCGCAAAAGCTGTGCAGTTGGCAGTTAGGGCCATCTGAGAACAAACCTGTGTGGAACAATGGTGGTAACAACAGCAAGCCAGGCAACCAGAGCAAGACCTTCGGCAAGCAGCCAGGCATAGAGGACTACCGCCACAACAACACCTGTTTTACTTGTGGCCAGAGTGGACACTACGCCAAGCAGTGTCCTACTAATAACGAAAAGCAATCAGCTGACCACAAGCCACAAGTCAATCACCTTGGACGCCGCCCCAACCACAACTTCAACCACGGATGCGTCCACCACATCTCTGCCGAAGAAGTCTGCGAAGCTCCAGACATTGTCCTTGGTATGTTTTCTGTCAACGACATACCTGCAATAATTTTATTTGATTCTGGGGCTTCCCACTCGTTTATTTCGTGAAGTTTTGCCACCTTGCACAAATTTTCTCCTTCACTTTTGGACAAAATCATGGTGGTACAATCCCCTGGCTCTATGCTCAGAACAAATATAATATACAAGTGTCTGGAAATCTCAATCCATGGAGTTAAATTCCCAGCTACCCTTGTTGCCATTGAATCCCCAGGACTAGACATAATACTGGGGATGGACTGGTTGGCACCGCACCAAGTGTGTATCAACTGCACCACCAGAACGGTGACATTGGTGAACCCCGCCGGACAAACCATCCATTTCTAGCCAGCAGAATGATAGCCAAGCCACTGACGGAATTGTTGAAAAAGAACCAAAGATTTATCTAGACAGCCGAGTGCGACAGCAATTTCCAGGAGTTAAAGACGAGGCTAACCACAGCCCCTGTCTTAGTCCTCCCAGACATTCACAAGAGTTTCGACATATACTGCGATGCATCCAGGCGTGGAATCGGATGTGTGCTAATGCAAGAAGGGAAGGTTGTAGCTTATGCATCACGACAGCTATGACCTCATGAGGAGAACTATCCCACACATGACTTGGAGCTAGCTGCTGTGGTTCATGCCCTGAAGATTTCGAGGCATTATCTTATTGGACAACGATGTGAAATATACACAGACCATAAGAGTCTCAAGTATATTTTCACTCAACCCGACCTGAACCTTAGGCAGCGAAGATGGCTTGAGCTAGTCAAGGACTATGATGTTGGAATAAACTATCATCCAGGGAAAGCGAATGTGGTCGCTGACGCCCTGAGCAGGAAACAAGCTACTGTGAATGCACTAGTTGAGGGTATGCATCCGAGCTTACAAGAAGAGTTTGTCAAGCTCAATATGGTGCTATGCGGCCCAACGACCCCGGACACATTGGAAATTACTCCAACCCTCATGGAAGAAATCAAGGAAGCATAGAAGTCAGATGAAGAAATTCGGGAGATCAAGGAGTTAATTCAGCAAGGGAAGGGCAAGTCCTTCCGTGTAGATGAACAGGGTACCGTGTGGTTCGAGAAACGAATTTGTGTGCTGGATCAGAACAACTTGAGGCAACAAACACTCAAGGAAGCACATGAGTTCGCATATTCGATCCACCCGGGAGGTACCAAGATGTATCAGGACTTGAGAGAAACTTTTTGGTGGTCTGGAATGAGGAAAGATATAGCATACTATGTCGCCTGCTGTAACATTTGTAATAAGGTCAAAGCAGAGCATCAGAGACCCGCTGGGCTACTGCAACCTTTACTGGTGCCCTAATGGAAGTGGGACGACATATGTATGGATTTTATTATGGGACTACCCAAGTCCACGAGAGGCAATGACGCTATTTGGGTCATTGTAGACATCCTCACGAAAGTGGCTCACTTTATCCCAGTAAAGACCACTTTCAACGCAAATCAGCTGGCACAACTCTACATGTCCCGGATAGTCAGTCTGCACGGAGTACCCAAGTCTATCACTTCAGATAGGGGTTCCCTATTTACCTCAGCATTCTGGCTACGGCTACATCAAGCTTTGGGAACCATGCTGAAACACAGCACAGCGTACCATCCGCAGACGGATGGACAGACTGAGTGAGTGAACCAAATATTAGAGGATATGCTTCGGTCATGTGCTCTCTCCCATGGACCCAAATGGGAGGATAGTTTGCTATACGCTGAATTCTCCTACAACAACAGCTATCAGGCAAGTCTCAAGATGTCCCCTTTTGAGGCATTGTACGGACGGAAGTGCCGCACACCGCTGAACTGGTCCCAAACAGGAGATAGTCGCATCTTTGGTACGGACTTGATGCTCGAGGCTGAAAGGCAAGTCAAGGATATTCAAGAGCGGCTGCGAGCAGCCAAGTCCCGACAGAAGAGCTATTACGACCCAAAGCACCGGGAAGTAACTTTTGAGCCCGGAGACTATGCTTATCTACGGGTAACTCCTATGAAGGGAGTGAAAAGGTTTCATACCCGGGGAAAGTTGGCCCCAAGACACATCGGTCCCTTTCCAGTGATTGCTAGGAAGGGCAGAGTCGCATATCAGTTGGAATTGCCACCAGCATTATCAGACGTTCATGATGTCTTTCACATCTCACAGTTAAGGAAATGCATTGCACCCCTAGCCAAGCAAGCGGATATGAGTGAGCTAGAGCTGGCTAAGGATTTGACTTATGAGGAAAAACCTGTCAGGATCTTGGATGAGATGGAAAGAACCACGAGGAGTAAGATGATAAGATTTTACAAGGTGCTGTGGGAGCACCACACTGAGGAAGAGGCTACTTGGGAAAGAGAAGATTTTCTCAGATCTGCATATCCATACTTGTTCCCTGAGCAACCGAATCTCGAGGACGAGATCCATCCTAAGGGGGGTAGGTTTGTGAGACCCTGATTTTGGCAACTTTTTCTTTTCAAACTTTTCTTGGATTTATTTGAAATTTAAATGGTTTTTGAATCTTTCTAGTTGGTCTTGGAAACTTTTGAATCTTTCCAAGTAATCCAAAGCCTCATCACCTTGCCAAAACCCTGCCAAGTACCTCTAGCACCCAAATCCCAATTTAAATCTTTTTCCAATAACTCATTTTCTTTTATTTGGGAATTTAGGTCATCACTATGGGTTGTGAAGCAACCTATAGTTTGGATGGCCAGAAAATTCTCAAATAATTCTCTAAAATACCTTGGACCATATCTTGCCCCAATATCCAAAAATATTCCATGGCCTAGTTCAAATATTTCGCAAACAATTCAGTTTTGTTCCTGGACAGTCTGAACCTTTGTGAAGGAAGTGTATGCTAGGATTGTCCAATTGCTCTCAACTTTTTGTGGCATAAGGACACCTACAAATGACTTCCCTCCATTAAGTTTCAGCCCCAGGAGATCATCCAAGTGAGTGGTACCTCAACATTCAGATTCTGGACCAGATTTGTAGGTTACACATGAACTACCCTCAAATCTCAACCAAACCTTCTCAAACTTGACCAGTTTGGAGTCCTTCCAACCTAGATCATCCTGGACATCTCCATTGGCACCATTCGCAGCTCACCACTTCTCCAGATCTCTCTCTAGTTCACTGTCAGAAACTATATCTGAGGCTACCCCTCATCTCAGACTAAGACAAGCCAAACCAGAGGTGTAGGTGATCTGAGTGATCGAGGGTTGACATGCCAGACAAGAAACGCCAGGCTCTCGTGGCCTCTAGACATCAACTCTCGTGGTGAGCACGACAATGGCATGCCATTGCACGCGCTCTGCAACGCGCCCGTGTCTGTGGCGTCACATCCGACTGCCTCTTGCCGCATTAGCTTGTCTCCATGTGCCGACATCGTCCCCGTTCGCCACCTAGCCCTTCTGGACTCCTTCCCTCACCGGAGAAGCTCTCGGCGGCCGCCACGACCCCGAGCACTGTGCCGCCTGTGCGGCCACAGTTGCGGCGCCGCTCGTCTTCTTCTCCCCGAGCCATCTCTTCGCACATTCAATGCTCTGCTCGCTCCCGTCTCGTCGCCCCGCGCCACGACGGCCAGCTCGACGTCCTTGCGCCAGTGGCGTAGCCACATCACCGCTGATCCAGAGAACTCAGCGAGCTTTGCCTCCCGGCTATAAATAGCCCCGCTCGGCCTCGCTGAGCTCCTCACCCCTCTCCCTCTCTCTCAAATTGCCTCCCCAAGCAAGAGCCATGGCCGAGAGGCCCTCTGGCCTCGAGCTTCACCGGAGCTCCTCCGCCTCCCTAGCTTTGCCACCAGCCACATCCACTCCACCTCCGCCTCACCCGAGACCACCATAGTGCTCAGCTCGTTCCACTGGTCTTTCCAGAGCCACTGCCCAGTCGAATTGCTGCCGGATTTGCCATCCCCGATGACCACCATAGCCACCACCCGCCGAAGAAGAAGGGCGCGACACCGTCCGACCACCTCCGGAGGATCTGCGGGTACGGGTGTGCTTGTCGTCGACCAGCCGATCCATCCCCGCCATCCACGAGCCCAACCACCGTCGAAATCGCAGGCAATCACCGCCGGTGAGCCGCCCCTTTCTCTGCCCTCTCCTTCATTCTAATTTAAACGGGCCCGGCCACACTTGTCAGCCACTTACTGAAGCGGTAAGTGGAGGCGCCTCGGGCGTTTACGCCTTCGACGTGGCCCCTTCGCTAGTTTTCTGCTTTTCTGCTTTTTATTTATTTAAACAGAGTTGACCAGCCACTTTGACCTTGAATAACTTTTTATAGAAAGGTCCAATTGACCTGATTCTTTTTGCATTGTGTTGGTATTAAACTCCTTTATTTTCTGACTAAGTTTGGTATTTTTCCAATACCCACAGAATTATTGGTGAATAAAAAGGCTTTATGTGACATTTTCCTTTGCCATTTAAAAATATTTTCAGAAGGAGATTCTTGTGGATTTGAAGACCAGGAGTATTTGAACAACCCAACAGAGAAAGGCAAGCCAGGACATCCATATTATGAAGCATTTCATAGCATTGTATAATTCATATTCATTTCTTGCATTTAATTAACATAGATAATTCAAGTGAAGTATTTAAATGCCTATTGTTGACAACTTAAATTGATACGATGAATGACCATGATTGCTAAGTGAAACTTAGTTGGTTGATCAAGAGTCACCTGTCCAGGCTTACCCGTGCAGCCACATTTGCCGGTATGGGACGGCCTTGACTTGGTCTGGCTCCATGCTCTTTCACCGGTACCTCCAGACAGGGAGGGTTATGCGTGCGTGCTGCCCTAATCAGGCAGACGGTGATAACCCTGTGAGCCCAGTTGAGTTTTGTGCCGGCATCCCCATTTGGGACAGTTTAGTTAGGCCACAACGGTGGCAGGTGTCATGAGGTGACACGGGGCCACCCAAGGCTTGACTCTGAGGGAGTGTGATTGCTGGTGGTACGATGGGAGAGTCCCGAGTCAAGCGGGTTTCATTGGAGCAACGCTGGTCCACCCGAATGGGATCACGAGGTCAGGTGCTCCATGGTGTGGGTAAAGTGCGCAACCTCTGCAGAGTGTAAAATCTATTCGAATAGCCGCGTCCACGGTATTGGACAGCCCGTCCAGACCTCTCTAGGTGATCAACCGTAATAACTATAGTAATGATGGAAGAACTTGTCTTATGAGCAGAAGTACTCATTGGCATCGAGTATTCAAAGGGTTGTAAGACAACCCAGACATGAGTAAGTTAATAATAGTATGTAAATCATTTAAGACATAACATGTTGATTGCCATGCTATTATTTGCTGCATACTTGGTTGTCATGTGCTTGCGAGTACATTCAAAGTACTCACCTGGCATATCATGCCAGATGCAGGAGAAGACTGAGACGGAGGTCTCGAAGGTCCGTGTTGCGATGTCTAGGATGTGTCCTTAGCAGTGTCTCTGTGGATGGAGTTATTATCATGTTCCGCTATGCATTAGTCTTTCGCTGTAGTATCCCGTAGTAATACCGAGGCCCTGATATGTTTGATAAATAATGTAGATATTGTCATAGCACTAGATGTGCTTTTGGCCTCGATGATCATGTAATATATAAGCTTGTACTCGACTATTATCAATAAAAGTTCAGCTATGTTCTGCTCCAAGTTGTTGTGTGTTTCTAGAAGACATGATCTCTGGGTTGGAAACACTGGTAAACCGGTTCTCTGAGCCGGGGTGCCACAACGTGTTTTTCTTGTGGGCAAACCGGACACTACACTAGACAGTGCCCCAAGAACGGCAAGTCAAATGCTCCATTCAAGCCGCAAGTTAACCACATGGGGCCATACCCTGGCCAGAAGACCATCCAAGGGCAAGTTCATCACCTCTCCGCAGAAGAAGCCCAAGAGAACCCGGAAGTCATCATTAGTATGTTTTCTGTTGATTGCATACCTGCAATAATTTTGTTTGACTCTGGGGCTTCCCACTCTTTTATTTCGCAGAGTTTTGTTGCCCAAAACAAGTTTTCTTGCTTGATTCTGGAAAAGAGTATGATGGTACAATCCCCGGGATCCTTGCTCAAAAGCAATTTGGCCTACCGCAATTTGGAGATTGACATCCAGGGAGTCATGTTCCCAGCCTCGTTGATAGTCATCGAGTCTGCCAAGTTGGATATTATTTTGGGAATGAACTGGTTAACCAAACATCAAGTATGCATCAACTGGGCGACCAGAGAAGTCACATTGACAAGTCAGGAAGGCCAAACTACACAATTCTTTGTTCGAAGAAGCATGCCCAATAAAGAAATGGTCTTCGCAGCTCTAGCTGAAGAATTGGATCTAATTCCTGTGGTCAGTGAGTTTCCAGATGTATTTCCTGCGGAACTACCAGGGATGCCGCCAGATCGCGAGCTTGATTTTGCAATTGATCTTGTGCCCGGGACCGCACCTATGTACAAGAAGTATTATCGGATGCCTTCATCTGAGTTAGTGGAGTTAAAGAAACAGCTTGATGAGATGCTTCAGAAAGGATACATTCGTCCAAGTTCTTCACCATGGGGATCACCCGCAATCTTCGTGGACAAGAAAGACGGAAGTCTTCGGATGTGTGTGGATTACCGTCAGTTGAATGATGTCACTATCAAGAACAAATACCCGCTTCCGAGGATTGATGATTTGTTCGACCAACTCAGTGGGGCACAAGTATTCTCCAAGATTGATTTGAGAACCGGGTATCACCAGCTCAAAATCAAGAAGGAGGATATTCCTAAGACCGCGTTCACCACTCGATACAGTCTTTATGAATATACAGTCATGTCTTTTGGCCTCACCAATGCCCCTGCTTTCTTCAAGCACATGATGAATAAAGTATTCATGGACTTCTTGGATAAATTTGTGGTGGTCTTCATTGATGACATCCTCATATACTCGAAAGATGAAGAAGAGCACAAGGGACATCTCAGAGCAGTCTTGCAAAGACTCCGTGACCATCAGTTATATGCGAAATTCAGCAAATGTAAATTTTGGCTCAAGCAAGTCGGATTTTTGGGGCATGTTCTTTCAGCAGAAGGTATAGCCGTGGATCCAAGCAAAGTGAAGGACGTGCTTAAGTGGCCAGCACCCACGACAGTGACTGAGATCCGAAGTTTTCTTGGATTAGCCAGATATTACCATCGATTCATTGAAGGCTTCTCTAAGATTGCCAAGCCCATGACAGAACTCCTCAAGAAGGATCAGAAGTTTGTATGGTCTGAGGACTGTGAGAAGAGTTTCAATGAGTTGAAGACCCGATTGACGTCAGCACCTGTGTTGACCCTCCCAGACATCTATCGCAGCTTTGATGTATACTGTGACGCATCCAAGAGAGGTATTGGATGTGTGCTCATGCAAGATGGCAAGGTTGTAGCCTACGCATCTAGACAGCTATGACCCCACGAAGGGAACTACCCAACGCATGATTTGGAATTGGCCGCAGTTGTGCACACGTTGAAGATTTGGAGGCACTACCTCATTGGCAAAAGATGTCAGATATTTACCGACCACAAGAGTCTCAAGCATATATTCACCTAACCGGACTTGAATCTCCGACAACGAAGATGGGTCTAATTGGTCAAGGATTATGATCTTGGAATAAACTACCATCCCGGCAAGGCCAATGTGGTTGCCGATGCCCTCAGTCGCAAGCCTGCCAACCTGAACGCCCTGATGGAGTCCTTGCCTCCCGAACTCCAAGAAGAGATTGCTCAGCTTAACCTGGTTATTGTTGGGGCTGACCTCGTCAATATGTTGAAGTCACCCCTACCCTCGAGGAAGAAATCTGCATGGCCCAGCTGAATGACTCCGTCCTGCAACGCCATGTCGAGTGTATGCAAGAAGGCAAGACCCAGGATTTCTCAAGGGATGAGCAAGGTACTCTAAGGTTTGGAGGTCGGATTTGCGTACCAGAACAAGCAGACCTAAGAAGGAAGATCTTGGCAGAAGCGCACGAATCTTTGTACTCGATTCACCCAGGAGGTACCAAGATGTACGAAGACCTTCGACAGATATTTTGGTGGGATGGAATGAAGAAGGACATCGCCTATTTTGTCGCTTGTTGCGACATATGTAACAAGGTGAAGGCGGAACATCAGAAACCCGCCGGACTTCTCCAACTTCTACCCATTCCCCAATGGAAGTGGGACGATGTCTACATGGATTTCATCACAGGCCTGCCAAAGACTCACCATGGCAATGATGCAGTATGGGTTGTGGTGGACATGCTGACGAAGGTAGCTCACTTCATTCCCATCCAGACCACCTACCGAGCCGATCAACTCACACAGCTATATGTGTCCAGAATTGTCAGTTTACATGGAGTGCCAAGAACTATCACTTCCGACCGAGGTTCTCTCTTTACCTCAGCATTCTGGTCACGTCTCCATCAAGCTTTGGGGACCGCACTAAAGTACAGCACCGCCTATCACACTCAGACAGACGGGCAGACTGAGCGAGTAAACCAAATACTTGAAGATATGCTCCGAGCATGTGCTCTGGCCCAAGGACCCAAGTGGGAAGATTGTCTGCCTTATGCTGAGTTCTCCTACAATAACAGTTTCCAGACCAGCCTCAAGATGTCACCCTATGAAGCTCTGTATGGCCGTAAGTGACGCACTCCACTAAACTGGTCTCAAACCGGAGATAGCCGCATTTTCGGAACCAACTTAATGATGGAGGCTGAAAAGCAGGTCAAAGAGATCCGAGATAGACTAGAAGTGGCAAAGTCCTGACAAAGAGCTACTATGACTCCAAGCACCGACAGATCAGTTTCGAACCCGGAGAGTATGTTTACCTCTGAGTCACACCCATGAAAGGAGTCAAGAGGTTCTAGACCCGAGGAAAGCTTGCACCTAGATATATTGGCCCATTCCCAGTTATGTCCAGAGTTGGTACAGTGGCTTACCAGTTGGAACTACCACCGGAACTGTCAGAAGTGCACGATGTGTTCCATGTCTCATAGTTGAGAAGGTGTATCTCGCCACCCAAGAAAAGGACTGATATGGCAGAGATAGAGCTTGCTAAGGACTTAACCTATGAGGAGAAACCGTTCCGAATATTGGAAGAAATGGAAAGAGTCACTCGTAGTAAGGTGATTAAATTTTATAAGGTACAGTGGGAGCATCACACCGAGGAAGAAGCAACCTGGGAAAGAGAAGACTTTTTGAGAGCGTCCAATCCAGAATTCTTTTCCCAAGCAACCGAATCTCGAGGATGAGATTCGTCCTAAGTGGGGGAGGTTTGTGACACCCTGGTTTTTGCAATCATGACTTTCATTTGCCTTTTGCTTTAAAAATGGGTTTTGAGTTAATTCATTTGGACTTAGCACTTGGGCATTGCTTTGATTTTCACCCAAGTGACTCCCCTCACCTCCCACCACCTCTCTTGACCTCTCATTCATCATCATATCGCTTTGGAATATTTTTCTTCTAAGGAAACTATTCGTTTTCACCCTGAAAATGGAATATTTTCACTTTCACTCCAAAGCAACCCCTCTGTTTCTTGCCTCCAAAAATCTGAGAAAATTCCCACACACCATTTGGACAGTGCCTCATCACCCTATGCAAAAATATCATGTGGTCATGTGACCCAATTTTGCTAGGGAAAATCATTTGCATTTTGACCAGAAAATGAACTTTGTACAGGAAGTGTATTTTTCCTTGATCCAATGGAGCTGATTTTTCTTGAGCTTCATTACCCTCCTAAGTAACCTTAACCCCAAGAGATCAGCCCTAAACTTTTTCTAGAACATCTCCAAACACAGTGCACAAGATTCTGTCCAGAAACTTGCAGCCACTGCCTTGAGCCATCTACTCATCCTGGCAGTGTATTCTCAACTTTCCTAGACTAAACACTGCATGATCGACAGCCCAGACACGGTTTGGCATCGCCTGGGCACTGCATTGGCACAGTGCACGCGGTGACCACGTGAGGACACGGGCTCTGGCATGCCATCGACGTGCTCTGCGCTATGCCCGAGCCTCTGTTCCGCGCGTGCCCGTCTCAGCGCCGCGCCCAGCCTGCCGCACCGCGCCACCAGCCTCGCCTCATCACCCTAGACCCCTCGCTGCCGCTCGCCGACGCCGGAGCCGCCGCAGCGATCACGAGCACCCCGCGCCAAAGAGCACAGTGCCCCCGTGCTTGAGTCAGGGCCCTCCCGCGTGCCCTGTGCTCGTCCTCGTCCTCCTACAGTTGCCGCGTGAGCGCTGGAGATTTCCCCCTCTCTCTCTGACGCCCCTCATCCCCGTGCGCCACTTCTAGAGCTCTCCGACGGAGCCCGAGACCCCCATCCCCTCCGCCTATATATACGGCCCTTCCCTTGCCTTTCCGATCATCCCACCACACTCGCTCAACCTCCACAACACCGTAGATAGCCGCAGCCCGGCAGGGCAGGCCTCTGGCCGCCGTTCCCTTCCCGAGCTCACCGACGATCCCCTCCTGTCGCCCCCACCTCTCCAGTGCCCCTCGAGCTCGACTCTCTTCTCCGGCGACTTCCTGGTGACTCACTGGTGCTAGCCGACCCCTATGGAGCCCCTGGAGCCGCTAGCACTCATCGTCTTCTTCATCTCCGGTGAACCTCACCTGCAGCCGCTGCTGGAGACGTTGTTTCCGAGCGACTCCGACCACCTCCTGCCTTGCTATGCGTACGAGCAGGTGCGCCCGAGTCTCCTCCTTCCATCCCTCCCTCTCAGATTGGCCGCCGAGCCCTCCTCGCCGGCGTGCCCACCGGCGACCATCGCCCCTCCTCTGTTTCTCTTCCCCCTCTCTAAAAACCTGACGAGCAGGGCCCGCTGTCAGTCTCTCCACTCACGCCCGAAGCGGTACGAGTGGAAGCGTATTCGCTGGAATACGCCTTCGACGTCACCCCCCCCCCAGATTTATTTAAATCTGATTTAAATCATATTTGACCAGCAACTTTGACTAGCTCTAACTCCTAATCTACAAGTCCAAATGAGTTGATTCTTTTTTGCATTGGTTTTGTATTTAAATATTCTAGCAGCACACCAAATTTGAGATTTTTCCTTGCTATCTAGAATTTCTGGTGAATTTCAGAATGGTTCTTGATATTTTCTTTTGCTGCTTTTATTTATTTTCAGAAGGTGAAACTTGCCTTGAGGAGAACCAGGAGGAGTGTGACCCTCCTCTGTGCTAAGGCAAGCCACCACAAATATTTGCATGGTGTCATTTCAATAACTATGATTTTCCAACTTGAATATGGCTTATTTCATGCATTAAATCATTTAAATAATATTGCTTATGTTATTTGTTATGCTTGAATTGCTTAGCTTGCTGTAGTACTTGAGTGCATGGACTAGTTTGATGCAGTAGTGTTATTTTAATAGCATGACTATGGTTTGGTAATGATCGGTATTATTCTCATATAATGGTTTATTATTTTCACCATGCTAATGTCATAACTAAAAACGATTGAGTTATAACTAGTGTCTCTAAATGATTAGTAGTGCATGCATAATGATTTTATGATGTTGATCCGTTCCATTTCAGTGATATGTGGATATAGTTGCATGTTCATGGCATACTATGACTCGAGTTCTTTTATTTCAAGTTAAACTTGATGAGAATTCAACTTGAACAGAATGTTAATCGAGTCATGGTGCCACCGAATCGAGCTTCCCAGTGCAACCACATTTGCCTTTATGGGAAGGCCCTTATTCGGTCTATTGTCATGCCTCTGGTCGGTGCCTCCAATGAGGGAAGGTTATGGGCGTGCGGTACCCTAGCCCGGTAAGCAGACATAACCTTGTGTGCCCGTTGTTGTTATGGTACCATGTCCCTGTTTGGGACCATTTATGTTTTGCCACGACGGTGGCCGTTGGATGTCACGAGTTGACATCGGGGCCACCCAGGACTTAGCCCAAAGGGGAGTTGGTCAGAGTGGCCGGGAGAGTGTCATGGCAATGGGTTGGTTCTGTCGGAATGCAATTGGTCCACCCAAATGGGAGTTCGAGGCCATGGATTCCGTGGTGTGGGTACAGTGTGCTAACCTCTGCAGAGTGTGTGTTAAATCTATCGATAGCCGTGTCCTCGGTTACGGACATAGTTCGTAGTAGGTCACACCATGGATCAACATAAATAAGTTAATCTTGCACACTAAAGTTATATAGTTGGCACTGATTATGTGATGAGATTGTTGAAACCATGAAGATGGTTGTTGTTGGAACCAAAGAGTTGGTTTCCTTTGTGATCCGGGAGTGATCACCGTATTGATGATGGTCGTTACAAGGTAACCCGTATGGTAAGGGAGTCCGAGGGACTAGGTGCACAAGCATGTTCACTTCATGAGTAGTATGTTATAGCCTTGCATTTAACCCGCTTAATTGTCATGTTATTGTTTGTCATTATGCTTTTACTTGCCGTGAGCTTGCAAGTACATTCAATGTACTGACCTGGCGTGTCATGCCAGCTTTCAAGAAAGTCTTACCGGATTGGAGTGCATCCCGCATCTAGGCTGTGTCCACATCGGTGTCCCTGTGCTATGGAGTTCCGCTTCGTCGTCGTTCCGCTGCCGCGTAATTGTCATGATCGAGGCCCCTTCATGTTAATTAAATAATGTACATATTGTTCAGCAGCACCGTGTGTGCTGCTTGACCTCGCTACCCGATCTAATATCGAACCTATGTTTCCGCTAGCATCAATAAAGCGGTTGTTTTCTGTACCAAGTTGTTGTGTGTTGCCAGAAGACTAGATCTCTGGGCTAGCAATTAATACGTCTCGAACGTATCTATAATTTACAAAGTATTCATGCTGTTATATTATCATTCTTGGATGTTTTACAATCATTTTATAGCAACTTTATATCATTTTTTGGGACTAACCTATTGACATAGTGCCCAGTGCGAGTTGTTGTTTTTTTGCTTTTTTTTACGTCGCAGAAAATCAATACCAAACGGAGTCCAAACGCAACGAAACTTTTTGGTTATTTTTTATGGACCAGAACAACCAAGATGGGCCAGAGAAGTACCAGAGGGGGGCACAACCCACCTGGGCGCGCCTGGGGGCCCAGGCGCGCCCTGGTGGGTTGTGCCCACCTCGGTGGTCTCCCACACCCCCTCTTCGCCCTATAAATTGTCAAATATTCCAAAAACCGTCAGGGTAACCCTAGATCAGAAGTTCCGCCACCGCAAGCCTTTGTAGCCACGAAAAACCAATCTAGACCCCGTTCTGGCACCCTGCCGGAGGGGGAGATCATCACTGGTGGCCATCTTCATCATCCCGGCGGCCACCATGATGAGGAGGGAGTAGTCCACCCTCGGGGCTGAGGGTTTGTACCAGTAGCTATGTGTTTAATCTCTCTCTCTTTCGTGTTCTTGAGATGTCACGATCTTGATGTATCGCGGGCTTTGTTAATATAGTTGGATCATATGGTGTTTTCCCCTCTCTATCTTGTTGTGAATTGAGTTTTCCCTTTGAGATTTTGTTTTATCGGATTGAATACTTTTATGGATTTGAGAGCACTTGATGTATGTCTTGCTATGAATACCCGTGGTGACAATGGGGTATCATATTGATTCACTTGATATGTGTTTTGGCACTCAACTCGCGGATTCCCGAGGTGACATTGGGGTAATCTATGCATAGGGGTTGATGCACGTTCTCGTCTTTTGTTTCTCCGGGAGAAATCTTGGGGCACTCTTTGAGGTTCTTTGTGTTGGATTGATTATTATGAATATGAAATTATTTGGTGTTATCTTAGTACGAACTCTTGATAGATCGATCGGAAAGGATAACTTGTGTTATTTTAGTACGAACTCTTGATAGATCGATCGGGAAGGATAACTTGGTGTTATTTTAGTATGAACTCTTGGATAGATCGATCGGAAAGAATAGCTTCTAGGTGGTTTCGTACCCTACCAACAATTTCTTCTTATTTTCTCCACTAGATAAGAACTTTGGATTGATTCTTCGTTGCACGTTGAGGGATGGTTATGTGATCCAATTATATTAGCATTGTTGAGAGATTGCACTAGCGAAAGTACGGACCCTAGGCCTTGTTTTCAAGCATTGCATTACCGTTTGTGCTCACTTTTTGTTACTTGTTACCTTGCTGTTTTTTATTGTTATTATTACAAAAATCAATATCTACTATCCATATTACACTTGTATCACCATCTCTTCGCCGAACTAGTGCACCTATACAATTTACCATTGTATTTGGTGTGTTGGGGACAGAAGAGACTTTTTATTATTTGGTTGCAGGGTTGTTTGAGAGAGACCATCTTCATCCTACGCCTCCCACAGATTGATAAACCTTCGGTCATCCACTTGAGGGAAATTTGCTACTGTCCTACAAAACTCTGCGCTTGGAGGCCCAACACGAGTCTACAAGAACAAGTTGTGTAGTAGACATCAAGCTCTCTATGCTTTTGTGGAGAGTAATAAGTTTTATATGCTTTTGTGTCATGAAAAGAATGCTTTATGTGATGGTTATATTTTTGAATTTCTTCATGATGCTGACTGAAAATTATTATGAGGGAGGAACTTATGCTTGTAGGAATTGCAATAATATCAAGTTTCCTCTCTTTATGTTGAAAGTTTTGAAGTTGCACTTGTTTTGGCTTCCTATGCTAGTTGATTCTTGCTCCCATAAATTGTTTGATCACAAAATCCCTATGCATAGGAAGTGGGTTAGACTTAAATGTGCTTGCCATGTGCTTCATGATGCTCTCTTTGTGTTTCAATTCTTATCTTTTATGCGACAATCATTGAAATCATCATGCCTAGCTTAAAGGCATTAAAGAAAAGCGCTTGTTGGGAGACAACCCAACACTTTTACCTACTGTTTTTGTGTGTTCACATTATTAGGCTACTGTAGTAATCATGTTTTATAGCTTTTGTTTCAATAAAGTGCCAAGTAAAGCCTTTGGGATAGTGTGGATGATAGTTGACTTGATTCTATGCAAAAACAGAAACTTTTGCGTCCAGTGCAGAAATTTTTATATTTTACTGGAAGGTGGAAAAGTTCTCAATTTTTTACAGTTGATGGGTATACAAATTGTCTATGTTTTACTAATTTTTCAGAATTTTTGTTGTCACAGAAGTATGACCTTAATTCAGATCTTTACAGACTGTTCTGTTTTTGGCAGATTCTGTTTTCAATGCATAGTTTGCTTGTTTTCTAGTTTCTATGGCTTATATTGCTCAATATAAATTGTGGAAATGATAATGTACAGTAGGCATTGTGTGAGAACAATTATGAATCTTGTCTTTGACAGTACCAAAGTGAATGATTTGTCTTTATCATACTAACCCATCTCACGAAGTTCCGTTAAGTTTTGTGTGATTGAAGTTTTCAAGTTTTGGGTGAGATATCGATATGAGGAGAATAAGGAGTGACAAGACCCTATTCTTGGGGATTACCAAGGCACCCCGAAGGTAATATTCAAGGAATATCCAAGCAACTAAGGTTGGGGATGCCCCGGAAGGCATCCGCTCTTTCGTCTCCGACATTATCGGTAACCTCACTTGGAGCTATATTTTTATTCGTCACATGATATGTGTTTTGCTTGGAGCATCATTTTATTTTATTTGTATTTGCTTGCTTCTACTTATAATAATGTTTTGCATGTTTCATTTCAATAAAAATGTCAAGGATAGCCTTTACCATGCTTATTTTGCAAGTCTACATGTTGCTGTTTCAAAACAGAAAGTTTGTCGCTGTTGCAGAAATTCCCGAGAAAAGTCAGAATGTGATAGAATGTTTAAATTTCTTGCAAAATAAGCTATGATAAATTTTCTACAATGTGGTAAATTTTCAGAATTTTTGGAGTTAGGGAAGTATGAGTACAATTGCACTCTTTACAGACTGTCTTATTTAGGCAGATTGCTGTTATGTTCGCATTGTTTGCTTGTTTAATAATTCTATTTGAGGATAGGAATCTTAAATATGCAGAGGCATTTATTATACAATGTTGAATAATAATTTTAGTGTTTTGCTACAGTAGAGAATGATAAGGTTTTGCATTGATTTATACTAACTTATCTCACGAGTTCTTGTTGAGTTTTGTGTGGATGAAGTTTTTAAGATTTAGGAAACCGTGATATAAAAGGAATTAAGGAGACACAAAAGCTCAAGCTTGGGGAAGCCCAAGGCATCCCAAGTTAATAATCCAAGATGTCTCAAGCATCTAAGCTTGGGGATGCCCCGGTAGGCATCCCACCTTTCTTCATGAACAACTATCGGTTAGTATCGGTTGAGCCTAAGTTTTTGCTTATTCACATGAGTTGTGCTATTCTTGGAATGTCATTTTATTTTGCTTCGCTTGCTGTTTTAATAAAATACTTAGATCTGAAAAATAAATAAGAGAGAGTCCTCAATTAGCTACCCCTTTACTCAACTACTCGCTTGATCTTCACTTATATCTTTTTGGAGTAGCTTGTCATTTACTCTTGTGCTTCACTTTTATCCTATGAGTAAATTGTTGAATGAATTGAATATCATGAAGTTGAGATTATATCATGCCTAGTGGTAGCTTCACATTGGGTTCAGAAAGTGAAATCTTTTGAAGCTTGACAATCACAATATTGGTCATACAAGCAATTCATGAATGATTACTATAAGGAAGAGAACTTTCACATGCAAATATATTATCTTGGAAATCTTCTATGATTGTGAATACCCATTAATTATTTTCAAACTTGAGAAATTAGTTGAAGTTGGACAAGGAAGACAACGTAATGAGTTATGTTTGGGTATATTTGCATAGAAGTTATATTGTTATGGATCCTCCAACATGTGGTGTTTGCCTAGGATCTTTTGCTAGCCAAAAATTCATACTAAGTAGAGATCCTACTTGTGCATCCAAAAAACCCTTAAACCAGTTTCTTGCCATGAGTGTCCACCATACCTACCTATGGATTGAATAAGATCCTTCAAGTAAGTTGTCATCGGTGCATAAAGCAATAAAAATTGCTCCTAAATATGTTTGATCTTTTATTGTAAGGGAAAATTGAGTGTTGTACGAACTTGTGATGGCAGAGTAATAAAAGCGACGGATTGCATAATAAAGGTTGCTATCATAAGGGGAAATATAACATGACACTCCTTTGCATTAAGAGCTTGGGCATCCAAATAAAAAGTGCATGACAACCTCTGCTTCCCTCTGCGAAGGGCCTATCTTTTAACTTTTCAGTATTTACTTTTATGCAAAGAGTCAATAGTATAAATTCTCATTTCAACCTCAATTATTCTCTAGTTGGCAAGCATCATGTGGTGGGGAAAGATCTAGGCACATATGACCAGTCAAATATAATTGATCATGATTTATTATTGTTGACAATTATCTCTATGATAAATGAGTTGTGAGGCAAAATATTAAGCCCCTATCTTTCTCTGTGTTCGATGGATGCCATTTATTCTAAGAATATGCTATGAGTAGTAGCAATCATGGAAGACTATATGATGATTGAGTATGTGGAGCTCTTACTTAGACTTTGTTGAATAAGTTCAATTGCAATTTCTTGGTGACCGAGAGCATAGGTTGTTGAGTTTCAAGAGAATTCATTGTTTGAACCTTAACATGTGAATTGGTTGCTACTTTAACATGAGAAGTTTTATAAGAAAGAATTGTTGTTATGATGCTAGGAAAAGTGATTGAAATTGTCATTGATCAAACTTGTGCACTTTGCTAGCATTCCCACTTCATAAATTATTTCTTTTATCATTTACCTACTCGAGGACGAGCAGGAATTAAGCTTGGGGATGCTGATACATCTCCAACGTATCTATAATTTACGAAGTATTCATGCTGTTATATTATCATTCTTGGATGTTTTACAATCATTTTATAGCAACTTTATATCATTTTTTGGGACTAACCTATTGACATAGTGCCCAATGCCAGTTGCTGTTTTTTGCTTTTTTTACATCGCAGAAAATCAATACCAAACGGAGTCCAAACGCAGCGAAACTTTTTGGAGATTTTTTATGGACCAGAACACCCAGGATGGGCCAGAGAAGTACCAGAGGGGTGCCCCGAGGGGGGCACAACCCACCTGGGTGCGCCTGGGGGCCAAGGCGCGCCCTGGTGTGTTGTGCCCACCTCGGTGGCCTCCCGCACCCCTTATTCGCCCTATAAATTGTCAAATATTCCAAAAAAAAACCACAGGGTAACCCTAGATCAGAAGTTCCGTCGCCGCAAGCTTCTGTAGCCACGAAAAACCAATCTAGACCCCGTTCCGGCACCCTGCCGGAGGGGGAGATCATCACTAGTGGCCATCTTCATCATCCCGGCGGCCACCATGATGAGGAGGGAGTAGTCCACCCTCGGGGCTGAGGGTTTGTACCAGTAGCTATGTGTTTAATCTCTCTCTCTCGTGTTCTTGAGATGTCACGATCTTGATGTATCGCGGGCTTTGTTAATATAGTTGGATCATATGGTGTTTTCCCCTCTCTATCTTGTTGTGAATTGAGTTTTCCCTTTGAGATTTTGTTTTATCGGATTGAATACTTTTATGGATTTGAGAGCACTTGATGTATGTCTTGCTATGAATACCCATGGTGACAACGGGGTATCATATTGATTCACTTGATATGTGTTTTGGCACTCAACTCGCGGATTCCCGAGGTGACATTGGGGTAATCTATGCATAGGGGTTGATGCACGTTCTCGTCTTTTGTTTCTCCGGGAGAAATCTTGGGGCACTCTTTGAGGTTCTTTGTGTTGGATTGATTATTATGAATCTGAAATTATTTGGTGTTATCTTAGTACGAGCTCTTGATAGATCGATCGGAAAGGATAACTTGTGTTATTTTAGTACGAACTCTTGATAGATCGATCGGGAAGGATAACTTGATGTTATTTTAGTACGAACTTTTGGATAGATCGATCGGAAAGAATAGCTTCGAGGTGGTTTCATACCCTACCAACAATTTCTTCTTATGTTCTCCACTAGATAAGAACTTTGGAGTGATTCTTCATTGCACGTTGAGGGATGGTTATGTGATCCAATTATATTAGCATTGTTGAGAGATTGCACTAGCGAAAGTTCGGACCCTAGGCCTTGTTTTCAAGCATTGCATTACCATTTGTGCTCACTTTTGTTACTTGTTACCTTGCTGTTTTTTATTGTTACTATTACAAAAATCAATATCTACTATCCATATTACACTTGTATCACCATCTCTTCGCCAAACTAGTGCACCTATACAATTTACCATTGTATTTGGTGTGTTGGGGACACAAGAGACTTTTTATTATTTGGTTGCAGGGTTGTTTGAGAGATACCATCTTCATCCTACGCCTCCCACGGATTGATAAACCTTAGGTCATCCACTTGAGGGAAATTTGCTACTGTCCTACAAAACTCTGCTCTTGGAGGCCCAACACGAGTCTACAAGAACAAGTTGTGTAGTAGACATCAGCAATGCAAGGTAAACCGGTTGCTCCGAGCCGGGGTGCCACAGGTGCCGAGGATGGCGCTACCGTTGTGGCACGACCAGCAGATCAACACCCGGCTCGTCGAGGATGCACGGGCACCGAAGTGCGTGCACGCCGTGACGCGTCCGCGGAGTGTTCTAGCGAGGCCAACTGCATCCCCAAGGCCTGAGACCAGGCTAGGTCATCTTGCTTTTTCAATGACATGTGGGGATCGCATGTGAGCAAAGGGAATCTCCAACGATACCACGACCGCAGCTGACTACCCTGGCACACCAAAAACCCTTGTCCCTCGCGCCGTCGCGCGTGTGCGTTCCAAGTCGGTGCCAGCTGCCCGCATTCATGCCGTCCGTCCGTCTGCCATCATTAAGCAGTCTCGGTGCCCGAGGAACCAACTCCGACGACTTGATGATGCACCCGGACACTTGGCCTCACCGGAATGCTTTACTTAAAGCGGCAACGCCCAGCTGAACTCCACACCATAGCACATCCTCCTACCTGGCACCACATCCACCATGACCGCGAGCTCGAACGCTCTACGGGAGACCTTGTCTTCGGGGATGAAGCTCGAGGTCGCCGCCCTCGCTCAAGTCACCATTCGCAACGCAATAGTGGCGTAGCCAGACAAGGACGCGACTGCACAAGCGGTGGCCACGCTGGCGGCCGATGACAGGAGCACCGTCAGCCACGCGTCCTACTTGCCACCGTCCAACGTTCGGTGGCGCTTGTGGCAGGTGAAGCGAAGGACCGTCCCCTTCCATCATCATCGACCTCACTTCCACTGGCACCGACGAGGTTGGGGACTCCTCCGAGGATGAGTAGGGCATGGGAGGCGGCAGGGCATGGTGTGCCAACTGGCCGGTCCGTCTCCCATGTTCTACTCTTCCTCGCCAGAGACCGCACCTTCACTTCACGGGTCTTGAACCCCGCCCTCGTACATGGAGACGGCAGATGGAGGACGTCGGTCGCCGTCGTAGAATAGGTTTAGGGTCGGGTTTCTTTTATTTTTATGTCCTATAAAAGTTCGAAATGTAATGAAAATTTGCCGTGTTTGCATGAATCTCCTCTGGTGTATATGAACTTTCACAATAATAGTAAGATATATTGTATGAAAATATATGGAATGATGATTCATTTTTGTGTGTATAAACTTAGAAGGTTTACCCCGAGAGAAAGCTAACATGCAAAGTAAATAAACACATAGGGTTTACATACACAATTTATCATAGGCACTCCAATAGTACGTTCACTACACATTCACGCATTTCACATCTTTCTAAATCTACGGGAACCTACGAAAGGGTTAACGTAAAATGCCTCTCTCTCCCCCTGATTTTCATGGTGGTGGGCCCCTCCCTCCCCCCCAATCTCCAATCAATAGCCCACACGTTTCACATTACGTTAATTACGTAACTGGGATTACATAGGTGTAGCATTACTCGTCCTAAAAAAACCAACTAAGCCAACCTCCTAGCATATCACGCGGGAAAAGACCCGGCCGCGCCGTTTTAGTCAGGATTACCGGATTACTAGTAGTAGTATCGATGGATCACGTGAAGCACCAAGTTTAAAAGTAAAAAGGCGGTACACTCACAGCACGCCTATCGCAATCGCATTGCACCCCTCACACGGTCGGTCCTGCACACGGCTCACACAAACGGAACGCGCTTCGGCTTGCCTCTTCACTGACACGTGGGACCACATTTGGAGAAACCGACCATGCGCCAAACTCCCCCACCCACCGCGCGAAAATTCCCCCCAAATCCCAAATTCAACTGCCCTTCGGCCAACTAGCCAATAATATTCCCCAAACCCCCTCCCCCTGGCCCCCTCCACTTCATTCACTCCGCCAAAGCCGCCCACCTCGCCGCACCGATACGTCGGCGCCGCGGTTCATCGAGGGGACGCACAGCGATCCTCTCGCTCCCATAGTATGCTCTCGTAGACTGCCATCCTCTAGTCGTGCGGCCACTGCTGGCGACGTTCTTGTGGAGACGCACGGTGGTCAGCTTCTCCCGCGGTACGCGCATTCTAGACTAAGGCCCCATGCATGTCGAAGTAGCGCTGAATGTTAGCTGATAGACGCTGTTAATCTCACTGTTTACCGAAATAGTTTACAGTCAATATGCTCTGCTTAAGAAGCTTCCTTGCCCTATTCTGCACTCAATCTGCTTAGCTGAGATGGCATGCCATGCCTGATTAGTTGCTAAAATATCCTGCCATATATTTATTGTGAAGTAGATTGCCATGGTCTAGTAGCCAATCTGTTAGGTGAAATAGCTCGACACCGTTTTATACTCGATCTTTGTTGCTGAGATGGCCTTCGATGGCTGTGTGCTTGGCCTCATTGACTACTGAAATAGCCTACCATAATTTAGCACTCAAATCTGTTTGCTGAATTAGCTTTACATATATTTCATTACTTAGATCTGCTTGTCCAAATATCTTGCCATAGCTTTAGACATCAACCTAGGTATTTTTTTCTGGACTTCATAAAAAAGCATATATGTTTTTCCTATAATATCTAGTAGAAGAACTAATTTGTATGTCTAACAGATGGACAGGACTTGGATAACTTCTGCTCAAAGATTCTCCGCTGCATATGTCGAGGGGGTTGAAAACTTCATGAACTTTATCAGAGCTGAGTACGGTTGTCCAAAATTAGATGTGCGCTGCCCGTGTAGCAGTTGTATGAATTCAGTTACAAGACCCCAGTCAACTGTGCAAAATCATCTACACTTGTATGGGATGTCGGTCACATATACTAGGTGGGTTCATCATGGTGAAGCTGTGAACGTCAATGTTACTGACTATGTGGAAGCAACAGATCACCATCTTGATCTGCCTGATGCTCAGGTGGAAGCGGAGGAGGAGGAGGTGGTGGTGGTGGAGCTAGTGAGTTTGACCAACATTGAAACAATGCTACGAAATGCTCGCGCATTTCGTGAACTTTCACCTACAGAAGAAAAACGGTGGGCCCGCATGTTGGAACAATGCAACGTGGCTGTCATGCCAGGAAATAAGCTGTCAGTATTCTAAGTTATGGTCACCTTTCTTCAGGTGAAGACATCTAAGTGGATGACCAACAAATCATTCGATGCGATGTTGGCTGCTTTCTGCAAATCTTTCCCAGATGCGTTTGAGCTGCCACACACCTACAGTAAAATGAAGAATTTCCTTCGTGCAGTTGGAATTGGATATGATATGATCCATGTTTGTAAGAATAATTGTGTTCTGTTCTGGAATGATTATGCCAACTTAAGTGAATGCCCAAAATGCAAATCATCAAGATGGAAAGATGGCGATGCTATGAAGAGGATTCCTCATAATGTTCTGAGACATTTTCCAATTATACCAAGATTAATTGCAGAGGTTGTTTCATGATGCTGAAACAAGAGAGGATGTACTGTGGCATTCTAGGAACCAGGAGTACAGAGATCAGAATGTAATGAGCCATCCATCTCATGGCAGTGACTGGAAAACCTTCAATCAGAAACACAAAAAGTTTGCTGCTGACCCGAGAAACATTAGACTTGGCTTAGCTACAGATGGATTTAACCCATTTGGCCACCAGAGCGCCACATATAGCATGTGGCCAGTGCTTGTTATCCCTTACAACATGCCACCAAATGTCTGCACCAAAGAATCAAACTACATGATGGCCTTGCTCATCCCAGGTCCAAAAAGTCCTGGAAACGATTTTGATTTAGTCATGGAGCCTCTTGTGGAGGAACTTCAACAGCTATGGAGGGGTGTTCTCACTCAAGACCTATATAGCTCTGGCTTTGGGCACTATGTCAGGGCGAACGACACATGGTTACAATGCATGTGTTCGCTGTGACAAGAATCCGCTGTCATACGCAATACTTAGCAAGATCTGTTACATTGGACACCACCATTTCCTTGCCAAGGACAAGTCGTGTCCTACAAAATACCGAAGACATGTGTTCAATGCAAAGCATGAAAACCGTGATGCGCCAAAGAGGCTCACCGGTGATGAGTTGCAAGTGGAATTAGAGAAGGTCAGGCATATTACACCAGGAAACCATCCAGATAATGGTAGCGGGAAAAGGAAGCATGGTAGGGCAGAAGAGTGATTATTGTT
The DNA here is from genome assembly GCA_011799875.1 of Thinopyrum elongatum. Classification (NCBI taxonomy): domain Eukaryota; kingdom Viridiplantae; phylum Streptophyta; class Magnoliopsida; order Poales; family Poaceae; genus Thinopyrum; species Thinopyrum elongatum. The sequence continues at coordinate 537,375,708 of CM022301.1, read as the reverse complement.
TACCTGCAGGTTCACTTTGTGGGACTTGGAGTATTGGAAAGATTTGGATCTGCGGCATAATCTTGATGTGATGCACATCGAGAAAAATATATGTGACAGCATTATCGGCACACTTCTTAATATTGAAGGCAAGATGAAAGATACCTTAAAATCTAGGATTGATTTGACATACCTGGGTATCAGAAAGGATTTGCAGGTGGAAGATGAAGGTAAACCATGGGATATGGCAGCAGCTGTGTATGTCTTGGACAAGGTAAAAAGAAAAGAATTATGCAAGGTTCTATCACGTGTGAGATTCCCACATGGATTTGCTTCCAACCCTGAAAGGAGAGTCAGTGCAGATGGAAACAAGGTACGAGGGTTGAAAACTCATGACTGCCACATCCTACTTCAAAGGGTTTTACCTGTTATCCTTAGAGGATTGGGCCGCCCTGACTTATACAGAGCAGTTGCAGAGTTGGTACAATTCTTCAGGGAACTCTGCAATAGAAATATCAGGATAGATGCTTTGGAGCATCTTAGAGACAAGATACCAAATATCCTATGCGACCTTGAGATGATATATCCTCCAGCCTTCTTTGATGTGATGGTGCATTTGGCTGTTCATCTACCTGATGAGGCACTACTTAGAGGTCCAGTACAGTATGGCTGGATGTACCCTATTGAAAGGCGGCTAGGCACTTTCAAGGGCTATGTTAGGAACAGAGCTAGACCTGAGGGTTCCATTGCAGAGGCCTACATTGCTACAGAAGCATTGACATTCTGCTCAAAATACATTGAAACGGCTGATCAGCTTAGCAAAGAGGTGGGTGAAGACAATCCCGAGCTCAATGTTTTCGATTGTTCTGTTCGAGTTACAGGGAAGAGTCGACAAGACGACAAACCTAAAGATTTGGACAAAATGGTTTGGTATGTGTTGAATAACTGTCCTGAGATTCTACCTTATATCGAGTAAGTGCTAAGTACTGCAGCTTATACATCGTAATCTACTAAACTTGCAGCACATTCTTATATATTTAGATGTTTGACGCGATCACTATGTTGTGCAGCATCTACAAAAAGGAGTTACTGCTGCAAAACAAAAAGGAGTTACTGTCGCAAAATCCAAGAAACATTGACAAACTGGTTATTGCAGGATTTGCGAAATGGTTCAAGAGCCATGTAAGCTTTTGAATTGCACTGTTAGTTTTTTTTAATATATTGAGTACATAAGATGATCAGCTTGTCTATTTTCTAACCATAGGCTAAGAAGATGCGGGAGGATGGGCAGGCAGTAATTAATGATGCCCTTTACGCACTAGCAATGGGTCCTGATACTCGGGTAAGACATTATGAATCTTGCATTGTTGGAGATGTGCGCTAAAACACCCTTGCACGCGACGAATGCAGGAAGACACAAAATAGTGCCATCATGAGCACGGATACAAACGACAAAGAGACAACTGAAATGTATGCTAACATAACAGACATTGTTCAGTTGCAGTATATCTCTAGTTTCGAGGTTCATCGGTGTGTGGTTTTGTTGTGATGTTGTTGGTATAACCTGTTTTCCAGGATCACAAAACCCAGAGCTGATGATTATTTCAAATCCATCAATGTCAAGGCGGGGTACCAGACCGACGAGCCTTTTATTTTGGCAAATCAAGCAACACAAATATTTTTCTTGGAAGACACATATGCATGTAGCAATGACTGGAGCGTATTGCAAAGGTTTGAGCAGAGGAATTCGTTTAATGAAGTTGCACAACAAGATGATGCTTACACTGCTCCTGATGTAGAAGATTCCACAGATGTTCCTAATATCTTTGAGAACCATCACATCAATGACGCTGGCGAAAAGATTGTCTGTCGGGCTGTGGACATACAAGAGTTGATCAATAAGACGCCAACGTTTGAGGACATTGAGGATGAAGAAGAAGATGGCACTGGGGGCAATTACGATTCAGACTGATAAACATGCCGAAGATGCTGACGCTGCTGCTGCGGATGATTATTTGATTGCTTTTGTCGTATTTGCCTGTGAGAAGACGACTTTTTATCTACTATGTGAAATTGTGTTTGCTATGACAACAGAAACCTGATGAAGTTGTTGTTTAGTATTTTGCTGTGAGAACATCACTTATTATGTATGTTGATTTGTGTTTGGTGATTGTATGACGACTAAAACATGATGACATTGTTGTTTAGTTGTACTCATATTTGGCTGTGAAACTTGTATTTGATGACATAGTTTGCTATTGGACTGCAATTTGCTCTACGTCTTTGAATGGGAACGAAGCTGACCCGATAGGGCCTGTGCTAATTTATTTATTTATTAGCAAAAGGGCCTCTGCTATTTATTTATGTGCAAAAGGGGATACCCCCCGATTTCCGTTAATAGAAATCATTAGATGTTCACAACACTACGCCCAGCCTGCTAAACAGGTTTCATTCATTACTAGTTTCAACAAAGTGCTCATGTCATAGCCACTGAATACATCACGAGTGCTACATACACTGCAAATAAAGAGACAATCATCCTACAGAGCACAACGATTTTGCCCATTATCTTCACAAGCTCTTTCATCTCCTCATTGCTGTCAAGGCCGTTCAGCAGCTGTTGCTTGGCCATGATCAGAGAAACTGCATCTTTAACCTTCCGCTCTGCATCTTCCTCTTATGTCGTGTCTTCAGTTACTTCTCCAACACCCCAACCTGCTGGTATTGGGATTCCTCGGCTAATCAAATAATCAGCGCAGTTCCATTCCCCCACATCAGCAACTTCCCAGAAATACAAATCACACGAATCTTCCTTTTTCTGCACGAATCAAATTGCAAGATCATCAACCAAACTATTAAAAAAATCAGCAACTGAAAGCAGCGGAACAACACTTAAACATATTATTACCCCATGATTCGGGCATTTGTAGAAGACTCGGCTAGGGTTGAGGATTGTGGTTGAGACGCGACGGATGACTCTGCCTGATTTGTAGCAATGGCACCACACCAACGGCAGCGGGTTGTAATGAGCAACCGGCTGCGGTGCGTGTGCCGGCGGGGATGTGATGATACCCACAGGCGATGGTACGGGTGGCGACTTTGCGCATATCTGGTTGTTGCCTGCTGAAGAGGAGGTGGACAAGCCGCCAACGGACATGGTTGTTGCGGCCAGAGCTTCTGATGCTAAGCAGAGTAAATAGAGAAGAGGAGAAGCGAACGTTGGGTATGTCAGTTTCATTACTTGCATAGTAGCATAGCACCATATATAGTCATTGTCTAGGTTTGGATTCAAACTAGCTACAGGAGCACGTCTCTCTTTTTTCTAAAACTCAGCAATGTCTCTTTACTGGTACACTAGCTTGTTCTGTACGCCTTCTCAAGTCTTTGATTTTTTTTTTGCGAGGAAGGAAGGAGGAGAAAATTGAGGGTTCCTGGGACTCGAACCCAAGACCTCTCGGTTGAAAACCATGGGTGCTAGTCACTTATGTGGCGAACGTTCCCTGGGAGGTGGACGGCAAACGAACGCATTTTCCTGGCAGTTTTAGTTGCGACGCAAGATCAAACGGTCGCAGTTTCGGGAATGTTATCTGGCGAACGAGCCTAGTTTTTCTTTTCTTCCTAAAAAAAAGTATGCTACGTGGTGTCGACTTAGTCAACAAACAATTGTGCCAACCTTGACCGTTGGATTGACATTCAACGTCTGTCGTGTTTCTTCAGTCTCTTCTTCCTCCCACGGCTGGTTGTGCTGCCGCGCACGCATCATGGCCACATCACACCCGAAAACTCTGCGCATCTTCCCCGGCTCCTATTCGTTCCCGTCCAAGGCCTCACCATCGTCCTTCGCCTTGGTTCGCTCGCCGCGGCGCCGCCCTCCGGTGTTGTCAACATGGTCAACAACAGAGAGGAATAAGGAGATGACTGTACATGGTGAGGATGACAGTAGGGACCACCAGGATCATGGCAGTAGGCAAGCAAGTGCCTCCTTTATTACAAGAAAAAAAGGGTTCCTCCTGATGGTTTCCTGACATCAGGGTCACACGCCACTGTCAACGTAGTCAACAAGCGAGATAACTGCACAAGGAGCGGCTGACACCCGGGACCCAGCAGCGTGCGTAGTATTTTTTATTTTATTTTGTTTTCGGGACAGAGAAGGGTATCAACTGGGTTATGCGGGAGCTGTGGCCCGTCTAGCCTAGGCTTTTATTTCATATGTTTACCACATGACCAGCCCACTTTTTTTTTCCTTTCTAAAAATGGCTAGCCCAGCTATTTTGTTTTTTGCAGAATAACAAACGTAGGCCTACTTGCTTTTCTATGCCCTGCTGGGCCAGAAATCTTTCAAGACGAGGAGGGATGCATTCGGGCTTGCCCAGAAAATGGGCTATAAGTAATAAGAAATGGGTTGTAAAATGAAAAAATACAGCAAACAGGCAATTAGTTCCAAAATACTTTTTCTTTCGGATTTTGATATTTTAAATTTCATTGTTTTTGTGCGGGTAAAATTTCATTGGATTTAAATTAAGTTATGTTTAGTTTTAAATTAATTTGAATATGGCTAGAAATTTTAGGTTGTATGCTATTTGGGACAGATTTGGAGGCTGACTTGTGGGTCTACTAGGTTGACGTGTATGAAAGACTTTGTCAACTTAGTCCACAAATGATTCTAGCAGCAGTGACCGTTTGGATGTTAATCCAACGGCCGTGCTGCTCCTTCAATATCTGATCTTCTTGCTCCAGCCGCCCAAACCAGCGCCGGTGGGACTACCTGCTCCTGCCTCCCGTGACCGGCTGTGCTGCCGCACAGGCCGCACCGCCCCACCCTACTCCATCGCTGTCCAGGCGATTCCTCTACTCACCCACACCTCCTGTTATTTTCCGTCGACGACAGCCGAACCAGTAAACCCTTGTACTCCCCACCGCATGGGCAACTACTGCCGAGTCTTCTCCAGCTCCGGGTCGTTCCCTTCCTAGGCCTCGCCGTAGTCCACCGCCCTGGTGCTATCGGCGCGACGTGGTGAACGTGGTCAACGAATGGCATCCATCGGAAGAGGAATGTACGTGGAGAGGCTGACAGCTGGGTCCATGACCGTACGCAAGTAAGTGCCTCCTTATTACGCACAAAATAATGATTCCTCCACCTGACAGCGGAGACCCACCAGAAGGGCCTCTGTATTTCGTGAAAAAAATGTTCCTCCCGCAGACAGCTCGGACCCACCAGCTATATCTTCGCACGCAAGGAAGTGCCTCCTTATTACGCACAAAAAAAGAAGACTCCCCCTGCTAGCTGGGACCCACCATATTTGGAGGCTGACATGTGGGCCTACTAAGTTGACGGGGATGCAGGATTTGTCAACTTAGACAATATAAATGATTCTAGTTGCAGCGACCGTACAATGTCCATCCAATGCCTGTTGTGCTTCTTTAACCTCTGGTCTTCTTGCTCCAGCCGCCCAAACCATCCCCGGCTGTGCCGCCTGCTCCTGCATCCCGTGGCCGGCTGTGCTGCCACATAGGAATCACCGCCCCACCCTACTACCATCGCTAGCCTGGCCATCCCTGTACTCACCCAGACCTCCTATTATTCTCCGGCGACGGCAGCCTCACACTACAGCCGAAGCAGTAAACCCTCATACTCCCCTCCGCGTGGGAAACAACTGCTGAGTCTTCCCCGGCTCCTGGTCATTCCCTTCCTAGGCCTCGCCGTCATCCCTGCCTTGGTGCTCTCGACGCGGCGTGGTCAACATGGTCAAGGAACGACTTCCATCGAAAGAGGATTGTACGTGGAGAGGCTGACAGTTGGGTCCACAGCCGCACAAGGAAGTGCCTCCTTATTACGCGCAAAATAATGATTCCTCCACCTGACAGCAGGGACCCACCGAAAGGGCCACCGTATTTTGCGAAAAAAATGTTTCCCCCCTAACAGCTGGGACCCACCAGCTACATCTTCGCACACAAGGAAGTGTATCCATATTATGGGCAAAAAAATGATTCTTCCCCCTGACAGCTGGGACCCACCAGCTATATCTTCGCACACAAGGAAGTGCGTCCTTATCCTCCCTGACAGCTGGGACCCACCCGGTCGAAGCGTACATAACATTGTCGTGAATGTGTATGTACATACTGGTCGATCGGTCTCTCTGCAGCGATGAACTGTGGCCGAGTAAGGAGCGGCACGTGTCGTAGTAGAGGCGCGGACGTAGCATGTCACGGAGTCCCATCTATATCGTGTACACGTACGTACAGCCACGCTGCAAGAAAGTAAATACGGCTAGTACGTACATACGGGCGGGGTCTCGAAAACGTACAGCGACGTCATCCGGTTCATTTGCAGCCAACCGGGATGGGTCGCAACGGAGGAAACAACGACGTGTTCATCGGGAGGCAATGGAATATGTCGTGTTCATCGGGAGCCAACCGGCTTGGACGGAACAGCCGAAACAAGGTCTGGCATACCGCAGAACAGAGGAAACGGGCCTTCTGTTTGACCGCGTATGGTCGAAACGGGGTCCTGTTCATCGGGAAGGGTCTGGCGTACCGCAAAACGTTGGAAACAGACTTCTGTTCAAGTGCCTACGGTCGGAACAGAGTCCTGTTGATCGGGAGGGGTGTGGCGTACCACAAAACGGAGGAAACGGATTTCTGTTGGAGCGCCTATGGTCGAAACAGGGTCCTGTTCATCCACCGTCTACTACCTCACTCCAGCCTCCACGGGCTACTGTTCATCCACCGTCGACCTCCTCCAGCCTCCACCAGCTACTGTTCATCCAGCCTCCATCGGCTACTATTCATAGAGCCTCCACGGGGTCCTGTTCATCCACCCCCAACCGGCTGGGGTGCAGAGGCCTCCTCGGGGGTCCTGTTCATCCAGCGGTAACGGCCTACTACCACGGGGTCCTGTTCACCCAACCCCCACCAGGAACTATTCATCCACAACCAACCAACTGGCTCGACTCACCACGTCTTGACTCGTTCTACGTACCGCACGCATGGTAGCAATGATCACTGTTCATCGAGAGGTAACCCAACACCGGCTGGCTACATCTCGCACGGGGGCTCGATCGACTTCAGTAAGCAGCAGCAGTGATCGATCGCTCGGGTTCAGTTAGCAGCAATAGCGAAGGAATCGCTCGGGTTCAGTCAGCAGCAAATGAATCGCTCGGGTTCAGTTAACAGCCAAGGGATCGATTGCTTGGGTTCAGTAACGTAGCTAGCGCAATCGCTCGGGTTCAGTAAGCGAATGCCTCGCTCGAGTTCAGTTAGAGCCCAACGCCTCGCACACACGCGCGTACGTGTACGACAGAAACACGCAACCCTCCGTGCATCGCTCGGCCCCGACCACCCACCGTAACTGGGAACTCCCCGATATTTTCCTCTCCCTCGCTTCTACCATGATTTTTTTTCGTCATGGACGGCCCAAAGAATGTCATGCAGGTGCAACCCCGGCCCGCCCAGGACGAAAAGCCCATTTTCTGTCATGATTATTTGTCATAGAAGTAGGAGCCCACCACATCTATGATGATACGTGATTTTGTCACAATTATCGTCATAGAAGTGCCATAAGCATGACAGAAAAAAAATTCATTTGGCCCAAAATGTCACGGATGTGTCTTTTTTTGTAGTGACAAGTTGTTGTAAATAGAAGCCGGGCACGTTCAAAAGCCCATTTGTCCACCTGAAACTTCTTTTTTTGCTGTTCAACATGTCCGTCCGTGAGAAATTTCTTGTTGAAAAACTTAAGCCTCATGGACAATAGTAACCTCACATTCAACAGGAAGAATGTGACAAAGCTTCTGTTTGTCTGGTTGGATGCATATCCTTCCATCGTTATTGTCCTCAAACGAATGCCATGAGAACTGAGAAATCCCGGTGCATATTACGCCACCGATTGGTTATATGTTTTTCTCTGTGTGTTAGTGCCTAAGTAGACATGAAGATTGAAAACAGTTAAGGTCTGAAAAAAGAGTATGTCGAAAGAGCGACAGCTGAACGGTTAATTCTAGTACAATATATACGGGCTTTCAATGTGCATGAAATCATCACCTTTATATATAAATTCTCCAGACATCGAAAGCATCGCAGCAAGCCAATAATTATGTTCAGATCATAACTAAACATTCCTATATATAAGATCTTGACAGAATCCAGCAGTATTGATAGGCTATCCATGGACGAACTCTTCATTGAGCATATAACATAATATTAGTACCCAAAGTGTACTCCAAGATGATATAAAACTTATGCGCACAAATAAAAAATGCAGCTTATGATTACAAATGTGTAGATGATAATATACGGTACCAGAATAAGTGTGGAGCCAAACACCAACTTGTGATCATTAAACGGGTCACGAATTACACCCAAGGTCTCCAGTTTGGGTGCAAAGACGACAGTTATTTGCAAAGGTATATAACAATAATGAAGGAGCAACCTTTGAAGTGAAGGGGCATCTTCGATGATGAGCTATTGTCCTTCAAAACAAATTCCAATGCTTTTAAGGTGAGGCGACTTTATTTGGAGACAACTGATACAGATTACTATTCCCAAAACAATCAGCAAGCACTCCAGGGCAGGGCAACTGGAGTGGATGATGCTGTGCAGTGAGGCCTCTGACAGATAAACCACCACAAGCAAAAGTTTTTTTTAGCAGTGGGAGTCGAAGCATTTGTACCAGATCATCTGGTAGATGGCACCGGGCGAAGGTGGCGGTGTGGAGAGAAGAGGAAAACCACAAGATGGACAACGGTGCTGTGGGCACAAATTCTTGGTGTTCGGTTCATGGTATGAAACTTTCGTGGTAATGGTAGAACTCAAACTACTGGAGTTTTTTGAATTCAGGGGATGTCATCCAGGCATCCATCATGCAAGGTATGGACAGCAGGTAGTGTGTCGGGATGCAGAGGCGTTGAACGGAGCCTTGGTGGGAGGAGATGATGGCTCTGAGGAGTTCAAAATCATGAACGGCAGATAGCTGACGACAGTCGAGATTGAGGGGCATGACGCGCCATAGAGGGCGCCACCGAGTTGAGAGGACTTGGGTGTGGTAGCAATCCTTGGTGGGGAGAAGCGAGATGATCTCCCCAAGTATGGCGTCCGGGAGATCGCTGATGCGGTCCACCCGAGATTCTACGGGTTCCTTGATACGTCTCCAACGTATCTATAATTTATGAATTATTCATGCCATGTTTACAACAATTTTATATGGTTTTGGTATGATTTGCATGGAACTAACCTGGACTGACGTTGTTTTCAGCAGAACTACCGTGGTGTTGTTTTTTGTGCAGAAATGAAAGTTCTCCAAATGAGCTGAAACTTTTTAACGATTTTTTTGGAACAAAAGAGAGCCCGCAGCTTCGTGGGAGGGCCAGAAGAGCCACGAGGAGGGAACAACCTACCACGGCGCGCCAGAGGGGCCTGGCTTGCCCCGGTGAGTTGTGCTCACCTCGAGGCCCATCTTAGCGTGAAACCAACGCCAAAAAAATACTATAAATACAGAAACCCCCAGAAATAACCCTAGATCAGAAGTTCCACCACCGCAAGCCTCTATAGCCACGAAAAACCAATATAGACCCCGTTCCGGCACCCTGCCAGAGGGGGAAATCATCACCAGTGGCCATCTTCATCATACCTATGGTCTCCATGATGAGGAGGGACTAGTCCACCCTCGGGGCTGAGGGTTTGTACCAGTAGCTATGTGTTTAATCTCTCTCTCTTGTGTTCTTGAGTTGGCATTATCTTGATGTATCATGGGCTTTGTTAATATAGTTGGATCATATGGTGTTTTCCCCTCTCTGTCTTGTTGTGATGAACTGAGTTTTCCCTTTGAGATTTCGTTTTATCGGATTGAATACTTTCATGGATTTGAGAGCACTTGATATATGTCTTGCATATGAATACCCGTGGTGACAATGGGGTATTATATTGATTCACTTGATATATGTTTTGGCACTCAACTCGCGGATTCCCGAGGTGACATTGGGGTAATCTATGCATAGGGGTTGATGCACGTTTTCGTCCTTGTTTCTCCGGTAGATATCTTGGGGCACTCTTTGAGGTTCTTTATGTTGGATCGAGTATTTTGAATCTGAAATTGTTTGATGCATATCGTATAATTAACTCATGGATACTTGTGGTGACATTGGAGTATCTAGGTGACAATAGAGTTGGTTGATGTGTATGATATGGTGTTATTTTAGTACGAACTCTTGGATAGATCGAACGGAAAGAATAGCTTTGTGTTATTTTAGTATGAACTCTTGAATAGATCGAACGGAAAGAATGTTCTTATGTTCTCCGCTCGATAAGAACTTTGGAGTGATTCTTCATCACACGTTGAGGCATGGTTAATTGATCCAATTAGATTAGCATTGTTGAGAGATTGCACTAGCGAAAGTACGGACCCTAGGCCTCATTTTCAAGCATTGCAATACCGTTTGTGCTCCGTTTTATCAATTGTTACCTTGCTATTTTTATTGTTCCTATTACAAAAATCAATATCTACTATCCATATTACACTTGTATCACCATCTCTTCGCCGAACTAGTGCACCTATACAATTTACCATTGTATTTGGTGTGTTGAGGACACAAGAGACTTTTTGTTATTTGGTTGCAGGGTTGTTTGAGAGAGACCATCACTACAAAAAAATACACTTCCGTGATGATACGTGTTTGTCATAGTAGGTCACGTTTTCTGTCATGCATGTACATCCATGATGATTTTTATGACAGAATCAAGATAGTCATACATGTGCTGTCGTAGAAGTGTTCCATGACATTACCAAAATTATCATCACGGAAGTGTCCACTTCCATGACGATAAATCACGCGTCATAGAAGTGCTTTCGTCAAGGGTGACCGACACGTGGCATCCACCGTAACGGGTCGCCGTTAAGCTATCGGGTTCCGGTTTAGATCCGATAACCCATTAACAGCTGGGACCAATGAGGATTTTCCACGTGTAAAATTATCATTGGCTATAGCAACCACGTGTCAGCACCCGAAAAGGACAGATGTGAACTACCCAATGGACAGGAGGCGCTTATGATACGTCGACATGTGGCAAGGCCGAACAGCGGCCCATTTAGGTTAAAAAGGCTGGCCTAGTCAAAATTAGTGGGCTGGCCCATTAACGGCCTACTTGCAGACGGCCCATTCGCAGTTAAGGCCCATACGGCTATTGTCAAATTGGCGCGTTAACGGCTCGTTCTAAACTTGTCATCATCGCGGCCCATGGCAACTTCTGGCCCGTTAACAGTCTGCTAAGTATTTGGGCCGAATTACGGCCCGGTGTGTTTCCGGCCTGTTAAAGGTCCTGCTTCATTTGGGCCCATTTATTGGCCATTGAAACTTTTGGCCCATAAACGACCGTGAAGGATTTGGGTCATATTCGGCCATGTCTGACATTCGGCCTGTTAGAGGCCCACTATAGATTTGGGCCACTTCCAGCCTGTTGTGATTTTCGGCCTGTTAACGTCGGACGTAATCCATGGGCCATATGTGGCCCAACGTAACATCGGGCCTATTAACGGCCCATATAAAACTGATACTAATCAAGCCCGACTGAACTTCCGGCCTGTTAAAGGCCCGTGTAGTAGGTCGACGCATTTACGGCCCGTCTGAATTTCGGCCTGTGAACGATCCGCATTGTAAATGGGCCACCACAAGCTGAGATACATTTCGGCCTGCTAATGACCAGTGGTTTATTTGGCACAATCAGGGCCCAATCTCACTTTCGGCCTATTAAAGGCCCATGTTATTTATGGGCTCGAGATATTTACACATGTTAACGGCCTACTGTTACTGAGGGCCCAAATTATGTTTAGGCCTGTTAAAGGCCAACTAGGGGCATAGGCCTACAAAAAAATATGAAAGCTTATGCTGATTTAGGCCCAGATATTTTTAGTGGGCTATGATAACCCACAAGTATAGGGGATCAGTTGTAGCCTCTTTCGATAAGTAAGAGTGTCAAACCCAACGAGGAGCTAAAGGTAGAACAAATATTCCCTCAAGTTCTATCGACCACCGATACAACTCTACGCACGCTTAACATTCGCTTTACCTAGAACAAGTATGAAACTAGAAGTACTTTGTAGGTATTGTAGGATAGGTTTGCAAGATAATAAAGAGCACATAAATAAAATCTAGGGGCTGTTTAGATAAAGAAACAACTAAGTTAGTTTTAGTAGAGAGCTTTTTGTCACAAGAAAGTTATTTGTCCCTAGGCAATCGATAACTAGACCGGTAATCATTATTGCAATTTTATATGAGGGAGAGGCATAAGCTAACATACTTTCTCTTCTTGGATCATATGCATTTATGATTGGAACTCTAGCAAATATCCGTAACTACTAAAGATCATTAAGGTAAAACCTAACCATAGCATTAAAGTATCAAGTCCTCTTTACTCCCATACGCAAACAACCTACTTACTCGGGTCTGTGCTTCTGTCACTCACGCCACCCAACATAAGCAAATCATGAACATATTGCAAACCCTACAGCGAGGATCCCACATGCTTTCTCGACACGGAGAGCACCATAGGACAGCACCAATAATAAAGCATGCAACTTAAACCAATCACGATCATCAATTAACCCATAGGACAAAACGGATCTACTGAAACATCATAGGATAGCCATACATCATTGGGAAATAATATATAGCGTTGAGCACCATGTTTAAGTAGAGATTACAGTGGGGAGAGGAGGTGTTACACCACTGCATAGAGGGGGAGAGAGTTGGTGATGACGGCGGCAAAGTTGTTGGTGTAGATCGCCATCACGATGATGGCCCCGGCGGCGTTCCGGTGCCACCGGGAGAGATGGGGAGAGAGCCCCCCTCCTTCTTGTTCTTCCTTAACCTTCCCCCTAGATGGGAGAAGGGTTTCCCCTCTGGTCCATGGCCTCCATGGCGGCGGAGGGGCTGGAGCCCCTCCGAGATTGGATCTCTCTCTCTTTCTGTTTCCTTCTATTTCTGCGCTCCCAGATTCTCCCCTTTCACCGTTTCTTAAATTCCCGGAGATCCATAACTCCGATTGGGCTAAAATTTTAACATGATATTTACTAGGATATTAGCTTTCTTGCGCCAGTAGAAGGGCACCAACCGCCTTACGGAGTGGCCACAAGGGCCCAGGGCGCACCCATCACCCTTGTGGGCCCCTCGGGCATCGTCTCGCGTTGATTCTTTTTCCCAAAAATCACATATATTCCATGAAAAATCTCCATAAGTTTTTATCCCGTTTGGACTCCATTTGATATGGATTTTCTGCGAAACAAAAAACATGCAACAAACAGGAACTAGCACTGGGCACTGGATCAATATGTTAGTCCCAAAAATAGTATAAAAAGTTGCCAAAAGTATGTAAAAGTTGTAGAATATTGGCATGGAACAAAAAAAAATTATAGATACGACGGAGACGTATCAGCATCCCCAAGCTTAATTCCTGCTCGTCCTCGAGTAGGTAAATGATAAAAAAGATAATTTTTGATGTGGAATGCTACCTAGCATAATCTTGATCATATAATCTAATCATGGCATGAATATTAAGACACGGGTGATTCAAAGCAATAGTCTATCATTTGACATTAAGACAATAATACTTCAAGCATACTAATAAACCAATCATGTCTTTCTCAAAATAACATGGCCAAAGAAAGTTATCCCTACAAAATCATATAGTCTGGCTATGCTCCATCTTCATCACACAAAGTATTTCATCATGCACAACCCCGATGACAAGCCAAGCAATTGTTTCATACTTTTAATGTTCTCAAGCCTTTTCAACTTTCACGCAATACATGAGCGTGAGCCATGGATATAGCACTATAGGTGGAATAGAATATGATGGTGGAGGTTGTGTGAAGAAGACAAAAAGGAAGAAAGTCTCACATCGACGCGGCTAATCAACGGGCTATGGAGCCCACCAATTGATGTCAATGCGAGGAGTAGGGATTGCCATGCAACGGATGCACTAAGAGCTATAAGTGTATGAAAGCTCAAACTGAAAACTAAGTGGGTGTGCATCCAACTTGCTTGCTCATGAAGACCTCGGGCATCTGAGGAAGCCCATCATCGAAATATACAAGCCAAGTTCTATAATGAAAATTCCCACTAGTATATGAAAGTGATAACTCAAGAGACTCTCTATATGAAGAACATGGTGCTACTCTGAAGCACAAGTGTGGTAAAAGGATAGTTGCATTGCCCCTTCTCTCTTTTTCTCTCATTTTTTTGTTTTTTTTTGGGGCTCTCTCTTCTTCTTTTTTTTGCCTCTTTTTTTTCGTCCGGAGTCTCATCCCGACTTGTGGGGAAATCATAGTCTCCATCATCCTTTCCTCACCTAGGACAATGCTCTAATAATGATGATCATCACACTTTTATTTACTTACAACTCGATACTGGAACAAAATATGACTCTATATGAATGCCTCTGGCGGTGTACCAGGATGTGCCATGATCTAGCATAGCAAAGATATCAAAAAGCGGACAAGCCATGAACATTTCATGCTAGCTATCTTACGATCATGCAAAGCAATATCACAATGAATGCTCAAGTCATGTATATGATGATGGTGGAAGTTGCATGGCAATATATCTCGGAATGGCTATGGAAATGCCATGATAGGTAGGTATGGTGGCTGTTTTGAGGAAGATATAAGGAAGCTTATGTGTGATAGAGCGTATCGTATCACGGGGTTTGGATGCACCGGCAAATTTTGCACCAACTCTCAAGGTGAGAAAGGGCAATGCACGGTACCGAAGAGGCTAGCAATGATGGAAGGGTGAGAGTGCGTATAATCCATGGACTCAACATTAGTCATAAAGAACTCACATACTTATTGCAAAACTTTATTAGCCATCAAAACAAAGTACTACATGCATGCTCCTAGGGGGATAGATTGGTAGGAAAAGACCATCACTCGTCCCCGACCGCCACTCATAAGGAAGACAATCAAAAATAAATCATGCTCCGACTTCATCACATAACGGTTCACCATACGTGCATGCTTCGGGAATCACAAACCTTAACACAAGTATTTCTACCAATCCACAATTACTCACTAGCATGACTCTAATATCACCATCTTTATATCGCAAAACTATTGCAAGGAATCAAACATATCATATTCAGTGATCTACAAGTTGTATGTAGGATTTTATGACTAACCATGTGAATGACCAATTCCTGATGACTCTCTAAATAGATATAAGTGAAGCAAGAGAGTTCAATTCTTTCTACAAAAGATATACCCATGCTCTAACAAATATAAGTGAAGAAAAAGAGCACTCTACAAATGGTGGTTTTCTATGTGTAGGGAAACAGGCAATCCAAACTTCAAATGATATAAGTGAAGCACATAAAGCATTCTGTAAAGCCATACTCAAAAGATATAAGTGAAGTGCAAAGAGCATTCTATAAATCAACCAAGGACTATCTCATACCAGCATGGTGCATTATTAAAATTAAAATAAAAATCACATGATGCTCCAAGATTTACGCATATCATGTGACGAATAAAAATATAGCTCCAAGTAAAATTACCGATGATCGTTAGAAGAAAGAGGGGATGCCTTCCGGGGCATCCCCAAGCTTAGTTGCTTGGGAGTCCTTGAATATTACCTTGGGGTACCTCGGGCATCCCCAAGCTTAGGCTCTTGCCACTCCTTATTCCTTCATCCATCATGATCTCACCCAAAACTTGAAAACTTCAATCACATAAAACTTAACAAAACTCTCGTGAGATCCATTAGTATAATAAAATAAATCACCACTTTAAGTACTGTTGCAAACTCATTCATATTTTATTTTTGCATTTTAACTACTGTAATATAACTTTTCCATGGCTTATACCGCCAATACAATCGATAGTTTCATCAAAACGAGCAAAACAATGCATCAAAAACAGAATCTGTCTTCAACAGGACAGTCTGTAGAAATCTGAACATCTACCATACTTATGTAACTCCAAAAATTCTGAAAAATTAGGAAAAAATAAAAAAATTGTATAGAAGTACCGTGAAAAAAGTTTCAGAAACGTTTGACTTTCCAGTCAAAAATGTAAAATCACGCACTACAGCCAAAGTTTCTGTTTTTACACCGCACATACCAAACAAGCAATCTAATCATCCTAAAGGCAAATCTTGGCACATTATTTTTATAATACAATGGATTTGTACAAGGGGATAATTATTTTTGTTGAAAATTTTCTGTAATCGAGATTCACAAAGTTTCCATGGGCATGAACAAAGTTCAAGGAGCTCCCCCACTTCAACGGTGCTCGTCTTTCTTACTTTCACTTCTCTTTTTGAAAAAGTTTTAGGTTCCCCACTTTTTTTCTAAAACTTTATAAAAGCACACAACAGAAATAAATGACTCTCTAAAACTTCTGGGTTGTCTCCCTGGCAGTGTTTTCTTTAAAGCCATTAAGCTAGGCATATAGTGCTCAAGTAATGGATCCACCCGGATCCCAAGGTATATCAAAGCCAATTTTAAATAACAATGATTTATGATTTAGTAGTGAGCACAAAGTAACATATATCATGCAACAACAAAGTCTAACTATCTTCCTATGCATCGGCATGTCATAAAAGAACAATTCATGCACACAAAGTAAAGGCCGATACATAGCATAAACAGTTTCTTGCACTTTTATTGTATTGGAAACATAGAGAGGCGGAGATGTAGTTCCTCTCTCATAATAATTGCAAGTAGGAGCAGCAAGAACATGCATATTATATTTATCAAAATCATCATGTGTAGTAGTAAAACGCAACCCATCAATATAGTCCTTAATAAGCACAAACTTCTCCGATATAGTGTAGTTGGGAGAATTCAAAAAGATAATAGGACTATCATGCGTGGGTGTAATAGCAACAATTTCATTCATAACATAAGGAACCATAGCAGGTTCATCTCCATAATCATAATTCATATTGGCATCATGGCCACAAGCATAGCAAGCATCATATTCATCAAAAAGGGATATTTCAAACGAATCAAAGGGATCATAGCAATCATCCTTCGGTAAGCACGAAGGGAAATTAAACAATGTATGAGTTGAAGAGTTACTCTCATTAGAAGGTGGGCACGGGTGATCAATCCGCTCTTCCTCCTTTTGTTCTTCGCTCTCCTCGTCATCTTTTTCATCTAATGAGCTCACAATTTCAGCAATTTTTTCTTCCATAGATTCCTGCAAAATATTAGTCTCTTCTTGGACGGCGGAGATTTTCTCAATAAACGCATCAATATCAGCATTGTATTCATAATTATCATAGCAATATTTAAGTATAGCAAAATTTTCAGGCCTATAAACATCATCATCAAAAGCTTCATATTTTTCAAACAAAGATTCAATTTCATAAGCACCCTTAAAAGCAATGAATTCTTCTATTCGTTCCACATCATAGTAATCATATATACCATTAGCATAAGAAGCCAAGGTTTCATTATAATTAAATTTACAAAAGGGAAGGTGTCGAGCCTTCATCCTAGAGCAACAAGTATAATCATATCTCTGGCATAAATTCCAAGCATACCAATGCAACATATAAATTTGATCCCATAATAATTTCCCTTTTTGAGTCAAGCGATGATCCCTAAAGTATTCACGTTGATCAAATGTGTCTCCCATTATATAATTGAATGGGGTTTTCTCAGGATTATTAAAGTAGTGCATAATATCTTTCACATAATGAGCATCGAGGATTTTAGGAGGTTCCCCATCTCCATGAGTAGCAAGTACACCTTTTTTTTGGTATTTCGTGTTCCATATCCATAACTAAAAATAGAGAACAACTTAGAACAGAAAATAAAAACTACTTAGTGATAAAGCAAACAAGCACACACGAGAATATTCACCCCACGCTATTGCTCCCCGGCAACGGCGCCAGAAAAAGGTCTTGATAACCCACAAGTATAGGGGATTAGTTGTAGCCTCTTTCGATAAGTAAGAGTGTCGAACCCAACGAGGAGCTAAAGGTAGAACAAATATTCCCTCAAGTTCTATCGACCACCGATACAACTCTACGCACGCTTAACGTTCGCTTTACCTAGAACAAGTATGAAACTAGAAGTACTTTGTAGGTGTTGTAGGATAGGTTTGCAAGATAATAAAGAGTGCGTAAATAAAATCTAGGGGCTGTTTAGATAAAGACACAACTAAGTTAGTTTTAGTAGAGAGCTTTTTGTCACAAGAAAGTTATTTGTCCCTAGGCAATCGATAACTAGACCGGTAATCATTATTGCAATTTTATATGAGGGAGAGGCATAAGCTAACATACTTTCTCTTCTTGGATCATATGCACTTATGATTGGAACTCAAGCAAACATCCGTAACTACTAAAGATCATTAAGGTAAAACCCAACCATAGCATTAAAGTATCAAGTTCTCTTTACTCCCATACGCAAACAACCTACTTACTCGGGTCTGTACTTCTGTCACTCACGCCACCAACCATAAGCAAATCATGAACATATTGCAAACCCTATAGCGGGGATCCCTCATGCTTGCGCGACACGGAGAGCACCATAGGACAGCACCAATAATAAAACATGCAACTCAAACCAATCACGATCATCAATTAACCCATAGGAAAAAACGGATCTACTCAAACATCATAGGATAGCCATACATCATTGGGAAATAATATATAGCGTTGAGCACCATGTTTAAGTAGAGATTATAGCGGGGAGAGGAGGCGTTACACCACTGCATAGAGGGGGAGAGAGTTGGTGATGATGGCGACAAAGTTGTTGGTGTAGATCGTCGTCACGATGATGGCCCCGGCGGCGTTCCGGTGCCACCAGGAGAGAGGGGGAGGGAGCCCCCTCCTTCTTCTTCTTCCTTGACCTTCCCCCCAGATGGGAGAAGGGTTTTCCCTCTGGTCCATGGCCTCCATGGCGGTGGTGGGGCGGGAGCCCCTCCGAGATTGGATCTCTCTCTCTCTGTTTCCTTCTGTTTCTACGCTCCCAGATTCTGCCCTTTCACCGTTTCTTAAATTCCTGGAGATCCTTAACTCTGATTGGACTGAAATTTTAACACGATATTTATCCGGATATTAGCTTTCTTGCGCCAGAAGAAGGGCACCAACCGCCTTACGGACTGGCCACAAGGGCCCAGGGCGCGTCCCTCACCCTTGTGGGCCCCTCGGGCATCGTCTCGCATTGATTCTTTTTCTCAAAAATCACATATATTCCAAAAAAAATCTCCGTCAGTTTTTATCCCGTTTGCACTCCATTTGATATGGATTTTCTGTGAAACAAAAAACATGCAACAAACAGGAACTGGCACTGGGCACTGGATCAATATGTTAGTCCCAAAAATAGTATAAAAAGCTGCCAAAAGTATGTAAAAGTTGTAGAATATTGGCATGGAACAATAAAAAATTATGGATATGACGGAGACGTATCAGGGTACATGCAAATTACGGCCCATAATCATTTTTAGCCCAATTGGAATGGGACTAACGAATGTTGGCACGTTGGGCTCCTACGAAGCTTTCGGCCGAATACATTACTAAGATAAACCTACACTATACAAAAATAGCGTCGTAATTTCTACAGCCTTTGGCAGCATGATAAATGCTGTATCACAACAAAATAAATTCCAGCCATACAACAAAAGGCCTGTTGGCATAAAGTTTACAGTCCTTGCAGATAAAAGCACCATCAGATGTATAGAAGCACAGATCATTTGACCTGAGTGCTAATGTTTTAGGCTGTAGAATCTGATGGAGCAGCATGATCATCCCCTTTTTCTGCCATTGCTCTTGAACAACGAAGCAAATGTCTGATAGTCTGGTTTCAAAACCATTCATATCTTGACGACATTTATCAACCACTATTCTTGTTTCCGAAATGACATCCATTAGGGATTGGACTTGTGTCTGGAGCACAGATATATCACTCTGTCTAGCCGGAAGATTTTGTTCAGTAGGCGATTTGGACGAGGTTACCTTGACAACCAACCCGGAATTATGCAGGAAGGTGCTTTTTGCACTGTTAGTGGAGAGATAATGACGCACTGCAGCAAGAGGTGACATTGTGCCTGTGGTAGCCTCGTCACCTTCAGGTGCTTGTGGTTGTTCAATCATTTGTTCCATAGCTTGCTGAAAGTTTGAACTTGTAGATTAGTGTACCAGATAAGTTACTAATGAGACAAAAACAAACAAAGTAGGTTTCACGTTTATACATAACTTATTTTGGTGAACTACTGTAATACATTAGCATGTATTGTAGTGCCAACTACATAATAAAATCACTTTCGGAACATATGTCCATGTAGCATGCCTACTATATTGTCTATTTCCTCACATTCATTGACATGTAAGGATAAACAGACATGGTTTAAAGTAGGATGAACATAGTATGACATCATTCATATCATGGGAAAATAGATATAAAACAAACAGGCTATTGTATCATTGTGTGGGCACGTGAACATCACAACTAGATTACAGATCAAGACCAAAAGAATATCCTTCATCTCTTTTAAACCGTGTAAGGTGAAATGATACGTTAAGACAACTATGTATAAAAGTGAACAGAGTAACTGACATTGGCTGCAAACCAAGCAGTTAAATGAACACGTCACAGTAACAAGCAGTTCAAAGGCAGGAGGAGTAAGGACTTACAACAGCGGCTTGAACTGGTGTGCTCATGTCCTTCATCTTGCTGGTGTGGCAATCCTTGAAGATTTGCACTGCATTCGGTTCAGGTTCTTTTTGGTCCGCACGGGCTTTCCTCTGTATTTGGAACAAGTCAATATAGATACGGTAATATGGCACAGAAAAAAGAAGGAAGTAGCAGCTATTTACAAGAGCCTCGTAGTGTGCAATATAGCTACGAGATCCTGTTGTCTGTTGGAATTTCACTTTAGAACGGTTGGTCTTGTTCTTCAAACAATTAGCCTAGAAGAAGATACACTTGTAAGGCACATACGTAAATACAAGTTCAATATGCAATCTGATCAAATACATATACCCTACCTGATACTTTGGATCAGACCAGTGTTTAACAAGGGCTGTCCAGTCTTCATCTGTAATATATTCCACTGGAGATGTTTGGGCGATTTCATTGTTAGCCTTGCCTTCAAAGTGAGTTTTTCTAAGGTGATACCGATACTGTTGCAGAGCAGACTGAAAAACATGAGTGCATGCTTGTTTAGTTGCATCATCTTTCGGATCCAACTTGAACCTCATCTGTTGAAAAAAGAATGTGAGTCTTATTAGGAGGAAGCTAGAAAGTATGGGTCAAAGCAAGGCAATATTACAAATTGCGATTAATAACATTACTTACGGATAAATGGTCAAGGAAGGTGTTAAACTCAGTATCATCTTTCTCATTCCTGTACTGGATCCACGTTGGGAGGATACGTGCATGACACCTAACGGCAACGGCTGCCTCTGATACTAACTTGGCTGACTCTGTAGCGTCACATGGCCTTTTTAAACCTGCCTCAAAATGGATCTCCATTCTTCCTCCTTTAGATTTTGTTAATCTGTCAAGCATTATCCCTGATGTCTGTTTCCGCTTGCGCCATGGTGCTAGTTCAACAACGAATATGGAAAGTGTTAGTGCACATCAAACTGTGAGAGTACATATAAAGGAGCATGCAACTGCAACTTGACTCGGTCAGGTACCGTCTTGGTGTTGATGCTCATGAGGTTCATCTGATCTTGCCAAGTCCTGTTGTGTCAGCAGTGCTTCGAAAGTAGTGTTAGGTGTGAAGGCAGCTTGGGAACTGGCCAGTTGCGGAGCAAACGAACGAGTAACTCATTGAGATGCCGGTACAGTTGAAGCAGATGCTGCAGTTGGTGGAGCAAGTGATACTGTGCTTGTAGATTTAGCCGGTGGACTTGGACCTTCTACTGCACTATAAGTACCAGCAGAATCTCGAGGGCAGATCCTTTTCCATTGCACCTGACGAGTAACACCATTCCCTACTATATTCTTTTCCTTGCTCTTTTTTGACTTTGCCATGTCAAGCCGTACCCACAACACAAAAGAATAAAATCGCTCTTCAGAACTCATTGATGCATGATACAGAGAAGCAATACTTTGATGTAAGACAACCGTATGAGGATGGAATATGTAAGAAAAACAGGACGGCATGACATATTCACAGCTACGATGTGTAAACTAAGCAGACGGATTTTCAAGAAAATAGAAGTAATGCAAGCTAGGCACCATATGAAAGATGCAACCTATATCACTCTGCCAAGTTAAAAGTGTCTTGTCATAAGTGGCATTTCGAAAAATTAGAAGTAGTACAACCTAGAAATCAATGCAAGATGCAACCACTATCAAACTGCCATGTTAAAAGCGTCCAATCATGAGTGACTGATGCGGGATACACAACAGCAGTACTTTGATGTAAGAACATGGTATGATAGATAGATGTAGTGTATTCTAGACACAGAAAGGCATGTCATATGCACATGTATAACATATAAACTCAGCAGGTGCAATTTAATCAAAATAGAAGAAATACAGGCTAGACAACATATGCAGCATGAAACCAATTATCACACTGTCAACTTAGAGCAAGCACCTGCGATGGTGGAGTACGGGAGATGAACTCATCATGTAGACTTGGGACTTCAACTGCATTAGCAGTAGCAGTGGCAAATCTAGAGAGTCTCTGTTTGCGTCGGTCCGGAGGACCACCAACATCCCCTAACTTACTCTTTTCCTTCCTCTTTTCTGATATTGCCTTATGAAGTCAAAACCACAAGAAGATGAATAAAATTAGCTCTGCATAACTGGTTGATGCATGATACAGACGAACACTACTTTGATGTAAGGCAAGCACAGGATAGGAGGATGGAATATATACAAAAAAAAGACAGCATTGCATATTCACACGTACGATAGGAGGATGGAATATGTATGAAAAACAGTAAGCATAAGGCATTTCAACAAAATTAGAAGAAATGAAAGCTAGGCACCATATGAACATGCAACCAATATCACTCTATCTGGTAAAAAGTGTCTCGTCGTAAGTGCCATTTCAAGAAATTAGAAGCAGTACAAGCTAGAAGACAATGCAAGATGCAACCTACATCACACTCCCAAGTTAAATGTGTCTTATGGGTAAGTGATTGTTGCAGGTATAAGTTGTAAGCTACGCAGATGCAATTCAACAAAATTAGAAGCAATACAAACTAGACATCATATGGAACACGCAACCACATATAAAAGTTCCAAGTTAGAGCAAGCACCTGTGATGGTGGAGTAGGGGAGATGTGCTCATCATCTACACAGCTACGTTGACTGTCCAGCCTTGTGTTGTCTTGCGAATCTTGTTGGGAGGATGGCGGAGTAGAATCTGTAGAGACCCTCTGTTTGAGTTGCTCTGAAGGACCACCATCATCCACTGCTGTACTAATTTCCTTCAGCTGTATTGATTTTCCATTGTGAAGTCAAACCAATAAGAAAAAGGAATAAAATTCGCTCTTCAGAACTCATTCATGCAT
Organism: Thinopyrum elongatum; assembly: GCA_011799875.1. Lineage (NCBI taxonomy): Eukaryota > Viridiplantae > Streptophyta > Magnoliopsida > Poales > Poaceae > Thinopyrum > Thinopyrum elongatum. Next base: position 537,352,255 of record CM022301.1, on the reverse strand, counting down.
GATACTGACGAACACTACTCGGATGAAAGGCAAACACATGATACGAGGATGGAATATGTACGAAAAACAGGACGGCGTGACATATTCACACCTATGATGTGGTAACTAAGCAGAAGGCATTTCAACAAATTAGAAGCACAGCAAGCTAGACACCATATGAAAGATGCAACCAATATCACTCTGCCAAGTTCAAACTGTCTGGCGTTTCAACAAATTAGAAGTAGTACATGCGAGAAATCATATGCAAGACGCAACCAATATCACAGTGGCGACTTAAAGGTGCCTTATCATAAGTGACTGATGCGGGATATGCAAGAACAGTAGTCTGATGTAAGAACATGGTGTGATCAGATATAGTATGTTCTAGAAATAGGAACACATGGCATATTCACAGGCATTATGTGTAAAGTAAGCAGATGCAATTCAACAAAGTTAGAAGCAATACAAGCTAGACATCATACGCAACATGCAACCACATATAATAGTGCCAAGTTAGAGCAAACACCTGTGATGGTGGAGTAGGGGAGATGTGCTCATCATCTACACAGCTACGTTGACTGTCTAGCCTTGCGTTGTCTTGCGAATCTTGTTGGGAGGATGGCGGAGTAGAATCTGCAGAGACCCTCCATTTCAGTTGCTCGGAAGGACCACCATCATCCAATGCCTTACCAATTTCCTTCCGCTTTATTGATTTTGCATTGTGAGGTCAAACCGACAAGAAAAAGGAATAAAATTCACTCTTCAGAACTCATTCATGCATGATACTAATGAACACTACTCTGATGAAAGGCAAAGTCATGATACGAGGATGGAATATGTACGAAAAACTGGACGGCTTGACATATTCACACCTATGATGTGGTAACTAAGCAGAAGGCACTTCAACAAATTAGAAGCACCGCAAGCTAGACACCATATGGAAGGTGCAATCAATATCACTCTGCCAAGTTAAAACTGTCTCGTCATAGGTGGCGTTCATCAAACTAGAAGCACTACATGCTAGAAATCATATTCAAGACGCAAACCAATATCACACTGCCAACTTAAAGGTGTCCCATCATAAGTGACTGATTGTCGGTGCAACAAACCCTGGGTCTGTTGCCCAGACTGTGCACAGGCATGAGAGCAGGATTGATGTGCCAACCCAAGTTAGAGTACAAGGGACCAAGAGCTTCGAAGGACCAACATGCAGATCAAGAGGACCAATATCGAGCCAGAGAAACAAGATACCCCCAGGAGAAAGCCTCCCTTGCCGGGCAGGCGAGCTCGGCAAGGACGGGGTCGCCCCAGGAAGAAAACGCCCAAGACGTCCCGGTAGGGCCTGCCGGGGCTCACGGAGGCAAGACCACCTCACCCAACCACTCCACCATGACTCACATCGTCAATCAGTGCGGTGTCAAGCCACGAAGTGACTAAGTGTCAGCCATTTGCCACATGGCGACCTCTTTCTACAGGGAATGCCTACAGGTGACACCCGTCCTGCGACGTGTCAAGTGAGTAGGCGTGGAGCTGGCAAGACAGCCCGGCAAGGCTTGCCGGGCAACCAATGACGTGACATTAAGCGGTGCATTTAATGCACCCTGTCAGCCTGCAGAGTTAGGTATGATAGCACTGTTTGCTATCTTATCAGTGCATAATGACTACTTTGCCATTGTGGTAACCCCTTAATTTATAAAAGGAGGCCCGTGGCAACCGTAGAAAGGGTTAGAAGGTTGGACAACACACTCGCCCGTACGCGCGTAGCCACTGCCGCCCCTGCCGGGCAAGTGTACTATGCTCCACCACCATTCTTCCACCATCAATCCACCAAAGCAGGAGTAGGATTTTACGCCTCACGGCAGCCCGAACCTGGGTAAAATTTCCTGCGTGATCTCTGTCGTGCTGTCCCACACTCGTCTGCTCTTTGTGCAACGCGACGTCCCCCCCTACCGAACCAGCAAGGGGCCCTCTGGTCCCATAGGTGGCCGTGGTTTCCCGCGACACTGATGCAGGATACACAAGAAGAGTAGTTTCATGTAAGAACATGGTGTGATAGACAGATATAGTATGTACCAAAAACAGGAAGGCATGTCATATTCACACGTATCATGTGTAAGCTAAGCAGATGCAGTTTACACTAATTAGAAGCAATACAAGCTAGACACCATATGCAACATGCAACCAGATATCACACTGCCAAGTTAGAGCAAGCACCTTGGATGGTGGAGTAGGGGAGCGGACACTTGGAACTTGTAATGCACTAGCAGTACAAGGAGAATCTGTACAGATGCTCCATTTACGTTGCTACGGAGGGCCACCATCATCGCCTTCCTTACTCTTTTCCTTCCTCTTTTTTGATTTTGCCTTGTCAAGTCAAACCCACAAGAAAAAGGAATAAAATTTGCTCTTCAGAACTCATTGATGCATGATAATGAAGAACACTACTTTCATGTAAGGCAGCCGCATGATAGGAGGATGGAATATGTATGAAAAACAGGACGGCATGACATATTGACATGTATGATGTATAAAGTGTAAACTAAGCACAAGGTGTTTGAACTAGTTAGAAGCAAAATGCAAGCTATAAACCATATGAAAGATGAAACCAATATCACTCTGCCAAATTAAAAGGGTGGCCTCATAAATGTATTTGACCAAATTAGAAGCAATACATGGCAACAGGCTAGAAATAATATGCAATATGCAACGAATAAAGGTGTCTCATCGTAAGTGATTGATGCAGGATACAAAAGAGAGGTAGTTTCATGTAAGAACATGGTTACCAAATAGATGTAGTATGTACCAAAAATAGGAAGGCATGTCATATTCACAGGTATAATGTGTAAACTAAGCAGATGCAATTTACCCTAATTAGAAGCATTACAAGATAGACACCGTATGCAACACATATCACACTATGAAGTTAGAGCAAGCACCTGCGATGGTGGTGTAGGCGAAATGCAGTCTTCAAGTACAGAGCTACATTCAATATCTTCATTTAGGCTTGCTGTTTCTTGAGAATCATGTGGGGAGGATGAAACTGCACTCTTTATAAGAGCAGCGCGTCTCATACTAACCCACGGGCGTGATTGTCTCATCATAAGTGATAGATGCAGGATACACAAGAACAGTAGTTTGATGTAAGAACATGGTGTGATAGGCAGATGTAGTATGTACCGAAAACAGGAAGGCGTGTCATATTCACATGTATAATGTGTAAGCTAAGAGATGCAATTTAACAAATTAGGAGCAATACAAGCTAGGCACCATATGCAACATGCAACCAGATATCACACTGCCATGTTAGAGCAAGCACCTGGGGTTGTGGAGTAGGGGAGATGAGATTTGGAACTTGCACTGCAGTAGGAGTAGCAGGAGAATCTACAGAGATCATCTGTTTTGGTTGCTCCAGAGGACCACCATCATTCCGTGCGTTCATCCTTTTAGGTTTTGCCTTGTCAAGTAAACACACAAGAAAAAGGAATGAAATTCACTCTTCCAAATTCGTTGATGCATGATACTGATGAACACAACTTTTATGTAAGGCAACCACATTGTAGGAGGATGGAATATGTACGAAAAACGCTAAGCAGAAGGCATTTCAACAAATTGGAAGTAATGCAATCTAGACACCATATGAAAGATCCAACCAAAATCACTCTACCAAGTTAGATGTGTCTCATTATAACTGGCACTTCAACAAATTAGAGGCAATACATGTTTGAAATGATATGCAAGATGCAACCACATATCACATTGCCAAGTAAGAGCAAGCACCTGCGATGGTGGTGTAGGGGAATTGTGGTCATCAACTAGAGAGCTACGTTGACTATCTTCATTTAGCCTTGTTGTTTCTTGAGAATCATGTGGGGAGGATGACACTGAACTCTTTAAACGAGTAGCGCGTCTCACAGTAACCCACTGGGGTGACTGTCTCATCATAAGTGATTGATGAGGGATACAAAAGAGCATTAGTTTGATGTACGAACATGGTTAATAGACATATGTAGTATGTATCAAAAACAAGAAGGCATGTCATTATCAAAGGTATAATGTGTAAAGTAAGCAGATGCAATTTAACCAAATTGGAAGCAATACAAGCTAGACACCATATGCAACATGCAACCACATTTGACAGCGCGAAGTTAAAGCAAGCACCTGGGATGGTTGTGTGTGGCAACTGAGATCATCAACTACAGAGCTACGTTTACTATCTCCATCTGCTAACACTACACCCTTTAGAGCGCTGAAATGCTTAGTGCTTATCTTCGAATTACACTAGAGCGACTTCTGTCTTTTCTTTTGTGTATTCATCAGCGCTGCGTCAGAGTCTGAAATACCCATGCATAAAAAAACAATAGTGTGAGTATGGGTGAAGTGTGTGCACAAGTAGTACAGTGTAAAAGTAGCAGATAGCAGGTCGGTGAGAAATAAATGACGGGAGGCATATGATAGCTCTACAACATGCATGGCACACGAAATTACTAGATTCTAGGATTTTGAAATATGAGCACAGGGATGACTGGGAAATGCAAATGCTCCTCCAGCACACCACAAGGTGTGGTCCTATGAAAATAACAGTCGACTGAAAACAAATAGGTCAGTCCATTTTTTCTGCACCGTCTGATGTACAAAGAACGGGCAGATCACCTTCATCTACCTCCAGCCAGTCAGTATTGACGATCTTCCTCGAAACGCAGCGACCACCGGCCCAGTCCCCTGCCTCCGCCCTCCCCTCGACCTCACTGCACCGCCATGCTTGTCACCGCCCCCCAGCCATCCCTTCAAGCCCCGCCGACCTCCAGATTGGGCGCAAGCAGCTCCTGCGCCCCACACCCCTATGATAGACACCGATGCGTCGCTTCCCCGGCGAATAGGCGGACTAGGTGCTCCGCACGCCTAAGCGGGTGCTGCTTCTTTTAATTGCGAATCAACTGACCCTGAATTGAAATCCAGGCGGGCTACTGACCTCTAGCCAAGGTGAAATAGTAAATGGGAGGAAACCTTGTGCATTTAGTATCACGAAGAAGATGCAGTAAGAAGTGCTCAACTAGTTTCTTTCGTGGGATGAATACGGTGTGAGCAGAGACATAAGATTTGCATGAATAAGGGAAGAGGAGTACCTCTTTCTGCTGGCAGTGCTATGTCCTCCTTCTGTTTTTCCAACGATCTTCTTGTGGTTCACTGGAAACGATAAGTTGTGGAGGACGATGGAGCCTTGGACGAACCCATGGCCAAGTTGTTGAGTGTGGTGCAGTGGCCGTTTGTCGGCGGCGGGGAACCAGATCCGAGGCGGCGAACGACGGCGTAGCGGGAACTGCTCCGGTGCGGTGGACGGTTGCGACAGTGGAGCGGCAGTGGTGAGGCGCGGGACGGCATGGTCGAAGTGGTTCTGGTACGGCGCACATCGGCGTCAGCGTTGTGGAGGCAGCTCTGCCTCGGCTTCAGCTGCTAAGTCCTTGAGGGTGTTGCGGTTGCAGTTGCATTGGACAACGACGTCGGGGTACCAGCTCCGGCGTGATGGAGGAGGGCGGCGGTAGATTGGGCGCGATGGGGTGGAGGACGGAGGAGGCTGGGGTTTCGTGGCTAGTGGAGAGGGCGTTTTGGCGCCCATGGAGTATGAATGGGGAAACGGAGGGAGGGGGAACAATGTTTCGGTTTGGGACGTGCTTGTTTGAAATTTGGGGAAAGTTACAAACTTTGCCCCCATCTAAAATTTTGGACATATTGCGGGTCGGGGTAGGACAGTAATCTCAGGTGTCCCAAATGGTGGGTGGGATAGATTTTTGCCGAGCGCATGGGTGTTTTAGGCGCCCACGGTGTATGAATGCTTCTCGGAGGCGATTGAGACTGGCGTCTTGGTGAAGTTACAAACCTACCCCGGTTTAGACCTTTGGACATCGTGCCGATAGGCTACACGGGCCAGAGTCAGGACAGTAATTTCCTACCACCAAACATTAGTCTCACGCGGTTTCGGGTGACCAGAGGCTTATTTGGCGCTTCGTTCATTATTTGGGAGCAGAAGCATTAACGTTTTCGGTTCTCTTGAATTGAACTTTCAGGATTTGTCAAACTTCACAAATCTTGACTCTTGAAAATCCTAAAACTACGATTATTTTGGAATGGAGGGGGTACATTTGAATATACATTGTACATGAGTATATATTAAAAAATATGCAACTTACCTCAGTTCATGCATGGTTCCAGATATAATCTCCTTGGTTGCAAAAAAATAGTTAGACATGCGTATGAATATATAGCATGTTCAAACGCACAACAAAGATTGATGCCCCCTTTTAGATCTAATTTACAAATGCCATTATCTCGGATTCAAATAGATGAATGCACTTCCTATGAATTCGAATCTTCGAAACCCCTTTATGTTGAATTCAACATGTATTCTATTTCGTAGCTAGCAATTTGGAATGTATCCATGTAAGTGACAAATGTATAAAGTGCGTCACACTAACAACATGGAGTGCACTAATTAATCTTTATATATGAATTGCAAAAGCAATGCATTGTCTTGATTTCAAACCACTCTCACTCTATGGATCTATAATATGAAATAAACCCATGCACATGCTAGAATTCAATAGAGTATGGGTGTATGATAGACCGATGTTCGTTCATACGCAAATTGCAAAATTCATGATCTCATCCAAAAATAATAATGCCATTTATATTTTAATTTAATAAGTAGAACCGCCTTTTACACGTAGATGCACTATGCCTCGGCCCGTTCTCACACACGCGCTATATATCTCTCTATCTGACGCATAAGTGCACACACTTATATACATCAGCATTTCTCTCTCACACATGCTCACAATCTCTCCCGGGGTGTCTCACGCACACACTCTCTATATATCTCCCTCTCTCTTTCGTACTACTATGTACCAGTCTTTTCAATCACATGCATATATACACACGCACGGTCTCTACTAGCCCTCTATAGGCAAATATATGTGCATACGTGTCTCCCGCATGCACATTATCTTTAGGCCTCTCTCGCACACATCCCCCCCCCCCCCCACGCACACCTCTCTCTTAGTAGTTGGCAGATATGATTCCATCAGATCATTCGGTAGGATATCCCTGACTGTTAGGCTGGATGGTAATACAAGGCAAAGTTTTACCCAAGTCCGGGCCCTTGCAGTTGAGGAAAAAGCCTACTCCTGGTACAGTATATTTGTGATAGGGGTGTGTACAAAGTACACGTGAATACCAAGCATTGTGCGTGTGTGTATACTATCGACGAACTAGCCCCCGGGCTTCTATAACATACTCGGGGCCTAGGGTTACAAATCATATATAGTCAGCTTATCATCAGTGGGGATAGAGTCCTCCACGACTCCGGTAGCTTCGTCTTGTACGCCGAGTCCTCCACATGGGTCTTCGTATAATGCGTCTCGGTCCAACCTATGTGGCGCAGGATGGAACCGACCCATGAGTCCTCACGTTGACCCACCACAACTAGAAATGATGTGCCCACCACACCCCACACGCAATCGGCCACTAAGAAAATAAGCATATACAATAGTACAAAGTTATACATGGAAGTTAATTGCATGGTGCATCCAATAATATGTTCTGCATTGTGAATGTTTATATTTTCTCCTAAAATATTAGTCACGGGAAAAGAGAAACGAAGGGCATATCTCTCCTTGTCTCCACCGGACACCCCCTCTTTCTACACCACTTTCACGTACGCACACAAACTATCTCTCGGCCCTCTAAAAGTATGCATGCCCCTGACACATTCACACGTGACGGTCACTGTATTTCAAGCGAAAGCACTATACGGTCATTGGACTTCAGAATATGCTCATTACGGTCACCGTATACATTCTCGTGGTGATCATACGGTATCTAGCTCACGATACATCTCCGTATTTTGTTGATGACACTGACGGACATTGTATTTGATGCGTGCTCCATATTTTGTTGACGACACTTACGATCATTGTATTTGAAGCGAAAGCACGATATGGTCACTGGACTTCAGAATAAGCTCATCATGGTCACCATATACATTTTATGGTGCTAACCAACCTGTGGTTGGATGGTTAGGAGGACAGTGGTTTCCCCAGCCCACCAGGGTTAAAGTCCTGGTGCTCGCATTTATCCTGGATTAATTTCAGTATTTTCCGGCGATGTGTGTTCAGTGGGAGGAGACGTTCCCCTCGACTACGAGGCACCTATGGTGACTTCGTAAAATCTCAAGATCATATGTTGGCTCACTCTCTCGAAGGTGATCATAGGGATAGGGTCTGCGTGTGTGCGCTTATAGCGGTGAGTGTTTGCGTGTATATATGAGCGCTTGCGTCTATACTGTGTTAAAAAAATACATATCGTGATTATACGGTCACTGGCTCACCCGTACAACTCCGTAATTTGTTGATGACACGATCAATTGACCAGTCAAACGTTCCACATGGCGCAACTAGTGCTGCACCATCAGCGCGCGTAACAGTGGGGCCCACCTGTCAGCGCGTATATGAAAGAAAGAAATGGTAGTTTGAGTATGTACTGTGTTAATAAAATACATTTTATGGTGATCATACGGTCAGTGGCTCACCATACAGCTCCGTAATTTGTTGATGACACAATCAATTGACCAGTCAAACGGTCCACATTCACCATCGCACATTACCGTAGGGCCCACCCATCAGCGCGTATATGAAAGACAGAAATGGTAATAAATTAGTGGTCGGTGGGGATTCGAAGTCGTGACACCTCTGGTTGGCAGCCCGCGCCCCCTAACCACAGCGGACAAGGATCGCCTTGTGATGATATGCTGAGCCGGCCATTTTAATTGCACGCACGCATGAGCCACTGTGGTGAATACAACATCACACATGCACACAAACACACCCACAACGCCCGCATGCATGCATGCAATACTCACACGTACACATGCACGCACGCAACACTCGCATGAACACACGCACGCATGCAGGCGTGCAACACTGACACGTACACATGCACTCATGAATACACGCACGCACGCACACATGCATGCAACACTGAAACGTACACATGCACGCACGCAACACTCGCACGTCTGCATGCACACAGCACACGACGCAAGACACATGCCCAACCTATACGTGCATGCACCCTTTGTTAAGGACATGGATTGTTACGGGTATTAATCAATCTTATCTGTGATAAGCAGAACATTGATGTTTGCAGCGGTCTTTATGAATCACAACGTATCGAACGGGCTATCAACGTATATATGAAAATTTTAAAATTCTCTTACATTATATAGTAGGCTTATCTACATGAAATAGATGACATCACACTCAATGAACAATCATTGGTTTATGAAATGCCCGCTTCTGACCGCCCTGGCCCACCAAAAGCTCCTCTGCCGTGCGCTACCTGCGTTGGGTCACTGACATGCAGGCCAGGTACCCAACGAGCCCACACGTCAGTGGAAGAACAGCGCGGTGTCGTATGTCAGAATCGAGGGCGCCGCTCGCTGCACGCCCGGCTGAACACGCCTCCTAGCCACATTCAAACGCCTCCATGAAACCTGTGTGGAAGCCGAGAAACCCACTCTCGACACACGTCCGTTCATGACCGGGCCGGCATTAAACGCAACGCCGGCCGAGCTCCTCCCGTCCGCCGTCTATTTAACTCCTATTCAAACGAGGCCAGACGCCGGCCAAGAATCGCACACCTCCGCCACTCCCCTATCTCGTCCTTCACCATTTTCTCCACTCTTACAATGGCTTACGAAGAGTAGTTATCCGGCATCCAAACCGGCTGGGTGGCCTGCCGAGCCCGCCGGATACGAGCTATGCAGCTCGCTGATCCACCTCCCTCCCCTCGCCCGACAGAGCCAGTTGCCGCCCCAAGCCGGTGCGTGGTTCAGCATCGCTGCTCCAGGCCAGCTCGACGAGGAGCGGCGAGCTGCTCCACACCAGCACAGCGGGGAGCACGGGCGTCGTCGCTGCCGTCCACGCCGCCGCCTTGTACCGCGCTCCTGTGTCTGCGACCGCGTCTCCTGTTTCTGTGGCTGAGACTCCCATGCCTGCGGCCGTGCCATGCAAGCAGAGACAGAAGCAGGGTGCACGGAGAGCGACGAGTCGGTGGCCAGCGCCTCCGCGTCCGCCGCCATCATCGAGGAGAAGTAGAACACGGGAGGCCGCTGCCGCTTGGGTCCCATGAAGGCCACCGTCGAGGCGATGCCGGCGTACACAGTAGGTGTCTTGCCGGATCCTTTTGTTGCGAGGACCTTCGTCGACCCCGCATGGGCTCCACGGAAGTGGAGAAGCCCCCTTCAGACTCCATCTTGGGCATCAGCCAACGATGTCAGTTGAGCGGTGGGGAAGTGAGCCATCCTTTGCGTTGAAGCATATACCTCTGGGGCTTCCGGCAGTCCGGTGATCGTGCTGCCGGACATGAGGAAGACAAATGGATCGGCGGGCGACCATTTAGGCTAGGTATTATTATACCTGTGCTGTTCAAGAGTAGCACCGCTTAGTTGATTTGAATGTAATGAAATCCATCATGTTTGTACGAAAATCCGGTATTTTATATGAATTCCGTCATTGTTTATATGAAAGTCGCCGTGTTTGCATGAATTTCGTCCGGTTGGTTGAGTTGCTGTCAGAATGTGTGCGACTGCAGTTGGATGGCGTAATTTGCGGGTCGCCGGCTCGGGCGGCGTGGTGGGACAAAAAAAGCACAGCTCATGCGAGCTCGCCTCCAACGCACGCGCTGAAGGATGCATGAGCACCCGAGCTCTTCCTCGTTCATCGGTGGCAAAGGCACGGGTGGACAAAAGGGTCACCAATATTTTGGCTACCCCGGGCAAGATCCAAACAGCCCGTCCCAACCCCACACCTCCCAGCACATTCAAATCCCTCGTTCGCCGTGAAATTTTGCCATGTGTTGTTTTCATGGATATTTTGCTGTGTGAAAACAAATTTAAATATGAACGAATAACCGGTGTCCGCGGTCTTCTGCCGGGACACAGTTGGATGGCCTCATGGTAGTAGTAGTGTAGAGTACTACTAGTACTACTAGATAGTGAGTGTTTACTACTATATCTACGTACTAATTGCAACACATGCATGTGTTAGCAGTATAATGACCACGTACGAATTTGATGGTAAGATTTGTGTAAGTTGGATGTCGGTGTACTAAGTATTGGGCCATTAGTACCCCGTACTTGTGCACGGGAAGTTGTAGCCATCCTCGTGGCAAGGCTTGCCGGGAACAGTTCGAGGTCGATTCAAGCCACCAAAGAAATCATCAAGTCAGAGATCTGAGGATCAGCAGATAAGAAGAGCTGGAATCCGAAGGCCAGCTTCCCCGGCAAGATCTTGCCGGGGTGGCCTGCGGAGCCCGGCAAGGATTGGCGCCCGGCAAGGCTTGGCGCCTGGCAAGGCTTGGCGCCCGGCAAGGCTTGGCGCCCGGCAAGGCTTGGTGCCCGGCAAGCTTCGGCGCCCGGCAAGGTTTTGTCGCTTTGCCACCACTCCAGCACAGCGACAAACCTGACATTCTGGGTCCTTCTCTGGATGCGTGGCAACGCGCCAGTGGAGGAGAGCTTAAGCGGTACTGATGGGATGGCCCCTGTTTCCATCCCCAAGAAAGTGAGGACACCTAAACGGACACCTCACGATGCATTAAATGCGTTTGTCCTAATCCATCAGGGGTTAGGTATGATACCCTGTAGCTACTTTACACCTCAATGTATGTACATTTTGCCACTGTGGTGACCCCTTTGAGCATATAAAAGGAGGCCCAAGGCAACTGCTACAGAGGAGGAGAACTTCTGGCCCATTTTGCATGCGTAGCTGCTCTTCGAACGTACTGTTCATAGCGAGCGCTCCTGAAGGCTGGGCTCAAGAACATTAATAAGAACACAAAGTAGGAGTAGGGTTTTACGCTGATCAGCAGCCCTAACCTGGGTAAAAACTTCCCGCGTCGATCGTTAGTTCTGCTCTTTGCGTATACCTCTCCCCCCGCCGAATCGTAAAGGGGTCTCTCAGGATCCCATAGGTGTCGTACCCCGACATCTTTGGCGCGCCAAGTAGGGGGATTGAAGGTTGCGTGAACCTGATCTAGTGATCGACGCCTCAGTTTCTTCATCATCATGCCGCCCAAGAAGAAGAGCGCCGCGACGGCGCAACCGTCCACGTCCGTTTTGCCTACGCCTTCGCGTACAGGCGACGGCGTGGGTGCGGAAGGAAGAGGACTAGAACGCCCACGGCGTTCTGGTGATCCGAGCCAGGCGAGCGGTATCGTTCGTAGTGGCAGTGGTAACCTGCATGCCGCTGGATCTAGAGACGGCGATGTGTTGCCTACGGGTGGCACAACGAATTCCAAAGATCGGAGGGCGCCTGCTGTAGCTCCCGCGCCGGCGCAAGCATCACGACCTACCCAGGTCGTGCATGATGAGCGACGTCATGGCGCTGGTGGTTCAGGGCGTCCCCATGAAAAGATTTCTGCGCATCGATCCCAAGATGCGCAGGACCAGCATGCACACCGAGCTACTGGAGGGGGTGGTGCGCAGTCGCGTGACCGTGGTGGTGCTCCTTCTAACATGGTTAGGAGTCAGAGCACCTCACGTACCTCGCACCTGTCGCCGCCGCCTATGCCAGCGGAAGCCTTGGCGCGTGCGCAGCTGCTCCTCGATTTCCCTCCTACCCCGGAGAAGATGGAGGAGTGGCGAGCTACTATCCAGAGCCTTATCGGCTTCGCCAACAAAGATGGGCCGCAAGAGGCAGGGCCCTCGCAGCGAAGACCCATCGATCCGGCGCGAGCCGATGTGGAGAAAACTGGAGGTGGTGCAACCACGGTGCACTCCCCTCTGCGGCATCAGCGGCGACCGACAACCCAGCAGGTCGACCGCTGTGAAGAAGTTTCCACGGCGTCATCCGATCCACGGATGCGTCGTGATCAGCGTCAAGTTCTCCAGGAACGAGGCAAGGAGGACGCTCGAACTACCATCGAGCGGCGACGGGAAGCGTGCTATCAGTTTTTTAAGCGCGCGGGGCCGGCTGTCGATGAGCCTGCGCCAGGGAACGTAGGAGACTTGCCTTATGAGGTAGGGACTCCAGCGTTTACCCGTGAGCTGCGGCAAGTCCAGTGGCCCAATTCTCGAACCTTCAAGCCGGAGGTCCCGGAGAAATATGACGGAAAGACCCATCCCTTGGAGTTCCTGAGCATCTACACCATTGCGGTGCAGGCTGCCGGGGGCCGAGATGATAAGATACATGCCAACTACTTTCCGTTGGTGCTCAAACCCAACGTCAGGTCATGGTTGATGCATCTGCCGGAGAATTCTATTTCTTCCTGGTCAGATCTGTGCCATCAGTTTGTTGGCGCCTTTGTTGGAGGCCACCAAGCTCCTGGCCAAGAGAGTGATTTGCATATCATCCCTCAGAAGGAGGGCGAGTCCCTGCGCAAGTTTATGCAGAGGTTCAGCCGAGTGCAGTACAATATTCCCGACATTCATCCTGCCGCTGTCATTAGCGCGTTTCACCAGAACGTGAGTAACCGCAGAATGCGGGAAGAGCTGGCAATGAACAAAGTTAGGAGTATTGCTGAGCTTTACGCTCTAGCCGATAAATGTGCTCGAGCTGAAGAGGGGAGGAAACTCCCGGGCGAGGCTGTTGGCGTGGCGGGCGAATCCGAAGAAGAAGATGCCGCGGCCCCGTCAAGGAAAGGCCGGCGGCGGAACAGGAAACACGGAGGCAAGGCCGTGCTTGCTATCGAGGAGTCCGACAACCACGGCGCCGCCAAGAAGGCCAAGGTTGCTGACCCCGGCAAGGATCTTGTCGGGTGCCCTTCCTGTCAGGCCTTGGCGGCTGCCGACAAGTCGGAAAACTCTGGCAAGTAGTATTGCAAGATTCATTGCACCAAGGGCCACGATCTCCAGAATTGCCGGCAAGTTGAACAGCTGGCCGAGAAACAGAGGGCCGAATATGAAAGGCGAGATAAGGAGAAGGCCCAAGATGGTGCTGATGGATCCGGCAAGAAGCGCGGTGGCCGAGGGGGACGCCGCGGCAAGGCCAAGCAACAAAAAGATAGGCCCGCTCGGGGCCGAGACAAAGAAGAAGATGATGATGAGGAAGATGATGAGTCCAGTGAGCAAGAATTCCAGAAGGCTACGGAGGCCATGTGTATCGATGGAGGTGCTTCGCTGCATTCTTCCCACCATCAACTCAAACAGTGGGTGCGGGAAGTCAATGCGGCAGAGCCATCCCCAGATGCATGTAGGCCCCTGAAGTGGTCCAGCACGCCTATCATTTTCGACGCCGAGGATCACCCTGATCGCACAACTGCGGTCGGGTGCTTGCCATTGTTGGTCTCGCCAACAATTCGCAACCTCAAGGTGACGAAAATGTTAGTTGACGGTGGGGCCGGCCTAAACTTAATCTCTCCGGATGTGCTCAAAAAGCTCCAAATTCCCGACGAGGACCTCGAAGAAATGGGTACGTTTCAAGGGGTCAATCCGGGAAGAACCCAGCCTAAGGGCAAGATTACGCTGCCAGTAACATTTGGTAGCGAGCTCAACTTCAGGACCGAGAAGGTGGTGTTTGATGTCGCCAAGATCCCCATGTCATACAATGGGATCCTTGGTTGGCCAGTGCTGGCTAAGTTTATGGCGGCATCACACTACGCGTACAACGTTCTGAAGATGCCTGGGCCGTTGGGCGTCATCACTATCCATTCCGATAAGAAAGATGCGCTCATCTGTGCCGACCAACTTTACCAGGAAGCAGTTGCAGCACCTGCCATCAAGGCACCTGCTCCTGCCGCTGAAACTCCCGGGGGGAAGAAGAAGACCGGCAAGAACCTTGGCGCGAACTCCGGCAAGCGCACCTCCTCGGAGTGCTACGCTTCCGTCGAGGACGCACCAGAGAGTTCCACCGGCAAGAACAAGAAATCCAAGGTTGCTCCGCCGGAGACCAAGAAGGTGCCCGTCAGAGAGGACGGAACGGGGGGAACTTTCACCATAAGTTCCACCCTAGATGACAAATAGGAAAGCATGCTCGTTGCTTTCCTGCGGGCGAATGTCGACGTGTTTGCATGGCAACCATCTGACATCCCCGGTGTTCCCAGGAAGGTAATTGAGCACCACCTTGCTATCTGTCCTCATGCGCGGCCCGTCAAGCAAAGAGTCAGGAAGCAAGCCTTGGAGCGGCAAGAATTCATTGCCGAAGAAATCAGAAAGCTGGAGGCGACAGGATTGGTCAAGGGAGTGCTTCATCCAACCTGGTTGGCCAATCCGGTTGTAGTGCGGAAGGCGAATGGGAAATGGAGGCTTTGTATCGATTATACAGATATCAATAAAGCTTGTCCAAAAGATCCCTTTCCCTTGCCGCGCATCGACCAGATTGTGGATGCCACCGTTGGTTGTGATCTCCTGTCCTTCCTTGATGCCTATTCAGGGTATCATCAGATTTTTATGGCAAAAGAAGATGAAGAGAAGACCGCATTTATCACCCCATGTGGTACGTATTGCTTTATACGAATGCCTTTCGGGTTGAAAAGTGCCGGTTCGACATTTGCGAGAGCGATCCAAATCGGTTTTGAGCCTCAACTCCATAGAAATATGGAGGCGTATATGGATGATATAGTGGTCAAAACCAAAGACAAAGCGTCTCTCATTCAAGATTTAGAAGAAACATTTGCAAATCTGCGCAAGATCAACTTGAAGCTCAATCCTGAGAAGTGCGTGTTCGGTGTTCCTTCCGGCAAGCTCCTCGGATTCTTTGTATCTTGCCGGGGAATCGAAGCGAACCCCGACAAGATCAAAGCTATTGAGCAAATTGAAGCGCCGAGACGCATCAAAGATGTGCGTCGTCTTGCCGGCTGTGTTGCTGCTCTAAGCAGGTTTATTTCCAAATCTGCTTAGCGCGCCCTGCCCTTCTTCAAAATTTTGAAGAAGGCAGGTCCAATGAAATGGACTCCGGAGGCGGAGGCTGCGCTGCAAGATTTGAAGAAATACCTTTCCTCTCCGCCGATGCTTGTCGCGCCTAAACCACAAGAGCCGTTGATGCTGTATCTGGCAGCAACAAATCAAGTGGTTAGTGTTGCGCTAGTGGCGCAGAGAGAGGCTGATGAGGAAGCAACACCAGTGGCAGGACCGCCAGGTGACGCGGCAAGATCTTCCCCGGCAAGGGTTGATCCCGACAAGACATGATCTGCGCAAACAGAAGAACCAGTGCAGAAGAAGAAGGTGGTGCAGCGCCCAGTTTATTTTGTTAGCTCTCTTTTACAAGGAGCTAGGTCAAGATATTCTGGTGTGCAGAAATTGCTTTTCGGCCTTCTTATGGCCTCGAGGAAGCTGCGCCATTATTTTCAAGCACATGAAATCACCGTCGTCACTCGCTTTCCATTGCAACGGATTTTGCAAAATCCAGAAGCAACCGGCAGGATCGTGGAGTGGGCGTTGGAGTTGTCCAGCTTTGGCCTCAAGTTTGAAAGCACTTCGACGATCCAGAGCAAGGCCTTGGCGGAGTTCATTGCAGAATGGACCCCAACGCCAGACGAAGAGGTTCAAGAAACAACTCTCCCCGGCAAGGAAATCGGTCAGCAATGGGTTATGTACTTTGATGGGGCTTTCTCGCTGCAAGGCGCCGGTGCTGGCGTGCTGCTTGTCACACCCACCGGAGAGCACCTCAAGTACGTAGTCCAAATGCATTTTCCCCGGGAGAGTTTGACCAACAACACTGCAGAATACAAGGGTTTGCTTGCCGGTCTCAAGATCGCGGCAGACCTTGGTATCAAAAAGCTCATTATCAAAGGCGATTCCCAACTTGTCATCAGGCAAGTTAACAAGAGTTACCAAAGTCCATTGATGCAAGCCTACGTGGATGAAGTGAGGAAAATGGAAGAGCGCTTTGACGGTCTGCAAATGGAGCACGTTCCTCGTGCCGAGAACAGTGTTGCTGACGACCTGTCAAAGCGTGCCGCCCTCAAGTTGCCTGTGGAACCAGGAACTTTTGTGCTCCAATTGAATCAACCATCCGTGGCGCCATCAATGCGGCAAGAAAAGAGAAGAAAGTGGAACTCTGGCCAGTACTTCCCGGCAGAGCTCCCCGGAGCCGCCGGCAAGGAAGTTGCCGGGATCAACATACCTGCCGGGGAACAACAGGCTCCGGCAAGGCCTCATGCCCTTGCTGTCGAGACAAACGTTCCCCCGGCAGAGGAGATGCCTTTAGTCCTAGCTGTCGAGCCTCAGGCTCCAGCATGGGCGCAGCACATTGTCCATTTTCTTCAGACAGGAGAACTCCCGGAGGAAAAAGAAGAAGCAGAAAGAGTAGCCCGTCGGTCTGTTATGTACAAGTTCGTCGATGACGTCCTCTACAGAAAGAGACCAAATGGTGTGAAATTGAAGTGCATTCCTCGGGAGGATGGGCTAGAGCTGTTGGCAGAGATACATGGAGGCATATGTGCCTCTCACATAGGGTCAAGAGCACTTGTCGGGAAAGCATTCCGGCAAGGTTTCTTTTGGCCCACCGCTCTCCAGGATGCAACTGCACTAGCCACCAAGTGTGAAGCGTGCCAGTTTCATTCGAAGAAATCACATCAACCAGCTCAAGCTCTTCATACAATCCCTCTCTCCTGGCCACTTTCGGTCTGGGGGCTCGACATACTGGGCCCTTTCCCCCGTGCTACCGGGGGCTTTGAGTACTTGTACGTTGCTATCGACAAGTTCACAAAGTGGTCGGAGGTGGAAGCAGTGAGGAAGGTGACAGCACAATCGGCCGTCAAGTTCTTTAAAGGGATAGTTTGTCGTTTCGGTGTACCCAACAGGATCATCACCGACAACGGCACGCAGTTCACAAGTCGCACCTTCATGCAGTACGTCCAAAACTTTGGCGGCAAGATTTGTTTTGCCTCTGTTGCTCACCTGAGAAGCAACGGCCAAGCGGAGAGGGCCAATGCTGAAGTGCTGCGCGGTCTCAGGACCAGAACCTTTGACAGGCTGAAAAAGTGCGGAAGACGCTGGATTGATGAGTTGCCGGCGGTTCTTTGGTCAATCAGAACGACACCAAATCGAGCCACCGGCCAGACGCCCTTCGCTCTGATCTACGGAGCGGAGGCAGTTCTCCCCACGGAACTCATATACGGATCACCTCGAGTGCTCGCTTATGATGAGCTTAAGCAAGAGCAACTACGGCAAGATGACGCTGTGCTCCTTGAGGAGAATCGTCTTCAGGCTGCTGTGCGAGCTGCACGCTACCAGCAAGCATTGCGCCGCTACCATAGCCGCAAAGTTCATGCCCGAAGCCTTGAGGAAGGCGACCTTGTTCTTCGGTGAATTCAGTCCGCCAAGAATTCAAACAAGTTGACGCCAAAGTGGGAAGGCCCTTATCGGGTAGTGCGAGTCACCAGGCCCGGCGCTGTCCGCTTGGAGACCGAAGATGGCGTTCCAGTGAGCAATTCCTGGAATATCGAACATCTTCGCAAGTTCTACCCATAAGGCGCGGTTGCCGGGGGCCCCCGGCAACCCCTCTTTTGTACAAGTCTTGCCGGCAAGGCATGTGATCCTTTGTACAAAGCCAGGCGCAGACCCTGAGCGCAGATGAATAAATTTAAGTGTTATACATTCTCTTATTGATTCCCATGTTCATATTTATATATGCATGTTTGTCTAAGATGTTGTATAACACCTACTCCCGGTAAGTTCTAACGAACCGCCAAGGTTCCATATCTTTATTTTCTCTTCTTTCTTTTTCTTAAAAGACAGAAGGATTCCTCGCGTGCACATTTGCTGGGGGGAAGGGAGATATGAGTACCAGTTGGCGACGTTCGGAATCGACGCTTGCCGGAGGAAGGACAGTGACAAAAAGCTAAGTTCTAAAAACTCAGAGCAAGTTTCTTTTATTTACAAAGTTATTTCCTTGGACGATTTCGACTCTCGTATGGAAAATCTGCACGCGAAGGAACCCTTGTTGTAATCAGTTGTGCCCTTATTTTGTTTCGAGCCCGCTCAATAATCTAAGTGGCTGCACTGAGAACGCCAAGGAGTCTTGCCAGCCGCTGCGCCTCCAGCAGGCTGCTGAAGTCCCGCACCCAGCGCTCACAGCAGGTTGCGCGCCGGCAAGTTTTTCAGTAAGCGTAGGGTAAACTCCATACATAAAGGAATAAGACAAGGAAAATAGCAAGCGTGAACCTAAACATAGGCGAGTTATATTACATTCATGAGTTGCCGCAATTCTAACTTGAGACTTAATTGTCTTTTACATGGAATGATGACGGCAAGAAAAAGCGGAGCGCTCAATCCCTGCGATGGCCTTCGATCCTTTTGATGGAGTCCACCTTCTCAAGGATAGGCATGATGCATTCTTCAAGCGCCTCAACATTTGCGTCCCTTGGCAGATGGCCGAGTGCGTTGGAGAGGTCGATGCCGGGATTGCTGTGCACCACTTTGATAAGCACCTTGCGAAGGACGGCCTGGCAAAGCCGGCGAGTCTCGTTGGCCAATTGGGTCACCCGGCTAGACTGGAGCACCCTCAAAGCATTGATGATGCTTTCAAAGAACATCGTCAACCTGGCACTTGGAGATATTCTTTCCTCGGAAGAATACTTGAAGTTCGACAGGCCCAGGGTTGACAGTTCTGCCGTAAGCTTCTCCGCGGTGGCGATGAGACGTCCAGTCCAGATCTCCACTCCCTTTTCGTAATCGGCTTGGGCGGCGGCGGCGCTCTTGAGAAGGTTCCTCTCTCCTTGGAGATCCTTGAGTAGAGCCTTCTCACGGGCCCTGCCGGCCTCGAGAGATTTCTGCAACGTGGTCACCTTCAATTCCAAGACTATGATGTCATCAGCCGCAGAGGAGAGCTACTTGGTTTTATTGGACAGGGCAACTTGCATCTCCGCCAAGGAGTGGAGGGTTTTTTCCCTGTCACCCTTGAGCATCGAGAGCTCCTTGCCGTGCTCTTCGAGATCTATTTCCAGCCTCTTTACCTTGTCGCTCAGCTCGTTCTTGGCGGCCTCTGCAGCTTCGGCAGCATCGACGGCCTCCTTGAGCTTGCCAGCGTGACTTGCAGTCAGAGCTTCGAGCGCCTCTTTATGTTTTTGCTCCAGCTCCTGGGTCCGCCGTGCGACAAGCTTCTCGATATCTTCATCTTTGCTGCGAAGCTTGGCGGCGAGCGCCTGCTCACGTGCGGTGAGATCTTCCTCATGAGCATCAAGAGCAACGCGGCGCCCCGTCAGGAGGGCATCTTCAGCGGCAATCCTTTGAGTAGCTTCATCATGCGCCTTCTCCATATCGGATTGCTTCAGGAGGATCTCTGTCCACTGCTGGCTCACTTGTTCCCGGCCGGCAACCAACTCTTGGAGGGCCTCGGCGTGCCAGACTTGCATTTGTTCGACGCGCCTTTGAAAATCTGCTTCGGCCGCCTCGACAACTGCCATTCTAGAGTCCGCCTTATCTTTCCGGGCGCGGTGGAGAGCCTGGAGCTTGCGGAAATTCTCGCCCATGGCCTGAAGGAGTTGATCCTCTTCAGATTTGCCGCTGCTAATGCTGGGGTCGTCAACAACTTCGAGCCCGGCAGCAGCGATGATTTCCTCATCAAAAACTTCTCCTTCGGCTGGTGCCCCAGTGCTTGCCGTCCCCGGCAAGTTGACGAACAGGTTATCGCCAACCTTGAGGTATTTGCTGGATGAGGGGCCTTCAGATGTTGATGGTTGGTCTTCAACGACCGCCTCACCAGTGGCAGGGGGCTCCATGGCCGGCGCAGTGCCTAGCGCTCCTGCGGCAGGAATGCCGTCAGTACGGTCATCGGCCCCCCTGTCACCCCCTTCAGTAGGTTCCTTGGCGGGTTCCTCTTGTGCAGCCTTGGAGGCCTCCCCGTCAAGAGCACCACCAGCCTCGATAGTGTCATCCTTGGCGGCCTCGCTGGCAGCGATCCTGTCTGCTTCGGCAGCGGCGTCCCTGGCTGTCTCCTCGATGACAACATCGATGTCCATGCGTTCCATCACAGGGAACTCTGAAGGACGAAGGAGGAGAACAGAATAAGATCAAGATTGAAGTTCGAAGCAACTAAAGACAGAGAAATAAAGGAAAGAGTAGCAAGCACTCTGAGGCAATCGATTACCTGCGTCGAGCTGTTGGGAGGTGGCCTCGCCCCTCCCGGCAATTTCGGTTGCCGGGGGTGGGTTGCCGGAGCCCGTGCTTGCCGGCTCCTCCTCAGTTAAGATGGGCTCGTCGGTAGGGTCTCTTGCCGGGGACGTGCTTGTGGGCGGCGTGGTCGATGAAGGTGGCACGACGGGGATGTTTTCCAACAACTCTCCTTGTTGCCGTTCTTCTCCTGTGAGCCCAAGGATATCAGTGGCAAGAATGGAAGCCTCGGCACCCGCCAGCAGAAAAAGAACAGTGAACTTACGCTGGGGGCTGTGCTGGGGCTGCGTTGAGGACTGGGCTCCGGGCTGACGACGATGGTTTCTGGCACGCTCGTGGAGCCTGCCGGGGGCTCGTCGCCCGTGGAAGTCTTTGTCCTCTTCGCCATCCTCTCCAGCAAGGTTTCTACATCATTGCAGAGACAATACGAGCAAGTTAGTAAGATCGATTCAAGATTGGAATATAAAGGCTGTGGCAAAGTACTCACTCTTCTTCCTCTCGCTCTGGACAAAAACCGGAGATGTCGAAGTCGACCTCCGCTGCAATGTCTGAGTGGGGAGGCGGAGGAAGGGTCCTAGGCCGCTTGGCTGTGGTAGGCGCCGGGGCAGCTTCCGGTGCGGTAATGCAAGACACCCCTGCCGCCCCAGCAGTGGCCGCTGGTGTGGGTCTTGCGCGCCGCGCAGGTTGTTGACGAGCCCCTTGCCGCGGTCCAGTCTTGCCGGCCACTTTCTTGCCGGGAGCCTCGCCGCTCGAAGAAGGCTGGCTTTCCGGGATGCCAGATGCAGCCTTCCGAAGAACACGCTTCGTCTTCTTTGGGGCTAGGAGCTCTTCTTGCGTTTCTTCTTCGGCCGTGTCCTCGCCGGACGAGCTCTCAGCGGCTGTGCCGCTCTGTCCCCCGGTAGCTCTGTCTTTCCCGGCAGGTTTTGTTTCCACTACTACCTCTGCATCGCTGGCTTCCCATTCCGTGAAGCCAACGCTGCCGGCCTCCGCGGCAAGATTTGCCT
This sequence comes from Thinopyrum elongatum, assembly GCA_011799875.1. Classification (NCBI taxonomy): domain Eukaryota; kingdom Viridiplantae; phylum Streptophyta; class Magnoliopsida; order Poales; family Poaceae; genus Thinopyrum; species Thinopyrum elongatum. The sequence goes on along the minus strand of CM022301.1, from coordinate 537,330,172 downwards.
TCTCCACCCTAGTAGCAATGTAAGCTACTTCTTGGTCGGTGGTGGCTCGGATGAGATCTGTCTCTTGCTAGACGGGTCTCTCCGTCAAGTTGTCAAAAAACTTCTGTGCTTCCTCCTCGGTTGGCTCGGCCCAGGTCAGGTCAAGACCGTGGGCGTTGAACATCGGCATGAAGGCGATGATTGACCCCAAGGCGGAGTTGTTGCACAGAGGGACGATCCTTGCCGGCAGCCGATGCTTGTCTTCACGCTGGAGTAATCTTTGCCGGAGAGCGCCAAGCTGCATAGTGGTCAGATTATTATTCAGCCCGGGGAGCAATCTCATGATATCTGCCGCGTTTCTGTATTCCCAAGTTGGCCTTCCCCTGTTCTGCAAGGGGGCAATGCGGCGGCGGAGAAAGTCGAAGCCAATCATCTCCATCATCAGCCCGGCAGCTTTCAGGCGAAGGATCCTGGTGGTGGCGATTGTGAGCCTCTCGTCCTCCGCGGCGAGATCGCTCCAATCCTTGCCGCGGACCGCCTTCTGTTGCCGGGGAAGACAAAACGGATGGGGATCTACTTCCTTGACCCAGCACCATTCAGCCCGCCATTCATCCCACTTTTCGCGGTAAACTCCTTCTGGGTATATTTCCTTATTCCAAGCCCTTGGAATCCAGGCGATAGAACCAGAGAGGGCCTCTCCTTTTTGGATGCGGGGGAAGAAGTAATGGCGAAAAAGAGCAGAGTTGGGAATCATGCCGGCAAAATTTTCACAAAGATGGGCAAAGATGGACATGCATAGTACCGCATTCGGCGTGAAATCGAGAAGATGAAAGCCATATGTGTACATGATATCATTGAAGAAGTCGGAAAATGGGGGACAGAGCCTGCAATAGAAATATGCAGCGAAGAAAGGGTATCTGTCCGATCCACTTTTGGAACAAGCACCTGGAATCACGCGTGTGGCGGGATGAGCTTGCGTCTCCTTCGCCCACATGCACTGGTACCGCCCCTTCAGAGCTTCAGCATCGAGCGATGGGGGGAAGACAACATGCTTCTTCCGCATCTTCACCAGTTCGCTCTCCGGGACATCGGCTTTCGCTTCCTTGCCCTTGCCTTTGCTGGCCTTGGGCGGCATGGCGGCTATGAGGGCAGAAGCCGGGGGTGGAGCGAGCGTGGAAGCGGCGTGCGGAAGAGTAAAAAGCTTCGCTCTGAGCTCGAGAAGAGGAAGGCGATGGCGACGGCCAGATTGAGAAGAAGAGGGGGGTAAATAGGCTTGTGCCTCTGCGGCTTCTCCTTTTTATGGGGAAGGAGCGGGGCCGCCTCTTTTATTCCCCAATGTGAATGCGCCTCTATAGGCGCGAGGCAGTTGCAGCCTTTCAGGCACGCTTCCCACGTCGCGCGCTCGGTGCGTGTAATGGGGGGCACAGTAAAAAAGATATTTACGAGCAGTTAATCCCCTGCCACGCGTGCCCGTGCACTGTTTGGGTCTAGCCCAACAACGCCTCGCACTCGTGTATGGCCTAGGCCCGGGGGCTCCTGTCGGTGTACTAAGTATTGGGCCATTAGTACCCCGTACTTGTGCACGGGCAGTTGTAGCAATCCTCGTGGCAAGGCTTGCCGGGAACAGTTCGAGGTCGATTCAAGCCACCAAAGAAATCATCAAGTCAGAGATCTGAGGATCAGCAGATAAGAAGAGCTGGAATCCGAAGGCCAGCTTCCCCGGCAAGATCTTGCCGGGGTGGCCTGCGGAGCCCGGCAAGGATTGGCGCCCGGCAAGGCTTGGCACCTGGCAAGGCTTGGCGCCCGGCAAGGCTTGGTGCCCTGCAAGCTTCGGCGCCCGGCAAGGTTTTGTCGCTTTGCCACCACTCCAACACAGCGACAAACCTGACATTTTGGGTCCTTCTCTGGATGCGTGGCAACGCGCCAGTGGAGGAGAGCTTAAGTGGTGCTGATGGGATGGCCCCTTTTTTCATCCCCAAGAAAGTGAGGACACCTAAACGGACACCTCACGGTGCATTAAATGCGTTTGTCCTAATCCGTCAGGGGTTAGGTATGATACCCTGTAGCTACTTTACACCTCAATGTATGTACATTTTGCCACTGTGGTGACCCCTTTGAGCATATAAAAGGAGGCCCAAGGCAACTGCTACAGAGGAGGAGAACTTCTGGCCCATTCTGCATGTGTAGCTGCTCTTCGAACGTACTGTTCATAGCGAGCGCTCCTGAAGGTTGGGCTCAAGAACATTAATAAGAACACAAAGCAGGAGTAGGGTTTTACGCTGATCAGCAGCCCGAACCTGGGTAAAAACTTCCCGCGTCGATCGTTAGTTCTGCTCTTTGCGTATACCTCTCCCCCCGCCGAATCGTAAAGGGGTCTCTCAGGATCCCATAGGTGTCGTACCCCGACATTGGATGTCATATTATTGCTCTAACATGTGGTCAAAGTTAGCCTCCAAAATGCATTTTAGACCCTATACGGATTGAGGGAGTACATGCATTGCTGAGGTTTCTCTTAATCCTTGCGTGCAACGTTTTTATTGAAGCTTGAAATGTGAACATGTGAATGGGAGGGACTACTACAACCCTTCCAAAAGAACTGTAGTACTAATGGTATCGTACTCCCTCCGTTCACCGTCTCACATGCTCAGTACTTTTGCGAACTATGGAAGTAACAAACTTATTCCACCACTCAGCATCTATTATGGATGCATTATGGATTTCAAATTGAGTCATATAGACTGGAAAGTAGGCACTTAGGGCATCCACAATGTATGTTTCTTGTTTCCTCTAAGCCCTCTCTCCTCTTAGAGGCAGCCCTCTATACATTGCATGAACTGCCTCTAACAAAAAATTGGCTAGCATCGCGTCTAACCTTAGAGGCTGCCTCTAACAATGTAACAATCCATCTGGTCGCACTTGTCAGCCTTAGGAAGCATAAGAAAGTAGGAGTACAAGAGAAATAGTACTGATTGGACACATGTGTTGCTAATCAATACTTTTTAAATTTCTGCTAGGGCCCACCTTAGAGGCTGGTTAGAGTCTCTATACATTGTGGTTTTTTCTTTGATAAGAGGCAAACCATGTGGGGCCTACCTTAGAGGCAAGGCTCTATACACTGGAGATTCTCTGTATTACTTTTGATGTGTCCCGTCAACTCGTAGAACGAGGAGAAGCATGCTTAGTATGCCCTCTCCCCCGCCCACGGGCGTGGTGGCTCGCAGAGTTGCGGGACGAGGAGAAGCTTGCTTACTACGCCTACGCCCGCTCCCTCACCCACGCGCGCAGTGGCTCGCAGGACGAGGAGAAAATTTTACTACTCCCTCCGTTACTCCTCGTCCCTACCTTGGTTAGAGAGATTATCACATTGTTTGAAATATATGTCTTTTAGTAGTAGGAGTAGTACAGTGGTACATAGGAGTAGTACTACAGCAATTTCCTTGGAGTCCGTGGTGCAGCAAGCTACCCTAGGCTATGTTACTACTCCCTCCTTTCCGGTTTATGGCTCAATTTCAAAATCTCTCCAACCAAGGAAGACGGTGAGTGGTGGAATTAATTTCGTAGTTTGCACAACTAATTAGTATGTTCGTTTTTCTCAAGAAGATATGTTTACCGATGCATTAATTACAATGAATGCATGCATGACCACTAAATTTCCATGAACTTCTACATGCATTGGTGAATTTTCTCTTGATACTGCTTGCATCGGGTGATTTAATGCACCTCGAAATCCAAACATGTGATGGTACTAATAGTAGAATTGAGACTTATAAAATGGAAAAACGATTTTTTTAGATGAGCCCTATAAACCGGAAAGGAGGGAGTAGTAAGTAGTACTACCTCCATAGTAGGTACGTACTCTGTAAAATCAGATTTTCCCAAAACTAAGTCGCTCAACCTTTATTTGCTTGTTTCCCTTCCTGCCTCGTTGCCTCGAAGAGACTATGCCAAACTCCCCTTCCTGCCGCGCGGGAAAAGACCTGCCCTCGCCTTTTTTAGTCCGGGTTTGTATCGATGGATCGCGCGAAGCAGCAAAAACCAAGCCGTGTCTTGTACTCCTCCGTCGTACTAAAAGAGTGGAGACGCTCGCTTTCATGAATTCTGTACTTCCTCTCACCGACATGTGGGACATATAGCAACCGGGTCGACATGTCATGCACCAAATAACAGTGCAGAACAGTAGGGGGACGCACCCCAGTCGTAGCACCCCAGTAGTAGTAATGAGTAATGAGACGTCAAATCACAATGCCGCACCTTCCCAGACGGACGAAGCAACCATTATTTCACACTTCGCTGAATCTTCTTCGCCATCATCTCCTTCAAGAAAACCACGTATTGCTTCTGCCATTGTTCCGCCTCAAGAGGGACGCGCATCGCCTTGGTACATCATGACACGTGGGACCGCATGACAGGCCATGCTCCCCCGCCCACCGCTCTGTAAAATCACCTCATTTTTACTACTTCCTCCATCTCGGTTTATAGGGCATGCACGTTGTTCTCGGTTGAGAATTTAACTAGCTGTATATGTGATGAATAATATATGTTTAGAAACTACATCTGAAAGTGCGTTATATCGACTAGAGGGGGGGTGAATAGGCGATTTTTATGAATTCGTCACTGAGGAAATTCTAAGTGAGGAATTTCCTAAGCAATGAACTACAAGCAGAGAAATAAGTACTCAGGTGCAAGCATAACATGGCAGTAACACAGTCATCATGATGATTTGAAATAAGCACAGAGCACAGGTAGCGTGTAAACAGGATAAGCAGGATGAAGACAAGATGACTGAAGAAATAGGATTGAGGAAATTGAGAAAGTCTTCAGTCAAAGTCTTCAAACAGTAACGATCAAGTTCATCAAGGCATGAATGAGGAAATGAAAGGGTTGAGGAAATAGAACCAGTAGCTTGGTGAAGACAATGATTTGGTAGACCAGTTCCAACTGCTGTGACAGTTGTACGTCTGGTTGGAGCGGCTAGGTATTTAAACCCGAGGACACACAGTCCCGGACACACAGTCCTCACTGTATTCTCCTTGAGATAAATTCACACAGACCTCGCCCAATCACTTGTGGTAAGTCTTCAGGTGACTTCCAAACCTTCACAGCCTCGGTCACTCGGCGATCCACAATTCCTCTTGGACGCTCTAGACCATGACGCCTAACCGTCTGGAGGATGCACAGTCCTCAAAGGTAACAAGCGTCGGTTCCACACAGGAACAATCTCTTCAGTGATGCTCAATCACTTTGGGTTTTAGGTGTTTGGGTTTTCCTCACTTGATGATTTTTGCTCAAAGTCCTCAGAGGATGGGATGCTCTCAATGACAAGTGTCAGTTTCTCTCGGAGCAGCCAACTAGCTAGTGGTTGCAGGGGGCGGCTATTTATAGCCAGGGAGCAGCCCGACATGATAAGACATAAATGCCCTTCAATGATATGACCGTTAGGTGGATAAGATATTTGGGACAGCTGGCGCATAGCACAACAACGGTCGGAAATTTGAGCTCTCAAATTCCTCAGGGATATCATGTTCCTCACTTGTAGGCAATCCGCACTAGCGAATTCCTAACTCCTCAGTCAGAACAAATTCCTCAGAGAACAGAAGATCTTCGTCTCTGTCACTGAAGAAATTGACTGAACTGTATGAGATTTCCAATGGCTTCACTCGAAGGATTGGGTATGTGTAGGCTTTGAGATGAGCATCACTTGGAAAGTGTTTCCTTAGTTTTACCTCGACCCCCTTTAATAGTACGGTGTTTCCTATGACTCAAGAAAGAGAAAATGAAACTACGAAAACAAAAGTCTTCACGCTTCATAATCCTCACATCAATATCGAAGTCTTCAAGGTCACACCAATTTCCTCATTTTGAAAGTCTTCAAGAAAACCAAAGTCTTCAAATGAAGACATTCATTTTTAGGGGTCAACTTTCTTCGTAAATGTCAAACTCCTCATAGACGTATAGACCCTGTGTCCACACACAAACACATTAGTCCCTTAATCTATAAGTCTTCGATACACCAAAATCACTAGGGGTACTAGATGCACTTACAATCTCCCCCTTTTTGGTGATTGATGACAAATAGGTTAAGTTTTCAACGGGGATAAACATATGAAGTGTAAATACTGATATTGAGGAATTTGATTGCAAGATATAGAATAACTCCCCCTGAAGATGTGCATATTTGAGGAATTTGTTTTGGATTGCAAATGCACATTGTAGAGTAATATCATGGAGATCTCCCCCTATATCTTGTAATTCATACATGCATTTAACATATGATATGAAGAATTTGAAATGCATGATGAAATATGGTGTCTGACGAAATTCAGCATGCGTGCATTATGGTACTTGAGGAAATAAGCATGCAAAAAGCAGTTCAAAAGTATCAGAGCACCATAGGACTTAAGTTTACAACTCATCAGAGCAAACACCTCAGAAGAGCAAGAGTTGTAACTTAATGAAAAAAACACCCATATATAAGAGACCCGCTTGAAGACTAACTCAAAATTCTCGCCCTTTGTCATCAAATGACCAAAAGGGACGAAAAATGAGGACTAACGCCCCTGAAGAATATCATCATGATGTCGATGGAGGAGCGCCACTGGGGTCATCCGTGGAGGTAGGGCCTACCGCAGTGTCGTTCAAATCTTCAGCTTCATCTATCTCGCGCGATGAAGAATATGAACTTGTAACCAGCTTAGGAACTTTGACTTTCTTGAATTTCTTTGAAGGAGGCTGAGACCAGTCAAAGTCCTATTAAAATCCCATCTGCTTGAGATCTTCATCACCGTAAAGGTGAGATAGAACAGCCCAAGTGCGGTCGAAGACTTCATGCAGGTAGTAGTGATTCTTCTTCACAGTGTTTTGCGTGACAGTCATATTCTAAAGAATTGAGCCAAATTGACGCTTGACCCACTTTTGATTGTGATCGACCTTCTGATGAAGACTTAGGAGAAGCTCACGATCAGTCATCACTCATGGAGCAGTGGCTTGAGGAATAGGCTTTGAAGCTTTTGCGGCAGAATCTTGAGTTGCAGAGTCATCATTGGTGGAGTAAGATGCAGCTTTGCAAAACTGACCATCCAATGGACGAGTGCCTTCATCAATTCTAACAGCTTTACCTTTTTCATCAACTGAAGAAATGGTCCGTTTGAGGACTTCAATAGGAGGCAAATAGCTGAGGTGATTCTGACAATCTGCCTTGTAGTGAATTGAAGACCTGGTTCTGATGAATTTCATAATCCAAGGAGCATAGGGCTTCAACTCAAACGGTGACAGTGCAACATTCGCCAAAGTCCTCATGAAGAAATCATGATAATTAATGGGAATCCCATGAATGATGTTGAATAGCAGATTCTTCATGATGCCAACAACTTCCTCTTCTTCAGAGTTGTGGCCTTTGATCGGACTGAGGGTTTTGGTCAGAATGCGGTAGATTGTCCTTGGCACATAAAGCAAATCCTTCACTAGGAAGGTGGTTCTTGGAGCTTGGCCAACCTTCAAAGGCTTCATCAACACTTGCATCAGATGATTTTGAAGCTCAGGTTCCTCATACACGAGCCTTGTGCCTTCAGCAGGTGGACTGACTGGAATGGCATGAAGTAATTCAGAGGTCGGGGCTTTGTAGTGAGTGTTCTCAGTCATCCAGTCAAGCACCCATGAATTCACATCAGCCACATTTATAGTGAGGTGCAGAGTAGCATAGAATTGAAGAATTAGCTCTTCATTCCAATCGCAGATGTCAGCACAGAAATTCAGAAGCCCAGCTTCATGAAGAACATTCAGGACTAGCTGGACGCAAGGAATGGACTCCATGTCAACATGAGGAATTTGACGGTGCTCAAATACCTTATCCTTGTCAACCAGGAGTGAAGAATAGAAGTTCATCTGGCTTGTAGTCCAAAATCGCTTGCGTCGAACTCTTGCTGAGTCATAAGGATTGAAATCCGTGAAGAAATGGTGCTCGGCGAAGAAATCACCAGCCTTGAACTTTGGCCTTTTAGCATGAGGATTTTGTTGCTTGGGCTGAAGATTAGCAGTTGATGGTTTCACAGCCTCTTGCTTCAAAATCTCTGGAGCTGCTGACTGAGGAATTGAAGGTTCAGGTTCTTCAGCAGCAGTGTTTGTCTCCATTTCTTCAGCAGTCACAGCTAGAGCTTCTTCAGGAATGGAAAGAAGTGATGTTTGACGTCCTTCAGATCCCGTTTGAATTTCTTCTGTTTGCACAGGGGACTGAGGAATTGGATGCAGAGGTGTGGTCAATGGTGAACTGGGGTGAAGTCTTTCCCAATAGTCATCATTCAGCACAGGAGTTGTTGAACCTATATCGACGTCTTGTTCTTCCACTTCTTCAACGCCCGCCTCTTCAGCTGTGAACTGAGGCATAGGCGATGATACCAGTGGTGTGGATATGACATCATCCACTTCAATTTCTTCATCCAACTGCTTTGAAGAAGCAGCAGAGGGATTTTCTTCATTTATGTCATCTGGAATGACATAATCTTCACCAAACGGGACAATTTCCTTTGATGACACTATTGAAATTGGAACAACATCAATTGGGTTGTTGAAAGAGCTTGTCAAAGTCCTCACTTTCTTAGGATTTGAGGACTCTGCAGAGGTTGATCCTTTCCTCTTCTTCACAGCTGCCTTCTCTGCTGCCTTGGTTTTCTTCACTTCTGATGTAGAAGGAAGGTTGATATTCTTCATCTTTGAAGACTTAGCAGGAGAGGCAAATGGAGCTGGTTCAGTTTCTTCAGGCACGACTGCTGCATTCGCCCTGGTATGCTCAGTTTCTTCAGGTGCAACATTGGAGGTTGCCCTGACAGCTTCTTCAGGAGATGGAATTTCTTCAGCAGCCCTGGTACTCTCAGTGTCATCAGCAGTCTGATTTTCATCAGCTGCGCTTGCATTTTCTTCAGTAGGCTGAGCAGATGCTTCAGCCTGAGGAATTTCATGTTGCGATGGAGCTACAACCTTGGGTTTGAGGTTATTAGCAAGCTTGACAAATCTGACTTTGACACCCAGCCAATCTGCATGATAAGTGCCAAATTCATCACTGAGATCCTTGATCTCCTTTTGCATGTTTACAAGTTCTTCAGGAGTCATATTCACAACATTTTTTCTTCAGAAAGCGCTCCTTCTTGTACTGAGCCTTCTTGACCTTCCTGGCCTTCTGAAACTTCCATTTTTCTTCGCCTATGAAGGCATTCAGCATGTGACTTTGACCAGGAGTGAGGTTTAGGTCTGGCAGAGGAGTATTTGGATCCTTGTGCCAGAGGTCAATGAAGTCTAGGATCTTCCTTGGATCCAACATGAGAGGCACAGTGTTGCCTTTGGCTCTAGTGGCCCTTTCCTGTCTGTCGCTGATGATTTCAGCGAGTTCTTCATCATCAGCTTCATCGTCATCTGACGGAACTTGGAAAGCAACCTGTTTCTTATGAGGACTTGGCCTTGATCCACGTCCAGCTGTGGACTTTTTCTTCAACAGAGTTGGACCTGTTGAGGATAGTGGTGGAGCTGAGGAACTTGCAGATGCTCCTGAAGCAATGGAAAAACCTGCAGTCCTTTGGCACGTGGCAAGATGCTCAGGTGTTGAGGACTTTGCAGCAGCAGTTGAGGACTTGGAGGCAACAGAGGGAATTGGCATTGCCCTTGAAGAAGTTGCCTGAGGAATTTGCCGTGAGGGCTTTGAACTTGGCCGTGAGGGCAATGCTGTTGAGGAACTTGGCTTCACAACTGATTTCTTCGGCAAAGCCTTCTTAGGCTTACTTGGAGATGCCTCAGCAGCAGCAGCAGAATCTTCATTGAATTTCTTCACTGCTTCTTTTACCACTTTAGCCAATTTGGCTTGGCCCTTGGCCCATTCTTTGGGAAATTCCTCACCACGCCTGATGCTTGAGGGATCAGCCTTTTGGCCAGGGGCCAACGGAGGTCTTGGACATGGAGGGTGTACAGCGAATTTCTTCATGTACTTAGAAGTGACATAGCGATATTCCCTCCATTCCTTGGCCCATCTTCTTTCAATCCTCTGTATGCACACTTTGCGCTGATTCTTGTTCTCTTTACCATGAGTTGCTTCATCAGGAGTACAGTACCCAGCATATATATCCTCAGGGATCTCAAAAGTAGTGTTGGACTCTGGTCTCTTTCCTTCCTTCTGAGGTCTTTTACCATCAGCCATTTTCTTCACTTGAGGATTTTCAACAATGGATGTTTCTGAGGAAGTATGCAACTTATCTTCGAGGAACACTGCAAATGAGTTAAGTTGATGATAACCTAGTGATTCAGCAGTGAACATTTTGTACTTCTGAACAGAGTATAGGTGCGAAGAATTTGGAGAGGTCATATGCGTTCTCAGAAATTTTTCAAAAAGAATCAAGTTTGAGGAATTTGACCATGGGTGTCTTGAGGAATTTCACTAAGCGTTCTTGACTTAGGTTCCAGAGTCGTATAGATTGGAAAATCCACACAATTGAGGAATCTTGAAGAAAACACAGCTTAGAGAAACAAATCAAGGTACTGATGCAACTGGGTGTTTAAGGATTGGGAAGTTGAAGAATAAACACCTTTTGAAGATTTTGTGGAAATCAAGAGAATCAAAGTAGGGCAGTAAAATCATATTTTAATTACCCTGGACGAAGAACACGATGAACTGGGAGTGGAGTTGGATAAGTTCGTCCGTTCAGATCTCCCACGCCCTAACTTGGCGGCGAGAGACAGCTACGGCGGCGGCGGAGTGAAGATTTCCGCGGCCGGCGCGAGTACGACGGCGACGAGGTCGAGGCAGTGAAGCTCTTCCTCACCAGCGACGATGGAGTGTAGCGGTGGCGCTAGGTCTGAGAGCTCGAGCGAGATTGAGGTCGAGCGGAGTAAATGAAGTATGAGGAAGGGAGGGGGTATTTATAGCCACGGTGAAAAACAGCCCGTACGAAGAATTTGGACGAACATGCCCCTGACCCTTGCCATCCTAGCGACATGTGTCACCCACACATAGAGAGGTGAAGATCATGGTAGATCGTGGGTGAGTAGTTTAATCCATCATGGGATGCGGAACGGTTTGAGCGGCAACAGCCGAAAATTTGAAAGGATTTTTTTTTAAGTTTCATTCGCAAATTCTTCAGCTGTCAAGGACACAATGAAGATTTTAAACGGGTTTCAAATAGAACGCACATGAAGAATTTGTGAACAGATTGGGTTGAGTTTAGCATAGAGGGGGAACGGGTCCAATCACATTCACTTAGATGAAAATCAACCTGAAGAATTAGCTATAAGTGAATGCTGTTAAGGACATGAAAAACTCAAATATATATAGGCAATGAAGATCACCAGTCGAAAATTTGAAGAGATTGCAAAGTTGGAGAATTTGAAAATTGAAGAACTTGCAAAATGAAGAAAAACTCAAATTGAAGATTTTCAACTTTTGTTGGTGGCGTGACCCACCGTATAAGAATGATGATTTCAGACACCGCGTACAATTGTCGTAGGGCTCTGAGAATCAAATTCTTCGTTAATTTCTGGACACTTAATTAGAGGGGTTAGTCTTCATTGATTGAAGAAAAATGTTACTTCGTGTGTTGCACATCTAAGTCATCAATTTTGCATAAGTGTTAGGATGTGTGTCCATTCAAAGAACATTCAAAGATTCTAAGATATTTAGCTCACACCGCAACTTACTAAATCTCTTCTCATCCAAGGGCTTTTTGAAGATATCCGCTAGCTGTTCTTCAGTCTTCACGTGGTCGATGGAGATGTCGCCCTTCAACACATGATCACGAAGAAAATGATGACGAATCTGGATGCGCTTAGTCTTCGAGTGCTGAACTGGGTTATGAGCAATCTTGATGGCACTCTCGTTGTCGCAGTAGAGTGGCACATTCTTCATGTTGATGCCATAGTCCTTGACTTCATCCACAGCAATTGAGCACAGCAAGAACCAGTAGCAATGTACTCAGCTTCAGCAGTAGAGAGTGATACACAGTTCTGCTTCTTCGAGGACCAACATACTAAGGATCGTCCGAGGAAATGACATGTGCCTGATGTTGACTTGTGATCCACTCGATCACCAGCATAGTCAGAGTCAGAATATCCAATGAGATCAAAAGCCGAGCCCTTGGGATACCATAATCCAAGTGTTGGAGTGTGATCTAGATATCGAAGAATATGTTTCACAGCCTTATGGTGTGATTCCTTCGGTGTAGCTTGAAAACGGGCACACATGCAAACACTAAGCATAATATCTGGCCTAGATGCACATAGATACAATAACGAGCCAATCATGGAGCGGTATACCTTTTGATCGAAGTCTTTACCATTTTCATCGGTGCATAGATGGCCATTTGTGGGCATAGGGATTTTGACGCCTTTGCAATCTTGCATGCCGAATTTCCTCAGCACATCCTTGAGGTATTTCTCTTGAGATATGAAGATGTCGTTGCGTTGTTGATGAATTTGAAGACCTAAGAAGAATTTCAATTCTCCCATCATAGACATTTGATATTCCTCACTCATCATATAGGCAAATTCGTCACTGTAACGTTGGTTAGTACAGCCAAAGATAATATCATCAACATATATTTGGCACACGAATAATTCATCATCATAAGTTTTGGTGAAAAGGGTTGGGTCAAGTGAACCGAGTTTGAAGCCTTTCTTCATGAGGAATTCTTTTAATGTATCATACCACGCCCGAGGGGCCTGCTTGAGGCCATAAAGGGCCTTATTGAGTCTGAAGACTTTGTCAGGATGCTTAGGATCTTCAAAACCTGGTGGTTGAGCAATATATACTTCTTCCTCAAGCTTACCATTGAGGAATGCACTTTTCACATCCATTTGATATAAGATGATATTATGATGGTTAGCATAAGCAAGCAATATGCGAATAGCCTCAAGTCTAACAACAGGTGCAAAAGTTTCATCGAAATCAATTCCTTCAACCTGTGTGTAGCCTGGAGCTACAAGACGAGTCTTATTCCTCACCACAAGGCCATTTTCATCTTGCTTGTTGCGGTAGATCCATTTGGTACCGGTGATATTGTGCTTGCGTGGGTCTGGTCGCTTGACAAGCTCCTAGACATTGTTGAGCTCGAATTGATGTAATTCCTCTTGCATCGCTTGAATCCACTCAGGCTCCAGAAATGCCTCATCAACTTTGGTGGGCTCTGTGATAGAGACAAAAGCGAAGTGCCCACAAAAGTTAGACAAATGTGAAGCTTTTGAGCATGCGAGAGGACCTGGTGCGTTGATGTCGTCGATGATTCTCTCAATTTGCTATTCATTTGCAACACGAGGATGAGCAGGTTGATGACGTTGATTGGGCTCAGCATTTTCTTCAGAGCCATTTTCCTCAGATGCACCAGCATGATTTTCTTCATGTTCTAGAATGACTTCTTCAGTAGATTCTTCAGTGGGTATGACATCCTCAGTAGCCTTGAACTTGATGGATTCCTTAGGTGACATTTCATCTAACACAGGAGGTAGGTGCTCTCTTTGTGAGCCGTTAGTTTCATTGAACCGCGCATCTATAGTTTCAACAATCTTGTGGTGATATGTGTTGAAGACTCTGTAGGTGTGCAAGTCCTTTCCGTAACCAAGCATAAAACCTTCATGTGCTTTCGGTGTAAATTTAGAATTGTGATGAGGATCTCTAATCCAGCATTTAACACTGAAGACTTTGAAATAACTCACATTGGGTTTCTTGTCAGTGAGGAGTTCATATGAGGTCTTCTTGAAGAATTTGTGAAGATATACCATGTTGATGATCTGGCACGCAGTATCAATAGCCTCAGGCCAGAAGTGACGAGGCGTCTTGTATTCATCAAGCATAGTGCGAGCCATCTCAACAAGAGTCTTGTTCTTGCGCTCCACGACTCCATTCTGCTGAGGAGTGTATGGGGCAGATAACTCATGAGTAATACGAAGTTCATCAAGATAGTCATCAAGACCAGTATTCTTGAACTCGGTCCCATTGTCACTCCTGATGTGCTTGATCTTCACACCAAAATTCGTCGAGGCCCTTGAGGAAAATCGTTTGAAGACTTCCTGCACTTCAGTTTTGTAAATGATGATATGCACCCAGGTGTAACAAGAATAGTCATCAACAATAACAAAGCCATATAGAGATGCTGCATTTGTTAGTGTGGCATAATGAGTAGGTCCAAAGAGATCCATGTGAAGCAATTCAAAAGGATGAGTGGTAGTCATGATAGTCTTCGAGGGAAGCTTGGACTTGGTCATCTTTCCAGCCACACAAGTCCCGCAAAGATGGTCTTTGAGGAATTTGACACCCTCGATGCTAATGACGTGCTTCTTCTTCGCGAGAGTATGTAAGTTCCTCATGCCAGCATGACCTAGTCGTCGATGCCATAACCAGCCTTCTGACGCTTTTGCAAGTAGACATGTGGCAGGCTGTGGTCCTGCAGAGAAATCAACAATATTCAAGTATCCTCTCCTAAAGCCTTCGAAGACTTTGGAATTGTCAGATTCCATGAGCACAATGCAACGATATTTGCCAAAGATGACAACCATATCAAGATCACAAAGCATTGAGACAGACATGAGGTTGAATCCTAAGGACTCGACAAGCATGACTTTGTCCATGTGTCTATCCTTTGAGATCGCAACCCTACCTAGACCCAATACCTTGCTTTTGCCTTTGTCAGCGTAGGTGATATGCTTCAGATGCGATGGAGATAAAGCAGTGTCCATCAATAAGTTCTTGTCACCGGTCATGTGATTTGTACATCCACTGTCGAGGACCCACTCAGTAGCTTTCACTACGGGAATCAACTAGTTTGCCGTCTATGAAGCACTTTGCCGTCAGCATTTCATTTGGGGCAGACGGCAAAGACCAGTTTTGCCGACAGCTGCTGACGGCAAAGAAATACTGACGACAAAATATTCTTTGCCGTCTGCCAAAAAAATCACAGATGGCAAAAAACTCAGTTTGTCGTCTGCCAATAAAAATACAGACGGCAAATAATCTTTGCCGTCTGTGCTTTTGTTGGCAGACGGCAAACTAAGCTCTTTGTCGTCTGCTATTTGTTTAAATGACGGCAAAGACAACAAACAAGGTCTGAATGAATGTATCGATGTTTTTTTTTTAAATGCAAACAAGGTCTAAAAAAGACAAAATTTGGCATGCTATTGGTTTACTATTCCAAGAAGGCGTGTAAAAAGTTTGAAACAATTTACTAAATTTTAACATAGTTATTTTATCAAAATAATACAGGTAAAGAAGCACAAAATCCTTGACTTCCTATTGACCCAGCCCCTCCTCCCACGGATCGATGATGTGGCAGGGAGCCACCCCCACTACGCACGATCCACCACGTGACCCATGTCCCCACCAGCCCATCCCATGTGCCCCATCTCTATCTCGTTCAGGAACGAAAACGCACACACACGCGCGCATCGGGCGAGGAGGCGCACGCCTCGCGGCCGACCCGACGCCCAGCCGCTGCTCCGGCCGGCGAGCTCACCTCCGGTGACCCCGCCGCCAAGCCAATCGCCGCCCAGCCGCTGCTTCGTCGCCCATCTCCGTCCATCTCGTGCCCGAGCTCCGCCGCCCATCTCATGCCCGATCCCCGCCGCGCATCTACTGCATCCGGGCCGAGCAGACGAGCTCGTGCCTGAGCTCGTGACCAACGCCGCCCCTCCGTCGCCTTGGCCTCTCCGGCGTCTCCACCGCAGGCCGCGCTCCTCCTCCCTCCGGCGACCCCGCGGGCACGCCAATCGCCGCCCAGCCGCTGCTCCGGCCAGCGAGCTCTGCCGCCCATCTCCGTCCATCTCCTACCCGTGCTCGGCCACCCATCACGTGCCCGAGCTCCGCCGGACATCTACTGCATCCGCGACGAGCTGACGAGATCGTGCCCGAGCTCGTGACCAACGCCGCCCCTCTGTCGCCTTGGCCTCTCCGGTGCCTCCACCGCAGGCCGTGCTCCTCCTACCTCCGGTGGTGCTCCTTCTCTTCCACCCGATGTTTCTCTGCAGGGCACGACCGGCCGGCGAACAACAGCAGGACACGGCCACCAAACAGCCGAACCTCACGTGTCTGGCGAGATGCTCTGTTCTGACAGTCATTTTTTTTAAATAAAAATCAATCTTTGCCGTCTGTAGTTTAGTCGAGATGACTGCAAAGAACATGTTTTGACTGACGGCAAAGATCCTTTGCCGTCGGTTATTTTTGTGGCAGACGGTAAATTTATAGTTGAATGATGGTAAAAACTTTGCCGTCTGCCCGATGAAAAGCTGACGGCAAACTCTTTGCCATCTGTAATTCGTCCTTTGCCGTCTGTACTGCCCTGACGGCAAATTAGTTGTTTCCTGTAGTGTTTGGGTTGATCATCGTGCAGATGAATTAGTGCATCTTACGAACTCATATACTTCATTATTGAAGAATATGACATTAAATTCATTAGATAGAATTTCATCTAGTAGTATAACAAATATAGCAGCATGAGGACGTGAGAAATGAATATTCATTTCTTCATGATTAACTTGCGTCCTTTCAAGCATATTCAGGTCTCCAGCAAATTCTTCAGACGTTCAAATTCGTCTGGAGACCCGACCCTGCATAAGAGATTAGTTTTTTTTTCTTCACCACCCACATCTGGAAGAGTGGCAAAGAGTTCATCATTCTGCGAGCTCCATAAGAGAAAAGTGGCATTGAAGCCAGTGCACTTTGTTTCACAGAAGAGGGATTAGAGTATGCATATGAATAAGCAGAGAAATTCTTTGAGGACTTATGAACATAACGATTTGAAGAATAATACACATATTCATAGCTCTTGGATTTTCCCTGCGAAACAGAAGCGTTAGCACGATGATGTTCATATGAGGATTTGGATCCACGTGAGGAATTTGATCCGTATGAGGACTTGGATCCATATGAAGACTTTGGTCCATATGAAGAATTTGATCTGGGGTTCCTATTCTTCACAGGTGGTGTCATGAGGACATTCACCTGAAGACTTTCAAGGCACCTTTTGGGAACCCAGATTTTCTTCATAGGGGGACCGTTCCTGCAGTTAGTTCCAACATATCGAGCAAATACTTCATCATTCTGATTTTTGAATAGTTTATAGTTGGAGTCAAATGACTCATCAGATGAATATGAAGATTCACATGTAAAGCCAGATAAAGTGGATGGATCTACGGGAGGCCCTTTTGCAGCAACCCATGAGGTTTTGGGATACTGCTCAGGTTTCCAGTAGGTCCCATCAGCATTTAGTTTCCTCTCAAAGGCAATACCCTCTTTCCTAGGGTTCCTGTTCAAGATCTGCTTTTTAAGCACATCACAAAGTGCTTGATGCCCTTTGAGGCTTTTGTACATGCCTGTCACATACAATTCCTTCAACCCTGCATTATCGTCAGTGATACTTGTGGTATCCTCAGATGAGGAATTTGTGTCCACAGAAATAGTTGAAGAATTTGCAGCAATAGAAGCATTTGAACTTTCAGGTGAAGAATTAGCAGATTCACGTTCAATGCATTTCAAACATGGTGGAATGAATTCTTCCTGAGCGGAACTGATCTGTTGAGCAAGCAATGAATCGTTTTCCTTCTGAAGATCTTCATAACTCACCCTTAGCTTCTCAAGATCTTGCTTTCTTTGAAGAAATTCATAAGAAAGCTTCTCATGATCGGCTAAGAGAGTGTTATGATGACTTTGAAGGTTATCAAACTTAGACTGTAGTCGCTGAAGATCATTAGTCAGAGTTTGAGTTCGATCCATTTCTTCACCCAACAGGTCATCGCTTTTGTCTAGCAGATTCTGAACTTTTTCAAAAGCCTTTTGTTGTTTGACAGCAATCTTAGCAAGTTTGGAATAGCTAGGTTTGAGATTTTCATCAGATTCATCCTCACTTGATTCAGAGGAGGGATATTTGAGTACCTTGGCACCTTTTGCCATGAAGCAATAGGTGGGAGCGTAGTCATTGTCGCCGTCGTCAGCAGTGTTGGGGAAGCCATTTTCCTCAGTGTTGAAGATGGACTTGCTGACGAAAGCAGTAGCGAGAGCGAGGCTCGCCACACCAGAGTCTGACTCCTCAGATGCCTCCTCTTCCTCATTTTCCTCAGATTCAGCCTCGGAATCCATTTCCTTGCCAATGAATGCCCGAGCCTTTTTGGAACTGCTCTTCTTGTGAGATGAAGACTTTGAAGATTTTAACGATGAGGACTTTGAAGATTTGTTCTTTTTCTTCAAGTCGTCTGAACTGTGATCCTTGTATTTTTTTTCTTCTTTGATTCCTTCTCCCACTGAGGACAATCAGTTATGTAGTGACCAGATTTCTTGCATTTGTGGCAAGTTCTCTTCTTGTAATCACGGAATGAGGAATCTGATCTCATGTCATCACCTCTTGAAGATTTTCCAAAACGGCCACGTCTAGAGAACTTCTGGAATTTTCTCACGAGCATAGCTAGCTCCTGGCTTAGTTCTTCAGGATCACCAAGGCTGCTATCAGAATCTTCTCCTTCAGATGAGGAAACTGCCTTGGCCTTCAGAGCGTGTGATCTTCCATAGCTAGGCCCGTAGAGATCTCTCTTCTCAGCTAGTTGGAATTCATGAGTGTTCACGTTCTTGAATCATCAGTGCCAGTGTATCGAATGAGGAATCAAGTGATCTCAGCAATTTCTTCACCACCTCATGGTCGGTGATGTCAGTGGCACCAAGTGCTTGAAGCTCATTTGAGATGTCAGTGAGGTGATCGAAGGTTTGCTGAATATTTTCGTTGTCGAGTCTTTTGAAGCGGTTGAAGGGATTGCGAAGAACGTCAACTAGAGAGTCACATTGAGTTGAGACTCCTTCGTTGACCTCGGACAACCTGTCCCAGATAAGCTTTGCTGTCTCCAAAGCACTCACTCTGCCGTACTGTCCTTTGCTCAGATGGCCACATATGATATTCTTCGCTTGAGAGTCGAGTTGCTTGAATCTCTTCACATCAGCAGCGTTCACGGAAGGAGTGATGGAGGGAACGCCATTTTCCACAACGTACCAGAGATCGTTGTCAATTGCCTCAAGATGCACGCACATCTTATTCTTCCAGTAGGGGTAGTCCGTCCCATCGAAGGTAGGACACCCAGCCGAGACCTTGATCATGCCTGCAGTCGACATAACTAAAACTCCAGGTGGTTAAACCAAAATCACATAGAACAAGGGAGAACCTTGCTCTGGTACCAATTGAAAGTGCGTTATATCGACTAGAAGGGGGGTGAATAGGCGATTTTTATGAATTCGTCACTGAGGAAATTCTAAGTGAGGAATTTCCTAAGCAACGAACTACAAGCAGCGGAATAAGTACTCAGGTGCAAGCATAACATGGCAGTAACACAGTTATCATGATGATATGAAATAAGCACAGAGCACAGGTAGCGTGTAAACAGGATAAGCAGGCTGAAGACGAGATGATTGAAGAAATAGGATTGAGGAAATTGAGAAAGTCTTCAGTCAAAGTCTTCAAACCGTAACGATCAAGTTCATCAACACATGAATGAGGAAATGAAAGGGTTGAGGAAATAGAACCAGTAGCTTGGTGAAGACAATGATTTGCTAGACCAGTTCCAACTGATGTGACAGTTGTACGTCTGGTTGGAGCGGCTAGGTATTTAAACCTGAGGACACACAGTCCCGGACACACAGTCCTCACATTATTCTCCTTGAGCTAAAGTCACACAGACCTCGCCCAATCACTCGTGGTAAGTCTTCAGGTGACTTCCAAACTTTCACAGACTCGATCACTCGGCGATCCACAATTCCTCTTGGACGCTCTAGACCATGACGCCTAACCATCTGGAGGATGCATAGTCCTCAAAGGTAACAAGCATCGGTTCCACACAGGAACAATATCTTCAGTGATGCTCAATCACTTTGGGTTTTAGGTGTTTGGGTTTGGGTTTTCCTCACTTGATGATTTTCGCTCAAAGTCCTCGAAGGATGGGATGCTCTCAATGACAAGTGTCAGTTTCTCTCGGAGCAGCCAACCAGCTAGTGGTTGTAGGGAGGGGGGGGGGCTATTTATAGCCGGGTAGCAGCCCGACATGATAATACATAAATGCCCTTCAATGATATGACCGTTAGGTGGATAAGATATTTGGGACAGCTGGCGCGTAGCACAGCAACGGTCGGAAATTTGAGCTCTCAAATTCCTTAGGGATATCATGTTCCTCACTTGTAGGCAATCTGCACTGGCGAATTCCTAACTCCTCAGTCAGAACAAATTCCTCAGAGAACAGAAGATCTTCGTCTCTTTCACTGAAGAAATTGACTGAACTGTATGAGATTTCCAATGGCTTCACTCGAAGGATTGGGTATGTGTAGGCTTTGAGATGAGCATCACTTGGAAAGTGTTTCCTTAGTTTTACCTCGACCCCCTTTAACAGTAGGTGTTTCCTATGACTCAAGAAAGAGAAAATGAAACTACGAAAACAAAAGTCTTCACGCTTCATATTCCTCGCATCAATATCGAAGTCTTCAAGGTCACACCAATTTCCTCATTTTCAAAGTCTTCAAGAAAACCAAAGTCTTCAAATGAAGACATTCATTTTTAGGGGTCGATTTTCTTCGTAAATATCAAACTCCTCATAGACGTATAGACCCTGTGTACACTCACAAACACATTAGTCCCTTAACCTATAAGTCTTCAATATACCAAAATCACTAAGGGCACTAGATGCACTTACAACATCCGCTTAAGAATCCAATTTTATACTTTTTGTGACATAGTAACTCATATTTAGTTAGTCAATTGGATGACCTAGAACTACGTGCATGCCCTATAAACCGAGACGGAGGGAGTAGTATCTTTTTAGATCAATATAGTCGGGATTCACCAAGGAGCAAAACCAAGTGGTAGGCTGCTCCTGTCGTGTTGGCGTAGCAACTCAAGCATGGTCAGTCCGCACACGAAATGGCGACACACTTAACAGGACCCCTTTGGCTGACATGTGGCTCATCCACTGTCTTGTTCCACGTGCGATGCACCAATCTACAGTTCGGAGCAGCGGTTGGACTTGGAGGCACCCCGGTCGTAGCGACGCAGTAGTAGTAAATGAGCGATGAGGGGTCAAATCACAAAGCCCCACCTTTCCCGCATTAAGCTGGACGGACGAAGCAACCATCATTTCACTCTATGGCGCAAGAGCATAAAGAAAAGAGAAAACCAATGATGCGTGCGGCAGCTACCTAGGGCACCCTAGGGTAGGAGCCTCCACTACAAATCCGCTTCTCCCTCTTCCTCTTCTCACTAGAAAACCGATGATGCGTGCGGCGGGTAGGGTTTGTAGGAGTACTACGGCGTGCAGGGCCACGGTGTAGTAAACAGGAGAGGGATTGAGTTCGAGTCGACGCCTTAATACGGGTGGGCCGTTTGGTTTTACAGGAACGAGGCAGCATTTTGGGTTCGGGGACCAGTGGAGATATACGTACAAAAAATTGTGGACGTAGGTTCGACCGAAAGGCAATGACGCATGGGCCCCGCATTTTGATATACCCACGGCCGCGTGAAATTTGCTACTCAAAATAATGCATAAAAGTTCCTCCAAAAACATCTATAACTAATGGGAAGTGAATGTATGCTTAAAATGAAAATGTAATACAAAGAGAAAAAATGAATTGCAGTTAAAAGAATGACATTTCTAACAAAAATGTGAATGTGAACTATATATGTGTGCACGTGACCAACACATACATTGTCAATACAAAATCTAATGCAAGAAATAACTTATGAGTAACATGCACGAATTGATGATGTGGTGCTTGCATGCATAGAGTACAAAACAATGTGATTTATGACTTGCATGCATGACGTGTTCTTGTGCCATAGTTGCATGTCCAGGAAAAAAGCTACTAGTGGGTTGTACTAGCTATTTAGGAATAGAAGATGTATACATGGAAGTTGTAGGGAAAGAGATGACATGTATCTCAACTCCTATGAGTAGGGATTGGAAAAGAGATGTCATTTGGTTCACATCATAGGAACTTTTCTATTGAATCTAGAGATGACATGTATCTCAATTCCTATGAGGAGGGATTAGAAAAGAGATGTCATTTGGTTCACATCATAGGAACTTTTCTATTGAATATACGCTAATGTTTATTTTCCTTTGAAATTGTGGAAGTATAGGAATCCATTCATATGAACCAAGTGCCTCTCAAACTATAAAAATGATATCATTTTTATTTTCCTTTGAAATGTGGAGTATATGAATCTATTCCTATGAACCAATTGGCTCTAGAGGAAAAAATCCTATAAAAATCATATCATATAGAGTTCCTATGATATTCCTCCACACCAAAGGATGGTTGAAATTGCTGCAGGTGATACGACGGTCTTTCTTTGTACACTCCTCCCCCATCTTTATAGTTACCTCTCGAAGATGAATGAAATGATATATACTGGGTATTCTATATGTCCATTTTGGTATACGAAAACTCGGTAAAAGTTTGCGAGATTCAAATTTTCAATAAAGCTATATGCACTACATTTTGGAACGGAGAGAGGAGCATACATCAGTTGCTAACACTCACGTGGAAGATTTGTGTGTCGGAGGAGTGGCTGTTCTATTAAATGACATGGCAAAACTGACATTGTCGGATGCCGATCTAACGGTTCTTACGGCGTTCGTCAGGAAACGGCTTTTGGCGAATGTTTGTCAGATATGATTTACGGACACATACATTTCATTGATACGTGCCCCCTCTCTCTCACGCACACACGCACCCTCACGAGTCATGACTCTCCCGAGTCCTCTCGCACCCACCGTCTATCTGTAGGTAGACGTCACACACATATGTGCTCTTCACACCCTACCCTCAGAACTTCTAAAAAATAAAATACGTCGCGCACCTTTTATTTTAACTTACACGTCACACACTTATACTATTACTCTTGTGGCGAACGTTCTTTGGGCGTAGTATATTGTACTCTCACGAAGAGAAGCGGTGCACGCACGCACTAGTTCTCTCACACCCACTCGCGGGTACATGTAGGAGCGCATTTTTTTAAGCTAGGAGCGTATTTGTTTACAAAGAGGCATCCCAATTGACATTTTGACTAGTCTAGTTTTCAACTTGATGGAGGGTCGGGGACCGCACATGAATGATACAGTATTGTGCGTCCTGGACGCGGTGGCACGTTATTGATCGAGTTTTATTTTTACTTGAACTTTAAATGAAAATAGTGGTTCGTGCGTATTCAATTTAATAACGGCTGGTACAACAAAATCACTCCACTATATATATAAGCAGGAGCCTCGGCGCTTGCTTTACTAGGGTTCCTCTCTTTCACTCTCTCATGCTCTCCAGATCTAAGCAAGACATAGGTGGCCACACTCTCTCTGCTCACGGCTGGTCACAAATCCGGCCGGACCACCTCGACCGAGGCAGGGGTGTAGGTGCATCATTCACGTGGTCGTCGGCGGCGAGGGAGGAGACCAACAGCTGCCCGCGCGTCCCGATCGGCGGCCGTGCCGTTCTCTCCGGGACAGCGCTGGCTCGGGAGGGCCTCCGACCCCTTCTTCCTCCCTGCGGTATTATGGCCAAGATGCGGCCCCCTGACACCGTCTTTGCCACATGCCGACGACCCTCAGGTATATATTGCTTCGAAACCTGCCTTGCTCTACTGCCCCAGCTCCCCACGTGGCTGCGTATGGATCCTTTTCTACTTTCGTCGGCTGTTCCAAAGCCACCTAGACTTTTATTATTATTACAGGTAAAGCTAGCTCATACAGTCGAATCTAAGAGTTGGTTCAAACACGGAAGAAAGTGGGAAAGCTATAGCATGAATCTAGGACTTGGTTCTAAGAGGAAATGGGGGAAAGTAGTAGATACTGGCTACCCAACCGGTCTCTTGGTTGAAAAGGCGAAGAAAGCGTGGTGGATGGCGAAGGGTGGGGGAAGTGGACCTGTCTCTTGGTCGAAAAAGGAAAGAAAGTGAGGGGTGTTGGGGGACAACACAAATGAGAATGAGCAGGTCTAGATTTCCTGTGCTCACATAGGAAAATGTCACCGAGGAGATAAAAAATGGGACAAATGCAGACATGCTGCCTGAGTGTTTGCCGCTCTCAGCAACCACATCTGCCTCACCACTTTATACCCATGCTGTCCCTATGCCCATATCGCTACCGTTAATGGAAAATCACATGAAGCATTAAGCAATGCCACCTAATGTCACTATTAAGTAATGGTCTAGTGCCGTCAATAAATTGAAGCAATGCCACCTAATGTCACTATTAAGTAATGGTCTAGTGCCGTCGATAAATTGAAGCAATGCCACCACCATTTTATGAAGTGCTTCCGTCTTGCTTTATTTCCCATGAATTGTGTTTTTGCAGTTACACTTAAATCTCACACCGCTAACATTGCTTCATCACAGTGGAACTGCACAAATTTGATTGCACATTTACTGACCATGTGCTACTCTCATGACAGTAATACTAATGCTATTGTTCTGCATGTTAATCTAGTGGCAGTGTTGATGTGATGTGATGCTACTTCTTACTTAAGGGCACTTTCATACTTTCAATGTAGTGCCAATTATAACACAATAGATGCTGTTGTTAATCATATGCCACTACAAATAACTGTCACTATTTAAATAACCGTATTTCATATTTGCGCAAACAGGGATGTCCGTCTCCATATCGTATCTATCTGCGCAATCAAAAGTACACACCTCAGTTTTAGTAGAACTGCACGAAATGAGATGGCTATTCCTAGCTGCCGTCGTCTAACCACCCGTCTTCCAGGTATTCCTACATTGGTAGTAACTAGGTAGAATGACCAACACAATCTAAAAGAAGCTGATTCGTACGTTTTTACTTGCTGATTGCAGTGCAGGGACGAGCGAAAACAACTGCATCCTAGTCGGGAATGCACTTTCTCCCAGTTCATCCATGGACCGAGGACTAGCTGGCATGGCTGCACGGAGGTTTTTGGGACAGGTGCGCGGACAAGAGGCATTGTGGTCTGCTTATTTCTGCAAATAGCGGTGCTTAAATTTAGTGGAACTGCACAAGAAGTTCAGATGGTCAGTACACTACATGGTTCAGTTCAGCATTCCAACTGAGAACACAATTATAATTGGTTATTCTGGAATGAGAGAACCTAACCCTGGATGGTGGCAACAAGAAAAACCAGAGTGAACTCCAGGAAATTAAAGCCTGCCTAGGGAGGCCCTTTGCTCAGAGAAGCCTTGCTTGATTTTTCCTGATTTGTAAACCTTCTCACAACTTTGTCTTTTGCTGTGAACTAGTATATGTTTGTTATGTTCTATGAATCATTGAGATGTATAAAATTGCTTAACTTATGCTTTTCAAGTATTTTATGAAGCCAAGTTTAATGTGAATGTTCCACATGAATGCTGGACTAGCGTGTGAACGTTTGGAATTTACATTGTGGCCTCAGTTGAACCACTATAACAAGATACATAGTTGCTTATATGTCAGACAGCAGATTATTGATTGTTAGCTGGTCGATAGCCGACTTTTCTAGTGTTGAAGCGAGCTGAGCCAATGTGTCATGTTTTGCGCAACTGCTTACAAGTGGGGTAGCACCAACAGTGTTTACAAGTACTTAACCAGCCTTACATACCCTATGTATACGTCGGCGCATAGTTCTCGAACAAGTACTCTATTTCATCAAACAGACATTGCTCGTATCATAAACCGTGACAACTTATGTCTTACCATGCCATATTACATGAAAAACTAGTGAGGATGCATCTGTTTTGGCAACAATTAGGATGGTTCTCACATGATTCACGGGCACACAAAAGTAGCAGCAGGTCCCATAGACAGATTCAAACAGAGTACTAGCCCCAGAGGGCTCGATAATTGGCAAGGTTCGGATAATTAGACACAATCCAAACTACTATTAAACACTAGCTGGGGCAACTATTTCATGCCTCAATCTAATTTGGGATGGACACAAGACGGACCTTGCCATGAACATCATCGAGGACGTCCGGCAGCAGCTCAATCCTGTGAACCTTCTTGAAGATAACCTTGTGGCCTTGCCACTCATAAACTTGTTTGTGGAGGCATGCCACGTTATCTTCCTGCGTAAGCTTGACAAGAACAGTATGCCTCACAAACGAAGGAGTAGCTTTGAACTTCTTGTGCTTCAGTACACCCTGGACAACACGCCTGACAACAGCGAGGCTGGAATACATCTCGACATTGGTATAAGTGCAAATGGCTTCCAGGATCCAACAGCCTAAGAACTCTATTTTTTCAGTGCGTATATTCAGGTCATCCGCCTCATAGCGAGTGACATGTACAACCACACAATCCTTGTCTGCATCCGGGCTCTAACTGAAACAGAAACAAATTTTGAATTACTTTCCAATATAAGAAACACACGTTATTTAAACCACTATGTACAGTCAAAAGTATGCATGACAGGGAAGGTAGCATGGCATCGAAGCTAATAAAATTTTGCATTATTTATCACCACATACTTAGATGAAAAACCACAATCGAGATCAGCAAAGAAGAAAATCACCTTGGGCATCTCAGCCGGGGGGGGGGGGGCACATCCTCGAAGTGGGGAAAACTGCTCCTGCAGGGCCACGGGGGCTGTAACCTCAAACGGGGCATTGTCCATCTCAGTAGTGGTCGTGAGCGTATCTGGGGTCGGCTCGGTGGCTGCCTCCATCTTCTTGGAGCTCTCTGTCTCGTGGGGATCAGCCTCCCGTGTCTGCTCCAACATCGACAGATCTTTGCCTGGTTCTCCTTGGTCCATCACGAAACTGACGAATACTAGGAGACAACTGAAAGGAAAACACAATCGCAATGATAATGAAACAAAAAAGAGAGTGAGGATCGGTTGCTACTTTGCAAAAGTTCTTTTTTTCTGAACAAAAATATACCAACATCATGGATCCGCTTATCTTCCCTTCGTTGGGAGAGAAGAACAGTGGAAGATGCGAGTGTTGGCTTTCTTGAAGACGGTGAGGGAGAAGGGGATTCAGCGAAGAGTGAAATGATGGTTGCTTCGTCCGTCAAACTTAGACTGCGGGGAGGTGGGGTTTTGTGATATGACGGCTCGTTACTGCCGCGCTATGACCGGGGTGACTCTTCGCCTGCATACTGCCTTCTAATTTGGTGGATGGCATTTGGGCCCGCGCGCTGCATGGCCCACATGTCGGTGAACCAAAGTAAAACGGCATTCAGTAGAGGGAGACGTTTCGATGACCTCGGAGGAGCCAGAAGCGGTAGTGTATCCACTTTACTAGTAGTAATTGTTTTTCTGGGTAGCTGTAGAGTGTCTCCACTTTACTAGTAGTAATTGTTTCTCTGGGCCCAAGAAAAAACAGCCCATCCACCCTAGTAAATAATAAAATCAATTCAAAAGCCCATATATTTACTTAATGAGAGGCGCTACCCACACCCAGCACACCGCCCCCCAAAAAAACCTGGGTGCTCTTCTTCCTCCTCACTCCCACCCACCTCACGTCAGCTCGCTCCACTCGTACCCCCAAATTCCTCACCTCTCTCCTACAGAAAACCCCAGCTCCCCTTCTTCCTCACTACTACAGAAAAACCCCAGCTCCCCTTCTTCTTCACTCGCACTACAACTAGGCTCGTCATTCGTTACTCTGCTCAAATTCGTGAGCTCGACACGACGCCGTCGAGGAAAATAGAGTCGGCTGACCCCAGCGCCAAGAAGATGAGGCTCCCGCCAGCAGCGACGCCTATTGTAGATCCCGCACCCGGCAGCGCGGGGAGAAGCGGCGAGCCCGCCCCCACCGGATCCCAGGAACCCGTAGAATCTCGGGTGGACCGCATCAGCGATCTCCCGGACGCCATCCTTGGGGAGATCATCTCGCTTCTCCCCACCAAGGATTGATGCCGCACCCAAGTCCTCTCAATTCGGTGGCGCCCTCTATGGCGCCCCGCGCCCCTTAATCTCGACTGTCATCAGCTATCTCTCTTTCATGATTTTGAACTCCCCAGAGCCATCATCTCCTCCCACGAGGGCTCCGTTCAAAGCCTCTGCGTCCCGTCATGCTACCTGAGCAAGCATACCATGCCCTGCATGGTGGACGCCTGGCTGAAATCCCCTGAATTCACAGAACTACAGCTGCTTGAGTCCACTATTCCCCAGGAAATCACCTACCAGATACCGAACACCATGTACTTGTGCCGTCAGCACCGATGTCCATCTCGCGGTTTTCCTCCTCTCTCCACACCGTCACCTTTGCGCTGTGCTACCTACCAGACAATCTGGTACTAAACCTTCGACTCCCATTTCTCAAAAAACTTTCACTTGTGTGGGTTCCTATATCGGAGGTCTCATTGCACAACATCATCCACTCCAGTTGCCCTGCCCTGGAGTGCTTGGTGCTTGTTTTCACAGTTAGAATCGGTTGTCTCCAAATAAAGTCGCCTAACCTTGTAAGAATTGGAATTTCTTTTGACGGAAGGTAGCTCATCATCCAAGATGCCCCTTCACTTCAAAGGTTGATCCTTGATTCTAGTTATTCACCGTCGCAAATAACCGTCATCTCTGCGCCTAAACTGGAGACCTTGGGTGTAATACAGGATCTTTGTGCTCATTTCAAGATGGTGTTTGGCTCCACAGTTCTTCAGGTACTGTATATTATCATCTACACTTGTAACCATATGGTGCATTTTAAATTTCTGCGCATAAGTTATATATCATCTTGGAGTACACATTTTATACTAATATTATGTTCTATGCTCAATGAAGAGTTTCTCCATGGATAGCCTATCAATGGTGCTGGATTGTGTCAAGATCTTATATATCCAAATGAATAGTTTTGATCTGAACAAGATTATTGGCTTGCTGCAATGCTTTCCATGTCTGGAGAAGTTCTATATAAAGGTGATAATTTCACGCACATTGGAAGCCCGCATATAGTGTACTAGAATTAACCGTTCAGCTGTTGCTCTTTCGACACTCTTTTTTAGACCTTAACTATTTTCAATCTTCATGTCTATTTAGGCAACAGGACGGGGTAAGAAAGTTATAACCAATCGATGTATTCGTAAGCACCGGGATTTTCTCACTTCTCATGACATTCGATTGAAGACAATAACGCTGGAACAATATGTAGCCAACCATGCAAACACTAGATTTGTCACATTCTTCCTGCTGAATGTGAGGTTACTATTGTCCATCAGGCTTAAGTTTATCAGCAGCATGGTTTTGACGGATGGGTATGTCGAAGAGCAAAAAAAGGAGTTTCAGGTGGACAAAAGAGCTTCTGAACGTGTCGCGCTTCTATTTACAACATCTTGTGGTCATAATCCAGTAAATTTTACGACCCAGGATGTTCATTCTATGGACCTGACCGATCCATTTGACTGTGACTGCTGAAAACAGTGCTGGAGTTAGATGTTGTTGCCCTTTTCAATCTGGGTTTTGTCTAAACCTGATGAATAATTAACCCTCGTGCTTTTGTACAGTTTGTAAGCTGGAGTTAGATGTTGTTGCCCTTTTCAACTCGGCTGTGACTGTCATATTTTCTTTGAAACAAGGCAAATGGCTTACCATTTGTTTAATTAAGAATGAAATATTGTAACAAATCCCAACCAAGGGAAATAACATCACTCTCGCCGACTGCTTGAGCTAACTGTGCATTACAGAACCCAAGTGATTAGCCCCCACCAGCACCCACAAACTTATTTTGAACTAGCACACCAAATGGGATGTAAATTTTCATAAGAAAGGCTGCATGACCGTAACAGATTTGGATTCTGACATTTGGGACCCACGAGGAAAAAGCCTATCCAAGGTGGTGTCGACTTACTATCTAGTCAAGAAACGATTCTGCCTACTAGCCGTTGGATTGACATCCAACATCTGGCGTGTATCTTCTATCTCTTGTCTTCTTCCTCCAGCCGCCCAAACCAAACCACCCCGTCGGTTCCACCTGCTTCCGCCTCCCACGGCTGGCTGCGCCTCCGCCGCCCTACCATACCCTCAAACATTGGCTAGTCCCTCACTCTATTCCCCCACACGTCCTGTTATTCTCCGGCGACGTCAGCCCCAACACGCACCCGCACCCAAACCAGCCAACCCTCGTACTCCCCTCCGCCTGCGACTGGACCGGCGCATCTTCCACGGCTCCTATTCATTCTGTCTAAGGCCTCGCCATCGTCCTCCGCCTTGGTTCGCTCGCCGTGCGCGGTGCGCCGCCCTTTTGCGTTGTCAACGTCGTCAACAACCGAGAGGAACAAGGAGATGACTGTACATGGAGAGGATGACAGTAGGGACCCACCAGGGTCATGGCAGTACGCAAGCAAGTGCCTTGTTATTACAAGCCCAAAAAAATGGTTCCTCATAATGGTTGGACATCTGGGGCCCATGCCATTGTCAATGTAGTCAATAAACAAGAGAATTACACAACGAGCGGCTGACACCAGGGACCCCGTAGGTCCCGCAGTTGTTATTTACTTTTTTTTGAGGAACAAGCAGTTGTTATTTATACTAGTTTTAGAGACGGATCAGGGTAACAACGGGGCTGTGCGGGGGCTGTGGCCCGTCTAGCCAGGGTTTTATTTATGTTTACCACATCATGAGCCCAGTTGTGTTTTTTTCTTACTGAAAATGGCTAGCCCAGTTCTACTTTTTTTTAAAGAAATACCCAACCGAGGCCTACTTGCTTTGTCAGCCCTGCTAGGCTGCAAATCTTTCAAGACGAGGAGAGTTTCATTTGGCTTGCCCAGAAAATGGGCTATCAGTAATGAGAAATGGGTTGTACATTTTTAAAACACATCAAACCGGGAATTAGTTTCAAATTTCTTTTTTTTTTCATTTCAAGATTTTAAATTCCATTGATTTTTATGCGTGGACAATTATTTGGATTTTATATTGATATAAATCTATTTTTCAAATTAGTTTGAATGTGCCTCAAAATTTCGGGATTAAAAACAGTTGGGACCACACTGAAATATGCAAAATTTCATATAATTTTTAACCGTGGCCACAATATGGGCTGTAATGCTAACAAAAAGAATATGGGCTCCAAAAAAATCCTTAAGAATTAGCAAATGGGCTGTAAATTATTAGAAATAATGGCAGATGGGTGTATGCTGTTTTCCACACATTTGAGGCTGACTTGTGCCCCTACTATAGGTTGACGCGTACGCTTTCCTAAAAAAAAGTTGACGCACACGCAACGCCGTGTCAACTTAGTCAACACACGAGAGCAGTGACTGTTGGATGTCCATCCAATGGTCGTCGTGCTTCTTCAATCTCTGTTCTTCCTGCTCCAGCCACTCAAACAAGCACCGGCGGGACTGCCTGCTCCCTCCTCCCGCGGCCGGCTGTACTGCCGCGCAGGCCTCACCGCCCCATCGTACTCCCATCGCTGGCCTAGCCATCCCTCTACTCACCCAGACCTCCTGTTATTCTCCGACGATGGCAGCCTCACACTGCAGCTGAAGCAGTAAACCCTGGTACTCCCCTCCGCGTGAGAAACAATTGCCGAGTCTTCCCTGGCTCCATGTCATTCCCTTCCTAGGCCTCGCCGTCGTCCACCGCCCTGGTGCTCTTGGCGGTGTGGTCAACGTGGTCAACGAATGACAACCATCGGTAGAGGACTGTACGTGGAGAGGCTGACAGCTGGGTCCACAGCCCCACGCAAGGAAGTGCCTCCTTATTATGGGCAAAATAATGATTCCTCCACCTAATAGCTGGGACCCACCGGAAGGGCCTCTGTATTTCGCGAAAAAATGGTTCCACCCGCTGACAGCTCGGACCCACTAGCTATATCTTCGCACGCAAGGAAGTGCCTCCTTATTACGCACAAAAAAATGAATAATCCCCCTGCTAGCTGGGACCCACCATAGTGGGAGGCTGACTTGTGGGCCTACTAAGTTGACGCGGACGAAGGGCTTTGTCAACTTAGTCAATATGAACGATTCTAGCTCCAGTGACCGTACGATGTCCATCCAACGGCCGTAGTGCTTCTTCAACCTCTGGTCTTCTTGATCCAGCCGCCCAAACCAGCGCCGGTCGTGCCGCCTGCTCCTGCCTCCCATGGCCGGCTTTGCTGCCGCACAGGCCTCACCGCCCCACCCTACTCCAACCTCTGGCCAGGCCATCCCTCTACTCACCCACAACCCCTGTTATTCTGCGGCGACGACAGCCTCACACCGCAGCCGAACCAGTCAACCCTCATACTCCTCTCCACGTGGGCATCCACTGCCATGTCTTCCCCGGCTCCGCGTCGTCCCCTTCCTAGTCCTCGCCGTCGTCCACCGCCTTGGTGCTCTCGGCGCGGCGTGGTCAATGTGGTCAAGGAACGACTTCCATTGGAAGAGGACTTTACGTGGAGAGGCTGACAGCTGGGTCCACGACCGCAGCAAGGAAGTGCCTCCTTATTACGCGCAAAATAATGATTCCTTCAGCTGACAGCAGGGACCCACTGGACGGGCCACCGTATTTCGTGAAAAAAATGTTTCCCCCTGACTGTTGGGACCCACCAGCTACATCTTCGCACACAAGGAGGTGCGTCCATATTACGGGCAAAAAAATATGATTCTTCCCCTGACAGCTGGGACCCACCAGCTATATCTTCGCACGCAAGGAAGTGCCTCCTTACCTCCCTGACAGCTGGGACCCACCCGGTCGAACCGTACATAGGGTTGTCTGTCTGGTCGTGAACGTGTACGTACAAACTGGTCGATCGGTCTATCTGCAGGCTACAGCGATGAACCGTGGCCGAGTAAGGAAGGGCACGTGTCGTAGTAGAGGCGCGGACGTAGCATGTCACGCAGCCCCGTCTATGTCGTGTACACGTACGTACAGCCAGGGTGCAAGAAAGTAAATACAGCCACGTACGTATACTTACATACGGGCAGGGTCTCGAACGCCTACTCGCGCATACATACGGCCAGGGCTCGTGTACATGGAGAGGCAGCGGAGGGCAGCAACGGCATCCTGTTCATCGGCAGCCAACCAGCTGGGTTGGAACGGAGAAACTGCGTCTTTTTCATCGTGAGGCAACGAAATGCGTCCTGTTCAGCGGGAGCCAACTGACTTGGACGGAACAGCCGAAACGAGGCCTGGCGTACCACAGAACGGAGGAAATGGCCTTTTGTTCGACCGCCTACGGTCGAAACGGGATCCTGTTCATCGGGAGGGGTTTG
Organism: Thinopyrum elongatum; assembly: GCA_011799875.1. Taxonomy (NCBI): domain Eukaryota; kingdom Viridiplantae; phylum Streptophyta; class Magnoliopsida; order Poales; family Poaceae; genus Thinopyrum; species Thinopyrum elongatum. The sequence goes on along the minus strand of CM022301.1, from coordinate 537,297,079 downwards.
TTGTACCGCAAAACGGAGGAAACGGACTTCTCTTCGACCTCCTACGGTCGAAACGGGGTCCTGTTGATCAGGAGGGGTGTGGCGTAAGGCAAAATGGAGGAAACAGACTTCTCTTCGACCTCCCACGGTCGAAATGGGGGTCCTGTTCATCGGGAGGGGTGTGACGTACCGCAAAATGGGACTCCACGGGCTACTGTTCATCCACCGTCTACTGCCTTGCTCCAGCCTCCACGGGATACTGTTCATCCACCGTCGACCTCCTCCAGCCTCCACCTGCGACTGTTCATCCACGGCGGCTCCCTCCTGCCTCCATCAGCTACTGTTCATCCACGGGCTCCTGTTCATCCAGCCTCCACCGGCTACTGTTCAACCAGCCCTCCACGGGGTCCTGTTCATCCAGCCTTCACCGGCTACTGTTCAACCAGCCCTCCACAGGGTCCTGTTCATCCACCCCCAACCGTCTCGATCGGGGTCCTGTTCATCCAGCGGTAACGGCCTTTACTACCACGGGGTCCTGTTCATCCAACCCCCACCGGGAACTGTTCATCCAACACCCAACAATGCTCACTATTCATCAAGAGGCAGCAGGTTCGATCGGCTTCAGTTAGCAGTAGTAGCGAAGGAATCGCTCGATCGGGTTCAGTTAACAGCCAGGGATCGATCTATCGCTCGGGTTCAGTAACACATAGCTAGCCAGTGTAACCACTCGGGTTCAGTAAGCGAACACCTCGCTCGGGTTCAGTTAGAGCCCAACACCTCGCACATACGAGATAAACGCGCAAACCTCCGTGCATCGCTCGGCCCCGACCACCCACCGTAACCAAGAACTCCTCGATATTTTCCTCGCCTTCGCTTCTACCATGGTTTTTTCCATCATAGACGGCCCAAAGAATGTCATGCAGCTGCGTCTCCGGCCCGCCCAGGACGAAAAGCCCATTTTCTGTCATGATTTTTTGTCATAGAAGTAGGAGCCCACCACATCTATGATGATACCGGGTTTTGTCACAATTATCGTCATAGAAGTGTCATAAGCATGACAAAAAAAAATTCGTTCGGCCCAAAATGTCATGGATGTGTCTTTTTCTTGTAGTGCATCTTCATCCTACGCCTCCCATGGATTGATAAACCTTAGGTCATCCACTTGAGGGAAAATTGCCACTGTCCTACAAAACTCTGTGCTTGAAGGCCCAACAAGAGTCTACAAGAATAAAGTTGCATAGTAGACATCATTCCTCAGATCCGATGGGGGGCCTGTCGCTTCTCCCCGCACTGCCGGGTGCGGGATCTACAACTGGCGTCGCCGCTGGCGGGAGCCTCATATTCTTAGCGGCTGGGGCCAGCCGACTCCATTTTCCTTGCGGGCGTCGCGCCGAGCTCACGGGTTTGAGCAGAGTAGCCAGAGACGAGCCTAGTGGCAGTGTGAGTGGGGAAGAAGGAGGGATAGGGTTTTTTGTAGGAGTGTAAGAAGAGGAGCAGGTGTTTTCTGTACGAGTGACAAAGAAGGTGAGCGGGGGTTTTCTGTACAAGTGAGGAAGATGGGGAGCGGGGGGAATTGGGGGGATCGGAAGCGGGAGAGTCCAGCGAGCTGCGGTATAAGTGCAAGCGAGGAGGAAGGAGGGTTTTTCTGGGATCGCCCCCTCTTCAAGAAATATGGGCTTTTCCTCGCAAAAAACAAAAACAAATGGGCTTTAAGATGGATAGGCTTTTGTATCGGCCTAGTCGGTTGCCTGTGTTTCGTACTTGAGGGCCTTAACACTAGTGGCAGCCCACTAGATGCACTCTCCAGCTCTCCAGCTTATTGCCCATTCGAAAGAAAAAAAGAGACGCCTCCAGCTTAATTATGACTCCTCATCGGTAACATTTTTCAACTTGAAAAAAAGTTATAGCTCCTTTTCGGGCCGGCTTGGCATCCACCAAATTAGAGGATGGTGTACTGCATGCAGACACTCACACTAGTCATAGCGCAACAAAATGAGGGGTCAAATAACATGCCCACAATATACATAGATTGTAAAGGTTGACACACTAACATTCAAACTAAGCTTCACAAGATACGGTATTGATACGTCTCCAATGTATCTATAATTTTTGATTGTTCCATGCTATTATATTATCTGTTTTGGATGTTTTATATGCATTAATATGCTATGTTATATTATTTTTGGGACTAACCAATTAACCTACAGCCCAGTGCCAGTTCCTATTTTTTCCCTATTTTTGAGTTTCGCAGAAAAGGAATACCAAACGGAGTCCAAACGGAATAAAACCTTCGCGATGATTTTTCTTGGACCAGAAGACAACCAAGAGATTTGGAGATGAAGTCGGAGGAGCCACGAGGCGGCCACAAGGACGGAGGGCGCGCCCAGGGGGTAGGGCGCGCCCCCACCCTTGTGGGCCCCTCGTGCACTTCCTGACCTAATTTCTGCGCCTATATATTCCCATATATCCCCAAACCAACAGAGGCATCCACGAAAACACTTTTCCACTGCCGCAACCTTCTGTACCCGTGAGATCCCATCTAGGGACCTTTTCCGGCATCCTGCCGGAAGGGGATTCAATCACGGAGGGCTTCTACATCAACTCTATTGCCCTTCTGATGAAGCGTAAGTAGTTTACCATAGACCTACGGGTCCATAGCTAGTAGCTAGATGGCTTCTTCTCTCTCTTTGATTCTCAATACCATGTTCTCCTCGATGTTCTTGGAGATCTATTCGATGTAATACTTTTTTGTGGTGTGTTTGCCGAGATCCGATGAATTGTGGATTTATGATCAGCTTATCTATGAATATTTTTTTTTTGACTGGTTAGATGTGGTTTTGTGTTTTAATTAGTGTTTGTGCCAAGTAAGACCTTTGGGGTAGCTTACGGTGATAGTTGATTTGATCCTGCTGGAAAACAGAAACTTTGCGCTCAGGAAAACAATTCTTATTTTTTACTGGAGCGTGGAAAAACTCTGAATTTTTTACACAAGATTGACATACAAATTTCCTCTGTTTTCCTTATTGTTCAGAATTTTTGGAGTTAGAGAAGTATTAGAACAATTCGGATCTTCACAGACTGTTCCGTTTTTTTTGACAAATTCTGTTTTCTTTGTGTTGTTTGCTTATTTTGATGAATCTATGGGTAGTATCGGGCGGTATGAACCATGGAAAAGTTGGAATACAGTAGATATTACACCAATATAAATAAAGAATGATTTCACAACAGTACCAAAAGTGGTGATTTATTTTCTTATACTAACGGAGCTTATGAGATTTTCTGTTGAGTTTTGTGTTGTGAAGTTTTCAAGTTTTGGGTAAGGATTTGATGGACTATGGAATAAGGAGTGGCAAGAGCCTAAGCTTGGGGATGCCCAAGGCACCCCAAGGTAATATTCAAGGACAACCAAGAGCCTAAGCTTGGGGATGCCCTGGAAGGCATCCCCTCTTTCGTCTTCGTCTATCGGTAACTTTACTTGAGGCTATATTTTTATTCACCACATGATATGTGTTTTGCTTGGAGCGTCTTGTATGATTTGAGTCTTTGCTTTTTAGTTTGCCACAATCATCCTTGCTGTACACACCTTTTGAGAGAGACACGCATGAATCGTGATTTATTAGAATACTCTATGTGCTTCACTTATATCTTTTGAGCTAGGCAATTTTGCTCTAGTGCTTCACTTATATCTTTTTAGAGCACGGCGGTGGTTTTATTTTATAGAAATTGATGAACTCTCATGCTTAACTTATATTATTTTGAGAGTCCTTAAACAGCATGGTAATTTGCTTTGGTTATAAAATTAGTCCTAATATGATAGGCATCCAAGAGGGATATAATAAAAACTTTCATATAAAGTGCATTGAATACTATGAGAAGTTTGATTCCTTATGATTGTTTTGAGATATGAAGATTGTGATATTAGAGTCATGCTAGTGAGTAGTTGTTAATTTGAGAAATACTTGTGTTGAGGTTTGTGAGTCCCGTAGCATGCACGTATGGTGAACCGTTATGTAACGAAGTTGGAGCATGAGATATTTTTTGATTGTCTTCCTTATGAGTGGCGGTCGGGGACGAGCGATGGTCTTTTCCTACCAATCTATCCCCCTAGGAGCATGTGCGTAGTACTTTGTTTCGATGACTAATAGATTTTTGCAATAAGTATGTGAGTTCTTTATGACTAATGTTGAGTCCATGGATGATACGCACTCTCACCCTTCCACCATTGCTAGCCTCTCTAGTACCGCGCAACTTTCGCCGGTACCATAAACCCACCATATACCTTCCTCAAAACAGCCACCATACCTACCTATTATGGCATTTCCATAGCCATTCTGAGATATATTACCATGCAACTTTCCACCGTTCTGTTTATTATGACACACATCATCATTGTCATATTGCTTTGCATGATCATGTAGTTGACATCGTATTTGTGGCAAAGCCACCATTCATCATCTTTTATACATGTCGCTCTTGATTCATTGCACATCCCGGTACACCGCCGGAGGCATTCATATAGAGTCATATTTTGTTCTAGTATCGAGTTGTAATTTTTGAGTTGTAAGTAAATAAAAGTGTGATGATCTTCATTATTAGAGCATTGTCCCATGTGAGGAAAAAAAAGAGAAAAGGCAAAAAAAAGAGAAGGCCCAAAAAAAAGATAAAAGAAAAAAAAAGAAAAAAGAGAGAGAAAAAGAGAGAAGGGGCAATGTTGCTATCCTTTTACCACACTTGTGCTTCAAAGTAGCACCATGATCTTCATGATAGAGAGTCTCCTATTTTGTCACTTTCATATACTAGTGGGAATTTTTCATTATAGAACTTGGCTTGTATATTCCAACGATGGGCTTCCTCAAATTGCCCTAGGTCTTCATGAGCAAGCAAGTTGGATGCACACCCACTTAGTTTTTCTTTTTTTGAGCTTTCATAAACTTATAGCTCTAGTGCATCCGTTGCATGGCAATCCCTACTCACTCACATTGATATCTATTGATGGGCATCTCCATAGCCCGTTGATACGCCTAGTTGATGTGAGACGATCTCCTTCTTTTTGTCTTCTCCACAACCAGCTTCTATTCCACCTATAGTGCTATGTCCATGGCTCACGCTCATGTATTGCGTGAAAGTTGAAAAGGTTTGAGAACATCAAAAGTATGAAACAATTGCTTGGCTTGTCATCGGGGTTGTGCATGATTTGAATATTTTGTGTGATGAAGATGGAGCATAGCCAGACTATATGATTTTGTAGGGATAAACTTTCTTTGGCCATGTTATTTTGAGAAGACATAATTGCCTTGGTAGTATGCTTGAAGTATTATTGTTTTTATGTCAATATTAAACTTTTGTTTTGAATCATACGGATCTGAACATTCATGCCACAATAAAGAAATTACATGGATAAATATGTTAGGTAGCATTCCACATCAAAAATTCTGTTTTTATCATTTACCTACTCGAGGACGAGCAGGAATTAAGCTTGGAGATGCTTGATACGTCTCCAACGTATCTATAATTTTTTATTGTTCCATGCTATTATATTATCTGTTTTGGATGTTTTATATGTATTAATATGCTATTTTATATTATTTTTTGGACTAACCTATTAACCTAGAGCCCAGTGCTAGTTTCTATTTTTTTCCCCTGTTTTTGAGTTTCGCAAAAAAGGAATACCAAACAGAGTCCAAACGGAATAAAACCTTCACGATGATTTTTCTTAGACCAGAAGACAACTAGGAGACTTGGAGATGAAGTCGGAGGAGCCACGAGGCGGCCACAAGGATGGAGGGCGCGCCCAGGGGGGTAGGGCGCGCCCCCCACCCTTGTGGGCCCCTCGTGCACTTCCTGACCTAATTTCTGCGCCTATATATTCCCATATATCCCCAAACCAATAGAGGCATCCACGAAAACACTTTTCCACCACCGCAACCTTCTGTACCTGTGAGATCCCATCTAGGGACATTTTCCGGCATCCTGCCGGAAGGGGATTCGATCACGGAGGGCTTCTACATCAACTCTATTGCCCTTTTGATGAAGCGTGAGTAGTTTACCACAGACCTACGGGTCCATAGCTAGTAGCTAGATGGCTTCTTATCTCTCTTTGATTCTCAATACCATGTTCTCGTCGATGTTCTTGGAGATCTATTCGATGTAATACTTTTTTGCGGTGTGTTTGCCGAGATCCGATGAATTGTGGATTTATGATCAGCTTATCTATGAATATTATTTGAATCTTCTCTGAATTCTTTTATGCATGATTTGATATCTTTGTAATTCTCTTCGAACTATCGGTTTGGTTTGGCCAACTAGATTGGTTTTTCTTGCAATGGGAGAAGTGCTTAGCTTTGGGTTCAATCTTGAGGTGTCCTTTCCCAGTGACAGTCGGGGCAGCAAGGCACGTATTGTATTATTGCCATCGAGGATAAAAAGATGGGGTTTTCATCATATTGCTTGAGTTAATTCCTCTACATCATGTCATCTTACTTAATGCATTACTCCGTTCTTTATGAACTTAATACTCTAGATGCATGCTGGATAGCGGTCGATGTGTGGAGTAATTGTAGTAGATGCAGAATCATTTCAGTCTACTTGACACGGACGTGATGCCTATATTCATGATCATTGCCTTAGATATCGTCATAACTTTGTGCTTTTCTATCAATTGCTCGGCAGTAATTTGTTCACCCACCGTATTATTTTCTATCTTGAGAGAAGCCTCAAGTGAAACCTATGGCCCCCGGGTCTATTTTCCATCATATAAGTTTCTGATCTACTATTTTGCAATCTTTTACTTTCCGATCTATAAACCCAAAAATACCAAAAATATTTACTTTACCGTTTATCTATCTCTATCAGATCTCACTTTTGCAAATAACCGTGAAGGGATTGACAACCCCTTTATCACGTTGGGTGCAAGTTGTTTGTTTGTTTGTTTGTGCAGGTATTCGGTGACTTGTGCGTTGTCTCCTACTGGATTGATACCTTGGTTCTCAAACTGAGGGAAATACTTATCTCTACGTTGCTGCATCACCCTTTCCTCTTCAAGGGAAAAACCAACGCAAGCTCAAGAAGTAGCAGGTATGCATACTAGATAAAATTCACAAGCACTTAAGTTCAGCATGTTTACGCATCTAAATGATTCACAAGACTATAACCAAGACAAAGCTGTGAGAAGGTGTAGAAATAAAGAAAAAATGATTGATGCTTCTCTAAGCAAAGGGCCTCCCTATGCACGCATTAATTTCCTCGGCATGCTTCTTTCTGCTCAGTGTTGCGTGCACTTTGAGCCTGTTGGCAACTCCACAGCTAGCTTGATGGCTCATCTTGCAATTTACGCTGACACATTGCAGCAAACAGAGGAGGCAATAGAGATCACTCAACATCAGACCATTTTGTGCAGTTCCACTGAAATCATCTTCTTTGTCCTGAATGTGAAAAGATAGGAAAGCGCTGCACTTAAACGGTGTCACAAAACAGTAGCACATATCAATAGCTCGGCATGACAAAACACGATCATTTGGACGAAGGGGATACTGACCTGCGTGAGGAAGATTATGCATAATTTTATAGGTGGTTAGTTGATTTCTACCTTGGGATCTCCTATGATGGCACGGAGGAAATTCTATGCAATCGATGAGCGCAATTCCTTCCGTGTGCCTGTAGAAAATTTGTCCGACTAACCCCAATATCTTTTTTGTGCAGTTCCACTAAAATAATGCACTGCTGTTTGCACGACCCCAACTCGCCGGCCAGGCCATCAATGACTCGGTCTCTTTTTTCTTGCGTTGATGGCGCGGCTGCAGTGCTTGTTTGCTCCTCCACACATGACAGGCTCATTCCACACTGCAAACAGCAAGTCAACATACGAATAAGCTTATTTCATCTTGCGTTGGTCATTGTACCTAGTTACGAATGTAGGAATACCTGGAGCACCGTGAGGTCAGCTGACAGCAGGTTCCACTAAAATTGAGGTTTGTGCTTCCGTTTGCACAAATAGACACCATATGGAGATCGACAACCCTATTTGCACAAATATGTAACAGGGTTATTTAAGCAGCGTCATTTTTTTGCAGCGGCATATGATTAACAGCAGCATCTCATATGTTATCAATGGCATTACAGTGACAGTATGAAAAAGTGTCATTAACTAAGAAGTGCCATCACATCAAATCAACACTGGCACTAAATTAATGGGGGCTTACATTAACATGCATAACAATTGCATTATGACTATTTGATGACAGATTGGGAGTAGCACTTGATCAGTACGTATATGCACGGTTAACATGAACGATCGTTCTAACAAAGGGTGATACGGAAAGGAGAAACACATCGTTGTGTCAACCATTGTGCAATTAAATTTTGTGCAGTTCAATGGAGATGCAGCTATGTTACCGGTGTCAGAGTTTAGTGTAACGGCCCAAAACACTCTTTATGAGAAATAAAGCAAGATAGAAGCATTTCATAAAATGGTGGTGGCATTTATTCATTTTATTAATGGCAATAGATTGACAGCAGCATTACTTAACAGCGACATCACATTAACAGTGGCATTGTTTCATTTTACCTGTGATGTTAGATTAACAGCAGCAGTAAGGGCATAGGGATAGGGGAGGCACAAGCATGTTTCACATCCACCGAGGCATAAAGTGGTGAGGCAGAGGTGTTGCCGAGTGCGGCAAACATGTAAAGCATGTCTGGATTTGTGCATTTTTTGTTCTCGTCAGTGACCTTTCCTATGTGACCACAAGAAATCTAGACGTGCTCATTCTCGGTTGCATTATCGACCCAACACCCCCCTCTTTCTGTCCTTTTTCGACCAAGAGACCGGTCAGGGCAGCATCTTTATTTCCCTTTCCAACCAAGAGATCAGTTCGTTAGCCAGTATCTGTAGTACCTTTTTTTCTCTAATAGTAAAAATTTAGGTGGTGTTCAAGTGTTCGACAAGCCGACGGAGCTAGCTACATGGGGAGCTTTGTAATACTAGAAGAATATCCACATGCAGGATGCAGCGACGTGGGGAGCAATCCTAACTTGATGAAAAATGGGATGCCGCGACATGGGGAGCTGGGCCATTAGAACAAGGCCGGTTCTAAAATAAGTTATACCTCCGGTCGGCGGGATGTGGCGAGGCAGGCGGCGAGATCTGCCAACTCGACGATGGGGAGCAAGGGTGAGGAGGACCTCCCACGCCAGCGCCAGGTCAGAGAAGACGGCGCGCGTCAGCTTCCTCCCTCACCACCGGTGACCACCAGCGTAAGGTATCCACCGGATCTGTGTTAACCGAAGAGAAGAGAGAGAGACAAAGAGAGTGGACACCGCCGTCTTGTTTAGATCTGGAGAGGGTGAGAAGAAGAGAGCAACCCTAGCAAGAGCAAGTCCCGAAGTGGACTAGTGGAGTAGTAACTGTTTTTCTCTCCGTAGCGATCATTTTAAATTGAATATGCGCGGAGCCATCTTTTCATTTAACGTACCAGTAAAAAGAAACTCGATCAATAACCGCGCCACTGCGTTCAGGTCGCACTTGGTATGGATGACATTAAGTGGACGACTAGATGTCTCAAATTGTCATGTTACCTGCCTTTTCGCGTGCAAATGCACTCCACCGTGAGTGTACCCGCGCGTGTGCGTGAGGGGAGAGTGAAGTCCGATTTATAAACCTTGAGGTTGTAGAGCTAGTCAGAAACAAACCCTCACCTTTAAATCCCTGAAGTTTGTACCCTGGCCTCTGTAATCCCGGTCATTTTTAACCTTAAGGGCATGTGCGGTTCAAGGGGTTTTAACGGGGATTAACAGGGATTGTGGGGGATTAAAACATGTACAAGCCAAATTCCCCTCCATTCCTCTCCAAACCCCTTGGGAAGAGGTTGAACCGAACAAGGCCTTAGACTAACCACAGTGGGAGTAACTTCAAGAGTAACATCGGGTCCAACTCAGCAAATTCGCCTATGTGGCAACTAGTTAATGAGGAGAGATGTAAATTGAGTAACTTATAGCTAGTTACTCATTCTATGAGTAACATCACACATACCAAAACAAAATGACTCTATAACCTAATAAATGAAGCTTTGCATGACACTACACGTGCGATGACCACTGGAGCAATCCACTCAGGTTGGACGTAAACATGTTTATACTCTTCATTCATGATTTTTCGTACAAATAGGATGTACATGGCGATGTCATCCTCATACCAGCCACTATTGATGGATGGCCACGCAGCGTCACCGTACTCACCTGCAACTGCAACCCGAGTTGCGCATGCAGCAACTACGACTGCAATGGAGTACTAGACGCACAAGGCATGTTGTTGGTGCTGCTTCATGAGCTACCGAGCCATCTAGACGAGCGCACGGTAATGGCCATCACCTACAGAATGAAGGACGTCGTTCTTTCGCCGCGTCCTGGCCATCACAAAGGTGGTGACGCACTTTGCGGGGTTGTCAGAGATGGAGTCCGTCGTCCCACTGCAGCGATGAACAGCGCTCGCCCGAGAGCGCGAACATGGACGCAAATTCATGCAAACACTGCTGGATTTCATATAAACATGACAGATTTCATTACATTTACATTAAATAAGCTGTGCTAGTTCGGAGCTAAAGGTAGAATTAATATACCTAATCTAAATGGTCGCCGGCCAATCTCTTTGTCCTCCTCCAGCATCCGGCTGAAGAAGAATCGTGCAAGACACCGGCTGTTTTCGCCGGCGTCACCTCGGCGATGGCCTTCATGGGATACAATCGGCGGTGGCCTCCCGTGTTCTACTTCTCCTCGATGATGGCGGCGGGCGGGGACGTGCTGGCCGTCACCTCGTCGACATCCGCATAGTCGCGTCACTTCGTCGACATCCACGGCGGCTTCTTTCTCTGCCTGCATGGTGTGGCTACGCGCGCGTCGACGATGGATGGCACAGTCGCAGGCACTGGAGGCGCTGTACGACGCGGCGACATCGAGGGCAGCGACGATGCCCGTGCCGCCGTGCTCCCCGACTAGTCGGTGTGGAGCAACTCGGCACTCTTCCTCCAGCTGGATTGGAGCGGCCAGCTGCGGAACCACGCACTGGCTTAGGGCGGCAACTAACTCCGTCGGGCTAGGCGAGGTAGGTGGAGTAGCGAGCTGCCTCGCTCATAATTGTCGGGCTCGGCGGGCCACCCAGACGGCTTTTATGCCAGAGAACTGCTCTTCCTGCTCGTCGAATGCCGCCGAAAGAGTGGAGAAAATGGTGGAAGGAGGAGCTTGGGCGGCGTCCCGCTCCTGAACGGACGTGTGGCCGGAGTGGGTTTCTGGCATTCCACGCGGGTTTAAATGTAGGTGTTTGAATGTAGCGAGGAGGCGGGTACACACTGGTACAGCGAGGTGCTATACAAATGGTTTTTAACCCCTTTTCGCGATGGCGTTTTGAACCGTCACCAAGTGAGTAACTGTGATAGGGGGGTCCTTCCCACATGACCCAAAAACCGTCGGGGATAGGCCCTCCTGGCACACACGCTCGGCAAAATGAGGTCATGTGCGACGGGCGAGCGATGAAATACGATTATACAGGCCCAATCGGTTCCGGTCGTAAGTACATCCCACACAGTCAGTCCCAAACAAACGTGACCGTTTGTTATGTACATTCCACACAGTCAATCCAAGGAATACGTTTCCGTTCTAATGGACATCCCACACAATCAATCCATGGAAAACGTTTCCATTCGTATGTACATCCCACACAGTCAATCAAGGGAAAATGTTTCCGTTCGTATATACATCCCACACAGTTTTATGTATAGCCTCGTGTGTGATAGGTGTAACTATCACACACGCTCTGCCTCGGTTAACCGTTTGCTTTTATTCAACTACATCACACATGATTTGATGAAGAAAACTGTATGGCATTGGGCTATCCATCACAAGCGCTTTTACTGCTAGAACTGTTTGCAAAGTTCCATGACCCATTTAGTAGGTTTATTAGTTTACAATTAATAATTCCAGTATTACGCAAGTTCACATTTCATATCGAACAGCTGTTTGCCAATTTCATATCAGGCACATAAATATATTTTAACATCACAGTACGATAGCTACCAGAAAACAGCACAATACAACAAATAGCTAGTTCATGTTCCTAAGAACAATATTAGAACAATATATTCATTTCCCTAATCGAGATCATCCAGGCTCGTCTTATCCAGCTCTGCTTTTAGTTCAGTAAGAACCTGTTTTGCACTGGCCAACTGGGAAAGTGCCTCCTCCTTCGCCAACACCATCTTAGCAAAGTCTAATTTAAAAAATCTGAGATCATTCTCCATCTTCCTCTTTTCATCCCGCATCTTCAAATATTCTTCAGCGTTGACAACACTTTCTCTAAGCCTACCTCTGTTCTCTTCCTCATACATGCTCTAGAGCTTTGCGAGGCACATCTTCAAAGACTCTGGCCACTCTTGATCAACCCACTCCAGGTAAGAACACTTCCATTCATCCTATAATATATAAAACTATATCAATAACAATTGTAGGGGAAATGGGTTTCTAGCAACATAGAAAATCACCAAATACATATTTTGAAAAACTGAAGAAACAGGTTAATTATGACATATCTTCTCAAAAAGATCAATGTGCAAATGAATTAATTGCTACTAAGGCAACAACCAAATTCTGAAACATCAGAAGCTATAATTAACTACAACAACGCTACAAGTTCTTAGTCATGTACTATAAATAACAAATTGAACATTTTATGAGGAAGCTAAATATAACTGAAACAGCATAGCGACAGTGTTTGGATGACAGCAAATTGATACTAACAGGTGTGTACATGCACAAATTTAGTAACATAGAACTAATAGCACTAAGGCCGTCCACTATGTATGCCAAAACCGGTGTAAAGACAATTGTTGCTACCATGGTTTTCAATTTCAGTTTCAGAAAAATTTCAGCACCAACTAAAATTACCGAAATTCAGTGAATTTCAGTGATTTCAGTTTCCATTTCAGCCAAATGACCGAAATATTCACTTGAATTCAATTAAAAAAATTGGAAATTTGAAAAAATATTTTGAAAAATATTTGAATTCCCGTGTTGTACTGAAATTGTTGAAATATTTTGGCTGAAACGTAATATTTCAGTGTCTACTGAAATTACTAAAATTTAGTGAATTTCACCGAAATCTCATTGAAAGTGAAAACCATGGTTGCTACATTTGGCACCGGTGCCCTGCACTGGCGAGCCGATGCAGCGGGAAAAAAATCAGGGACCCAGACTCCGGAGCACCTAGTTGATCCGATGCCCAGTTCCTTCGTGCCATAAAGATTTAGTATTTTACTGCTTGGCTGCTCGGATATGTGGACCAAAGTTGGCTGCACAACTGCTGAAGCGGTGCCAAATAATTTTCTAATGGCACCGCTGATGAGATGGCAACATTTTAGATACTAGGTACAAACTATGACACTGTCTTAACATCCAGAATAACACAGCACAGTGACAGTGTCTGAATCACATCTAACAAATGATTTGTAACAACGAAAGTGGGGCTAACCTTCTCTGCACATGCCAGAAACTTCCTCCCACTATCCACAGATTCAAACGCAACTAGCTTCACGCATGGAGATTGATGGTGACAATGAGCAGACAGATCTTCAGCCACCCCGCTCCATTCGTTGCAACTGATGGTCCTAGGGAGCTACAAGAGGAAGAAATGACTGAAATCGACCGCCGGGTTAAAATCCTTCATTCCAAGTCATAGCCCAAGAGAGAGAAGAGGGACATTCCCGGGTGGTGAAGGAGTCAGAGGAGGAGGAGGAACCGCTGGAGAGGTCATTGAAGAAGACCATGGCGACCCCGGCGGTAGGATGCAAGACAGCGAGAGCAAGGAAGCAAGCGAGGAAGCGGCTATAGCTTAGGAAGGAAGGAACGAGGAAACAGGGGAAATGTGACTTGTGGTGGGGAGAAAAAGGGGGTGGGGAAGGGGGCGGGGGTAGATATTTTGGCGGTAGGCCAAAATTTTCAAAATGTGGAGGGAAACTTTGCGTGCAGTGCCGCCAGACACCATTCACTTTGAACGATTGTGTGCATCACAAATGATTCTTCTGCTTTACGCGCATGGGATGAGTTTGATAATTCAAATTTTGGTGGAAATTTCCCTGGGTACTATCCTGATCCACGTCATTGCATAATTTAACATTGCTTGCTAATTTGGGCACACAAAAGAGCGTACGGCACACAAACCACACTTACTGAATCGAGCAATTTTAGTAATTAAACAGAGCTAGTTGACCTAAACATTGCTCTAACAAAAGACCAGCATTAAAAACAAAGCCTAAGTACGCATAATTTTAACAAAGCCGCTGCCGCGCCGGCCTATGCATCGCCGGTGTGAGATGAGACGTCGATGACTTGTCCTTGCGACATGGCACCGCTAGTGGACTCCGCGTCCCCCCTGCTGAAGTCAACCGCGTCCTCGTCCTCGTCCTCGGCGCCACCCTCAAGGTTGTAGTACTCGTAGTAGTGGTTGCGCCAGAGCTCGTGTTGGTACTCCACCGCTGATTCCTCGACGGACAGACTCTTCTCTACCTCAACCTCGGCCACGCGCAACTCCTCCTCCCGGCGCTCCTTGATCTCCGCCGCCTCCTGCATCTCCAGCTCCCGCTCGGCGATCTCATGAGGAAGCAGGTGCTCCATGGCCACCGCCGCCTTTTCGGATGTGGGTTGCATGCTGGATTTCGAGGTGGCCTGGAATATCTTGGTGTGTGCATCCTCGATCTTGGCATGGATGGCCTCGACCCGGGCCAGGGCGACATCAGCGACACGGACAGCAGCTCGAGCGTTCTCGGCGTTTGCAGCCGTCGTCGCAGCAGCTGCTGCAGCCGTCTCGGCTGCTGTAGCTGCCCTGTCGGCTGCCACAGATGTCCTCTCGGTGGATGCGGCCGCGCTCAATGCGGATGCGGCGACACTCTCGGCGTAGGCGGCCGCGCTCTCGGCACAGGCGGCGGCGCTCGGGGAGGACGCGGCCACCGTACGGGCCTTCACGAAGCATTTCCACGGCGTCATCTTTGCAAGAAGGGGTTGTGGGAATGGGGATTGGGATTCATGGATTCGAGGGTTGCCGACAATTGAGCAGACGAGCCGGCGAAGCTTAAGGAGTAAGACTTAAATAGACCCATGAATTTTCATCACAAATGGTTCCTACAGAAAATTGTGTGTGATGTTGTTGATATTTTTTATTAGGTGTGAAAGACGAATTGGGAGTAAAGTGGCAATGGATGGTGTTTTAAATGTACGAGAAAATTTGTAGTACTAATACAACTGTCATGTCAAATTTTGGAAAATTTCAGGGGTCATTTGACCTTTTAAGACATTTAAGTGATTTTCTAGCCATTTAATGACTGTAATTCAAATTTGAACTACATGTACATGCAACAGCTAACCATAACGGTTTGAAAAGTCATATTTGTGTACTTGTGTGCGACTTAATTCCATGTGCAGTAAATTGGAAGGAATTTTCAAACATATTGGTGTCACGGCCTGGACACACATGCATGGAGCGCCATGCCATTCAAATTCCAAAAAAATAAAAAAATGATCAGCAACACATGAAACCTTGCTTGATGTAATGTCATGCCACCAAGATGATGTGGTAACATTTTTGGCATGTTTGACGAAAGTTTGGACACACACCCCTCACAAACCGAAGCAACTCACTAGAAGGCTCATGGTTCCGAGAGGGAACAATGCATGTTTGATGACGAACGGGCGATAGCTTCCTCTTACGGGCTTCAAAAAATTTGTACAGTTAACGTGCACTAATACAACTGTCATGTCAAAATTTGGAAAATTTCAGGGGTCATTTGACCTTTTTAAGACATTTAAGTGATTTTCTAACCATTTAATGACCGTAATCCAAATTTGAACTACATCTACATGCAACGGCTAACCATAACGGTTTGAAAAAAAATCATATTTGTGTACTTGTGTGCTAGTTAATTCCATGTGCAGTAAATTGGAAGGAATTTTCAAACATGTTGGTCTCACGCCCTGGACACATGCATGGAGTGCCATGGCATTTAAATTCCAAAAAATTAAAAAAAAGATCAGAAACACATGAAACCTTTCTTGATGTAATGTCATGCCACCAAGATGATGTGGTAAAAAAATTGGCATGTTTGACGAAAGTTTGGACACACACCCCTCACAAACCGGAGCAACTCACTAGAAGGCTTGTGGTTCCGAGAGGGAACAATGCATGTTTGATGACGAACGGGAGATAGCTTCCTCTTATGGCCTTCAAATTTTTTTCTACGTTTAACGTGCACTAATACAACTGTCATGCGAAAATTTGGAAAATTCTAGGGGTCATTTGACCTTTTAAGGACATTTAAGTGATTTTCTAACCATTTAATGACTGTAATTCAAATTTGAACTACATCTACATGCAACAGCTAACCATAACAGTTTGAAAAATCATATTTGTGTACTTGTGTGCGAGTTAATTCCATGTGTAGTAAATTAGAAGGAATTTTCAAACATATTGGTGTCACGACATGGACACACATGCATGGAGTGCCATGGCATTTAAAATCCAAAAAAAATAAAAAAAATTATCAGAAAAACATGAAACCTTGCTTGATGTAATGTCATGCCACCAATATGATGTGGCAAAAAAATTGGCCTATTTGATGAAAGTTTGGACACACACCCCTCACAAACCGGAGCAACTCACTAGAAGGCTCGCGGTTCCGAGAGGGAACAATGCATGTTTGATGACGAACATGAGATAGCTTTCTCTTATGGCCTTCAATTTTTTTCTACATTTAACATGCACTAATACAACTGTCATGTGAAAATTTGGAAAATTCTAGGGGTCATTTGACCTTTTAAAGACATTTAAGTGATTTTTTAGCCATTTAATGACCGTAATTCAAATTTGAACTACATCTACATGCAACGGCTAACCATAAGGGTTTGAAAAATCATATTTTTGTGTACTTGTGTGCGAGTTAATTCCATGTGCAGTAAATTGGAAGGAATTTTCAAACATATTGGTGTCACGGCCTGGACACACATGCATGGAGCGCCATGCCATTCAAATTCCAAAAAATTAAAAAAATGATCAGCAACACATGAAACCTTGCTTGACGTAATGTCATGCCACCAAGATGATGTGGTAAAAAAATTGGCCTATTTGACGAAAGTTTGGACACACACCCATCACAAACCGGAGCAACTCACTAGAAGGCTCGTGGTTTCGAGAGGGAACAATGCATGTTTGATGACGAACGGGCGATAGCTTCCTCTTATGGGCTTCAAAAAATTTCTACAGTTAACATGCACTAATACAACTGTCATGTCAAAATTTGGAAAATTTCAGGGGTCATCTGACATTTTTAAGACATTTAAGTGATTTTCTAGCCATTTAATGACCGTAATCCAAATTTCAACTACATCTACATGCAGCGGCTAACCATAACGGTTTGAAAAAAATATTTGTGTACTTGTGTGCGAGTTAATTCCATGTGCAGTAAATTGGAACGAATTTTCAAACATATTGGTGTCACGGCTTGGACACATGCATGGAGTGCCATGTTATTTAAATTCCAAAAAATTAAAAAATCATCAGACGATGTAAATATCTGGTGTTCAAAAAATAAAATGTAAAGATCTGGCAAGACAACCGGCCCCCACATGATTGGCACTCTATTTCGTGCCTCGAGGTTTGGAAGGTGAGTGGCGCGGGTTATTAATCAGACTCGGTTCTATATTGGAAACTGTCAGCTATTAAGTTCACACATGGATTTTGCTGCGGGAATCGTGTGTAATTCAAACTACAGTACTCGTAAATTCCGGCGACCGGCGTGTGTACTGTTCCCGTCGATCTAGATTCTGGCCGCCAATAAATACTACCTTGCTCACGTCATCCCGCCTGCATTCTCATCTACATCCTTCCCTTGCTCGCCCTCTCTCTCTCTCTCTCTCTCTCTCTCTCTCAAATCTCGGCCATGGTGCCACCGATCTTCCCACGCACCGACGAGGAGGTGCCGCCCCCCGAGGACACTTAGTCGAAGAGCAGCGACGAGGAGGACCCCTACGCGCCGCTGGACGAGGTTGCGCCGGCCCCCCAACTTTGGAGAGGTTTTGGGCTAGTACAATCATTGTCTGTGGAAGTCGCTACCGCCGGCTGAGAAAGCCAGGCAAGTGGCATTCAAGAAGGAGATGGCGGAGGAGGAAGCCAGGTACCAGGCGGCCTGTGATGCCCGTGATGTCGCCTGGAAAAAGGAGGTGGTGGAGCTTTGGGGGCGAGCGCGTCGTCGTGCGGAGGAGGTGTACGAAGACGGGCACTTCGCGAGGAATGTCAAAGCCGCTAGGTGCCTCATCGCTGTGTGGAGGTGGGCCGATAAGCTCTAGCGTGCCACCGACGAGGAGCTCCGATGGGCACCCAATGAAATGGCAAGATCGTTCGCGCTCGTCCGCCAGCAAGAGGCAGATCGGTACGTCAAGCGCTACGAGGCGGAGGAGGCGGAGTACTGCCTCCGTGCTGGGAAGACGCCGCGCACCAGGGAGCTGCTGGCGAGGGGCTGCCGGAATACTGCCCCCAGGAGGGATTATTAGTTTTAGTATTGTTCGTTTCAATTTTATGCATTGTACCTAATAGTTAAGTATCATCACGTATATGTGATGATATTATATATATTCTGTGATGAACTAATGAACAATTAATATATATTATGAATTCCATTTTCTATCTGTTTTTGTATACTAATTTGTATCTAGTTGTTATCATCCACATATACAGAATGGAAAGCATATGTACACACATTGAAACAGAACATATAAGAACGGAAAACAGAGTACACACATTGAAACAGAGCAATATTATGATTGCTGTGAATACATAGCGATCCACGTTGAAACGACTCAACATAATAAAACGCGTCCATGAGACCATGACCAGCAGCCCTTGCCTACGGTAGCTCTTGGCTCTGCCTGAACTCGTGCGGGCGTTCGTCCAAGCAGTCGACACGCTCGCGGTACATCTGGAGCGTGATCTCGAGCTCCAAGTTGGCTATTTCATCGGAGATCACCAGCTCGAGGATGCGACGGCCATGTTCCTCTACTGCGCCCAAGTGGACACCTGGGCCAAGGAGGCGGTCGAGCCTAGCGACCAACGCGTTGGCATCGAGCGGCCCGCGGATAAGGCGAACGGCGCGGCGGGTGTCCGGTGCAAGTACGGTGCGGCCGGCCTCTGGTGCAAGTACGGCGCAGAGGGCCTCTGCCCACTCCTGGTGAGGAATGGGGGTACTGACGGGACATGTACCCAGCTGCAACACCCTGTCGACAGCAGGCAAGTGACGATGGATCCACTCTTGTTGTGTGGCGCACCGCGCCTCTCACTCTGCGGCGCTCCAACGGTCTCGCCATGCGGCGAGCCACAGCCTATCGGCGTGGACGCGCCTAGCTTGCTCTGCGGCGTGCCATCAATGATGTTGTGCAGCGAGCTGCAGCCTCTTGGCGCTGATATACCTATCTTGATCCATGGCGTTGAAGCGCCATGCGCCAAGGGTCTGCTCAACCCTGGCGATGACGCGCATCATGGCGTCGTCCATCGCGTTGTCGGCGAGTGCCTCAGCCTCGACGGGCCGTGGCGCCTTCTCATTTTCCTCGTCGACGAGGTTGATGGCAGAGGCGGCGCTTTGGTGGGTTGGCATGCTTGGAAAAGGTGGATGTGCTACAGGCTGCGCTTGTTGCCTCCGTGTGTCGCGCGCCGCCTAGGTTTATGCGCAATATCGCTGGGTGGCGGGAAACCGGTGAGGAAATGGCGGGAAACGGTGGCGTGTTCATAAAACGCCATCAATTAATGGAAACTTAGCATAGAAGGAACATCGAGCTAGCACAAGAAATAGATGATGATCAGATGATCGTTTATTCTAGTTAATTATGCATGTAATAGTTTACTTTGGTGTGTGGAAATGTCATGTGTGTACTAGCCACCTATGTAATTGGATGTTTGCCGCGTATTACACACATCTTGTTTATGTGAAACGTTTCTATTCTCTTGGCTCAACACAAACAGTTTATCGGGATGAACTGTATGCCCTCCATTGCACACACCTTGATCTGGCTGAACCGTTTCTGTTGCGTTGCCTAATCGAAAATAGTTCATCCGAGTGAACCGTATGCCGTATATCGCACACACCTTGATCTGGATGACTGTTTCTTTTGTGTTGCCTAATCACAAACAGTTCATCCGAGTGAACTGTATGTCGTATATCACACACACCTTCATCTGGCTGCCCATTTCTGTTGTTCCGCCTCATCACAAACAGTTTATCCGAGTGAACTATATGCCGTATATCGCACATGCCTTCATCCGGCTGCCCGTTTCTTTTGTTCTGCCTCATCGCAAATAGTTAATTGAACTGAACCGTATGCCCGCATCGCACAACAACTAAAATCTGAACCGTGTTTGATGTATCCTTCATCGCAAATGTTTTGCATTTTTTTGTCATTTTTTTACATCACCGTTTGCGATTAATGCATCGCACACAGTTTCGTCAAAGGGTATATGATCGTAGTGTCGCATTAGCAGCATCCTGCAGTACTGATAGCTGGGAGTGCAGTGGGCGGCGCCCTCGAACGCAGTGGAGTGTAACTTATAGACCCATTTTGCATTGGGAAGCGCTAAGTCATGGTAAGGCTACGCACAGTGGGAGTAACATAGGTGGTAACATCACACATCTCTAGGCAAAACAGATGATGTGGCGAGTAATTAATTAGGAAAGAGAGGCATGTGGTAACATAGCTAGTTTCTATAACATCACACGTACCAAGACAAGATGAGTCTACAACCTAATAAATAAAGTGTTGCATGACACCACACATATGTTACTCCCCACTATAGAGGTAGTAACATAGACTAGTAACATATGCATGTTACTAGTCTAAGTTACTATACATTGTGACTAGTCTAACATATCATGTTACTCTGTTTGCCTCTCTCCTCATTAACTACTTGCCACCTCACCATTTTTGCTTATATGGCTTCTATGTTACTACCTATGTTACTCCCACTATGACCAGCCTGAGAGGTCGCGTCCGCCCTGACCCCCTTGACCGTGGACCTTGACCGTGTACATCCGGCTTTGAGCACAACATTATCCTTAATGGACCTTGACGGTGTATGTCACCTTGTGTCCAGATCTGAGATGCCATTGCCACATGTAGCAGATGAATGACTCCAAGTTCGACCCTCGTGATGCTAGGTGCGAGCCGAGGAACACTGTTGGAGAGACCCCCCCTCATAATTTTCCTACAATGGTCGTTTGATTCATAGGATAGAATGCTATAGGAATTTTTCCTATGAAGTCATGTGTTAATTGGCAATCTAGCATCCACTCCAACTTTTTTTCACTTCCTTTGTTTTTCCTGTGTCAAACACTATGTTGATGCTATGGGATTAAAGTGGACATGCCACTCCAATCCTTTATTTTTCCTATTCCTGCATTTTAAGTTCCTACGAATGAAAGAAAAGAAACGGAGAGAGTACTTGCTCTAAATGATGTGCCGCTGCAAGAGCTGCCTATATTAATTAACCATGCTCTTAAAAGGTGGCCCAGCTTAAGGTTAGTAGGTGACCGTGCGCTTGGCTCTTCGCCTCTTCCGGAAGTCGAATAATGAGGATGGTACTACAGTATATATACTTCTGACAATCTGACACCGAATGACTGCTGCACGTCCACCGCTTGTATAAAGCCCACTATAATTGTAAGCAAAAGCTTCTCCTCATGCTGCGAGCCATCGAAGTGCATGGCTCACTTACGCACTGCTTATCTCCATTTTCTTGCATGACACGTCCACCTTGATGCTAGATGTCCCGCGTGTTGGCAAAAGGATGAACAAAGCTCACGTCTTAAAAAAAAGAGTGGAAGAACATAGATTCCCAACGACCGAGAAGGAGCAAGGAACCTCGCGGTGGAGTGTCTGCACTCATAATATTTTATATTATAAAGCGATATAAAATCAACCAAATCTCTCCACATTCCTATACCATTCTATAGTGTGAGAATAACTTTGAATGTAAGCCATTGATTCACTCTATCCAATGGTCATAGTTGGAAAATCCAAACAAAACTAGCCATTGGGTCAACTCTTTAGCACTCAGATTGTTGCCACCTTGCACATCCTGCTGCAACGCAGAAACTACCGCGCCATATGGTGAACTATCCCGGACATGCTGTCGTAGAGACTTGCAGGGCACGTGCTCATGCAACATGTGGGTTCAAAACTTCACATGATGTCGTAGTCAGCTTGCCCATTTCTTTTCTTTACTTTTCTCTAAGAAGTACTCCCTCCGTAAACTAATATAAGAGTTTTAGATCACTACTTTAGTGATCTAAACACTCTTATAGGGAGTACAAGCCTGCCCTGTACGTGAATAAATCTTGGTTGCTGCACTTACGTATGTGGCAGGACATGGTGTCCAATCTCCATTTAGTTCCTAATTTTGTGTTACCAAAGAAAACACATGGTTCATTTTTAAATTAAAGTAGTCAAAACCAGCATGGAGCTAATCAGGCACATTGAACATTCTTTTCTACCGGCAAAAAAATGAAAATTTGTTTTGATATATCTGCAAAAGGATATATTCATAATCTCACATGTTATTCTCGACTACCCAAATGTTGATTTATTACTATTTAGAGCATGCACAGTGCTTGATAAGACATTTTTATCTTAAGACTGTCACGTAATCTAGAGGAGACATCAAAATATGTTGTAGTGGGTTATTTTTAGTCTTATCTTTGATAACGCGATATTTCTAAATATTTGGTGAGAGATAATTTGGTAAGAGATCATCTATTAATCAAGAGAAGACATGCATTTTCTTATGGTCTCTCTCATCCACCTTATCATTTATCCTACATGGCAGTCCAATGATAATACCATTACAAACACGTAAAACCGGTTACCATTATTTTAGTAAGTTGGTTGTAATGTTACCTGCAATTA
Source organism: Thinopyrum elongatum (assembly GCA_011799875.1). Lineage (NCBI taxonomy): Eukaryota > Viridiplantae > Streptophyta > Magnoliopsida > Poales > Poaceae > Thinopyrum > Thinopyrum elongatum. The sequence continues at coordinate 537,274,123 of CM022301.1, read as the reverse complement.
AATAATAAAAAATGTGTAATAAGGTGTAACCACATCTCTATATCATTGGGAAAAACATCTATAGGTTTGGCATGTGTATTTTAATTAGCTATATGTTTATGTATGATAATTGACGTGCACCGCCGAAACACATCATACATCGCCCACCTCACGCATTCACCATATTCCTCGGCCTCCATGCGACACCTAGTTATAGTATATCCAGCAGCCAGTATCGCTTCTCGCTCCTCGTCCTTATAGCCAGCTGACTGTACCTTATTATAATTGCTCTTTGAGCAAAGGGCCTCCCTAAGCCCGCATTAATTTCCTGGGCATGCTTCTTTCTACTCAATGTTGCGTGCACTTTGAGCATGTTGGCAACTCCACTGCGAGCTTGCTGGCTCATCTTGCAATTGACGCTGACGCATTGCAGCACTCCTGTAAGGCCCAGAGGTTAATTTGAGAACAAGTACATAGAGGTTAATTTGACATACATGACTTATAAGTTGACAGAAGTCATATCACTTTTTTTGAAACATGTTGTAAAGTAACACGATAGACCTTAGATTAACATGTGTTGAAAAATGGCTCATCTTGCAATTGACGCTGACACATTGCAGCACTCCTGCAAGGCCCGGAGGTTAATTTGAGAACAAGTACACAGAGGTTAATTTGACATACATGGCTTATAAGTTTGACAGAAATCATATCACTTTTTTGGAAAACATTTAATTGCCTTGAATGTATATAGTGCTCCGTCCTATTAGTTGAATTAACCCCGAGGTCCATGTTTTGGAAACATGTCGTAAAGTAACGGGATAGACCTTCATTCAAGCCAATCAACATGTGTTCAAAAAACAAAAATTATCAAAAAGTAACGAGATAGACCTTCTTCAAGCCAATCAACATGTGTTCAAAAAAAATGTCAAAAATTACAAAACAAAGACCTCGAGGTTAATTCAACTAATATGATGGAGCACTATATACATTCAAGGCAATTAAATGTTAAAGTGATCCATCAAATCAGTTAATTTAACATCGACGCCACTTCCCATCCGGTCACCCATCTGATGAATACTCCAGTCTCAGCACAGTTAACTTCGGAGTTTTGTTAGATGAGCTATCGGTAGGGAAGCTGGTCCTTGCTGTTGTAGGATGCCTCTTTGCATCCTTTATTGCGTACCCGGATGACCGCCTATTGCCGCCCAATGGTCAATGCCACGTCCCCCTCGAATGTAGAAGCTTCCCTCCCTTGTCTAGCTGGTTCGCGCGTTTTCCCTTTTTTTGCCACCTGCCCACCTATAGAACCGCCTCGCGCCAGCCATTTCCTCTCCAAACACCTAGGGAGGCGGTTGAACCGAACAAGTCTAGACTTGTTTCTAGTGGATACATTGACATGGCACCGGAAGGGTGTGATAGTTGACTCTGACAAAATAATTGCCTACCACGTTGGCATACATGAGCATGGGGCCCACTTGTCAGCGTGCTAGACGGAGGAAGGAACACAAAGACAAAATGGAGCGCGGAAGGGTGCAAATCGATTGGCTCACATGTGATGACCACTGGAGCAATCCACTCAGATTGTACGTTAAAAAATTTGTGCAAACATGGCCGATTATACTGGCCCTGTTTGGATCCATGGGTTAGAGCTAGTTTGGCCTCAAATAGCCCTAAAGTATCCAAACATGAGGGCTAGTTTGAGCTAGTTGCATCTAACCCACCCAAAAAAACTTATCCCACCCAAGAGGTGCTAATTGGAGCTAGTTCTCCTAGTGCATTTATTGTCAATCTAATCCTGTCATCCAAACACCTCTTTGGCTAGAGTTAGTTCAGGGTTAGTCATGAGCTAGAAACTAACTCTAACCTCTAGCTAAGTTAGCGTATCCAAATAGGGCCACCGCGAGTAGGTGACCGTGTGCTTGGCTCTTCGCCTCTTCCGGAAGTCGAACAATGATGATGGTATTACAATATATATACTTCTGGCAATCTGACACCGAATGACTGCTGCACGTCCACCGCTTGTATAAAGCCCACTATAATTGTAAGCAAAAGCTTCTCCTCGTGCTGCGAGCCACCGCACGCGCGTGGGCGAGGGAGAGGGCGTAGCAAGCAAGCTTCTCGTCGTTCTGCGAGTTGACGGGACACATCTAAGTTATTTAGTACTCTCTCCAAAAAGGGCCGACCATGTCCATGGCTACCATCCCGTGCTCCGTCTACATACGCGATTCACGTGCCATCGAGGAGAAAAATTATTGCGTAGTACATGCCATCGAAGTGCACGACTCACTTACGCACTGCTTATCTCCATTTTCTTGCATGACACATCCACCTTGATGCTAGATGTCCCGTGTGTTGGCAAAAGGATGAACAAAGCTCATGTCTTAAACAAAAGAGTGGAAGAACATAGATTCCCGACGACCGAGCAGGAGCAAGGAACCTCGCGGTGGAGCATCTGCACTCATAATATTTTATATTATTCAGTGATATAAAATCAACCAAATCTCTCCACGTTTAACCGAAAGAGTCCGAAACACATCATACATGGCCCACCTCATGCATTCACCATATTCCTCGGCCTCCGTGCAACACCTAGTTATAGTATATCCAGCAGCCCGTCGCTTCTCGCTCCTCGTCCTGATAGCCCGTGCGACACCTAGTTATACTATAACCGAAAGAGTACTTGCTCTTTGAGCAAAGGGCCTCCCTAAGCACGCATTAATTTCCTGGGCATGCTTCTTTCTACTCAATGTTGCGTGCACTCTGAGCATGTTCGCAACTCCACTGCTAGCTTGGTGGCTCATCTTGCAATTGATGCCGACCCATTGCAGCACTCCTGCAAGGCCCAAAGGTTAATTTGAGAACAAGTACCTCGAGGTTTAATTTGACAGACATGACTTATAAGTTGACAGAGGTCATATCACTTTTTTTAGAAACATGTCATAAAGTAACGCGATAGACCTTCGATTAACATGTGTTCAAAAAACAAAAAATGTCGAAAATTACAAAACAAAGACCTCGAAGTAACCCATCCAACTAGTTAATATCGAGTCCACTTCCCATCTGGTCACCCATCTGATGACTACTCTAGCCTCAGCATAGTTAACTTGAGAGTTCTCTTAGATGAGCTATCGGTAGGGAAGCTGGTCCTTGCTGATATGGATGCCTCTTCGTGTACTTTATGGCACACCCAGATGACCGCCTGTTGCCGCCCAATGGCCAATGCCACGTCCCCCGCGAATGTAGAAGCTTCCCTCCCTCGTCTAGCTGCTTCCCGCGTTTTTTCCTGTTTTTTGCCGCATGCCCACCTATAGAACCGCCTCACGCCGGCCAATTCCTCTCCAAACACCTAGCGAGGCGGTTGAACCGAATAAGTTTAGACTAGTTTCTAGTGGATTCATTGATGTGGCACCGAAAGGGTGTGATAGCTGACTCTGGCAAAATAATTGACTACCACGTTGGCATAAATGAGCGTGGGGCCCACTTGTCAGCGTGCTGGACGGATGAAGTAACGCAAGACAAAATGGAGCGTGGAAGGGTGCGAATCGATTGGCTTAGGTGTGATGACCACTGGAGCAATGCACTCAGATTGTACGTAAACAAATTCATGCCAACACGGCCGGATTTCATTACATTTGCATAAAATAACCGGTTTCCACGCGGAGTAGGTTTCTCGGATTCCATGCGGGTTTAATGTAGGCGTTTAAATGCAGCGAGGAGGCTCGTTCAGCCGGGCGTGCAGTGGGCGGCGCCCTTGGCCAGTGCGCCGCTTCAATGGCGGACGCAGTGAGAGGTCACGTCCGCCCTGTGCCGCCTTGACCGTGGACCTTACTACATTAGTCGTTTGATTCATAGGATTGAATCCTATAGGAATTTTTACTAGTATGGAATCACGTGTACTACTACAACATTTCGGGCTCCTTTGATTCAAAGGAATTCTATAGGATTTTTGGAGGATTGAAATCCTTTGGAATTTTTCCTACGTTTGTCCTTTGATTCATAGGATTGAATCCCATAGGAACTTTTCCAATGGAATTTTTTGTACTACATTTGATGGGAAATTTAACATCCACTCCAACCACTTTTTACAATTCCTTTGCTTTTCCCGTGAAATCAGACACTCCTTGCTAATTCTATAGGATTCAAGTGGGCATGACACTCCAATCCTATACTTTTCCTATTCCTGCGTTTTCAAAATCCTGCGAATCAAAGAGGCCTTCATTGGAAATCTAGAATCCGCTCCAACTTTTTTTTCACTTCCTTTCTTTCTCCTGTGGCATCAAACACTCAGTGCTAATACTCCTTTGTTTTTCCTATTCCTATGTTTTAAGAATCCTAGTACTTGCTCTAAATGATGTGCGAATCAAAGAAAAGAAACGGAGGGAGTACTTGCCCTAAATGATGTGGAGTTCCGTTCCTCTTGGTCAATGTGTAATTCTCTATATGTATAGTCTTTCACGGATGGAGGGAGTAGGTTGAGCACTTGAGCGTGAGCTTGTGTGTTGCATCGTGTGATGTGTGCCGCATGGATGCGTGAGTGTTGCGTGCGTGCATGTGTACGTGTGAGTGTTGCATGCATGCATGAGGCTTCTACTCCCTCCCATTGACATGTTCATATTTCAAGCTTCATTAAAATGTTGCATGCAAGTATTAAGAGAAAACTCACTTATGCATGTAAAAGTTCTGGTCTTTTGTTCTTCACGCATGCACGCATGCATTCCAATTAATACGTTCATAAACACAATTTTCTTGAGGAAAACGAGCCCATTATTGAGTACTACTTTTGGAAAAAAATCTTCGGGCACTCATCATTTACTACTACCTTGGTTGATGATTTTTTTATTAACCTGCATATAAAAACCGGAAGGAGGGAGTAGGTACTAGTACTAGTAGTACTCATACATAATTGGTGCCGAGTGCCTTGGCCAATGGTTCTTGTTGTTGGACAGGATGAGAGTAGAGGCATAGGGATACTGTAGATAGGAAGTCTTGGCGATCCATTATTCCCCATCTCGGCCAGAGAGAACTACTTATTCACCTAGTCAGTGAAGTGACAATACACGCTGCAGCAGATGGGACACTTAATTAATAAGCTGAGCCAGCGTGTTGGTGTTACTAAATCAGCCTTACCCTGTACTGCCATCATGTTTGCCAGTGGAGCACGCTTCCGCAAATACGCCTACGCACCTCTCTCTTCCATTAACTGACATATGGGCCCTCTTGTGGTAGACCCACATGTCATTGGCTTAACTATTTACACTCTGAAGGACGGAGGGCCATGGAGGGTAGTCCGGAATTATTAGGCCGGACGAAACTAAAACCCTGCTTTTTCGCTTCGCTCTGTTGGCATTGCGTTTACTCATTGGGTGAATTAACTTACCTAGAAAGAAGGGACTGCATGCAAGCACGACGGTCAAGACTACATGCAAGGAGGAGAGAGACGGGGATGCATGCAACCGTATTAATTAATATAAGCAGCCAATGCATGCCCGATTTAAGGGGTCCTTCTCTCTTTCCCATACCAAGTTGTGTAGGCGAAACCGATTACTTTCTATAACTTCCTAAAGTTATTTTTGCCTTGGTCTTAGAGATTCTGACGGATGTAGTACTCTCTCCAAAAAGGGCCGACCATGTCCATGGCTAATCCCTCCGTCTAGGTGTATAAGTCATAGGTTGTGCACCGTGACCAAGGCGAAGGGGAAAACGAGAGATTTCAATGCTTGTTTGCTAATTAATAGCATTGCATGCAATGAACTGACCACTGCATTTCGTGTTTGAAAGTCTAAGTCATTGATGTCATACATGCCCCACATCTCTTACTGGTTGATTCCTTTATTTATGTCAAGAGAAACAAGAAACGAGGTGAAAGTTAATGCACCGCATCCAAGTGTTTTGGGATTATTTGGTTTTCATAAGATGACTACACCTAGACGGAGGGAGTACCATCCCTTGCTCCGTCATTGAGTGCGTGCATGATTCATGTTCCGTTGAAGAAAATAATGTTACGTACGTGACATCGAATAGAATAACTTCATTTATAAATAACGCGCCACTGCGTCATGGTCGAACTTTGATTCGTTCATGCCTGGTTCCCGACCCACCACTGACAACTACTACACTCGCCAAATTATCGCGTGAGCTACCTCTTCGTACAGAAATGAGCTCTCCGTGTACCCGCGTGTTGCCGGGGCCGGGACACGAAATCCCAGAAATTAACCCCTCGTGTCATCACCAGCCCAGGATTACTGTTACTGGTGGACACGTCCTTGTTACAGAATTACCAAGCTATTACAAGAATTGGATACAAGACCATAAAAGTCTAATGATACAATAGTGATTCCGGTGGTGGATGATGGAAATGACTCGTGGTTCTCCAGCATTGATGGGGCTCCATTCCCACAGGAACAGCTGACCCGGATAATTCCTATCCGCGTGGCTGCTATCCTAGGCTCCGCATGGTCGTCGTTGTGGTACTCCACGTAGAACTTCTGACCTGGCCACGTAAATAGCCAGGGACAAGCCTGTGAGTACGTTTGAATGTACTCGCAAACATCATGAACAAAAGATATACCGAATGCAGCAGATAAAAATATATGATCATGGTGAGCCAAACTATATGCATATGCTCATGCTGACTGAAATTTAAATCATGACAATAAAATGATATGAACATGAACATAGCATGTTAGTCATGATCAAACTTATTAGAAATAAAGCAAATGAATGCCACGGGTAGTCTAGCCAGCCCAAGTGACACTCAGCAAAATAAAAGAAATGCCAACTGGGTGTCCACAAGAGTAGTGGCGGGACCGCCTGTAAACTCGAGGGACATCACGAGAAGGTCTTGAAGAGAAATGCCAAACGGGTGTCAAGTGATGCCACGGTCAGACTTGAAGAGGAATGCCAGTCGGGTGTCAAGTGACGCCACGGTCGGACTTGAAGAGAAATGCCAATCCGGTGTCCACAAGAGTAGTGGCGGGATAAACCGCCTGTGAACTCGAGGGACGCCACGAGAGGTCTTGAAAATAAAATTGAGTGCCCGGGGTAGTCTAGCCAGCCCCTGAGACACTCAGGAAATACAAAATAAGAGAAACGGGTTAGTCCTCGATAATATGCATAACCATAATAATATTAACATGCATAAAATATTCATGGTAGCATCAGGGTGACAACAATTATCCTGCAAAACAATTCAGGCTCAATTTAATTATTTTCCTCCGAAGACCGACACTAAGACCGACACTTGACCAACCCAGACTGTAGTCCTTAACCGCGGACATGGCTATTCGAATAGGTTTAAACTCTGCAGAGGGTGTACTCTTTACCCATGACTAAAGGATTTCTTTAGTCAGTACCGTGACACTGACTAAGTCCCATTACGGTCTTTGGGTTGAAAACACACCTGACCAGCACACACCAGATTAACTTTCCGGATGCCAGGAATCACCCAAAGCATCGTTCAAGAAAAACTTTAAGACGGAGAGACCAATGTCCTGCATGGGATCACTATTCATACACGCGGATTACAAGGGGTGCCCCCTCTCAGTCACAGCTGGAAACACCCATGCCCCCTGACCCAATGACAGGATTCAGTCCATGATCGTGGAAACCCTCATCGTAGCCCTCTATGTGGTGTGTGCACGGAAAGGGGTTAACAACTTACTGAACCGTACCCCACCTATGGCAGGGACAAGTGGCAGCACGAATCAAGTATGGGGGTTACCGGAACAAGACTCGATCTATGGTCGACTCAGGAGGTTCAAGTTTTCCTGCAGTGGTTAGCTCAACAAAGTATCCTTTTAACAGTAATGCCAAAACAGGGCCACAACCCTTGAATGCTCCAACATTCATAACAACCATGGCATGATCATGCTCCAACGTGATCACCCTTCTGCCGGTAATAGTATTTCTCTTAGGCCTGCTCCTGCAAGTTAGTCATGGCAAACACATGATGCACGGTACGATGAAACATGCCAACACTACATGCATGCAAATTCTATTTGAATTCAACCTATGCATAATTTAATTATTCATGCAAACAATTAACCATGCAATCACCATATCAAGTGTTCAAGATGCTTGCCTTGAGCATGCAGAAATATTGGGTGCACTCCAAAAGTTTGAGAATTTTATCTTCCCTCCATTTCCTATTTTCAATAGTATTGAAATCACCACATAATCCAAAAACAATACCAAGAATTTTTTCAAATATTTTTGAAGTAAATACCAAAATAAACTAGAAGAAAAATAAAAAATAACAGAAAAAGAATGAATTTATTTGGAGTTAATATGAATTACTTATGGGATTTCTAAGTTGAAAAGAATGAAGAAAAGGACTATTTAATAGGTTCAGCAGGGACAATGCGTAGGAAAATGTTCACCTAGGCTTAAATAATAGGGCATGATTTTAGAAGTATTTAGAAATGTTAATCATCGGATTTGGATTTGAAATCAGTGCTGTGGAACTATTTGAAAGTTGCTGAATAAAAGAAAAGGAAAGGGAGTAGAGTGGCGCCCTGAGCGCTATATAGCCGGGCGGCGTCATTGGGCCGGCCCAGCCGATCGGCTGCATCAGTCAGCAGGACGCAGTGTCACTGACAGAGGCCCCCGCGGCCCCACTGTCAGGTTTGACCGGGGTCAGCGCGCCCTCCTCTTCCTCTGTCCGAACGGGGGCGGCACTCGGCGGTGCTCGCCGGCGAATGGAGGCACCGTTCGTGGATCCGTGGCCACCTCCGTGCTCAGGAGAACGAGGCGGTCCTTCTGGTACCCGTCGGGGTCATAGGGGTGGTCGGAGTCGCCGGCGGTGAGTTTCGCAGCGGACGGCGGCCGTCGGACGAAAGGGGAACTCCGTCCACGAGCTCCATTTTGTGAAATTGATGGATGGGATGGTCTTGCGGGTGTTCCAGGAGGTGTGTGGTGGGGGAAAATGCAAGGGGGAGACGTTGTTCACGTCGGAATCAACCGAATGGTGGCGGCGGTGGTTTTGGCCGGAGACGAGGAAGACGGCTCGTATGGTCCATATGGTGGCTCAGGGAGGTGCTTAGAGGGGGAATGGGTGGTGTAGTGGGGAGGAATGAGCTCGGGGGGGTCGTTTTATAGCGTGGCGGGGCGGTTCGGTGGCTTCCAGAGAATGGCTCCGGTGGCCGTCGCCATTACTGTGCCGAAACGACAGTTGGGGGGGTGCGCACAACGTGGGCAAGCTTCTGAGGGAGGCCACCATCCAGGGAGTGAGCTGGCTGGCTCGGGGAGGTGCCAGGTAGCATGGACGGTGCCGTCCCCGAGCGGATTGCGGCGGCGGCCATTATTAGCAGGCGCGGTCGGTGGTGAAGCCGGTGAGGACGGTGGGGAGGTCAGTGAAGATAGGTGAGGTCGGTAGGGATTGGTGAGGGAGTGGATGAGCTCGGGCCTTAGCATTTAAGCGAGGCAAAGGCGTGGCGGAGAAGGCAGCGTCGGACGGCGATCAGTGGCGGCGCTGGCCGGCGTGGACGGTGCTACGGGACGAGGGGAGGTGTCGGCGAGGCTCAGGATGGATTGGGTGATCCAGTGGGAGTCTTGGGCGAGGAGTAAGGGCAGTAGAGGGAGTGGCGGGAGTCCATGCCAACGGTGCAATACGCGCGCTCTGGTCGCGCCCGGTGCACGCATGCTACATGTTTGATGAAATGCCAATGGCATCCACAGGAATCCAAATGAGCTAAAAATTAGCAGGGTGACGTATGCCTGGATGTAGATGATAATGGACATGCTGGTTTAGCTAGGTGGGCAAGTTGTGTGTGCAATTTTGGGAAGTGGCAGAATTTCTGTCATGCACAGAAGGTGTTTGCTAAAATGCTAGGGCCACCTAGGTGTTCTTTCTAGAGTTGAAATTTGGCAGGTTATGTCTCTTTTGATGGTAGAGATGATGGTGGAGTTATTTTGGCAAGAAGAGAAACTTGTTAGTGCAAGTTTGGAAAATTTTCTATTCTGGACAGAAACTTGGGGGTTTTATTTGGTGAACTAAAAAGATGTGGTTGGAGCTGAGATCCTGGACTTAAGGGTTTGGTTGGAAGGACTATAAGTGGGAAAAATTTCAGGATTTTTGGGGTAAGGAAAATTGGGGTTGTAGTAGAAACTCAAATATAGGACAGAATTGAAAAGAGGTTGTTTAACTCAAAATTTTCAAAACACCAAGTTGTATTTTTGCATAAAAGTGATTTATAGGCATCACATGACCCCTCATAATTTTTGTGGAATTTTGAAAGAATTATTTAAAGTGGTTGTTGTGCAACAGAGGTATTTTAAGAATTGAAAATGCTATTAAAATAATTATTTAGGGGCAAATTTTATTATGAAATTAATTCTTACTATAATTGAAAAGTTTTAAGAAACTACCAAAGCCACAATATTATGTCCAAAAATTTCTATATGGAGGGAAGAATTTTGGAAAACAGAAACAGAAAATACTCTGAAAATAACAAAAGACTTAATATAATTCAAAATTTTATTTTTGGCCAAATTTTTATTTAGTAATAACATGATTAAATTTTTGGGGTGTTACAAACTCTACCCCCCTTAAGAAAATCTCGTCCTCGAGATTTGTTAGGTGGTCACCAAAATTAAACCCACCTTTCGAGGAGATTTTTCTGAGGCATTTAAAATAACCTATTTAGACACAGTTGACGTGGGCTCCTGATAATTGGTGTAACTACAGTGGGGCACTGGTGCTGTGGTTCTACTGTGACTGTTACGACAAATTTGGAAAAAGTGTAAATTCCAAAAGTCGCTTGCCGTACTCCAGTGCACAGTGCTCTCTCCGGCTGACAGGTGGACCCAGGGCCCACTGTCAGTCTCTTCTTCTTCCTCTAGCTCTCTTCTCCTTCTCCCTCTCGCGTGCTTTCTCCACCTGCGGCATCTAGCACGTAGGGTATCTAGGGCCATACTGTGGTAGTGCGCGGCGTGCAAGCTGCCAATGCAGCGTGCATTCACCTCGCGGGCCAGCACCTTGTCGGCACTGCTCGCAGGTTCGCCTCCGAACACTGGTGATCGGGTGACGAGTGGCACTAGTGGACCTCGTCCACCATGCACTGAGGCCGGGCTATAAAACGAACACAGTGTTACTCTCTTCTTCATCACACCTTGCCTCACTTCTTCCTCCTCCTCCTTTTCTGATCGCAGGAGCTCGGACGAGGATCCAATGGAGGACGTGCTTCCGGGGTGGTTTACGATTCTCATGTCCGGAGCAGTGGCGGCGTTGCTCGGGTTCTCGCTGCTCCTATGCGTGATGATCCTTGACGATCGTCGTGATGCCGTAGCTCGAGTGGTGGCTCTTCGAGGCGGCGGTGATCGTGAGGATAAGGCATCGGTGGTGGTTACGAGTGAGTGTTAGTGCGCTCTGCAGTAGCTCCGTAGAAATAAAAGAAAACCCACAAATTTTTCTTCAGAAAAACTTATGGTGTGATGAGAGTGGTCTGGTGTGTGAGGCGGTTGATTAGGTGCTAAGTGTGTGTGTGTGTGTGTGTGGTTCTGCACTTAGTGTATGTAGTGGAGTGAGTGTGACTGTAAGCCGGATGTCGTGGTGGTGCGTGAATTAATTCTATGTTTGCGAAAATTATTAGTCGCAGCGATCCTTAATAAAATCTCAACCAGAGATTTGTTAAGGGTGAAAAAAAATCCATTATAAACTATGTTAACCAAATTACTCATACGCAACTGCAACCAAACAATTCACTCATAGGGTAAATCCTAAGATGCAACATAGATATCAAATCACGCAACTTAAACGCTAAACAAATGAACACAACCAATGTGTCTACGGTACAAAGGTAAAATCGATAGGGTCCTGAGGAAATATCTCCGGCATCAGAACACATTCTTCTTCTCCCAAGGAAAGTGGATGGAGGAGTCGGAGAACGTTCCCTCCTTGGTCTGGCAATAGTGGTCCACCGATGGCGATCTGAGGATTCAGAATAGCAAGAGTCTGGAGGAAGTCCATCACTTGCTGGGTCAGACGCTCCTGCGTGATGACATATTGAACAAGGTTGGCTAGCATTTTATCTCTCTCTGATTGTCTGCAGGGAAAAGATGCTTCTTCTCCGGATGCTGCGCGGCTCGGGAAGTAGTAATACCACCTTTCGCCGGCACGAGGCACTGCGAACCGGAGACGGGTAATTGCTTCGTAGGCAGCAACTTCTATTGCCATTTCTAGAGTTGGCATAGATTTCCTGATGAAGACGACACTTGTAGGGCCTTGGTTTGGGTCTACTGGTGGGATGTGTGCAACTGCCCAATATTTCGAGGCATTGTGGTTGATCCTCGATTTGAACAGCTCGTACTGGGGTGGTTGAGCGGAACCAAGAGTGTTGCGGGTGAAATCCCACAATATCTTGACAAAACTGCCCGGGGTTGCATCTGGGGTTCTCAGATGAATCCCAAGGTGCGATATGGGGATAATAGTTATGTTGGCAGTGTACAAAGTGAGGGATGCAAATTATGGTTGCGTGAGTGGTCTCTTATATAGTGCCTGGCTAGGGAGCATATTTCAGTGTGGGTACGATTTCTGGGTATCGGCTCTGCTCTAGAGTGGTCGGGGTCAAAGTCACGGATACAAATCACAAAATGTGACGTATTACTGTGGTTGTCGGTTAGGGAGATAGGTTGGGCACCGGCTGCTAAAAGATGTCAGCTGGCCACTGCAGGTTGTTGGATAGGACGGCCTGACTATGGACACAGAAGGGTGTGGACGGTGTGGAAACCTAGGGATAGTGACCAGGCTAAGATAGGATTAGCCAATGGTTAGCCTGGCTTTGATACCAAGGCTGCCGGGGCCGGGACACGAAATCCCAAAAATTAACCCCTCGTGTCATCACCAGCCCAGGATTACTGTTACTGGTGGACACGTCCTTGTTACAGAATTACCAAGCTATTACAAGAATTGGATACAAGACCATAAAGGTCTAATGATACAACAGTGATTCCAGTGGTGGATGGCGGAAATGACTCGTGGTTCTCCAGCGTTGATGGGGCTCCATTCCCACAGGAACAGCTGACCCGGATAATTCCTATCTGCGTGGCTGCTATCCTAGGCTCCGCACGGTCATAGCTGTGGTACTCCACGTAGAACTTCTGACCTGGCCACGTAAATAGCCAGGGACAAGCCTGTGAGTACGTTTGAATGTACTCGCAAACATCATGAACAAAAGATATACCGAATGCAGCAGATTAAAAATATATGATCATGATGAGCCAAACTATATGCATATGCTCATGCTGACTGAAATTTAAATCATGACAATAAAATGATATGAACATGAACATAGCATGTTAGCCATGATCAAACTTATTAGAAATAAAGCAAATGAATGCCACGGGTAGTCTAGCCAGCCCAAGTGACACTCAGCAAAATAAAAGAAATGCCAATCGGGTGTCCACAAGAGTAGTGGCGGGACTGCCTGTAAACTCGAGGGACATCACAAAAAGGTCTTGAAGAGAAATGCCAGTCAGGTGTCAAGTGACGCCACAGTCGGACTTGAAGAGAAATGCCAGTCGGGTGTCAAGTGACGCCACGGTCGGACTTGAAGAGAAATGCCAATCGGGTGTCCACAAGAGTAGTGGCGGGATAAACCGCCTGTGAACTCGAGGGATGCCACGAGAGGTATTGAAAATAAAATTGAGTGCCCGGGGTAGTCTAGCTAGCCCCTGAGACACTCAGGAAATACAAAATAAGAGAAACGGGTTAGTCCTCGATAATATGCACAACCATAATAATATTAACATGCATAAAATATTCATGGTAGCATTAGGGTGACAACAATTATCCTGTAAAATAATTCAGGCTCAATTTAATTATTTTCCTCCTAAGACCGACACTTGACCAACCCAGACTGTAGTCCTTAACCGCGGACACGGCTATTCGAATAGGTTTAAACTCTGCAGAGGGTGTACTCTTTACCCACGAGTAAAGGATTTCTTTAGTCAGTACCGTGACACTGACTAATTCCCATTACGGTCTTTGGGTTGAAAACACACCTGACCAGCACACACCAGATTAAACTTTCCGGATGCCAGGAATCACCCAAAGCATTGTTCAAGAAAAACTTTAAGACGGAGAGAACAACATCCTACATGCGATCACTATTCATACGCGCGGATTATAAGGGGTGCCCCCCTCTCAGTCACAACTGGAAACACCCATGCCCCCTGACCCGATGACAGGATTTAGTCCATGATCGTGGAAACCCTCATCGTAGCCCTCTATGTGGTGTGTGCACGGAAAGGGGTTAACAACTTACTGAACCGTACCCCACCTGTGGCAGGGACAAGTGGCAGCACGAATCAAGTATGGGGGTTACCGGAACAAGACTCGATCTACGGTCGACTCAGGAGGTTCAAGTTTTCCTGCAGTGGTTAACTCAACAAAGTATCCTTTTAACAGTAATGCCAAAACAGGGCCACAACCCTTGCATGCTCCAACATGCATAACAACCAAGGCATGATCATGCTCCAACGTGATCACCCTTCTGCCGCTAATAGTATTTCTCTTAGGCCTGCTCCTGCAAGTTAGTCATGGCACACACACGATGCACGGTACGATGAAACATGCCAACACTACATGCATGCAAATTCTATTTGAATTCAACCTATGCATAATTTATTTATTCATGCAAACAATTAACCATGCAATCACCATATCAAGTGTTCAAGATGCTTGCCTTGAGCATGCAGAAATATTGGGTGCACTCCAAAAGTTTGAGATTTTTATCTTCCCTCCATTTCCTATTTTCAAAAGTATTGAAATCACCACATAATCCAAAAATAGTACCAAGAATTGTTTCAAATATTTTTGAAATAAATACCAAAATAAACTAGATGAAAAATAAAAAATAACAGAAAAAGAATGAATTTATTTGGAGTTAATATGAATTACTTATGGGATTTCTAAGTTGAAAAGAATGAAGAAAAGGACTATTTAATAGGTTCAGCAGGGACAATGCCTAGGAAAAATGTTCACCTGGGCTTAAATAATAGGGCATGATTTTAGAAGTATTTAGAAATTTTAATCATCGGATTTGGATTTGAAATCAGTGTTATGGAACTATTTGAAGCTGCTGAATAAAAGAAAAGGAAAGGGAGCAGAGTGGCACCCTGAGCGCTATATAGCCGGGCGGCGTCATTGGGCCGGCCCAGCCGATCGACTGCATCAGTCAGCGGGGCGCAGGGTCACTGACAGTGGCCCCCGCGGCCCCACTATCAGGTTTGACCGGGGTCAGCGCGCCCTCCTCTTCCTCTGTCCAAACGGGGGCGGCACTCCGGCGATGCTCGCCGGCGAACGGAGGCGCCGTTCGTGGATCCGTGGCCACCTCCGTGCTCAGGAGAATGAGGCGGTCCTTCTGGTACGTCAGGGTCATAGGGGTGGTCGGAGTCGCCGGCTGTGAGTTTCGCAGCGGACGGAGGCCGTCGGACGAAAGGGGAACTCCGTCCACGAGCTCCATTTTGTGAAATTGATGGATGGGATGGTCTTGCGGGTGTTCTAGGAGGTGTGTGGTGGGGGAAAATGCAAGGGGGAGGCGTTGTTCGCGTGGGAATCAACCGAATGGTGGCGGCGGTGGTTTTGGCCGGAAACGAGGAAGACAGCTCGTATGGTCCATATGGTGGCTCAGGAAGGTGCTTAGAGGGGGAATGGGTGGTGTAGTGGGGAGGAATGAGCTCGGGAGGTCATTTTATAGCGTGGCAGGCTGGTTCGGTGGCTTCCAGAGAATGGCTCTGGTGGCCGTCGCCATTACTGCGCTGAAACGGCAGTTGGGGGGTGCAGCGCGACGTGGGCAAGCTTCTGAGGGAGGCCACCGTCCAGGGAGTGAGCTGGATGGCTCGAGGAGGTGCCAGGTAGCATGGACGGTGCCGTCCCCGAGCGGATTGCAGCGGCGGCCATTATTAGCAGGCGCGGTCAGTGGTGAAGCCGGTGAGGACGGTGGGGAGGTCAGTGAAGATAGGTGAGATCGGTAGGGATTGGTGAGGGAGTGGATGAGCTCGGGCCTTAGCATTTAAGCGAGGCAGAGGCGTGGCGGAGAAGGCAGCGTCGGACGGCGATCGGTGGCGGCGCTGGCCGGCGTGGACGGCGCTACGGGACGAGGGGAGGTGTCAGCGAGGCTCAGGATGGATTGGGTGATCCAGTGGGAGTCTTGGGCGAGCAGTAAGGGCAGCAGAGGGAGTGGCGGGAGTCGATGCCAATGGTGCAATACGCGCGCTCTGGCCGCGCCCGGTGCACGCATGCTATATGTTTGATGAAATGCCAATGGCATCCACAGGAATCCAAATGAGCTGAAAATTAGCAGGGTGACGTATGCCTAGATGTAGATGATGATGGACATGCTGGTTTAGCTAGGTGGGCAAGTTGTGTGTGCAGTTTTGGGAAGTGGCAGAACTTCTGTCATGCACAGAAGGTGTTTGCTAAAATGCTAGGGCCACCTAGGTGTTCTTTCTAGAGTTGAAATTTGGCAAGGTTATGTATCTTTTGATGGTAGAGATGATGGTGGAGTTATTTTGGCAAGAAGAGAAACTTGTTAGTGCAAGTTTGGAAAAATTTCTATTCTGGACAGAAACTTGGGGATTTTATTTGGTGAACTAAAAAGATGTGGTTGGAGCTGAGATCCTGGACTTAAGGGTTTGGTTGGAAGGACTATAAGTGGGAAAAATTTCAGGATTTTTGGGGTAAGGAAAATTGGGGTTGTAGTAGAAACTCAAATACAGGACAGAATTGAAAAGAGGTTGTTTCACTCAAAATTTTCAAAACACCAAGTTGTATTTTTGCATAAAAGTGATTTATAGGCATCACATGACCCCTCATAATTTTTGTGGAATTTTGAAAGAATTATTTAAAGTGGTTGTTGTGCAACAGAGGTATTTTAAGAATTGAAAATGCTATTAAAATAATTATTTAGAGGCAAATTTTATTATGAAATTAATTCTTACTATAATTGAAAAGTTTTAAGAAAACTACCAAAGCCACAATATTATGTCCAAAAATGTCTATATGGAGGGAAGAATTTTGGAAACAGAAACAGAAAATACTCTGAAAATAACAAAAGACTTAATATAAT
Source organism: Thinopyrum elongatum (assembly GCA_011799875.1). Classification (NCBI taxonomy): domain Eukaryota; kingdom Viridiplantae; phylum Streptophyta; class Magnoliopsida; order Poales; family Poaceae; genus Thinopyrum; species Thinopyrum elongatum. The sequence continues at coordinate 537,257,078 of CM022301.1, read as the reverse complement.
TCAAAATTTTATTTCTGGCCAAATTTTTATTTAGTAAAAACATAATTAAATTTTTGGGGTGTTACACGTGTGAGTACGAAAGAGGCAAAGAGTACCTGCGTCGGTGCCTGCACCTCTTCTCGTCGTGCACGTATTCCTTTTTTCGGGTGATTCGTGCACATACTCCACCTTCGTTCGTGACTGTTTGGTGAGTCTCTCCTAGTACTTACTCCATTTTCTTGCATGACCCGTGGACCTGGATGCTGGATGTCCCACGTGTCGGCAAAACAAAGAAGAACGCTTTCCGACGACCGAGAAGGAGCAAGGAACCTCGCGGTGGAGTGTTCTGCACTCTTAATATATTTTATACTAGCAAGGTGCCCGTGCGTTGCACGGAACATCAAGATGCATTTGTATAGTAGTTTATCTTGTGAGAGAAAAGGATGAACGAGGGAAGGCCTTATTTACAAATGTGGAGAGAGGTGTGGGTATCTTTTTGCAAAATTGCCATAGTTTCCTTCCTATCCGTCAGATATAAATCGGACGGCCTATATTGCAGGATGGCAGGCACACCATCATCACCAACTCTGTCTTTTATAAGAGTAGAGATAGAGATATTCAACAATATAAAATCAACCCAATCTTCTCCACATCTAGTAGACCTCGAAAACACGGCGGCCCAGTGTAGTTTACATCATATATGGCACACCTCACACTATCACCATATTTCTTCGCCTCCGTGCGACACCTAGCTCTAGTTGTCCACTAGCTCGTATCGCTTCTCGCTCCTCGTCTCTCTCAAAGTGCGGCGGCACTAGTAGAAAAATGACCTTATCTTCACCTCATTAGTCCTGGTTCAATTACAAACCGGCACTAATGTGACCATTAGTGCCGGTTCCAATGGCTAGGCGGGCGGCACTCATTAGTCCCGGTTCGTGTTGAACCTCTAGTACCGGTTCGTGCCACGAACCGGGACTAAAGAGGTGGTGGCAGGCTGGTGTCAGGCTGGGGCCCCACCAACACCTTTAGTCCCGGTTCGTGCCACGAACTGGGACTAGAGATGCACCTTTAGTCCCGGTTCGTATAACCAACCGGGACTAAAGATCATCCTATATAAAACCTTCATCGAGCCCGAGCCCATTTCTCTCTGTTTTTTTCCTTTCATTCCTTCCTCTCCTATGTTCCTCCCCATTGCTCGAGCTCATCCTTCAATTTTGCCAAAATTTGTCAAGATTTGAAGGCCCCCCATCCATCCAAGTGATCACAAAGGTTAGCAACTTTGTCCTTTCATCTCTCATTGCTAGATTAGCTCTTGCAATGCTCTATAAGTATAGTGATTTGTGGGTTTTAGTTTGGGAGTAATTATATGTGGTAGTTTATTTGATTTATATGCAATTTGAGCTCAAATTAACTCTTAGTTTGCATATGTAGGTGTGGTTTACTTAGTGCCTTCCCGTCCCCATCCTAACAACCACCGTCGATCGCCCACACCATCCCGTCGCCGGCACCACCTTGGTGAGCCTCTTGTTCTTATCTTTTTTATATAAAAAAATCATGTTTGTGTGATTTAGATATATAGTTACTTGTATAATTTTCCTACCCGTACATTGTTTATTATACATAGTGGCATGGTTTTGATATCCGTCCCCGTCGGCCCTCGTCTGGTTTATGATTCGGATGTGGTATATTCTCTTTTATAACTATTTGTTGCATTTCGTGTTTATGACAAATTATGCCCATCAAGTTGACATGGATATTTTGATCAAGGAGGTATGTGAACCGGAAATTCCAACCGACCCTCTTGTTGAGAGGTTAAATTTAGTTGAAAAAGAAAACGAGTATTTGAAAGAAAAAATGAAAAGAATTGAAGAAGAGAAGATGAAACTGGAGTTGTATGTTGCCGATGTCGTCGATGATCACAAGATCAAGATGGAGAAAATGCACTTGAAGATTAGAAAGATTAGAAAATATGCCATTGATAGTGAGGCTTGGTATCATTATGCTGTTGGATCAATTGTTACCTTAGTTGCGATCTTGATCGCATTTGTTGTTGCATTTAAATGCTTTAGCTAGAGAGTTTGTATGTTGTTTTATGAGAATAAGTGTGTATCAACTTTATGTATGAACTTGTATTAATTGGGTCTTTTCGGTGCTGTGTAATGAAGATGAGCCGGCAATGGATGTACGATGACCGATGCTCTCCCTAGTTCGTTAATGGCGTGCGTACTTTTCAGCTTGCGATTGAGGCAAACAAGCGGCCGGATGGTTTTATGTGTTGTCCATGTGCTGGCTGTAAGAATGATCGGAATTACTCTAAATCAAAAACCATTCACGCCCACCTGTTCGAGTCCGGTTTCATGCCCCACTATAATGTTTGGACCAAGCACCAAGAAAGAGGGGTCCTAATGGAAGACAATGAAGAAGAAGAGGACGACGACAGCTATCCTGGCCATGGGTTCCCTGAATACGATGGTACAACAATGGGGGAAGAAGCTGAGCCGGCAATGCGGGAGGAAGCTGAAGAAGAGGCATCAGATGAGCCCGCTGATGATCTTGGTCGGGCCATTGCTGATGCAAAGAGAAACTGCGCAAGTGAAAAGGAGAGGCTGAAGTTGCAGTGCATGTTAGAGGATCACAAGAAATCGTTGTACCCAAATTGCGAAGCTGACAAGAAAAATCTGGGCACCACACTGGAATTGCTGCAATGGAAGGCAGAGAATGGTGTATCTGACAAGGGATTTGGAAAGTTGCTGATAATGTTAAAGAAGATGCTTCCAAAGGACAACGAATTGCCCGAGAGTACGTACGAAGCAAAGAAGGCTGTCTGCCCTCTAGGATTAGAGGTGCAGAAGATACATGCATGCCCTAATGACTGCATCCTCTACCGCGGTGAGTATGAGGATTTGAGTGCATGCCTGGTATGTGGTGCACTGCGCTATAAGATCAGCTGCGATGACCCTGGTGATGTCGAGGGCGAGCGCCCCAGGAAGATGATTCCTGCCAAGGTGATGTGGTATGCTCCTATAATACCACGGTTGAAACGTTTGTTCCACAACAAAGAGCATGCCAAGTTGATGCGATGGCACAAAGAAGACCATAAGAAAGATGGGAAGTTGAGAGTACCCGCTGACGGGTCGTAGTGGAGAAAAATCGAGAGGAAGTGGAGGGAATTTGCAGATGACGCAAGGAACGTATGGTTTGGTCTAAGTGCAGATGGCATTAATCCTTTTGGGGAGCAGAGCAGCAATCATAGCACCTGGCCTGTGACTCTATGTATGTATAACCTTCCTCCTTGGTTGTGCATGAAGCGGAAGTACATTATGATGCCAGTGCTCATCCAAGGCCCTAAGCAACCCGGCAACGACATTGATGTGTACCTAAGGCCATTAGTTGAAGAACTCTTACAGCTGTGGAATGAAAAAGGTGTACGTGCATGGGATGAGGACAATCAAGAAGAATTTGACCTACATGCATTGCTGTTTGTGACCATCAATGATTGGCATGCTCTCAGTAACCTTTCAGGACAGACAAACAAGGGATACCACGCATGCACGCACTGTTTGGATGATACCGACAGTATATATTTGGATAATTGTAAGAAGAATGTGTGCCTGGGACATCGTCGATTTCTTCCGAGCAGGCATCCCGGAAGAAAGAAAGGCAAGCATTTCAAAGGTGAGGCAGATCACCGGACGAAGCCTCGCCACCGTACTGGTGATGATGTACATGATATGGTCAAGGATTTAAAGGAAATCTTTGGAAAGGGTCCTGGCGGACAATCTATTCCGAATGACGCTGACGGACGTTCACCCATGTGGAAGAACAAATCTATATTTTGGGACCTACCCTATTGGAAAGACCTAGAGGTCTGCTCTGCAATCGACGTGATGCACATGACGAAGAATCTTTGCGTGACCCAGCTTGGCTTCTTTGGCGTGTATGGGAAGACAAAAGATACACCGGAGGAACGGGAGGACTAGCAACGTATGCACAGAAAAGACGGCATACATCAGGGTCATGCCAGCTACGCTCTTACCAAAGAAGAGAAGGAAATCTTCTTTGAATGCCTGCTCAGTATGAAGGTCCCGTCTGGCTTCTCATCGAATATAAAGGGAATAATAAATATGGCAGAGAAAAAGTTCCAGAACCTAAAGTATCATGACTGCCACGTGATTATGACACAACTGCTTTCGGTTGCATTGAGGGGGCTTCTACCGGAAAAATGTTCGATTAGCCATTGTGAAGCTATGTGCATTCCTCAATGCAATCTCTCAGAAGGTAATCGATCCAGAAATCATACCAAGGTTAGATAATGATTTGGTGCAATGTCTTGTCAGTTTCGAGTTGGTTTTCCCACCATGCTTCTTCAATATCATGACGCACATCCTAGTTCACCTATGCGAAGAGATTGCCGTTCTGGGTCCTGTATTTCTACACAATATGTTCCCCTTTGAGAGGTTCATGGTGGTCTTAAAGAAATATGTTCATAACCGTGCTAGGCCAGAAGGAAGCATCTCCAAGGGCCATGAAAATGAGGAGATCATTGAGTTTTGTGTTGACTTTATTCCTGACCTTAAGAAGATTGGTGTTCCTGAATCGCGGCGTAAGGGCAGACTGGGTGGAAATGACACGCTAGGACCGAAACAAATAATATGTATGGACGGGCATTCTCTCACTCAAACACACTACACAGTTCTACAAAATTCTGCCTTGGTGGCTCCGTATATCGAGAACACAAGAATATTCTACGCTCCAAACACCCGGAGCAGTCTGACGACTGGATTACACGTGAACAAACGGGGACTTTCGCCGGTTGGTTGCAGACACGTGCCATGCATGACGACGCTGTTGAAGACGACCTGTACTTGCTGTCCCAGTTACCATCTTCGAATATAATGACTTTCAAAGGGTACGAGATAAATGGGAATACATTTTACACGATAGCCCAAGATAAAAAGAGCACCAACCAAAACAGTGGTGTCCGCTTTGATGCAGCAACCAAGAGGGGAAAGGACACATATTATGGTTACATAGAGGAGATATGGGAACTTGACTATGGACGTGGTTTGAAGGTCCCTTTGTTTTGGTGCAAATGGGTCAATCTGACACGAGGCGGGGTAACGAAAGACCTGCAGTTTGGAATGACAACAGTGGATCTCAACAATCTTGCGTACGCAGACGAACCATTCGTCCTAGCCAATGATGTGGCGCAGGTTTTCTATGTGAAGGACATGTCTACCAAGTCGAGAAAAAGAAAAGATAAGGAAGAGAATACAACATACGATGAGCCAAAGCGCCACATAGTTCTTTCAGGGAAAAGAAACATCGTGGGAGTAGATGACAAGACAGACATGTCAGAAGATTATGAAAAGTTTCATGAAATTGCTCCCTTCACAGTGAATATTGACATGAGCATCCAGTTAAATGATGAAGATTGTCCATGGTTACGGCGCAAAGGGACACATGCGAAGAAAAAGTTTTACACCCAAAGATACCACTCGGGGATGTGACCGGCTTCACTGTCATCACTTTCTTCTCTACTGAGTTTCCGGACTTATATATCTGGAAAGTCCCACTTTGGACAAACCGTAGGGAATCTTTGTAATAGTTAGGGTGCTTATGTGTTTTGGCATTTGAAACGTGTACTTTTGTGCTTCGGACAAACGTCATCAATTTTCAACCCTTTCTGACTTCATTTGCTATTTTTCATGCATTTATTGATTTTTTTGAGTTAAATGACCCTGAAATTGAAAAGCACTACAAATGAACTCTGAAAAGGTTGAAAGTTGGCATGGTATCATCATTTCACCCACATAGCATGTGCTAAAAAGTTGAGAGGGTTACGGCAAAAACTGGATGCACTTCGTGTACAAAATGGACAATCTCTTTCGAAGTATCAGGGTTTCGGGCGAAAACTCATCTGTTACAAAGGCATTTCATTTTTTTAAACTTATTTCAACTCCAGACTTTTTGTGCGTTCAGTATGCACCATTCAAAGCCACGTCATCAATTATCAACCCTTTCTGACTTCATTTGCTATTTTTCATGCATTTACTGATTTTTTTTAGCTAAATGACCCTGAAATTGAAAAGCAGTACAAAATGAACTCAGAAAAGGTTGAAAGTTGGCATGGTATCATCATTTCACCCACATAGCATGTGCTATAAAGTTGAGAGGGTTACGGCAAAAACTGGATGCACTTCGTGTACAAAATGGACAATCTCTTTCGAAGTATCAGGGTTTCGAACAAAAACTCATCTGTTACAAAGGTATTTCATTTTTTTAAATAACCTAAGAATTACCAAATTGAATATAATGATAAAACACACTAATATTAAACAGCAAAAAAAAGAATCACTGAAAAATCTATTTTTAAAGTAAATTTATTCACAAACTAGTGATTCACACAAAATTCAAATAATTCAAATATAAACTATCCAAATTTGAAAACTACTGGCACTAACAGAAAGTTTATAATTTTTTTTACCTAAAGCAAAAGGATTCACAAAGAAACTCTAAATAAAGAAAAAAACAAATCAGAAATAAAAGAAAATAAATAAAGCAGAAAACAAAAAAAGAAAAATAAATAAATTAAAAAAAAGCCCGCCTACTGGGCCACATCGGCCTGCATACGACTAGAAACCCAACCTGTAGTTGGGCCAGGATGCAGGCCCGCAAAGCCCAGTAGGCCCATCAGGGCAGAGTAGGAGAGGTAGGCCCAGAAGGCCTGCATTTGAGAGGGGCTCAATGCAGTGCCCGCGCCGGGGCTTATAAACAGGTCCTGGCGCTCCTCAACTAGCGAGGTGGGACTAAACATACCCTACACCACGCCTGCGCCAGCACACTACCTTTAGTCCCGGTTGGTGGCTCCAACCGCGACTAAAGGTCTTTAGTCGCGGTTGGAGCCACCAACCGGGACTAAAGGCCTGTCTTCCCGCCGCTTGGCCTGGCCAAAATTGACCTTTAGTCCCGGTTGGTGGCTCCAACCGGGACTAAAGGCCTCCGCATATATATACACCACTTAAATTTTTTCAGTTTCCCTCTCCTTCTTCGTCTCTTCGACCACGAACAGAGGAGATCGCCGCCGCCCCTGACGCCGTCGCCGCCCCCGACGCGCCGCCCACGCCGTCGCCGCCCCCGACGCACCGCCTCCCGTCACCGCCCCCGTCGCGCCGCCCCCTCCTCGAGCTCGCGCGCCATCGCAGTCACCGTCGCCGACGACTCGTCTCGCCGACCGTCGCCCCGCTGTGAGCCCCTGCCGCCATGGCCGCCCTCCCATCGATTGAGCCCGCACACACACACACACATGCATGAACACACACACACACACACACATATTTTCTTATTTTCTGTTTTTTAGTTCTTTATACTTTTAGTTATAGAAATGTTAGATGAATTAGATATATAAATGTTAGATGAATATTTTTTTAGTTTTTTATACTTTTAGTTACAGAAATGTTAGATGAATTTTAGATATATAAATGTTAATTAGATGAATTTTGACATTTTTTTTTCACTAGATGATTAGATGTATATTGAAAAAAGTTTGAATGTTGCATATTTCACGATGCAACATTTGATCCAATGTAACTAGATGCAAGAATTTTGACATATGTCAAAGTTTGATCATATGTCAAAGTTTGAATTTTGACATATGCAACATTTGATCATATGTCAAAGTTTCATCTAGTGAAATATGATCAAATATGCAACATTTGATCATATGTCAAAGTTTGAATTTTGACATAGATGCAAGAATGACATAGATGTACATTTGAGAGGAAGTTTGAATTTTGACATCCAATGTAACTATAATTTTGACATATATATATATATATATATATATATATATATATATTACAATAGATTCTCTTAGTCCTTCAATAAGGGATTTATCAAGAATGCCCCCATTATGGATGTGCACAAGTTGATCCATTTTTTTCTGATCTCATCTATATATAAATATTCTTCTATATGTCACGTTGTCTGTCAAAGTATTGAAGAAATCCATGGCTTCATCATTAGCCGGAAGTAACAGGTGCATGATGGTACGAAGCTCTCCAAAGTTGTTTTGGAACGGAGTTCCTGATAGGATAATTCGCTTTTTGGTACGAAGTTTAGCAAAGGCCTTCCAAATAGCGATATTCAGAAGGCTCTTGCTGAACTTCGTACCAAAAAGCTAATTATCCTATCCGGGACTCCGTTCCAAAAAAATTTCGAGAGCTTCATACCATCATGCGCCTGTTACTTCCAGCTAATGATGAAGCCATGGTTTTCTTGAATCCTTTGACACTAGACAACATGACATATAGAAGGGTAGATGAGATCAGGAAAAATATGGACCATTTTCTGCACATCCAGAATGGCACCATTTTGTTAAATCCCTTAAAGGTTAAGAGAATCCGTTATGATTCTAAATCCTGTTCCTATCCAGGGACTGAAGGTTCCTCGTATATTAAGAAATCCCAATCCAAGCATTTCAAAGATGTTACATTTGCATAGAATTTGTTCTCAACGTCAACGATGCCCGGCCCGCATCCTCGTCGTCGACCCATTCGCGACGATGTCCTGCTTCAGAGGCGCCATGTCTGGGACTGGGCTCTGCTGGGCCGGCACTGGGAGGTGCTACCTTCAGGGGCGCGCATCTTGGTGAGGAACCCGGGTCCCGTCATCGACCTGGAGCTTCTTTGGTGGCGGGCGCGTGGGCCACATTCGGTGCGGAGGCTGGCGTCCCCCATGGAGGTGGTACATCACCGTGTCAAGGAGGAGGACGAGCACGTCCGTCGCTACATGGTTGCGTTGGACGTCAGGTTCTCCAATACCTGGCAGGTTCTTCAGGAATCTCACCAGAGCTATGATCCTGTGATGGTTCCTTCTCATTGGGTGTCCACCGCGAGTGAACTACATTATTCGATAGTATTCAATCTGTATTAGCTAGTGATGTATTCGAGATAATATTTGAGACGATGTATTTGAGATTATATTATTCGATAATATTCGAGACGATGTATTCAAGATTATATTCGATGATGCATATTAATTATCAGGATTATTTGAGATGCATATTATGTACTATGATTCAGTTTTTCCTTATTGATTGCATGCATGCATTCTAATTTGAATACTAAATTGTTTTATATTTCTTCTGGATTAGTTAAATAAAAGCTATGGACAATACCGGCAGAGAAGGAGAGGAGGCCCTGTTCGACATCATACGCTCCCCTCGCCCAGATGAGTTTCAAGAAGATGACGGCTCGCAATATCTGAACCCTACCGGTGAGGGTATGATATTTGATGAAGACGAACAAATAGATGAAGTCGAGAACTATGATGACGAAGGAAATGTTATTCTTGAAATAACAAAGATCGGCGAGGTATATTTATATAAGCAGGCATCTGGTGATCATCACATGTTTTAATTGATTTGTATATATATTAATGAATCGATCTTTCTTCTTTCAGCCCTCCGGATCGAGCAAATCTTCTACAAGCAGCAAGACAGTTTGAGGCCCGGCCAAAAAGTTGAAGGATGGCGTAAAGTACAACATCGATGCCATCAAACCTAATGGCGAGCCACACGAACCTAAGAAGAATGCGAGCAAGTTCATTCATCAATGCGGAGTTATTGTCAGGGACCAAATCCCGATCTGCATTCAAGAATGGAAAAAGCCAGCAAAGGGACATCCAAATGTTACTTTTGTCGACCAAAGAGCAAAAGATCGGCTTTGGGAATCTCTCATGTCACATTTCACCCTACTAGATCATTTCAAAGATGCAGATGTGGAGAAAGTCAAGAAATGTGCTCTTAGGAAGATGGCGATAGCATTCAGCAACCACAAGAAAAATATATGGGCCACATACATGAAAGAAGGAAAGCAGACTCCAGAATTCAAGGGAACACTGGAGAAGGCAAGAGATCACTGGGACGCTTTCGTGAACTTCAAGGAATCGGAAGTAGCTCAGGAACGGTCGAGAATAAAGAAGATCAATGTCGCAAAAAATATATGGCACCATAAGCAGGGGCGAGGTGGCTACGAGGTGGCCCGGCCTAAGTGGGATCTCGCTGAACAACAGATGATGGATGCAGGGGTCACTCCAGTTACATTGAGCTGGCCCCCCAGGTCCAGGACTTGGTTCTATGCGCATGGGGGGACGTTGGACCCAAAGACAGGCGAGGTTTTGGAGCGGGCAAGTCTTAAAGGAGCCGACCTCAGTTTACTTGTTGCAATAGAAGAGGCTCTAATGGGGGTGTTCACGCCCAACAGAGAGAACGACGAGCTTACGCGCACCCTGAAGAACCCTGAACACCCGAGAAGAACACGAGGCAAAGGCGTTGTTCCGTGGTTTGAGGGGTTTGCGAACTGGAACGCCGATTACAGAAGCAGTGCGAGAAAGAAGCAGCAGGAGGAGAAGAAGAGGAAGCTGGAGGAGGAGCAGAGGAAGCAGGAAGCAGACCGCCTTCAAGGCCTAGAATCAAGGCACGCGGAGTTGGCACTCGTTTTCCAGCGGCAGCAGCAGCAGCAGATCGACTCACTTAGCCAGGAAAGGGGGTCTCAGCAGCGGCAGCAGCTAGCGGATCCAGCATTGGATAGCACCGTCCCATCTATGCCAAGAAGCAGCATGGGTTCCGCCCCGGGCAATGATGCACTGCTGGATAGATACCCTGTGGATGATATCATAGATACGACAACTTGTGAGCTACACTTTAAAATGAAGAACATATCCATGAAGGTGGCGGACGGCGTTGCTTATACAAATCCCCCTAAAGCAACCTTCCATTGCAATCTGGTTCCAGCTGGCTATGCTCGTGTTGGGGTTGATGAAGTGGTGGCACAATATTCGGGGCTAGAGCTTGACATTCCTGGAGGTGACGACGAGCGCACACTGGGAGAGGCCATACATCGTATCATTCTATGGAGAAAGGATTGCATCATTTTTCAAAGGACACCGTGTGGCACCCCGGCTCAGAGAACCGGTTTACTAGTGTTTCCAACCCAGAGATCATGTCTTCTAGAAACACACAACAACTTGGAACAGAACATAGCTGAACTTTTATTGATAATAGTCGAGTACAAGCTTATATATTACATGATCATCGAGGCCAAAAGCACATCTAGTGCTATGCCAATATCTACATTATTTATCTAACATATCAGGGCCTCGGTATTATTACGGGATACAACAGTGAAAGACTACTGCGTAGCGGAACATGATAATAACTCCATCCATAGGGACACTGTTGAGGACACATCCTAGACATCGCAACATAGACCTTCGAGACATCTATCTCAGTCTTCTCCTGCATCTGGCATGATACGCCAGGTGAGTACTTTGAATGTACTCGCAAGCACATGACAACCAAGTATGTAGCAAATAATAGCATGGCAATCAACATGTTATGTCTTAAATGATTCACTTACTTTTATTAACTTACTCATATCCGGGTTGTCTTACAACCCTCGGAATACTCGATGCCAATGAGTACTTCCGCTCGTAAGACAAGTTCTTCCATCATTACTATGGTTATTATGGTTGATCACCTAGAGAGGTCTGGACGGGCTGTCCAATACCATGGACGCGGCTATTCGAATAGATTTTATACTCTGTAGAGGTTGCGCACTTTACCCACACTATGGAGCACCTGACCTCGTGATCCCATTCGGGTGGACCAGCGTTGCTCCAACGAAACCCGCCTGACTCGTGACTCTCCCATCGTACCACCGGCAATCACACTCCCTCGGAGTCAAGCCTTGGGTGGCCCCGTGTCACCTCGTGACACCTGCCACCATCGTGGCCTAACTAAACTGTCCCAAACGGGGACGCCGGCACAAAACTCAACTAGGCTCACAGGGTTATCGCCGTCTGCCTTATCAGGGCAGCACGCACGCATAACCCTCCCTATCTGGAGGTACCGGTGAAAGAGCACGGAGCCAGACCAAGTCAAGGCCGTCCCATACCGGCAAATGTGGCTGCACGGGTAAGCCCGGACAGGTGACTCTTGATCAACCAACTAAGTTTCACTTAGCAATCATGGTCATTCATCATATCATTTAAGTTGTCAACAATAGGCATTTAAATACTTCACTTGAATTATCTATGTTAATTAAATGCAAGAAATGAATATGAATTATGCAATGCTATGAAATGCTTCATAATATGGATGTCCTGGCTTGCCTTGCTCTGTTGGGTTGTTCAAATACTCCTGGTCTTCAAATCCACAAGAATCTCCTTCTGAAAACATTTTTAAATGGCAAAGGAAAATGTCACATAAAGCCTTTTTATTCACCAACAATTCTATGGGTATTGGAAAAATACCAAACTTGGTCAGAAAATAAAGGAGTTTAACATGAACACAATGCAAAAAGAATCAGGTCAATTGGACCTTTCTATAAAAAGTTATTCAAGGTCAAAGTGGTTGGTCAACTCTGTTTAAATAAATAAAAATTAGAAAAACAGAAAACCAGTGAAGGGGCCACGTCGAAGGCGTAAACGCCCGAGGCGCCTCCACTTACCGCTTCGGTAACTGGCTGACAGGTGGGGCCGGGCCCGTTTAAATTAGAAAGAGGGAGAGGGCAGAGAAAGGGGCGGCTCACCGGCGGTGATTGCCGGCGATTTCGACGGCGGTTGGGCTCATGAATGGCGGGGATGGATCGGTCGGTCGACGATGAGCACACCCGTACCCGCAGATCCTCCGGAGGTGGTCGGATGGCGTTGCGTCCTTCTTCTTCGGCGGGTGGTGGCTACGGTGGTCGTCGGGGATGGCGAATCTTGCAGCAATTCGACCGGGCGGTGGCTCTGGAAAGACCAGTGGAACGAGCTGAGCACTATGGTGGTCTCGGGTGAGGCGGAGGTGGAGTGGATGTGGCTGGTGGCAGAGCTAGGGCGGCGGAGGAGCACCGATGAAGCTCGAGGCCAGAGGGCCACTCGGCCTTGGCTCTTGCTTGAGGAGGCAATTTGAGAGAGGGAGAGAGGGGTGAGGAGCTCAGCGAGGCCGGGCGGGGCTATTTATAGCCAGGAGGCGAAGCTCGCCGAGTTCTCTGGATCGGCGGCGAAGTGGCTACGCCACTGGCGCAAGGACGTCGAGCTGGCCATCGTGGCACGGGGCGACGAGACGGGAGCGAGCAGAGCATTGAATGCGCGAAGAGATGGCTCGAGAAGAAGAAGACGAGCGGCGCCACAACTATGGCCGCACGGGCGGCACAGTGCTCGGGATCGTGGTGGCCGCCGAGAGCTTCTCCGGCAAGGGGAGGAGTCCAGCAGAGCTAGGTGGCGAACGGGGACGATGTTGGCATGCTTGGACACGGTACGGCTACGCGGGCGTCCCGCTCCGACGTGACCCGAGCCTGGCGGCGTCCAGAGCACGGCGACTGACGTGCCATAGCCGTGCTCACCACGGTGCTTGCCACCAGGAGGCCATGCAAGCCTGGCAAAACCTGTCCAACATGTCAACCCTCATTCACTCACTTCATCTGCACCCATGGTTTGGCTTGGTTCTGTCTGAGATGAAGGATAGGATCAACAATAGTTTCTGACAGTGAACTAGAGAGGGATCTGGAGAGGTGGAGAGCTAGGGATAGAGCCAAAGAGATTGTCTGGAGTGATCCTCATTGGAAGGACTCCAAACTGGTCAAGTTTGAGAAGGTTTGGTTGATATTTGAGGGTAGTTCATGTGTAACCTACAAATCTGGTCCAGAATCTGAATGTTGAGGTACCACTCACTTGGATGATCTCCTGGGGCTGAAACTTGGTGGACGGAAGTCATTTGTAGGTGTCCTTATGCCACAAAAATTTGAGAGCAATTGGACAATCCTAGCATACACTTCCTTCACAAAGGTTCAAACTTACCAGGAACAAAAATGAATTGTTTTGCAAAATATTTGAACTAGGCCATGGAATATTTTTGGATATTGGGGCAAGATATGGTCCAAGGTATTTTAGGGAATTATTTGAGAATTTTCTGGCCATCCAAACTATAGGTTGCTTCACAACCCATAGTGATGACCTAAATTCCCAAATAAAGAAAATGAGTTATTGGAAAAGATTTAAATTGGGATTTGGGTCCTAGAGGTACTTGGCAGGGTATTGGCAAGGTGATGAGGCTTTGGATTACTTGGAAGGATTCAAAAGTTTCCAAGACCAACTAGAAAGATTTCAAAAACCATTCAAATTTCAAATAAAGCCAGGAAAAGTTTGAAAAGAAAAAGTTGCCAAAATCAGGGTGTCACAAACCTACCCCCCCTTAGGATGAATCTCATCCTCGAGATTCGGTTGCTCAGGGAACAAGTATGGATATGCGGATTTGAGAAAATCTTCTCTTTCCCAAGTAGCCTCTTCCTCAGTGTGGTGCTCCCACATCACCTTGTAAAATCTTATCACCTTACTCCTCGTGGTTCTTTCCATCTCATCCAAGATCCTGACAGGTTTTTCCTCATAAGTCAAATCCTTAGCCAGCTCTAGCTCACTCATATCCGCTTGCTTGGCTGGGGATGCAATGCATTTCCTTAACTGTGAGATGTGAAAGACACCATGAACGTCTGACAATGCTGGTGGCAATTCCAACTGGTATGCGACTCTGCCCTTCCTAGCAATCACTGGAAAGGGACCGATGTATCTTGGAGCCAACTTTCCCCGGGTATGAAACCTTTTCACTCCCTTCATAGGAGTTACTCGTAGGTAAGCATAGTCTCCGGGCTCAAAAGTTACTTCCCGATTCTTTGGGTCGTAATAGCTCTTATGTCGGGACTTGGTTGCTCACAGCCGCTCTTGAATATCCTTGACTTGCCTTTCAGCCTCGAGCATCAAGTCCATACCAAAGATGCGACTATCTCCTGTTTGGGACCAGTTCAGCGGTGTGCGGCACTTCCGTCCGTACAATGCCTCAAAAGGCGACATCTGGAGACTTGCCTGATAGCTGTTGTTGTAGGAGAATTCAACGTACGGCAAACTATCCTCCCATTTGGGTCCATGGGAAAGAGCACATGACCGAAGCATATCCTCTAATATTTGGTTCACTCGCTCGGTCTGTCCATCCATCTGCGGATGGTACGTTGTGCTGTGTTTCAGCATGGTTCCCAAAGCTTAATGTAGCCGTAGCCAGAATGCTGAGGTAAATAGGGAACCCCTATCTGAAGTGATAGGCTTGGGTACTCCATGCAGACTGACTATCCGGGACATGTAGAGTTGTGCCAGCTGATTTGCGTTGAAAGTGGTCTTTACTGGGATAAAGTGAGCCACTTTCGTGAGGATGTCTACAATGACCCAAATAGCATCATTGCCTCTTGTGGACTTGGGCAGTCCCACAATAAAATCCATACATATGTCATCCCACTTCCACTGGGGCACCGGTAAAGGTTGCAGTAGACCAGCGGGTTTCTGATGCTCTGCTTTGACCTTGTTGCAAATGTCACAGCAGGCGACATAGTATGCTATATCTGTCCGCATTCCAGACCACCAAAAAGTTTCTCTCAAGTCCTGATACATCTTGGTATCTCCCGGGTGGATCGAATATGCGGACTCATGTGCTTGCTTGAGTATTTGTTGCCTCAAGTTGTTCTGATCCGGCATACAAATTCGTTTCTCGAACCACACGGTACCCTGTTCATCTACACGGAAGGACTTGGCCTTCCCTTGCTGAATTAACTCCTTGATCTCCCGAATTTCTTCATCTGACTTCTGTGCTTCCTTGATTTCCTCCATGAGGGTTGGAGTAATTTCCAACGTGTCCGGGGTCATTGGGCCGCATAGCACCATATTAAGCTTGACAAACTCTTCTTGTAAGCTCGGATGCATACCCTCAACTAGTGCATTCACAGCAGCGTGTTTCCTGCTCAGGGCGTCAGCGACCACATTCGCTTTCACTGGATGATAGTTTATTCCAACATCATAGTCCTTGACTAGCTCAAGCTATCTTCGCTGCCTGAGGTTCAGGTCGGGTTGAGTGAAAATATACTTGAGACTCTTATGGTTTGTGTATATTTCACATCGTTGTCTAATAAGATAATGCCTCCAAATCTTTAGGGCATGAACCACAGCAGCTAGCTCCAAGTCATGTGTGGGATAGTTCTCCTCATGAGGTCGTAGCTGTCGTGATGCATAAGCTACAACCTTCCCCCCTTGCATTAGCACGCATCCGATTCCATGCCTGGATGCATCGTAGTATATGTCAAAACTCTTGTGAATGTCTGGGAGGACTAAGACAGGGGATGTGGTTAGCCTCGTCTTTAACTCCTGGAAACTGCTGTCGCACTCAGCTGTCCAGATAAACCTTTGGTTCTTTTTCAATAATTCCGTCAGTGGCTTGGCTATCTTAGAAAAACCCTCAATGAAGCGACGGTAGTAGCCTGCCAAGCCCAGGAAACTACGGACTTCGGTCACCGTGGCTGGTGTCTTCCAGTTCAAGACCGCAGTAACCTTGCTGGGATAAATAGCTATTCCTTTCTCTGACAGAATATGTCCAAGGAATCCCACCTCTTTCAGCCAAAATTCGCACTTACTGAACTTGGCATATAAGCGATGGGTTCTCAACCTTTCCAAGACAGCTCTGAGATGTTGCTTATGCTCCTCTTCATCCTTAGAGTATATCAGGATGTCGTCAATGAACACCACTACAAACTTGTCCAGAAAGTCCATGAAGACTTTGTTCATCATGCTCATGAAGTAGGCTGGAGCGTTGGTCAATCCAAACGCCATAACTGTAAACTCATATAGTCCATATCGAGTGGTGAACGATGTCTTGGGGATATCCTCCTTTCGGATTTTCAGTTGATGATATCCCGTTCTGAGGTCGATATTAGAGAATACTCATGCTCCATTCAACTGGTCGAATAAGTCATCAATTCGAGTGAGCGGGTACTTGTTCTTGATAGTGACCTCGTTAAGCTGGCGATAGTCTACGCACATTCGTAGACTTCCATCCTTCTTCTTGACAAATAATATTGGTGACCCCCATGGCGAGATGCTTGGACGAATGTATCCTTCCTGTAGCAACTCGTCCAACTACTTCTTTAGCTCTGCCAGCTCCGGGCCTGGCATACGATAATATTTCTTGTATATTGGAGCTGTACCAGGAATTACTTCAATGGCGAACTCCAATTCTCGGTCGGGCGACATTCCTGGTAATTCCTCAGGGAACACATCCGAAAATTCACCCACTACCGGGATCAGATTCATATCTGTAACAGTGGTCTGGTATGTCATGCCCTTTCTTGTTATCATTCTATTGGCCAGGAAATGGACGGTTTGTCCGGTGGGGTTCACCAATGTCACCGTTCTGGTGGTGCAGTTGATACACACTTGGTGTGGTGCCAACCAGTCCATCCCCAGTATTATGTCCAGTCCTAGGGATTCAATGGAAACAAGGGTAGCTGGGAATTTAACTCCATGGATTGAGATTTCCAGACCCTTGTATATTATATTTGTTCTGAGCATAGAGCCAAGGGATTGTACCACCATGATTTTGTCCAAAAGTGAAGGAGAAAATTTGTGCAAGGTGGCAAAACTTTGTGAAATAAACGAGTGGGAAGCCCCAGAATCAAATAAAATTATTGCAGGTATGTCGTTGACAGAAAACATACCAAGGACAATGTGTGGAGCTTCGCAGACTTCTTCGACAGAGATGTGGTGGACGCATCCGTGGCTGAAGTTGTGGTTGGGGCGGCGTCCAAGGTGATTGACTTGTGGCTTGTGGTCAGCTAATTGCTTTCCGTTATTAGTAGGACACTGCTTGCCGTAGTGTCCACTCTGGCCACAAGTAAAACAGGTGTTGTTGCGGCGGTAGTCCTCTATGACTGGCTGCTTGCCGAAGGTCTTGCTCTGGTTGCCTGGCTTGCTGTTGTTGCCACCATTGTTCCACACAGGTTTGTTCTCAGATGGCCCTAACTGCCAACTGCGCAGCTTTTGCGCATATGGCTCCCTGTTGTCCTTCTTGGGCTCGAACTTCTTCTTACGATCATCATTCCCAGACTTGCGTTCTCGTTCAGCGATGAAGGCCGTATCCACCAAGGTCTGGAAATCGGGGAAGTCCAGCATGCATAGCTGACATCGGAGGGCGTGATTAAGTCCTCCGAGGAACTGGTCTATTTTCCTTTCTTCGGTAGCCACATCATGAGGAGAGTACCGGGCCAAGTTGTTGAACTTGTTTAGGTATTCTCCCATAGACATGTTTCCTTGTGTGAGAGCCAGGAATTCTCTCTGCTTCACTTTCATGATACCCGTGGGAATATGATACTTGCGGAACAGCTCTTTGAATTTCTCCCAGGAAATCTCTTCTCCAGCAGGCCACATTAACTTGGTGTTGTCCCACCATATGGCTACCGGGCCTTCGAGATAATGGGTGACAAATGGGACTTTATCTGCTTCTTCACAACGAGCGATGTCCAATTTCTTTTCCATGGTTCTTAACCAGTCATTAGCCTCAATAGGATCCACAGCCTGACCAAAGCTGGGTGGTTTTGTGCGCTGGAAGTCAGACAGTTTGGAACGCACCCCATTGCCATTGTTCTGACCTATTATTGTCTGCATACTCTTGAGAAATTCCATGAGGTCTTCGTTTCTCTTTTCCTCAAACATTCTCATTATCTGATATGTGGTTGGTGCTTGAGGTGGTGGTGGTGGTGGTAAGTCTTCGGGCGGTTGCCCTGCCTGCCTGGCGGATCGACAGACAGGGTTTCAATCGCCGTCTTGACTGCAACTTCCTTTCTTCATCCTAATTTTTGTTCCCATGGCAAATACCGAATCAATGAGCAACATCCATAAGGAGAAATATAGTAATATGGCACCATAGAAGATTCATGAAAAAGGCAAATAAAGATAACAACATAATTATACAAGATAACCCAACATCATACATGGCAAGCTAGTAGGGGAATATCATGGCTAGACTGCTCATACGGCAGTCGACATATGCAAAGATGCATGCATTACTACTCAAGCTCCAGTCTAGTGCGTCGGTGACATGAACACTGCCCATCTGAAGAGTCCTCGTCATCAGATCCTGAGTCGAAATCAGAACTGATGATGTGAGTCACCGGGTCAAAGGAGACGCGACGTCGCTGCTGAGACGACTCTCCTTCTGCGGGAGAAAGAGCATGTCGCCTCAACATCGGTGGAGCAGGAGTGGCTAGGAGTGAGGCCCACTCAGCTGGGGTCTCAAGTCGACTACCAGACGATAAGCCTGATGGTCCAGAAAAAACAGAAGGGGTATCAAGCACACGCGGAGGTGGAACTGGTGGTGGATACCTAGGTGGAACTACAGGAGGAAGAGGTGCTGGAGTCACTGCTGCAAGTGCCTCCTGAACATGACACAGCTCCTCAGCCAAGGAAATGATCATACGGTAATTGGCGTTTAGGTAGCGAGACAAAACACCAGCCGCATGATCACACAGCGGGTCAACAGGTGAGAAAAGGACTCGCCCTATCATAGGCGACAGGGTGGGATAGTGGAAGAAACCTGGATGGGTCTGCATCTCGACCTCGTGGAAGCGCAAGTCAGTAATAGCCTCCATGGCAGCAAACTGGATCGCCAGCTCTAGAGTAAAAGCCACTCCGCCCTTGGAAGAGCGAGAAGAACTTCCAATATCCGAAGTCGCGGTCATGTAAGCCACTGCATGGTACTCATATAATGACTTGCCCAACTGCTGCCGAAACACCTGGTACACCGGGTCATCACCGTTGGGATACGGCCGAAGCCAGACGCTACGAAGCAGAGCTGGAAAAGTGTGGGGTTCTGGCTCATGATGAAAGTGATATGGAACTGGTGCCATCTACACTCACAATGCCAAGGGTTAGTAACATAATGAATTATGATGCATGAGGCATGGCATGCAACAATCAAATGCAACAAGCAGGATGCACACTCAAAGTCATATGCTAATCGCAGTCCTAGCGCGGGTTACCTAGGGTGTCCTACAGTTAGCACGGCTCTGATACCAAGTGTTGTGGCACCCCGGCTCAGAGAACCGGTTTACCAGTGTTTCCAACCCAGAGATCATGTCTTCTGGAAACACACAACAACTTGGAACAGAACATAGTTGAACTTTTATTGATAATAGTCGAGTACAAGCTTATATATTACATGATCATCGAGGCCAAAAGCACATCTAGTGCTATGACAATATCTACATTATTTATCTAACATATCAGGGCCTCGGTATTACTACGGGATACTACAGCGAAAGACTACTGCATAGTGGAACATGATAATAACTCCATCCACAGGGACACTCCTGACGACACATCCTAGACATTGCAACACAGACCTTCGAGACCTCCGTCTCAGTCTTCTCCTGCATCTGGCATGATACGCCAGGTGAGTACTTTGAATGTACTCGCAAGCACATGACAACCAAGTATGCAGCAAATAATAGCATGGCAATCAACATGTTATGTCTTAAATGATTCACTTACTGTTATTAACTTACTCATATCCGGGTTGTCTTACAACCCTCAGAATACTCAATGCCAACGAGTACTTCCACTCATAAGACAAGTTCTTCCATCATTACTATGGTTATTACGGTTGATCACCTAGAGAGGTCTAGACGGGCTGTCCAATACCGTGGACGCGGCTATTCGAATAGATTTTACACTCTGCAGAGGTTGCGCACTTTACCCACACTATGGAGCACCTAACCTCGTGATCCCATTCGAGTGGACCAGCGTTGCTCCAACGAAACCCGCCTGACTCGTGACTCTCCCATCGTACCACCGGCAATCACACTCCCTCGGAGTCAAGCCTTGGGGCGCCCCGTGTCACCTCGTGACACCTGCCACTGTCGTGGCCTAACTAAACTGTCCCAAACGGGGACACCAGCACAAAACTCAACTGGGCTCACAGGGTTATCGCCGTCTGCCTGATCAGGGCAGCACGCACGCATAACCCTCCCTGTCTGGAGGTACCGGTGAAAGAGCACAGAGCCAGACCAAGTCAAGGCCGTCCCATACCGGCAAATGTGGCTGCACGGATAAGCCCAGACAGGTGACTCTTGATCAACCAACTAAGTTTCACTTAGCAATCATGGTCATTCATCATATCAATTTAAGTTGTCAACAATAGGCATTTAAATACTTCACTTGAATTATCTATGTTAATTAAATGCAAGAAATGAATATGAATTATGCAATGCTATGAAATGCTTCATAATATGGATGACCTGGCTTGCCTTGCTCTGTTGGGTTGTTCAAATACTCCTGGTCTTCAAACCCACAAGAATCTCCTTTTGAAAACATTTTTAAATGGCAAAGGAAAATGTCACATAAAGCCTTTTTATTCACCAACAATTCTGTGGGTATTGGAAAAATACCAAAATTGGTCAGAAAATAAAGGAGTTTAACATGAACACAATGCAAAAAGAATCAGGTCAATTGGACCTTTCTAGAAAAAGTTATTCAAGGTCAAAGTGGCTGGTCAACTCTGTTTAAATAAATAAAAAACAGAAAACCAGCGAAGGGGCAGCGTTGAAGGCGTAAACGCCCGAGGCGCCTCCACTTACCACTTCGGTAAGTGTCTGATAGGTGGGGCCGGGCCCGTTTAAATTAGAATGAGGGAGAGGGCAGAGAAAGGGGCGGCTCACCGGTGGTGATTGCCGGCGATTTCGAGGGCGGTTGGGCTCATGGATGGCGGGGATGGATTGGCCGATCAACGACGAGCACACCCGTACCCGCAGATCCTCTGGAGGTTGTCGGACGGCGTCGCACCCTTCTTCTCTGGCGGGTGGTGGCTACGGTGGTCGTCGGGGATGGCGAATCTGGTAGCAATTTGACCGGGCGGTGGCTCTGGAAAGACTAGTGGAACGAGCTAAGCACTATGGTGGTCTCGGGTGAGGCGGAGGTGGAGTGGATGTGGCTGGTGGCAGAGCTAGCGCGGCGAAGGAGCTCCGGTGAAGCTCGAGGCCAGAGGGCCTCTCGGCCTTGGCTCTTGCTTGAGGAGGCAATTTGAGAGAGAGGGAGAGGGGTGAGGAGCTCAGCAAGGCCGGGCGGGGCTATTTATAGCCGGGAGGCAAAGCTCGCTGAGTTCTCTGGATCGGCGGTGATGTGGCTACGCCACTGGCGCAAGGACGTCGAGCTGGCCGTCGTGGCGCGAGGCGACGAGACAGGAGCGAGCAGAGCATTGAATGCGCGAAGAGATGGCTCGGGCAGAAGAAGACGAGTGGTGCCGCAACTGTGGCCGCACGGGCGGCACAGTGCTCGGGGTCGTGGCGGCCGTTAAGAGCTTCTCCGGCGAGGGAAGGAGTCCAGAAGGGCTAGGTGGCGAACGGGAAAGATGTCGGCATGCTCAGACACGGTACGGCTACGCGGGCGTCCCGCTCCCACGTGACCCGAGCCTGGCGGTGTCCAGAGCACGGCGACTGGTGTGCCATAGCCGTGCTCACCATGGTGCTTGCCACCAGGAGGCCACGCAAGCCTGGCAAAACCTGTCCAACTTGTCGACCCTCGTTCACTCACTTCATCTGCACCCATGGTTTGGCTTGGTTCTGTCTGAGATGAAGGGTAGGATCAACAACAGTTTCTGACAGTGAACTAGAGAGGGATCTGGAGAGGTGGAGAGCTAGGGATAGAGCCAAAGAGATTGTCTGGAGTGATCCTCGTTGGAAGGACTCCAAACTGGTCAAGTTTGAGAAGGTTTGGTTGAGATTTGAGGGTAATTCATGTGTAACCTACAAATCTGGTCTAGAATCTGAATGTTGAGGTACCACTCACTTGGATGATCTCCTGGGGCTGAAACTTGGTGGAGGGAAGTCATTTGTAGGTGTCCTTATGCCACAAAAATTTGAGAGCAATTGGACAATCCTAGCATACACTTCCTTCACAAAGGTTCAAACTGACCATGAACAAAAATGAATTGTTTTGCGAAATATTTGAACTAGGCCATGGAATATTTTTGGATATTGGGGCAAGATATGGTCCAAGGTATTTTAGGGAATTATTTGATTATTTTCTGGCCATCCAAACTATAGGTTGCTTCACAACCCATAGTGATGACCTAAATTCCCAAATAAAGAAAATTAGTTATTGGAAAAGATTTAAATTGGGATTTGGGTCCTAGAGGTACTCGGCAGGGTATTGGCAAGGTGATGAGGCTTTGGATTACTTGGAAGGATTCAAAAGTTTCCAAGACCAACTAGAAAGATTCAAAAACCATTCAAATTTCAAATAAAGCCACGAAAAGTTTGAACAGAAAAAGTTGCCAAAATCAGGGTGTCACACACCGACACCACGTCAGCCGGCTCCTCCTCCAAGTCCGCCACCGTGTCAGCAGACTCCCACTCCTCCAAGTCAGCCACCGTCTCAGCAGACTCCTGCTCCTCCAAGTCTGCCATCGCGTTAGCCCACTCCTCCTCCTCCAAGTCCGGCACCGCGTCAGCCGACTCCTCCTCCTCCAAGTCCGGCACCGCGTCAGCCTCCTCCTCCTCCAAGTCAGACACCGCGTCAGCCGTCTCCGCCACATCAGCGGGCTCTGCCGCCTCAGCGGGCTCCGCCGCCTAAGCAACAGCGGAAGAGAGGCGATGCAGCTACGGCGGCTAGCGGTACAATAGGAGGCAAGAAATACAGATTTGGTCCAAGCCTCAAGCCTCTTCCGAGGTTGCCTTACGACTTGACTGACGCGGAAAATGAAGTCGAAGTGAGGGCCCAAGTGAAGGCCCATTTTGGACCGAAACCGTCTCCGCTGCCAGAGGAGAAAGTACCTGAGCATGTCATTGACCACTTTATTCGTATGGCTGAACCAGCAGCTCCCAAGCATAGGGACTCAGACTATGAGCGCCAAATCAAGAAGTCATATCAAGAACAAAAAAAGGTGTCGAGCTCGAGCTCGAGCCAAGCAGCTGACAAAAAAAGCAAGAAAACTATTCCCCAGCTAGGAGAACAGGCGGTGCAATCGATCCCCCCGCTCATTGTACCAACACATGTGATTACCGGCGCCGATCAGCTGGTCATAATTCATAGAAGGATGGCTGAAGAGGCCGGTGTCATTGTTTATCAACTCCTAGAGATTGAGCCCATTTAAACGTTTAAAGAGGAGCAACTAAAACAGAAATATGCCCGCGGCGAACCTCTGGTCAAGCCTGAGGAGATGAAGCGTCTATCAACGAGAATGTATGAATTGCATGAATGGTACATGAGAGAAGCCAAGACTACCAATCGAGAGTCCCTCATGGTGAGAGTCAAGCCAGAGCATTACTACCATGAAAATGCTCTGTGGGTTGAGTTTCAAGAACTGTTTCAGTTATTCAATCAAGACGCACTCGACAAATCTATCGTCAGTTGCTATTGTCAGTAAGTGATTTCTATCTGTAATTTAAGTCTCTAGCTAGCTGTAGTGCTCGTTGATCATTACCTGTAATTATCCTCACTATATTCTTTTCTGTGGTATTATGAAGAATGAAGATCTATGAAATAAAAAAGCTAGACGCTATGGCATTGGATTCATTGACCCAAATACCATTAAACAAGAAGTATGGTCAAAAGAATATTCAAGAAAAGACATAGAGAAAAGCTTGCTAGAGTTTTTGAAGCGACTAAATACCCAACCAGACATACTACTTCCTTACAACTTTGGGTGAGTGACACTGTCTTGTACTACAAATTATGTTTTTGCTTACTAGATGTTAATAAGTGTAGTTGATGAGTTATGCACATGCCCGCTTAATTATACAAACGTGTGCGCATGCAGTTATCACTGGATCCTGCTAATCATTGAAGTTGACGAGGGAAGAGTTCAAGTACTGGACTCACTACTTAAAGACGTTAATGACTACACAATCGTGAGGGGGATGGTCGACAGGTAATTTCAATCATTATCGAACTATATGTCGGCCTCTTTAGTTCGTCATTTCCTGATATCAACTAATTAATAACTCATTTATTCATTTTCTTTCTAGCGGGCAGGGCTTGGGAAAAGATCATCAAACAGGTTAAAGGCCAATGGAAACAACAGCTGAAATGGTGTCGACCCAAGTTAATTAATTAAGTAGCTAGTACTAGCTAGCTACGTCCGTGCATCTCTTTAATTCTAGTTTCAATACCATTATCATTTTTGATTAATTATTATCTGATTGAATTCTATTCGCGTAAAGGCCCTGAAGCAGGCGTCGGGGACTGATTTATGTGCATACTACATTTGCGAGAACATTCGCATGATGACGTCCGAAAGGAGGAGAAATGATAGATACCAATGGGTACGTTTGCCAAAACACTATTCACAATTTTTACATCATTATCTAATATATACACACACAACTAATACATGCATATTGATCTCCTTCTTTAAAGATAAGGGGCATGCGGGATAAGCTCCTACCAGAGAATCGCGTACGAGCAATTCAAGAGGAAATATCGGGATTTTTGCTCGACCAGGTCATAGATCCCAACGGAGAATACTATTACAAGTTGTAATGCCTCCATGTAATGATCTGCAAATTGTAGGAGAAATTGTATATGCCAAATTGTATATATATACATGTGTATGTGAATGGTCGTGCAAGAAATTCAATGATATATATATGATCGATTCTACGAGAAATTCTATTTATATATATGCATAATGTGTACAATATGTTGTAGCATAAAATATGTTTGAAATGAAAAAGAATTAAATGGAAAACAGAAAACTAAAACAATAAATAAATCATAAACCCCTAAACCTTTTAGTCCCGGTTGGTGTAACCAGCTGGGACTAAAGGTCCCCAGCCCCCCGGCGCGGGCTCGTGCCACGTGGTGGGCCTTTGGTCCCGGTTCGTGTTGAACCGGGACTAATGGGGGGGGCCTTTAGTCCCCACCCGTTAGTGCCGGTTCCAGAATCGGCACTAAAGGGCCTTACGAACCGGGACAATTGATGGAAATATGCCCTAGAGGCAATAATAAAATGGTTATTATTATATTTCCTAAATCATGATAAAGGTTTATTATTCATGCTAGAATTGTATTGATCGGAAACTTAAATACATGTGTGAATACATAAACAAATATCGTGTCCCTAATAAGCCTCTACTAGACTAGCTTGTTGATCAAAGATGGTTAACGTTTCCTAACCATAGACATGTGTTGTCATTTGATAACGGGATCACATCATTAGGAGAATGATGTGATGAATAAGACCCATCCGTTAGCTTAGCATATTGATCGTTTAGTTTATTGCTATTGTTTTCTTCATGTCAAATACATATTCCTTCGACTATGAGATTATGCAACTCCCGGATACCAGAGGAATACCTTGTGTGCTATCAAACATCAGACACTAACTGGGTGATCATAAAGATGCTCTACAGGTATCTCCGAAGGTGTTTGTTGAGTTGGCATAGATCGAGATTAGGATTTTTCACTCCAAGTATCGGAGAGGTATCTCTGGGCCCTCTCGGTAATACACATCATAAGCTTGCAAGCAAACAACTAAAGAGTTAGTCACGAGGTGATGTATTACGAAATGAGTAAAGAGACTTGCCGGTAACGAAATTGAACTAGGTATGAAGATACAGACGATCGAATCTCGGGCAAGTAACATACCGATAGACAAAGGGAATAATGTATGTTGTCATAACGGTTCGACCGATAAAGATCTTCATAGAATATGTAGGAGCCAATATGGGCATCCAGGTTCCGCTATTGGTTATTGACCGGAGAAGTGTCTCGGTCATGTCTGCATAGTTCTCGAACCCGTAGGGTCCGCACGCTTAACGTTCGATGACAATATTGTATTATATGAGTTATGTGATTTGGTGACCGAATGTTGTTTGGAGTCTTGGATTAGATCACGAACATGACGAGGAGTCTCTAAATGGTCGAGAGGTAAAGATTGATATATAGGACGATAGTATTCGGACACCGGAAGTGTTCCGGGGGGTACCGGGTACATATCCGGTCACCAGAAGGGGTTCCGGGCACCCCCGGCAAAAGATATGGGCCTAATGGGCCAAGAGGGGAAACGCACCAGCCACCAGGGGCTGGTGCGCCCCCCATATGGGCCGAACTAGAGGAGAAGGAAAGGGGGGATTCGGCCTCCCCCTTCCTTCCCTCCTCCCTCCTCTTTCCTCCCCCCTCCAGTAAATAAGGAAAGGCGGGCGCCGGCCATGGGAAGGCCCCAAGTAGGATTCGTCCTACTTGGGCGCCTCCTTGGCTGCCTCCCCTCTCCCCCCACCTATATATATGTGGGGGGGGCGCCCCTAGCACACCCAAGACAATTGCCTAGCCGTGTGCGGCGCCCCCCTCCACTGTTTACTCCCACGGTCATATCTTCATAGTGCTTAGGCGAAGCCCTACGCGGATCACTTCACCATCACCGTCACCACGCCGTTGTGCTGACGGAACTCATCTACTACCTCGACAACTTGCTGGATCAAGAAGGCGAGGGACGTCACCGAGCTGAACGTGTGCAGAACTCGGAGGTGCCGTACTTTCGGTACTTGATCGGTCGGAGCTAGAAGAAGTTCGACTACATCAACCGCGTTGTCAAACGCTTCCGCTTATGGTCTACGAGGGTATGTAGACACACTCTCCCCCTCGTTTCTATGCATCTCCATGGATAGATCATTGCGTGTGTGTGAAATAATTGTTTTTCCATGCAACGTTTCCCAACAGTGGCATCATGAGCCAGGTCTATGCGTAGATGATATGCATGAGTAGAACACAAAGAGTTGTGGGCGGTGATAGTCATACTCCTTACCACCAACGTCTTATTTTGATTCAGCGGTATTGTGGGATGAAGCGGCCCGGACCAACCTTACATGTCCACGCACATGAGACCGGTTCCACCGACAGACATGCAACTAGTTTTGCATAAAGGTGGTTGGCGGGTGTCGGTTTCTCCTACTTTAGTTGAATCGAATTTGACTACAGCCGGTCCTTGAAGAAGGTTAAAACAACAAACTTGACGAAACACCATTGTGGTTTGATGCGTAGGTAAGAACGGTTCTTGCTAGAAGCCCGTAGCAGCCACGTAAAACTTGCAACAACAAAGTAGAGGACGTCTAACTTGTTTTTGCAGGGCATGTTGTGATGTGATATGGTCAAGACATGATGTGATATACGTTATTGTATGAGATGATCATGTTTTGTAAAAGTTATCGGCAACTGGCAGGAACCTTATGGTTGTCTCTTTATTGTATGAAATGCAAACGCCATGTAATTGCTTTACTTTATCACTATGCATTAGCGATAGTTGTAGAAGCAATAGTTGGCAAGACGACCACAACGCAATGATGGAGATCAAGGTGTCGAGCCGGTGATGATGGAAATCATGACGATGCTTTGGAGATGGAGATCAAAAGCACAAGATGATGATGGCCATATCATGTCACATATTTTGATTGCATGTGATGTTTATCTTTTATGCATCTTATTTTGCTTAGTACAGCGGTAGCATTATAAGATGATCCCTTAACTAAATTTCAAGGTACAAGTGTTCTCCCTAAGTATGCACCGTTGCTACAGTTCGTCGTGTTGAGACACCACGTGATGATTGGGTGTGATAGACTCTACGTTCACATACAACGGGTGCAAGACAGTTTTGCACATGCGGAATACTTGGGTTAAACTTGACGAGCCTAGCATGTACAGACATGGCCTCGGAACACTGGAGACCGAAAAGTCGAACGTGAATCATATAGTAGATATGATCAACATAGAGATGTTCACCATTGATGACTACTCCATCTCACGTGATGATCAGACATGGATTAGTTGATTTGGATCACGTATCATTTAGATGACTTGAGGGATGTCTATCTAAGTGGGAGTTCTTTAGTAATTTGATTAATTGAACTTAATTTATCATGAACTTAGTCCTGATAGTATTTGCATATCTATGTTGTAGATCAATAGCTTGTGTATAGCTCCCCTATTTTATTTTTGATATGTTCCTAGAGAAAACTAAGTTGAAAGATGATAGTAGCAATGATGCGGACTGGGTCCGTGATCTGAGGATTATCCTCATTGCTGCACAGAAGAATTATGTCCTTGATGCACCGCTAGGTGATAGACCTATTGCAGGAGCAGATGTAGATGTTATGAACATTTGGCAAGCTCGATATGATGACTACTTGATAGTTTAGTTCGCCATGCTTTACGGCTTAGAACCGGGACTTCAAAAACGTTTTGAACACCACGGAGCATATGAGATGTTCCAAGAGCTGAAATCGGTATTTCAGACTCATGCCCGTGTCGAGAGGTATGAGACCTCTGACAAGTACTTTGCCTACAAGATGGAGGAGAATAGCTCAACCAGTGAGCATGTGCTCAGAATGTCTGGGCACTACAATCGCTTGAATCAAGTGGGAGTTAATCTTCCAGATAAGATAGTGATTGACAGAGTTCTCTAGTCACTATCACCAAGCTACTAGAACTTCATGATGAACTACAATGTGCAAGGGATAACGGAAAAGATTCCCGAGCTCTTTGCGATGCTGAAATCGGTGAAGGTAGAAATCAAGAAAGAGCATCAAGTGTTGATGGTTAATAAGACCACTAGTTTCAAGCAAAAGGGCAAGGGAAAGAAAGGGAACTTCAAGAAGAATGGCAAGCAAGTTGCCACTCCCATGAAGAAGCCCAAAGCTAGACCCAAGCCTGAAACTGAGTGCTTCTACTGCAAAGGAAATGGTCACTGGAAGCGGAACTGCCCCAAATACTTGGCAGATAAGAAGGATGGCAAAGTGAACAAAGGTATATAGGATATACATGTTATTGATGTGTACTTTACTAGTGTTCGTAGCAACCCTTGGGTATTTGATACCGGTTCAGTTGTTGTGATTAGTGACTCGAAATAGGAGTTGCAGTATGAACAGAGACTAGTTAAGGGCGAAGTGACGATGTGTGTTGGAAGTGATTCCAAGGTTGATACGATCACCATCGCACACTCCCTCTACCTTTGGGATTAGTGTTGAACCTAAAATAAATGTTATTTGGTGTTTGCGTTGAGCATGAATATGATTAGATCATGTTTATTGCAATACAGTTATTCATTTAAGTCAGATTGTTGTTCTGTTTACATGAATAAAACCCTCTGTGGTCATACACCCAAGGTGAATGGTTTATTGAATCTCGATCATAGTGATACACATATTCATAATATTGATGCCAAAAGATGCAAAGTTGATAATGATAGTGCAACATATTTGTGGCACTGCCGTTTAGGTCATATTGGTGTAAAGCGCATGAAGAAACTCCATGCAAGATGGACTTTTGAAATCACTTGATTATGAATCATTTGATACTTGCGAACCATGCCTCATGGGCAAGATGACTAAAACTCCGTTCTTCAGAACAATGGAGCGAGCTAATGACTTATTGGAAATAATACATACCGATGTATGCGGTTCGATGAGTGTTGAGGTACGCGGCGGGTATCGTTATTTTCTGACCTTCACAGATGATTTGAGTAAGTATGGGTATATATACTTAATGAAACACAAGTCTGAAACATTTGAAAAGTTCAAAGAATTTCAGAGTGAAGTGGAGAATCATCGTAACAAGAAAATAAAGTTTCTACGATCTGATCGCGGAGGCAAATATTTGAGTTACGAGTTTGGCCTTCATTTAAAACAATGTGGAATAGTTTCACAACTCACGCCACCTGGAACACCACAGCGTAATGGTGTGTCCGAACGTCGTAACCGCACTTTATTAGATATGGTGCGATCTATGATGTCTCTTACCGATTTACAACTATCGTTTTGGGGTTATGCATTAGAGACAGCTGCATTCACGTTAAATAGGGCACCGTCTAAATTCGTTGAGACGACACAGTATGAACTGCGGTTTGGCAAGAAACCTAAGCTGTCGTTTCTTAAAGTTTGGGGTTGCGACACTTATGTCAAAAGGCTTCAGCCTGATAAGCTCGAACCCAAATCAAAGAAGTGCATCTTCATAGGATACCCTAAGGAAACAATTGGGTACACCTTCTACCACAGATCCGAAGGCAAGATCTTTGTTGCCAATAATGGAACCTTTCTAGAGAAGGAGTTTCTCTCAAAAGAAGTGAGTGGGAGGAAAGTAGAACTTGATGAGGTAATTGTACCTTCTCTCGAATTGGAAAGTAGCACATCAGTGAAATCCGTTCCCGTGATGCCTACACCAACTAGTGAGGAAGCTAATGATGATGATCATGAAACTTCAGATCAAGTTACTACTGGACCTCGTAGGTTGAACAGAGCACGTCCCGCACCAGAGTGGTATGGTAATCCTGTCCTGGAAGTCATGTTACTAGAACATGACGAACCTACAAACTATGAAGAAGCTATGATGAGCCCAGATTCCGACAGATGGCTTGAGGCCATGAAATCTGAGATAGGATCCATGTATGAGAACAAAGTGTGGACTTTGGTGGACTTGCCCGATGATCGGCAAGCCATAGAGAATAAATGGATCTTCAAGAGGAAGACTGACACTGATGGTAATGTTACTGTCCACAAAGCTCAACTTGTCGCAAAAGGTTTTTGACAAGTTCAAGGAGTTGACTACGATGAGACTTTCTCACCCGTAGCGATGCTTAAGTCTGTCCGAATCATGTTAGCAATTGCCAAATTATGAAATCTGGCAAATGGATGTCAAAACTACATTCCTTAATGGATATCTCAAAGAAGAGTTGTATATGATGCAACCAGAAGGTTTTGTCGATCCTAAAGATGCTAACAAAGTGTGCAAGCTCCAGTGATCCATCTATGGACTGGTACAAGCATCTAGGAGTTGGAATATACGCTTTGATGAGGTGATCAAAGCATATGGTTTTATACAGACTTATGGTGAAGCCTGTATTTACAAGAAAGTGAGTGGGAGCTCTGTAGCATTTTTGATACTATATGTGGATGACATATTGTTGATCAGAAATGATATAAGATTTCTGGATAGCATAAAAGGATACTTGAATAAGAATTTTTGAATGAAAGACCTCGGTGAAGCTGCTTATATATTGAGCATCAAGATCTATAGAGATAGATCAAGACGCTTGATAGGACTTTCACAAAGCACATACCTTGACAAGATTTTGAAGGAGTTCAAAATGGATCAGTCAAAGAAAAGGTTCTTACCTGTGTTACAAGGTGTGAAGTTGAGTATGACTCAAAACCCGACCACGACAGAATATATAGAGAGAATGAAAGTCATTCCCTATGCCTCAGTCATAGGTTCTATAAAGTATGCCATGCTGTGTACCAAACCTGTTGTGTACCTTGCCATGAGTTTGGCAGGGAGGTACCAATAGTGATCCAGGAGTAGATCACTGGACAGCAGTCAAAATTATCCTTAGGTACTTAAAGAGGACTAAGGAAATGTTTCTCGGTTATGGAGGTGACAAAGAGTTTTCGTCGTAAAGGGTTACGTCGATGCAAGCTTTGACACTGATCTGGATGACTCTGAGTCACAATCTGGATACATATTGAAAGTGGGAGCAATTAGCTAGAGTAGCTCCGTGCAGAGCATTGTAGACATAGAAATTTGCAAAATACATACGGATCTGAATATGGCAGACCCATTGACTAAACCTCTCTCACAAGCAAAAATATGATCACACCTTAGTACTCTTTGGGTGTTAATCACATGGCAATGTGAACTAGATTATTGACTCTAGTAAACTCTTTGGGTGTTAATCACATGGCGATGTGAACTAGATTATTGACTCTAGTGCATGTGGGAGACTGATGGAAATATGCCCTAGAGGCAATAATAAAATGGTTATTATTATATTTCCTAAATCATGATAAAGGTTTATTATTCATGCTAGAATTGTATTGATCGGAAACTTAAATACATGTGTGAATATGATAACCCACAAGTATAGGGGATCGCAACAGTTTTCGAGGGTAGAGTATTCAACCCAAATTTATTGATTCGACACAAGGGGAGCCAAAGAATATTCTCGAGTATTAGCAGCTGAGTTGTCAATTCAACCACACCTGAAAGACTTAATAGCTGCAGCAAAATATTTAGTAGCAAAGTAGTATGGAAGTAACGGTAACGGTGGCAAAAGTAACAGTAGCAGTTTTGTAGCAATCGTAACAGTGGCAACGGAAAAGTAACGGAGCAAAGATCAATATGAAACGAGCTCGTAGGCAATGGATCAGTGATGGATAATTATGTCGGATGGCATTCATCATGCAACGGTTATAACATAGGGTGACACAGAACTAGCTCCAATTCATCAATATAATGTAGGCATGTATTCCGAATATAGTCATACGTGCTTATGGAAAAGAACTTGCATGACATCTTTTGTCCTACCCTCCCGTGGCAGCGGGGTCCTAATGGAAACTAAGGGATATTAAGGCCTCCTTTTAATAGAGTACCGGACCAAAGCATTAGCACTTAGTGAATACATGAACTCCTCAAACTACGGTCATCACCGGGAATTGTCCTGACTATTGTCACTCCAGGGTTGCCAGATCATAACACGTAGTAGGTGATTATAACTTGCAAGATAGGATCAAGAACACAAATATATTCATGAAAACATAATAGGTTCAGATCTGAAATCATGGCACTCGGGCCCTAGTGACAAGCATTAAGCATAGCAAAGTCATAGCAACATCAATCTTAGAACATAGTGGATACTAGGGATCAAACCCTAACAAAACTAACTCGATTACATGGTAGATCTCATCCAACCCATCACCGTCCAGCAAGCCTATGATGGAATTACTCACGCACGGCGGTGAGCATCATGAAATTGGTGATGGAGGATAGTTGATGATGACGATGGCGACGATTTCCCCTCTCCGGAGCCCAAAACGGACTCCAGATCTGCCCTCCTGAGGAAGAACAGGAGGTGGCAGCGGCTCCGTATCGTAAAACACGATGAATCCTTCTCTCTGATTTTTTTCTCCCCGAACATGAATATATGGAGTTGGAGTTGAGGTCGGTGGAGGTCCAGGGGGCCCACAAGGATAGAGGGCCCGCCCAGGGGGGTGGGCGCGCCCCCCACCCTTGTGGCCAGGGTGTGGGCCCCCTTCGGTTGATTCTTTCGCCAATATTTTTTATTTATTCCAAAACTGATCTCCGTGAAGTTTCGGGTCATTCGAGAACTTTTATTTCTACACAAAAATAACACCATGGCAATTCTGCTGAAAACAGTGTCAGTCCGGGTTAGTTCCATTCAAATCATGCAAGTTAGAGTCCAAAACAAGGGCAAAAGAGTTTGGAAAAGTAGATACGATGGAGACGTATCAACTCCCCCAAGCTTAACCCATTGCTTGTCCTCAAGCAATTCAGTTGACAAACTGAAAGTGATAAAGAAAAACTTTTACAAACTCTGTTTGATCTTGTTGTTGCAAATATGTAAAGCCAGCATTCAAGTTTTCAGCATAGATTATGAACTAACCATATTCACAATAACATTTAGGTCTCACATTTACTCATATCAATGGCATAATCAACTAGCGAGCAATAATAATAAATCTCAAATGACAACACTTTCTCAAAACAATCATGATATGATATAACAAGATGGTATCTCGCTAGCCCTTTCTGAGACCGCAAAACATAAATGCAGAGCACCCCTGAATATCAAGGACTGACTAGACATTGTAATTCATGGTAAAAGAGATCCAGTCACAGTCATACTCAATATCAATTAATTACAATGCATACAAATGACAGTGGTGCTCTCTAACTAGTGCCTTTTATAAGAGGATGATGACTCAGCAATAAAAGTAAATGGATAGGCCCTTCGCAGAGGGAAGCAGGGATTTGCAGAGGTGCCAGAGCTTGAGTTTTTAAAACAGAGATAAATAATATTTTGAGCGGTATGCTTTCATTGTCAACATAAAAACCAAGAGATCTCGGTATCTTCCATGCTACATACATTATAGGCAGTTCCCAAACAGAATGGTAAAATTTATACTCCCCCACCACCAACAAGCACATTCCACGGCTGGTCCGAAACAACGGGTACCGTCCAACTAACAACAATCCTGGGGGAGTTTTGTTTGCAATTATTTTGATTTGATTTGAGCATGGGACTGGGCATCCCGGTTACCAGCCATTTTCTCGTGAATGATGAGCGAAGTCCACTCATCGTGAGAATAACCCACCTAGCATGGAAGATATGGACAGCCTAGTTGCTACATGAGCGATTCGAGCATACAAAATAGATTATCATTTGAAGGTTTAGAGTTTGGCACATGCAAATTTACTTGGAACGGCAGGTAAATACCGCATATAGCTAGGTATGGTGGACTCATTTGGAACAACTTTGGGGTTTATGGAAGTGGATGCACAAGCAGTATTCCCGCTTAGTACAAGTGAAGGCTAGAAGAAGACTGGGAAGCGACCAACTAGAGAGCGACAACAGTCATAAACATGCATTGAGATTAACCAACATTGAATGCAAGCATGAGTAGGATATAAATCACCATGAACATAAATATCGTGGAGGCTATGTTGATTTTGTTTCAAGTACATGCGTGAACATGTGCCAAGTCAAGCCACTCGAATCATTCAAAGGAGGATACCATCCTATCATACTACATCACAACCATTTTAAAAGCATGTTGGCACGCAAGGTAAACCATTATAAACTCCTAGCTAATTAAGCATGGCATGAGTAACTATAATCTCTAATTGTCATTGCAAACATGTTTCATTCATAATGGGCTGAATCAGGAATGATGAACTAATCATATTTACAAAAACAAGACAGGTCGAGTTCATACCAGCTTTTCCTCATCTCAATCATTTCATCATATATCGTCATTATTGCCTTTCACTTGCACGACCGAATGGTCTGGATAATAATAATAGTGCACATGCATTGGACTAAGCTGGAATCTGCAAACATTTATTCAAAGGAGAAGACAAAGTAATATGGGCTCTTTGTCAGATCAACAATAATGCATATGAGAGCCACTCAACATTTTCATCGTGGTCTTCTCCTCTCGACCCCCAAAGAAAAGAAAAGAATTTCAAAGAAACACACTGAAATGTTTTTTGAGTTTTTGTTTTTCTGGAGAAAGAGAAACAAGAACGAGAAAAACTATTTACACGGGAAAGCTCCCAACAAGCAAAAGAAGAATGAGAAATCTTTTTGGGTTTTCTTTTAATACTACAACTAAGCATGCATAGAAAGTAAACTGACTACAACTAATTTTTTTGGTTTTTCTTAAGGTTTTTCAAACACACAAGAAGAAAGCAAAAAAAAAGAGTAAACTAACATGGATAATATAATGAAAAAGTATGAACACCGACAACTGAAATGAATGTGTGAACATGAATATAATGTCGGGGAGAAATACGTACTCCCCCAAGCTTAGGCTTCTGGCCTAAGTTGGTCTACGCCCATGGATCGAAGTAGCCCTCTCCAGTGTACTGAGGAGGATCCTGGGGGTTCCACTGGTTAGCGAGCTCCTGTGGATCCCACTGATAAATAGACTCCTGATATGGGTCAGGTGATGGCTCTGGCTCAGGAGCTGGGGATCGCGTCCCCTCCCAGTATGCATGAATGTTCGCGGGCAAAACAAAGTACCTGCCTGAATGAATATCGAACAAAGTAGGTGCAGGCAGGGTAATGATCTGGCAAGAATCTTCGCTAAATATCAAGTTATAAATGAGTCTCTTTTCCTCATCATGGCGAATAAACTTATGTGCTACCATGCTGTCATAATCTAAATATATAGTGGGTAGCAGTTTCTCCTCTTTTTCATAATGCCTAATGGGTATCTCGAAGTGTCTAGCAAGGCGGGAAGCGAAGATGCCTCTGAAAATAGGCCCCTTTGTACGGTTTAAACTCAACCGTTTAGCAACCATAGCGCCTAAACTGAAAGTTCTATCACGAAGTAAAGCATGGCGCAAAATGGCAAGGTCAAGAGCACTAAGACCTCCACTCTCCCCACGACCAATTAAACATCTCCTAGCAAATAATGAGTAGTAGCGCAAAACAGGAAAATGTAAGCTAGCCACTCTCGCTTCCGACACCCTTCTCCTTTCCCCTACGGTGACTTCATTAATAAAATCTTCCACATCACTAGGACGTGGTTCCTCGACGCTATCCTCATAAGGTAATTTACAAACCTCACAAAAGTCATAAAGCGTCATTTCCTTGTACTCATCATATAAGTAAAAGTCTACCATGGGTGGTGATCTACTAGCATGAAAATGAAAATTGTGCACGAAAGTATTAGTGAGTAGGAGATACTGATCACACTGGTCGAGGAGGAAGTTGGTGATGACTGCATTCTCGGCCAAATAATAGAAATCATCATAAATTCCGGCCGCCTGCAAGAATGCATCACATGGCCATTCACACGGCCGAATCTCCGTGGCGCGAGGAAGATTATACTTGGGCTTCTCCTTCTCCTCATTTTCCTTTTCCTTCGAACCCCGGCTCGAGGAGCCTCTCAACAACCTCCTCATCATTTTCTTCCTCTGAAAATTTCTGAAATTTTTAGTGACTCAAAATAAAAGTGAACCAAACTCAACAAAATTGATAGCAACAACTCCTACAAGTGCATAGAGGCTATATCATGCATCAAAACTACTTTGGACCATATAAATTTGACATGCAAGCTCAAGAACAAGGTCACCACAGCAACAAAAATTTGCAATAAATAAAGCACTAGAACAAAAACTAATTGGACCATTGGAGGAGTCACATACCGAAGAACAATCCCCCAAATCAGTTTTGTGAATGGAGCTTTGAGCAAGGAGATCGAAAATGGCAGCAAAATGAGCAAGAACACGGGTTTGAGCTATGGAGTGATTTTTTCTGGAGGAAGAAGGAGTGGATGGGTGCTGGAATAAGTGGAGGGGGGCCACATGGGGCCCACAACGACAGGGGGCGTGCCTAGGGGGTAGGGCGCGCCCTCCACCCTTGTGGCCAGCTGGTGAGGCCCCCTGGTATGTGTTCAGTGCCAGAAATTCTCAAATATTCTATAAAAAATCATACTAAATTTTCAGGGCATTTGGAGAACTTTTATTTTTGGGACATTTTTTTATTTCATGGATAATTCAGAAAACAGACAGAAAATACTATTTTTGCTTTATTTAATCTAAATAACAGAAAGTAAAAGGTGGTACAGAAAGTTGTGCCTTCTAAATTTATCCATCTCATGCTCATCAAAAGGAATCCATTAACAAGGTTGATCAAGTCTTATTAACAAACTTCTTCCGAATGACATGAAACCGGAGAACTTTCGAATAACACTAGGTTACCTCAATGGGGATATGCATGTCCCCAACAATAAGAATATCATATTTCTTTTTGACAGTAGGGAGAGAAAATTCAAAACCTCCAATAGTAATAGTTGGAATTTTGCCAATAGAGTTGATACTATGAACTTGAGGTTGTTTCTTCGGAAAGTGTACCGTATGCTCATTACCATTAACATGAAAAGTGACATTGCCTTTGTTGCAATCAATAACAGCCCTTGTAGTATTCAAAAAGGGTCTACCAAGGATGATTGACATACTATTGTCCTCGGGAATATCAAGAATAACAAAGTCCATTAAGATAGTAACATTTGCAACCACAACAGGCACATGTTCACAAATACCGATGGGTATAGCAGTTGATTTATCAGCCATTTGCAAGGAGATTTCAGTAGGTGTCAACTTATTCAATTCAAGTCTACGATACAAAGAGAAAGGCATAACACTAACACCGGCTCCAAGATCACATAAAGCAGTTTTAACATAGTTTCTTTTAATGGAGCATGGTATAGTTGGTACTCCTGGAACTCCTAGTTTCTTTGGTACTCCACCCTTAAAAGTATAATTAGCAAGCATGGTGGAAATTTCAGCTTCCGGTATCTTTCTTTTATTTGTAACAATATCTTTCATATATTTAGCATAAGGAGGCATTTTAAGCATATCAGTCAAACGCATACACAAAAAGATAGGTTTAATCATTTCAGCAAAGCGCTCAAAATCCTCATCATCCTTTTTCTTGGATGGCTTAGGAGGAAAGGGCATGGATTTCTGAACCCATGGTTCTCTTTCTTTACCATGTTTTCTAGCAACAAAATCTCTCTTATCATAACATTGATTCTTTGATTGTGGGTTATCAAGATCAACAGCGGGTTCAATCTCTACATCATTATCATTACTAGGTTGAGCATCAACATGAACATCATTATTAACATTATCACTAGGTTCATGTTCATCACCAGATTGTGTCTCAGCATCAGAAATATAAATATCATTGGGATTCTCAGGTGTGTCTATAACAGGTTCACTAGCATGCAAAGTCCTATCAGTTTTCTTTTTCTTTTTACTACTAGGACTAGGTGTATTAGTATTAACTCTCTGAGAATCTTGCTCAACTCTCTTAGGATGGCCCTCAGGATACAAAGGTTCCTGGGTCATTTTACCACCTCTAGTCATAACCCTAACAACATTATCATTATTCTTACTATTCAACTCATTAAGCAAATCATCATGTGCCTTAAGTACTTGTTCTACTTGAGTTGTAACCATGGAAGCATGTTTACTAATAAGCTTAAGATCATTAATAGTTCTACTCACATAATCACCCAAGTGATCAAGCATGTAAGCATTACGTTTCAATTGTCTACTAACATAAGCATTGAAGTTTTCTTGTTTAACAATAAAATTATCAAACCCATCCAAGCATTGACTAGCAAACTTGTTACGAGGAATATCACCTTCATCAAATCTATAAAGAGAGTTTACCTCTACTACCTGTGTCGGGTTATCAAGACCATGTATTTCTTCAATAGGCAGTAAATTCTTAACATCTTCAGCTTTAATACCTTTTTCTTTCATAGATTTCTTTGCCTCTTGCATATCTTCGGGACTGAGAAATAGAATACCCCTTTTCTTCGAAGTTGGCTGAGGAGTTGGTTCAGGAAGTGTCCAATCATTATCATTACTCAATATATTATTCAATAACAATTCAGCTTGCTCCACAGTTCTTTCCCTGAAAACACAACCAGCACAACTATCCAGGTGGTCTCTGGAAGCATCGATTAGTCCATTATAAAAGATATCAAGTATTTCATTTTTCTTGAGAGGATGATCAGGCAAAGCATTAAGTAATTGGAGAAGCCTCCCCCAAGCTTGTGGGAGACTCTCTTCTTCAATTTGCACAAAGTTAAATATTTCCCTTAAAGCAGCTTGTTTCTTATGAGCAGGGAAATATTTTTTAGAGAAGTAGTAAATCATATCCTAGGGACTACGCACACAACCAGGAGCAAGAGAATTAAACCATAACTTAGCATCACCCTTTAATGAGAAAGGAAACAATTTGAGAATATAAAAATAGCGAATTTTTCCTCATGAACAAATAGGGTGGCTATATCATTCAATTTAGTAAGATGTGCCACAACAGTTTCAGATTCATAACCATAGAAAGGATCATATTCAACCAAAGTAATTAACTCAGGATCGACAGAGAGTTCATAATCCTTATCAATAACAAAGATAGGTGAAGTGGCAAAATTAGGATCATACTTCATTCTAGCGTTCAAGGATTTTTCTTTCAGCTTAGCTAACAGTTTCTTAAGATCTTCTCTATCATTGCAAGAAAAGAAGTCTCTAGCAGTTTCTTCATCCATAACATAACCCTCAGGTACAACAGGCAATTCATATCTAGGGGGAGAATCATAATCTTCAGTTTCAAAGATATCATCAGTTTCATTAATTTCATTCTCTCTAACCCTAGCAAGTTGTTCATCAAGAAATTCTCCTAGTGGCACAGTATTATCAAGCAGAGAAGTAGTTTCATCATAAGCATCATGCATAGCAGAAGTGGCATCATCAATAATATGCGACATATCAGAATCAATAGCATGTGTAGGTGTCGCAAGTTTACTCAAAACAGAAGGTGAATCAAGTGCAGAGCTAGATGGCAGTTCCTTACCTCCCCTCGTAGTTGAGGGAAAAATCTTAGTTCTTTGATCTTTCAAATTCCTCATAGTGATCAATAGATATAAATCCCAAGTGACTCAGAGAATAGAGCTATGCTCCCCGGCAACGGCGCCAGAAAAAGGTCTTGATAACCCACAAGTATAGGGGATCGCAACAGTTTTCGAGGGTAGAGTATTCAACCCAAATTTATTGATTCAACGCAAGGGGAGCCAAAGAATATTCTTGAGTATTAATAGCTGAGTTGTCAATTCAACCACACCTGAAAGACTTAATATCTGCAGCAAAATATTTAGTATGGAAGTAACGGTAACAGTGGCAAAAGTAACAGTAGTAGTTTTCTAGCAATCGTAACAGTGGCAACGGAAAAGTAACGGAGCAAAGATCAATATGAAACGAGCTCGTAGGCAATGGATCAATGATGGATAATTATGTCAGATGCCATTCATCATGCAACGGTTATAACATAGGGTGACACATAACTAGCTCCAATTCATCAATATAATGTAGGCATGTATTCCGAATATAGTCATACGTGCTTATGGAAAAGAACTTGCATGACATTTTTTGTCCTACCCTCCAATGGCAGCGGGGTCCTAATGGAAACTAAGGGATATTAAGGCCTCCTTTTAAGAGAGTACCAGACCAAAGCATTAGCACTTAGTGAATACATGAACTCCTCAAACTATGGTCATCACCGGGAAGTGTCCCGACTATTGTCACTCCGGGGTTGCCGGATCATAACACGTAGTAGGTGACTATAACTTGCAAGATAGGATCAAGAACACAAATATATTCATGAAAACATAATAGGTTCAGATCTGAAATCATGGCACTCGGGCCCTAGTGACAAGCATTAAGCATAGCAAAGTCATAGCAACATCAATCTTAGAACATAGTGGATACTAGGGATCAAACCCTAACAAAACTAATTCGATTACATGGTAGATCTCATCCAACCCATCACCGTCCAGCAAGCCTACGATGGAATTACTCATGCACGGCGGTGAGCATCATGAAATTGGTGATGGAGG
Source organism: Thinopyrum elongatum (assembly GCA_011799875.1). Taxonomy (NCBI): domain Eukaryota; kingdom Viridiplantae; phylum Streptophyta; class Magnoliopsida; order Poales; family Poaceae; genus Thinopyrum; species Thinopyrum elongatum. The sequence goes on along the minus strand of CM022301.1, from coordinate 537,215,271 downwards.
ATGGTTGATGATGACGATGACGATGATTTCCCCTCTCTAGAGCCCAAAACGGACTCCAGATCTGCCCTCCCGAGGAAGAACAGGAGGTGGCGGCGACTCCGTATCGTAAAACGCGATGAATCCTTCTCTCTAATTTTTTTTCTCCTCGAACGTGAATATATGGAGTTGGAGTTGAGGTCGATGGAGGTCCAGGGGGCCCACAAGGACAGAGGGCGCGCCCCCCACCCTTGTGGCCATGGTGTGGGCCCCCTTTGGTTGATTCTTTCGCCAATATTTTTTATTTACTCCAAAACTGATCTCCGTGAAGTTTCAGGTCATTCCGAGAACTTTTATTTCTGCACAAAAATAATACCATGGCAATTCTGCTGAAAACAGCGTCAGTTCGGGTTAGTTCCATTCAAACCATGCAAGTTAGAGTCCAAAACAAGGGCAAAAGAGTTTGGAAAAATAGATATGATGGAGACGTATCAGAATACATAAACAAATATCGTGCCCCTAATAAGCCTCTACTAGACTAGCTCGTTGATCAAAGATGGTTAACGTTTCCTAACCATAGACATGTGTTGTCATTTGATAACGGGATCACATCATTAGGAGAATGATGTGATGTACAAGACCCATCCGTTAGCTTAGCATATTGATCGTTCAGTTTATTGCTATTGCTTTCTTCATGTCAAATACATATTCCTTCGACTATGAGATTATGCAACTCCCAGATACCGGAGGAATACCTTGTGTGCTATCAAACGTCAGAACCTAACTGGGTGATCATAAAGATGCTCTACAGGTATCTCCGAAGGTGTTTGTTGAGTTGGCGTAGATCGAGATTAGGATTTGTCACTCCGAGTATCGGAGAGGTATCTCTGGGCCCTCTCGGTAATACACATCATAAGCTTGCAAGCAAACGACTAAAGAGTTAGTCACGAGGTGATGTATTACGGAACGAGTAAAGAGACTTGCCGGTAACGAAATTGAACTAGGTATGAAGATATTGACGATCGAATCTCGGGCAAGTAACATATCGATAGACAAAGGGAATAACATATGTTGTCATAACGGTTCAACCGATAAAGATCTTCGTAGAATATGTAGGAGCCAGTATGGGCATCCATGTTCCGCTATTGGTTATTGACCAGAGAAGTGTCTCGGTCATGTCTGCATAGTTCTCGAACCCGTAGGGTCCGCACGCTTAACATTCAATGACGATATTGTATTATATGAGTTATGTGATTTGGTGACCGAATGTTGTTCGGAGTCCTAGATGAGATCATGGACATGACGAGGAGTCTTGAAATGGTCGAGAGGTAAAGATTGATATATAGGATGATAGTATTCGGACACCGGAAGTGTTCCGGGGGGTACCGGGTACATATCCGGTCACCGGAAGGGGTTCCGGGCACCCCCGGCAAAAGATATGGGCCTAATGGGCCAAGAGGGGAAATGCACCAGCCAGCAGGGGCTGGTGCACCCCCCATATGGGCCGAACCAGAGGAGAAGGAAAGAGGGGAAGGGAGAAGGAAAGGGGGGATTCGGCCTCCCCCTTCCTTCCCTCCTCCCTCCTCTTTCCTCCCCCTCCAGTAAATAAGGAAAGGGGGGGCGCCGGCCATGGGAAGGCCCCAAGTAGGATTCGGCCTACTTGGGCGCCTCCTTGGCTGCCTCCCCTCTCCCCCCACCTATATATATGTGGGGGGAGCCCCTAGCACACCCAAGACAATTGCCTAGCCGTGTGCGGCGCCCCCCTCCACCGTTTACTCCCACGGTCATATCTTTGTAGTGCTTAGGCAAAGCCCTGTGCGGATCACTTCACCATCACCGTCACCACGCTGTCGTGCTGACGGAACTCATCTACTACCTCGACAACTTGCTGGATCAAGAAGGCGAGGGATGTCACCGAGCTGAACGTGTGCAGAACTCGGAGGTGTCGTACTTTCGGTACTTGATCGGTCGGAGCTAGAAGAAGTTCAACTACATCAACCGCGTTGGCAAACGCTTCCGTGTACGGTCTACGAGGGTACATACACACACTCTCCCCCTCGTTGCTATGCATCTCCATGGATAGATCATTGCGTGTGCGTAAAAAAATTTGTTTTTCCATGCAACGTTTCCCAACAACAATAGCCCGATTCTGCACTAGTGCGGGCTGGCGATTTTGCCGTCTATTGAGGTCGGTTAGCGACATGCCAAGAGCATTCTAAAAAAATTACTGTACTCTATTGTTATGCCAAGAAGAGGAAGCGCTTTGACCGACGGACCAAATGAGACAGGCGTGCCGTGCCGTGAGTGGGTCCAGTTTCTCGTTTTGAACTTGTTTCGTGTAGTAGTAACACTTGGTTTTGCACCTTCATAGAATGATGAAAATCCCCACTAAAAAGGCGCTTTGCTTTCTGCTAATCCCGTCTACCATTCTTGTTTTGTGCATTAAATTGTTAACTGCCATGATTAAGATATAATTAACCAATGCATGTGAAACATTCTTGTTTAGTGTTGTAGTACTCCTCACGCATGCATGCGTTGCGATTAGTAATGTATTCTTCGAGATTGCCTTTGACTATTGGTAAGATTTTATATAATTTGAAAATTATAACATTCGAAGATCCTCTCATGTACGAAATTGACGGTATGCTTTGAGAAACTTGCATGTCAGTTAGTCTCGAAAAACGCTTTAGGCCCTGTATATACATCGACAGACGGAGTACATGATACTAGCAAATGCTCACCATCTAGTAGTTCATTGCTTGGTTTCAATTTTTGAATTGAGTAGTGCTAGTACACTTGATGATGTGCTGCTACCGTCCAATATTCGCATGTGGTGGTTTCTAGAATAAAAAAAGGAGGTAGTACTTGTAGGGTAACGCAGCAGAAAACGAAAATTTTCCGACCTACGCACCAGCCCAGGACCACTATGGAGACTGCATACAAGGTTTGATCATTTTCGTTACCGACTCGTAGCGCAGCGAAAGTAGAGTCGATGACGATCGGTGGTGCAGATCCCCGCAGCTAGGATTTACAACCTCCCAACCGCGAGGATGTATACCCTCGTCTTCCCTTCGGACAGCCCTCCGGGAGGCGGTCGAACAGTCCCCCGGACGGTGTCGCGGACAGCCCTTCGGGAGGACCTTCGAAACTCGAACGGTCACTCGGACAGCCCTTCGGGAGGACTCACAGAACTCGGACCGTCACTTGGACAGCCCTTCGGGAGGCACTCACGAACAGCCCCTCGGGCACTAAGATCGAAACTACGACCTCTCTACAGAGTTGCACACATACGGTGTCAACTATCCGGCAGGGCTTCGCCGTCCAGAACTAGTTCCCACCGGAACCCAGACAGCCTTTCGGCTCTACGAAACTCTTTTCGTGGGAGGGAGAGAGAAGTCAGATCATTGCATGGCACTTGTATGTGAGAAGGAGTGAGTCTTTAGGCAGCCCCCTCCACCCCTATTTATAGGCCAAGCCCAAGGGTGGCTTCTCCAAGAAGCCAAGGGGAAAAATACCAAAGGACCCTCAAGGTGGCTTCTCCAAGAAGCCACCCAAAAAGCACTTTCACTATTCACGACGACATTTTTCAGCGTCCGTTCGAACTGAAAATATTTATGTGGGCTTAGAACAATTCCAGTACCCACTAAAATAATTTTCAACGCGTTCTGGAACAATTCCAGATTAGTGATTTTCATCTGCGAAAAGCATCTGAAGCGGTTCCGGCAGCTCCGAAACATTTCCGGTTTTTCTTCCAGAAAATTCCCAGAAGTTTCCAGAATGATTCTGGCACCCTCCAAGAATTATCAGGCATGTGCCGAAACCAATTTGACTTAATGGTATCCTCTGAAACAACTTTTCAGTTTCACCGGAACTCATCCGGTGACCTCTCTCTGCGGAACTTTTCCGCTGTCCGAAACTTTTCGGTGTCCGAAACTTTTTCGGTGATTTTCTCTCAGACTCCCTGTCTAGTATTCAGCAGATAGATGACCCTTAAGCGTGTGACCCTATAGGTTCGGTGAAGTATAGACATGACACGGAACCCCTTCCGATCAATGATCAACATCGGAGCCGTGGACACCCATATTGACCCCTATACCCACACGAATGAATATTCGAGTGAACCTCCAGTTGCCGTGTGCTATTCCTGTTGCTTTGCGATATGTTACAAATACCTGAGGTGAGACATGTTGGCATTCCCGTGGATCAACAACTTGTCCACTATGCTAGTTACCTCGTTACCGGTATTGTTCTCTTTTCTCGTTACCGTGTTCCAGCATCCCCGTGATCAAATCACATAGTGTCTGGCCAGACGATGATGGATACCATAACACCGAGAGGGCCCAGAGATATCTCTCCATCGTCGGAGGAGCAAATCCCAATCTTGAGCTATCAAGTTACTTGACATACTTTCCCATGAACCCGTAAGCCGCCGTAATAGCCATCCATTTACGGATGACGTTTAACAAACCCCAAAGTTCATGAATCAAGCATGAAGAAACTCGATACTCTCATGGTCTGAGGAATCATGCAAACATTAACCATCTCTGTGTTATTAACCATAAACTTGTGACGAATGTATCTCATAGCATAACATCAATCGGGTCGATTCAACACAAATGTTCTTCTAACATTTGTGCCCTCAAAGTTGCTGGCATAGACATGCCTATGATTGGGAAAACATAATCATCATGCAACACCTGAGCTAGTCTTAGAGGCATGACTAGGAATACATTTTACCGTTTATTATTCCACACGTGCACATGGGTTTTCCCCAGAGCCTTTATGGATATACGGGCTCGGGAACCACAGCAGTTATAGCATGGAACATAAACCTAATTATGAACACGGAGATAAATAATAACATTTATTATTGCCTCTAGGGCATATCTCCTACAGACTCCCACTTGCACTAGAGTCAATAATCTAGTTAATGCTAATGCACTTTACACCTGTGGCACACCGGAGCAACTACCTGCAGTAGTGTCCCATTGACAAAAGCCATCTTGGAACCATACTAAGTTCATGAATGAACTATATGATTCAACATCTTCTTTCTCGCTTTTAAAAGCGGCAACATACTTCGCCTCTGTTATAGAATTCGCCACAGTAACTTGTTTGGAACAATTTCCAACTACCGTGCCACCATATTGTGTTTTACACAAAACCCTCAAATTAAATCAAAAATCGCTTGGAGCATGGATGAAGACTGTATCGATGTAACCTTTTACAACGAAATCTTCATGATCTCCGCTTGCGAGAAAACATGTCATCAGTGCTACTATAGTACTCAATGACCCTTTTTCACTGTTGTCCCATGATCAGAACTTTTGATCACCTTGGTATTTATACTCGCAACAACTTTGGAGTATTGGACATATCTGGTTGTTTTTACATACCATGGAATACATGATTAATCCAAACACAAGAGTGTGTGGAATCTCCATCATGTATTTTGCTCATCAGTGTTTTGGGACACCGAGTCTTGCAAAAACTCTTTCCATGTGACTTCGGCAAGAATCACTCCTTGACGGTTTTTAATGCTAAAAGGTTTTAGCATTTTGTCAATATGTATCTTTGCTCAGCCCCATCAGGTAAATCTATCTCCATAGATCATCATGCCTAATATTAAGGCTATTTAGCCCAAGCACTTCATCAAAAAAACCCTTTTTAAATGAAGTCCTAATTCGTGTCAAGAAATTTAATTCCAATTAACAATGTGTCAAGCACACAACGTTTTTAGAAATATTATTATGCTCCCACTTACTTTCTTGAATCACAAGCATCTTCGTTACCCATTGATGAAGTCAAAACCCTTTTAACCATTTCATCAAAACACAAAGATTCCAACTCCATTTTGCTCTCTTCTGTCCATTGCTGGAACTCTGAAGTTTGCATACTTACTAGCATCCTCTGGATTGACAAAATACCTTGGACTGTAACACATGCAAGTCCTTGGTTTCATTTCCATCAGGTGGAAATCCTTTTGTCATCCATTGTTTTATATCTCATGATATGAAATATGTATTAATTGCTAGTTCAACCCGAACCGACTTTAAGCATTGCTACGGTGAAGCAACCTCATCGTAGTCAACTCCTTGAACTTGTATATTGCAACAAGTCGAGCTTTATGGATAAAACATTTTTATTCGTATCAGTTATAGTTCCATAAATATTCGTCAGACTCTAAGTCTTCCGAAAGGTGTATCAAGGTTTTAATCTTGAATCACTTATATGGAAACTATCTCGGATTGTATTGGCATTTAGCCAATTCCGGAGTCAGGGCCCACCAATGCTTCCTTGTGTATCGTAGGTATACTGTTGTCTAACAACAATATCTCGTTTGCGCACCTGAGAGGTTTGCACGAGCCTTTGCCTACGTGGTTCAGCTGCAAGTTCGACCGAATTCCATACATTTTATTGTAGAGACTTTCGTATCAGTCGCAGTAGGAAACTCCGGAATTACTTCCAAGGTCTCTTTCCTTTGACCTGATGACGAAGATACTGTTTATCTCGTCGAGTTGCACTATTCTCCCACTCACCTTTTTGAAAGAACCATTTTCTTCAAAAAGCATACCGTTCTTTGTGGCAAACCTATTTGCCTCGGTATAGTGAGGGAGGAATACCCAATGACTTGGGATAACCTACAAAGTAGCACTTGTCTGATTTGGAATAGGTTTATAACCTTTTACACAAGCCCCATATTCCAAATGTTAAGAAAAGATATAACATGGTTGGGCGTACCATACCATGGTGTCATTTCAACAGACCTGATGGAGCTCTTTTCAGTGTAAAAGCCGTAGTCTCTAAAGCATCACCTTTTAAAAGGGATAATGGCAAATTTATTTATGTCATCTTTGATCTTACCATGTCATAAATGGTTCGATTACATCTTCACGGACTTTCCACTCACAGTGGTGTTCCGGGAGGTGTAAGTTATGAAACTCTTTTCACAACTAATCAGACATTCGCTAAACTTGTAACTCAAATATTTCTTTCTGCAATCGAATTGTAGAAACATAATTTTCTTGTTACAATAACTTCTACTTCATTTTGAAAACCTTTCAAATGATTTCAAAAGATCCAGACTTACGTCTCATCAAGTAAATATCCATATATCTACTTGAGTCATTTCTGAAGATAGATAAATCCACTACTTGCAACAACATTTATCGGACTACATACATCAAAATGTATGATCACCAATAAGTTCTTTGCTCGTTCCTTATGGCCTGTGAACGGTATTTCAGTCACTTCACTTTTCGGAGGAAAGTTGTAAGTGTCAGGTGATTCAAAATCAAACGACTTCAAAATCCATCATAATGGAATTTTCCATGCGGGTTTCTCCAATGTGACCAAATGCAGTGCCACACTTGTGTGGTATTCTTTTAGTCTTATGACATTTAGCGTCAGTGTTATGGATGTATCATATTACCATCAATATTCATAACATACGTCCCATCGATGATGGAAGTATGGCCCTCATGTTATTCATAATACTGAACAGCAATTGTTCTTCTATGAACAACCCTTTTGCAACAAACCTTGTGCAATGGGCTAGAGTGTGTAAAACTCTAAAATGAATTATCAAAGTTAATACTGAGGTAATGTATTATTATCAATATTCATAACATACATCTCATTCATAATGAAAGTATGGCCCTTATGTTATTCATAACACCGAACATCAAAAGTTCTCTTATGAACAACCTTCTTGCAAGATAACTTATGCAATGGGCTAGAGTGTGTAAAACTCTAATTGAATTAGGAAAATAAACACAGACGGTAATACTCCGATGGAAGGTACAGTAACATTTACTATGTTCCCTGTGTATACCTAAACCTCATTCCTGGCTAGTCTTTCAGGCCATAGTAGTTCTTACATCGAGTTGCAACAGAATGCAATCGAGCGGGTATCTTTGTGATTAACTCACAATACCCAAGAATCAGTGATTAACAATTTAATCATAATTCCCAAGAACTATATCTTTGACCAGCCTTCTATACATCAAAAACTTGTATGACATTCATACTGTAGGGGAACGCAGCAGAAAACAAAAATTTTCCGACCTACGCACCAGCCCAGGACCACTATGGAGACTGCATACAAGGTTTGATCATTTTCGTTACCGACTCGTAGCGCAGCGGAAGTAGAGTCGATGACGATCGTTGGTGCAGATCCCCGCAGCTAGGATTTACAACCTCCCAACCGCGAGGATGTATACCCTCATCTTCCCTTCGGACAGCCCTCCGGGAGGCGGTCGAACAGTCCCCCGGACGGTGTCGCGGACAGCCCTTCGGGAGGACCTTCGAAACTCGAGCGGTCACTCGGACAGCCCTTCGGGAGGACTCACAGAACTCGGACCGTCACTTGGACAGCCCTTCGGGAGGCACTCTCGAACAGCCCCTCGGGCACTAAGATCGAAACTACGACCTCTCTACGGGGTTGCACACATACGGTGTCATCTATCCGGCAGGGCTTCGCCGTCCAGAACTAGTCCCTGCCGGAACCCAGACAGCCTTTCGGCTCTACGAAACTCTTTTCGTGGGAGGGAGAGAGAAGCCAGATAACATCTTGGCATGTGTATGAGAGCAAGGGATGAGTCTTTAGGCAGCCCCCTCCACCCCTATTTATAGGCCAAGCCCAAGGGTGGCTTCTCCAAGAAGCCAAGGGGAAAAATACCAAAGGACCCTCAAGGTGGCTTCTCCAAGAAGCCACCCAAAAAGCACTTTCACTATTCATGACGACATTTTTCAGCGTCCGTTCAAACTGAAAATATTTATGTGGGCTTAGAACATTTCCAGTACCCACTAAAATAATTTTCAACGCGTTCTGGAACAATTCCAGTTTAGTGATTTCATCTGCGAAAAGCATCTGAAGCGGTTCCGGCAGCCCCGGAACATTTCCGGTTTTTCTTCCAGAAAATTCCCAGAAGTTTCCAGAATGATTCTGGCATCCTCCAAGAATTATCAGGCATGTGTCGAAACCATTTTGACTTAATGGTATCCACTGAAACAACTTTTCAGTTTCACCGGAACTCATCCGGTGACCTCTCTCTGCGGAACTTTTCCGCTGTCCGAAACTTTTCGGTGTCCGAAACTTTTTCGGTGATTTTCTCTCAGACTCCCTGTCTAGTATTCAGCAGATAGATGACCCTTAAGCGTGTGACCCTATAGGTTCGGTGAAGTATAGACATGACCTGGAACCCCTTCCGATCAATGATCAACATCGGAGCCGTGGACACCCATATTGACCCCTATACCCACACGAATGAATATTCGAGTGAACCTCCAGTTGCCGTGTGCTATTCCTGTTGCTTCACGATATGTTACAAATACCCGAGGTTAGACATGTTGGCATCCCCGTGGATCAACAACTTGTCCACTATGCCAGTTACCCCGTTATCGGTATTGTTCTCTTTTCTCGTTACCGTGTTCCGGCATCCCCGTGATCAAATCACAAAGTGTCTGGCCAGACAATGATGGATACCGTAACACCGAGAGGGCCCAGAGATATCTCTCCATCGTCAGAGGAGCAAATCCCAATCTTGAGCTATCAAGTTACTTGACATACTTTCCCATGAACCCGTAAGCCGCCGTAATAGCCATCCATTTACGGATGACATTTAACAAACCCCAAAGTTCATGAATCAAGCATGAAGAAACTCGATACTCTCATGGTCTGAGGAATCATGCAAACATTAACCATCTCTGTGTTATTAACCATTAACTCATGACGAATGTATCTCATAGCATAACATCAATTCGGGTCGATTCAACACAAATGTCCTTCCTGACATTGTGCCCTCAAAGTTGCTGGCATAGACATGCCCATGATTGGAAAAACATAATCATCATGCAACACTTGAGCTAGTCTTAGAGGCACGACTAGGAATACATTTTACCGTTTATTATACCACACGTGCACATGGGTTTTCCCCAGAGCCTTTATGGATATACGGGCTCGGGAACCATAGCAGTTATAGCATGGAATATAAACTTAATTATGAACAGGGAGATAATTAATAACATTTATTATTGCCTCTAGGGCATATCTCCTACAGTACTTACTGTGGGAAAGGTGAAGTGATGGTTGCTTCATCCGAGCAACTTAGTACTCTGGGAATATTGGAGTACCAGCGGATTCAATGAAAGAGTAAAATGATGGTTGCTTCGTTTGAGTAACTTACTGTGGCGAAGGTGGGGCTATGTGATTTGATTGCTCACTAGTCATTATTACTGCGACGCAGCAACCGGGTTGAATCTCCCCTGCAGTTGTGCACTCAATATTGGTGCATGGCAGGTGGAGCCGGATGAAGGATGTCCCACATGTCGGCAAAACAAAGTTGAATGGTTTCTGGCATTGCTATCAATCTTTCAGGATTTGTTTATATGTACGCATAATTTTCCACCATAATGAAATTGTACTGTGATGCTATGAAGGTTCCAACTTTGGTTCCCGCAGAAAAAAAGGTTTCAACTTAGGATTCATGTGTCCTCTTGCCTCAAGATTGTCTCGTTACAACATTCCATCAAATACAAATGAAACTACCATGGCTGCTAATGCATCTCAATGATTCGCAGATCAACGCCAATATTCACATCACAATTGAAGACAAAGTTGTGAGAAGGTGTACAAATAAAGAAAAATGGAGTACAATTGATCGATGTTGTTCGTAGGCATGGCTCCGTTTCCTGGCCACGGTGTTCATTGGTTGGCAGCTAGTTTCACGCAGCTCTGCAGCCAAGAAAGAGGTGTATGGAGGACATCACAATCCGATCATTTTGTGCAGTTCCACTAAAATCGAGCTGATCATCCCTGTTTGCAAAGATATTCAGTCAATGTGATTACAATAATAGTGGAACTAGATGATGAAACATAACACTCATAAATAGAAGCCGATCACCTCTGCGATCTCTCTTTAAGACTAACTACTTGTTGGAGAAGATTAGGCTCAGAGTTGGATGAGGAGAATAGCAAAACCAATCTCCCTTTCTACAGAAATGTAAAAACGTTGCCCGTGTGACATTTTGGCGGAACTGCACAAAACACGCTTAAGAAAAGAGTGATTTGTGCAGTTCACCAAAAGGTCACAATAGCAACGAGGTGAAATGGATAGCCCTATTTGCAAAAAGAGGTGGAAAGGAAACAATTACTGCCCAATAAATGGTTGAAGACACATACACTGACAAAAAAGAAGCATATTCCATGTCATAAGGGAAAGATAGCAGCATGGTGGATTATCAAAAACGATGTGAGGACGAGCTACGTTTTGGGCACAAAGAACTAGGGAAGATCCACATGCAGGATTTTCCACATGCAGCAACGTGGGAAGATGGGCAGTGGAGCAAGGCCGGAGGGGATACCTGGGGGTCGTCGGGATGTAACTAGGAGGGCGGCGGTGGGCGGGATCTGCCCATACTGCGCTAGCGAGCAAGTGGCGTAGGCCCTACCGCGCCGGAGCTTGGTCAGAGAGAACGACGGGTACCACAGATCGGGACGTGCTGCCTCGGCGCCGTCGAACGGAGAAACGATGCACATCGTCCCTTTCCGTCGGCGGACGGGATGCGGCCGGATCAGTGACCAACGGTGAGAGAGAGAGGCCACCGCCGCCTTGTGTGAGATACTCTGAAGAGAGACAAACCCCGGCAGGCAGGCTCCACTGTATATAGTGGAGCGGACTACTTTTTTCTCCATAAAAATCATTTTATATTCTGTGTACGTGCCATTGAGCAATATAACTTTATTTAAAAATAATACGCCAATGCATCAAGTCAAACTTTGTTTCATGCACGCGTGGTACACGACCTCCGTAGGTAAACAACCGCTACACACGCTCAAATTAGCACGTGGGCTGCCATTTCGTACAGAAATGAGCTCCACCGTGTACCCACTCGGGTGTGGCTGGGCACGAAGCATGAGTACGTGCACCTATTCTCTTCGTGTATGTACACCACCTACATGGGTTTGTGAGAGAGAGATACAAACCTAGAGAGAGATAGTGTGTGGGTTCGTGAGTGTTTTTTGGGGGGGTGCGTGAGAGATAGACAGGGAATATGTGTCGATGATATTTCAAGAAAAATGTAACATATGCAATGTGTGTGAAACAGAGGCCTGGATATATCATATATATAGAGGGGGCGATCCACGAGAAGAGAGTGGTGGTATCATCGGCGTGAGGTATCCATAGAATCGAAGAGAGGGATGAAGTGTGTGTGTGTGTGTGTGTGTGTGTGTGTGTGTGTGTGTGTGTGTGTGTGTGTGTGTGTGTGTGTGTGCATGATCGATAAAGAGTGCCATCGAATTTGTGTGTGCCCACGTCAAAGATATAGGGTGGCTGGCCTACTGGAACGTGAGAGGGGACAGTGCAGTTTGTCTCTGTGGCATGGATACCTACCTACAGCGTTCGACTATCGGTGTGTGTGTGTGGGTGGGGGGGCAGAGACCTAACTATAGGGGTAGAATGGCTGGTATATGTGTGGAGGAGGAGAGAGACCTACCTTATGTATTGAGGGAGATCGATCGGCATCCATGCATATGTGTAGGAGAGGAATAAGGTTGGGAGAGAGATAAAGCTAGAGTGACGGAGGGGTTGGTGGTGAAGTTGCTTCTCACAAATGGTGGGAGAGGCCTGCTAGACAAACGGAGGGCATGCCTGCAATATCAATGAGAGAGGGGATGCCTGACTGTCTGTGCACGTGCGTGTGAGAGATGGGTCAGGAGGCATGCACGAATGATGAGGGGGGACGATATGGCTATGGTAAGCAGACATAACTACATAGGAAGATCAATCGTCCTTTGTCGAAGAAAGGGAGAGACATAACTTGTGAGGTACGTCGATCGATGCGTGGGGAAAAAGAGTTATAGTCGACCTAGGTATATGTAGGGAGATCGATCGGTATACATGCATATATGTGTTAGAAGCAAATAAGGCCTGGAGAGAAGGATAGAGAGAGAGGGATGCAGCTAGGAGGTGGTGCGAGAGGCTTACTATATCGAGGGGGAAGGAGTGTGCATGTATGAGATTGATGAAAAGAGGGGCGGGAGTGAGGCATGGATGGTGAGAAGAGAAGAGGGAAATCTTGTGTTTGTGGTAGGCACACCTGGCTAGAGAGGTATATCGATTGGTGTGTGCCGGGAAGAAGGAGCTGGGGGGCCTACACACACCGTGGGTGAACGACCTAAAGTGAAATGACGAATGTGCGCGATGGAGCTAGAGAATGCTGAGGGAGGGTGAGAGGGAGGCGGGCGTGTGCAAGCACGAGAGAAAGTTAGCGCTAGCTACAAAGATAAGAGGATTGTGTGGGTGTAAAAGATGAATAGAGATCATAATTCATTATAAAAGTGGTTTCAGATATGTGAAGAAGATATCATAGTGTTTTAAACCGACGCATGCATGAATATATATAATGGTGATACGCATGGTGTGGTTATGAACATGTTATACTACATATAATATATAGAACATTTATTTGAATTTGTGATGATGTGTGGCTTTTGCAGCTCAGGGCTAAATACTTGTCATAATGTAGGGGCGGGGCACTATACTTTGTGTGATAAACATAGTGTATGTATGAAACATGGTTTAGATTATGAAGATCTAGTTAGTACATCAAATGTACTATTATTTGGAATCAACATCAAGTGCATTCGAAATTTTGAATTCGAGTTCATATAGTACACATAGTTCATATCTATCTCTATAGTAATCATGTGGTGTGTTGTTAAGATAATATACGAATGATGGTTTAACTTGGCAACAATCATGATTGTAGATTCTTATTCAAATAGAGAAACAAATTCAAATTTAGTTCGAATTGCAGCGGTAGTATAAACATTTGGAATGCACTATAATGTTCATATGAGTAGGTTACATGCATTATACAGCCAACGAAAAAATTCAATTGGACATAACATGGATTCATAGCTTTGAATGGCACTTGTACAGTAAAACGGGACAAGACTCTCTCTTTGTGTGGTGCGAATAGTTCTATCTTTTTCGTTTTTTTCGTTGAGAGAAGTGCGAATTGATTTGGTACGTATATTATTACATGTTAGGCTTGTCCCTAAAATTCAACCCAGGCCTTGTTATCCCGAAAATTCAGATATCGTGCTCCCAAAACACGTGCCTTCACAACCCGCGCCTTGCTATCCCGAAATTACAATGCGCGCGAAAACTCCCTCCAGCTGCCAAATCCCGACACGCGAAATCCCCCTTCTAACCCTGAGCTGAAAGGGCCACTAGTTCAAATCGGTGGGGGTACTTTTGTAACACACCCTACATTTTGGACAAGCGCGTCCCTAAGTCATGGTTCCCCCCTCCCATCACCTTCTTTTTGCCATTCGAAATCCCAGGCCGCCATAACCTCTCTGCTCCAGCCGCAAAACCCCACCCTCCTCCGGCCGCCACCCCACCGCTGCATAGCCGGAGCCTCTTCCTCGATAATGTCATCCACCACAATAGCTCGACGTCCCTCATCCACCTCCCCGGTTCAGCCGCCCCATCCTCCACCTCCAAGGAGCTGCTTCGACGATCGCCTCGTCTATCGCGGCTGACCCATCCCCACACGCCGCCTTAACCTACTCCACCGGAACCGCAACATCCTCACCAACTCCTCGAACGAAGCCGAGGCCTACTCTGTGCCACCAAAGAGGTTGTACACTCATCGCATCGCAGCTTCTCCTTAACTCGACCTCTCGGCGCCGACGGTACTCCATCCTGCACCCCCATGGCGTGGCTACCTCGAAGCTGGCACCGCCGGCGACATCTCCACGGCGGCTCTCCTCCAGTGCGAGGCTCCCTCGGCGGCGGCGTCCATACTAGCCGGATCTGCTGCTGCTGCTGCTCCGGCTCTAGCTCGCTCGCGCTGCTGCTGCTGCTCTGGCTCTCGCTCGCGCTGCTACTCCGTCTCTCGATCACTCGCGCTGCTGCTGCTCCGTCTCTCGCTCGGTCGCGCCGCTGCTCTGCTCTTCCCCTCACTCGTGCTGCGGCTCTGCTCTTGCTCTCACTCGCGCTGCTAATGCTGGTACACGGGCTGCTGCAGCTTCGCGCAGCTCCTCCAGGCGTTGCTGCTCCGGCTGCTATCTGCTACCTTATTCCCCGTCGATCGCCTGCTAATTTAGATCACCGTTTCTCTACTACTAGTGCTCGAGCGGCCTAAACTACGTGTGAAGTGCCTGTCTGCTACCAGTGCGTTCAATTTCGACAGTAACATTCAGATTCCATAGTAAATTTCAGTTTCGACAGTTAAGTTCAGAGTCAACTATTTTTACCTAATCTGTTGTAGTCAGGTGTTTTTTGGTGATGTAAATTTTACATCTATCACTTTTTGGCAATGTATTTTACATCATCTATTAGAGATGCTATTAGAATCCCACCTGAGATTAACGATGTCTGTCTTGTACTGCTTCAGCCTCGACATCTTACGGCTCGCCGGAGCTGCTCCAACGACGGAACCATCCATCACAATAGAGCAGTGCCCTGGACGCCGTCTACAGACGCCTCAGATCTTCCTCCACACCTCCGACAGCCACCTCTGCCGCAACTTCTTCAGCGACCAACCCAATGATGCTGAGGTTGACATGGCTACGCCAAAGAGGTTGTACACTTGTCGCATCACTTATTACTCTACATTCATGTCGATCCATTAGGGCTATTTTGGTTCAAAGGAAAAAGTGAAGGAAAAACATAGCAATAGGAAATTTTCCTATGGCACTCTACTATTCAATTATTCATGCATTTCGTTGAAAGGATTGGAGCAAAACATCCACCTGGACCTACTTTTCAAAATCATATGCATGAAAACAAGACTAGGTGCATTAGTGGCAGAATAACATTCTAACTGTACACACTTTCATATGGTTTCACTTTAATTTGGCCATGTTTCTTTGAATTCCTCTGCTCTTCCAATTCTTGTGAACCAAACACCCAAGTTGACAGAAATCCTGTGTTTACAAATGCTTTGTTTCCCACGTGCATTCCTATCCTATTCCGGTGTTTTTCCTATCCCTGCATTTTTAGAATCCTGCAAGCCAAAGGAGCCCTTACAGAATTACTTCAGTTACAAATAGGTGTCAAAGAAAACTTTGTGTGGTTTGTCCTACTCTTGCCGCGATATCGTCCACCTCACCTGAGCTGCTCCATCGACAGAAGCATCCACCATACCAGACATCATGACTCCTGACCGTCTTTCGCCGCCTCAGATCTCCTTCCCTGCCGCTGGCATCCACCGCAACTGCATCACCATCATCGACTCAACAGATGAACCTGAGGAGTACACGGGTCCACAACAGAGGTCGCACTCTTTTGTTTTTGCTTATGTAATGCATTGCTTAATATTACCTGCTACTTTATCGTCCTATTAACCTCTTAGACTCCAAGTAAGGTCCAAATTAATGTTCAAACTTGAGTTTTAAAATTACTTGTGGGGCACATATCGAGGCAGCAATGAATAGTATCTCTGTCTATTATCTGGTTCACCTAGGGTATGCCTATGTTGTTCATCTTGGGTGGGAAATAAATAGTAAAGCAATCATCATCTATCTTTTTATTAAATTAAAGCTACCATCAGCCTGCTATCATTATTTTTGGATCCATCCACTGGTTGTTACCATCACTCTGGATTTTTGCATGCTCTCCTTACATAATCTCACTATATTTTTTTCATATGCATGTCAGATATTGTACACAGTCATGTTGAACATGTAGAGAAAAAGAGAAGAGTTTTGCGCGTCAATACAATGTCATGCAGACATCGCTCCATGGTGGGTTCAATGGCAAACCCTCCCCGCCCCCTCCAGATTGTAACCCAGAGGAAGATATCTGTTCTGAGGTGGATTCAGACGCAGCTGACCACTCCTATTTATCCCCCGAGGTGTTTGCTCTAACTTGGCATGATGATGTTGGTCATATCATGCATATGTTGCCTTGCAGTGCCTACTTTCTGACTTTCGGCATCATATATGTCATCTGCTCAGTTTAGACATGTTCTGTAATGCCACCTGTTTAGTTTCTATATCATATATGAGAATTATGCAATCTCATCTCTTTTAGCCAGCCATAATATATATGAAATATGCAATGCCATCCTGTTTAACCAGGCATCATATATTTTAATGGTATCTTGCCAATCCTTTTCTTCATTACATTTCCATTTGTTGACAATGTTTGTACATTCAACTACTCTTCCTGTGAATCAGCCATTTGAGTGGGTGATGGAAAAATCTGGAGTGAAAACAAGGTCTTTAGAGCAGACAGTGCTACCTGTCGAAGCAGATCTCTTGCTGGGTCCCGATAGCTCCTCAGAGATGGATTCAGAGACAGATGACCAGTCCTATTCCCCCACCGAGGTGTATGCTCTAACTTGGCACGGTTATACTGCTCATATCATGCATATGGTGTCTTGCGTTGCATAGTTTAGACATCATATACACAATATTCAACACCATGTTCTTAGTTCAGACATCATATATGCAAATGCCCTCTGCTTAGTATATAAATCACATATGTGAATTAAATCATGCGATCATGATTACTTAGATAACATGTATGTGAATTATGTCATGCGAACCTGTTTACTAAAGACATCATATAATTATCTCATGCCATCCTGTTTAGTTAGTTATCATATCTTTGAATTATGTCATGCTATGCTATCCATTTTAGATAGACATCATATATGTGAAATTATGTCATGCTATCCTTTTTAGTTAAACAATATACATGTAAACTATTTCATGCCCTCTTTTCTCCACACTATCTATTACATCTGTCTCTTATACAAGGTCTGTACATTCAACTATGTTTCCTGTTTATCAGCCATTTGAATTGGACCGGGTGATGGCAGTATCTAGCGGAGTAAAAACACGGTCTTCAAATAAAACATTGCTACCTCTTGGTGGAGATAGCACCACGGTTGTACATGCACGAGAACCAGCCCTACCACACATAATCCAGACTCTCGCAGATTGTACCCTACTGCGATGGACAGAGAACCAGCTTCACCCAATCTAACCCCAACCCCAGCAGATAGTAACCCAGTTCCTGTTGACACAACACCATCTTCACCACAGAGCTCCGAAACAAGAGCAGTTAGTAAGGCAGCTCCAGTGCCCAAAGCGCCAGTACTACCACGGCGAACCCCAACTCCACCAGTTAGTACACCTATTCCTGTGGAGGAAGCACAACCAGCCATTCGTAGTTTAGCATCTATCGCATTTGATGTTGTTAAATCCTATGTGTGTATCTTCCTATCATGGAAATATTATACTGAAGATGAAGGAAAATGCCAGTTGCAAGTGTTCGTCCAGGAGTTATGTGTAAGTAATGTTATTCATGGCAATTACTTTGCTTTGTCCCATACATTCTACCTCCATGATGGTTATAATACAGCAAATGTTCCCATTTTTCTCTATGGAGAAGGACCGATTTGGAAACTCAGGATGAGGTAACATGTACTAATACCTCTGCTATCTTCAAGAATGCTTGGTGGCAGTATCAGAATTACCTGAAGAAAACGTACTTCACTGGCAAAGAAACTCATCAAATTCCCTTACGTTCTCCTGAGACACATTTATGGGATGATGACTGGGAACACTTTGTTCTGTACTGGTCCCGAACCAAGAATGTGGTAAGGTCTATGAGCTCATTTTTTATTTTTAAGTACTATATGCCTGCGTCTTACTGTACTCTGTTCATGTAGAACAAGTGCTTAAACCTGAAGAACAACTGTTCTCATTTAAGATTCAATTGCTATTGTGCATACTGCTTTGCTCTTGTATCACTGTATTTACTCATACAAACTTATTTTTAAATTGAAGGATCCAATCGAAATTCCAATGGCACAACAGGTATGTTTAAGCATGTTTCTTTAACAGGTTTGCTCTTATAAATAGCTCTGTTGATTTCAATTTCAATTGTGTATATAGTTGACTTCTCATATCATGCACATTACTAGCATCACAACAGAGCCAATAGTGTTGTTGTACATGTAGACCCGTGGTACCCATCTAAAATCTTGTTGTGCCCTGTAATTTCCCACGCTTTGTATTCTTTCAATGCTGCTTTGTTTTGAACTGATATGATTTGAACCGTGTCTCTATTTTGATTTGGCAAGACAATGCAGTGACCATAGGACATAGATATATGTTTGTTTGATGCTTTTATTATGTACTACGTGGCAATACAAGACTTGGTAGTTTAATCCTGTCCACCTTACTAATGAACTGGTTCACCGAAATGATTTCATATACTACATGCTAAACCTGTTATGTGTCTACTTGTTTCTTCTTTTAGAATGCTGACAGAATATTGGGGAAGAGTACCTTATTAAGCAATGGTAAAGGAAGTAATGCAGATAAGGTTCAGGATAGTGAGACATCCTTATTGGTCTCCAACAAAGCTGATAAAACAGCTAAGGAAAACTATCTTGAAGACAGTGAGACAACCCCAAAGTCCTGTCTTAGTGTAGTGTTCGAGTTACTGGCCACTATAGCTGATACAAGCTATTCGAACTCACTGTCTGAATCAGTTCGGTTTCTTGAGTCTCAACTACAAGCTGAAAGACATCGATCAGCTGTGCTGCGACAAGAAGCCGAAGGACTACGGAAGTCCCTGGAGAATTCAGATGCATACTTTCTGGTGCAACAGCAAGCGTTGGAGGATTTTAGCGCCAAACAGGAGAAAGCTAATAAGCTTGCTAAGCTTATTGCCAGCATGGTGGATACCCAGGATAACGTTTCTTGAGCTCTTCTGAAGTTGTTTCAGTTATGGACTTGTTTTGCTGCCGCGTTTATTTGCACTGGTGGCCAATTTAGATGGCCAGTGTATGTAATATGCTGATTTGTTCCCCATACTTGCACTGGTGGCGAACTTTGATGCCCAGTGGATGTAATATGTGTAATAGTGTAATAGCCTAGCGTTAGTTGCTTGCTTATTTATTTTCTTATTGTCTTGTTTAGTTGTTTGCTTGTAGTCACTGCAGTTCTTTTTCCGCGTTTGTCTAGTGGTCACGATAACCTATTTTTATAACTAGGCCACAATAACCATGGGCAACATACGGACCGTTGTGACCATGGTCCTGCTACCTACTGTAGTGACCATGGGCCTCCTACGGGCCGCAGGATCCATGGGCCTTCTACGGGCCGTATAATCAATGGGCCTTCTACGGGCCGTATAATTGATTGGCTAAACATGGGTTGTACTATTCGTAGACCAATACGGTCCGCAAAATGGGCCGTAAATGGGCTATAGTGGAAATCGTCTGTTTATGGCCCGACCATAACGGGCCGTTAATAGGCCGTATTTGATGACGCTATGAAAACAGCCCAACGGGTTAACGGGCCACAAACGGGCCAACTATAACCACGGGCTGAATTTGGCCCACAAGCGGAATAGACTAGTAACGGACCGTAAGTAACCGAATTCTGAAAATGAGCCCAAGAATAAATGGGCCCTTAGAAGGCCAAAAGTTAACACGGGCTGGAAACGGCTGACGGAATAATGGGCCGTTAATGGGTATAAAGCGATACACTGTTCATTACGGGCCAGTTTCACCTCGAGCCTTTAATGGGCCCAGAGTTACAAAGGGCCTCGTATGGGCTGAAAGACGTCATGGGCCATACATGGGCTGGAAGTTACAACTAGCTGGAATTATATTGGACGGCCCAGATGACGCTACTGGGCCTAATTCGGATAGGCCATAACGGGCCGTGAGTTAGCGGGCTGTAAATGGGCTATATGCGAACAGGCCGTTAACAGGCTTTCCGTGGGCCGGCCCGCTACCTTTTGACCAAGTCAAACGGGCCGGCCTTTTCACCCGAATGGGCCTCTGTTGGGTCGTGCCATGTGTCGACGTATCATAGGCACCTCCGGTCCAATGAGTGGATGACATCTGTCCCAACGGTGAGCCGACACATGGTTCCTCGGGCCATTGAGAATTTTACACGTGGAAAATCCCCATTGGTCCGGGCTATTAACGGGTTATCGGATCCAAACCGGAACCCGATAGCTTAATGGCGACCCGTTACGGTGGATGCCACGTGTCGGTTACCCTTGACGAAAGCACTTCCATGACGCGCCATTTATCGTCATGGAAGTGGACACTTCCGTGATGATAATTTTGGTATTGTCATGGAACACTTCTACGACAGCACAGGTATGACTATCTTGATTCTGTCATAAAATCGTCATGGATGTACATGCATGACAGAAAACATGACCTACTGTGACAAACACGTATCATCACGGAAGTGGTTCTTGTTTGTAGTGTAACCAATGTTTGGTTTCAGGATGTCCCAAGTGATGTAGCAGTTCTTTTAGCTGCAGATTATAATCCTGTTCTAAATTAATAAAGATCCCGGTTTTCAACGCAAAAAAAAGAAGAAACTTTACCAATAAATTATTTTTAAGAATAGAAACCGAATGTTGTCAACAATACTCTGTACCTTCTTCCTCTTTCATCATCACTGCCGCCGAATCCTGAAACGAGATTTTTAGATAATACTCCACCTCAACACAGCCACAGGCTAGAGCAAAGCATATTTGACGCCAATTACGGAGGCCAAGTGAACATCTCATCTCACCTGGGCACAGAGATAAATGACGGTAAGGTTGTCCCTACTTCATCCGCATTAGCAGTGCA
Source organism: Thinopyrum elongatum (assembly GCA_011799875.1). Classification (NCBI taxonomy): domain Eukaryota; kingdom Viridiplantae; phylum Streptophyta; class Magnoliopsida; order Poales; family Poaceae; genus Thinopyrum; species Thinopyrum elongatum. The sequence goes on along the minus strand of CM022301.1, from coordinate 537,193,656 downwards.
TCTCACGTGATCCCTGCACACCAAGAGATGACCTAGTCGGTTGTGTAGGGTTATGCTGGTCGTAATGGTAGTATCGTAAATGGTATCATGGATGCCAACTAGCGCTACACAACCACATCCGCCCAAAGCATATGGTATCAAGGGCCAGACAAGACACCCCGTCTAAGCCCGACCAACCAAAGCCCTACGCAAATGGGCAGGCCAGCCACACACACGAACTAGCACGCGGGTGGAACAGAGCACGGGACGACGCACGAGGGCTTGATGAGGTGACCCCGGTGTTTTGGCTGTAATTGGTCTTTGCGCAGTTGTAGACTGCTGAGGAAAAAAGCCCTTCATAACATGGTCTCGTGCCATTAAAAACAAATCACCAAACAAAGCTATGAGCGATGATCGTTGTCAAGGCAAATAGAAACACATAATGAACATAATTATTTGCAAACAATTGAGAAAAAAATTCTTTTGAATAGTTCGCTTAACTTTGGGTCTACGGTTGGTCTTTGCGCCAATTGGCGCGACGGGTCATCTGTTAAAAACAAATTTCCAAAGAAAGCTATGGGCGATGATCATTGTCAAGGTAAATAAAGACTCAATATGAATGCAATCATTTGCAAATAGTTGAGAAAAAAATCCTTCGAATAATTCGTTTAACTTCCGGTTTGCATTTTGTCTCTACACCAATTGGTGCAATAGGTCATCAAGTCAGAAGAATAAGCCCTTCTGGAGAGAAACTAGGGCTCTATGGCGGCAATGACTGCCTCAAAAAATATGTGAAAAACATGGTGTGTCTTTGCAGGATGAAAGGGTGCTTCCCTCGAAAGTAGAACATGAGACGGATCTGATGCCCCCCACACGGCCCCTCTTTAGGCAGCATGGACCCTAGGCTTCCCCTAAGCGAGTCCCTCTGGCTCCCAATTCAATTTCCTTCATCTATCAACAGTGTGTTTTCGTTGGATTTTTCTCGGTCCCTGGACTGTCATTTTCTGCATGTTTTCCCCAAATAGAAATCTGTAGATGCAATGGAAATAATGATAAACTATAGCAAAGATGATTGATATGCATAATAAATTAGCAATTTATCTTGTGAAATTGTGATGCAAAATCCATGTATCCTGAACATCCAGATCCTTCGCCCTTGATAGAATATCATATCTTTGCAAACTATGAACCACTTCAAGGCACCATGTGGCAATTTTGATATGGAGATCACCAGCTAATGTCGATGCCTCGCAACGCACCAGGTCTATGAGTGTCACCGGATCCAAGTTACCGAAGAGCTCTCATCTCAGATACGATACCATGCACATTGATCTTCATGACACCACACCCACTTTAAAACTACCCTTGCGTCCTGTCTCTACTTGCATGATCTTCTTTTAGCTCATCCAGGAAGTTGTTAAAGAAATAATGCGTCGGGAAATCAAAAGAGCCCTCTCATAGATTTCCTTACGCCATCTATATCACCCCCGTAGCCTTTATGAACTCCTCCAATCAATGTGTGCTACATTATCACATGATCCGCTGTCTCACGTCGGGTTCAGAGCTCATGCTCATATCTCGAGTGAGCTCTGCATCAGCAAGAGCCTAGAACATCCTACATACATGGCATGTAGCACTGTATTGATGAAGCACCATCATCGGTCAGTGCATCATCCTGAACGACTCCTCAAGCCTGGCGTCTGGAGGAGATGGTGGCACTGGGATGGAGTTGACTATTGCACTTAGTGGTGGAGGCCGAGTGTTTTTTTACACTTGTCAGCCTAAGTTTGCAAGTTATGGTAGTGTTTTTTTTGCTTTCTTTTATCAAAAGTCCGTCAGTGGGATTTCTTATTCCGCGCGCGGGTCGCTGGATAGCGATCACACACGCATCCTTCTTTGCTTTTGTAGGCCTGACCAATTTTCCTTCTCCCATTGGTTTTGGGATTGATTTTTCCTTCTCCCGATTTCATAAGTTTTCTCCTGTTTGTTTTCAATTTTATGTTTTCCTTTTAAATTTTATGAATATTATTTTAAAATTCATTCACAAACATTTTTTGGATCCACGAATATTTTTCAAACCCATGAACATTTTTTTCAAATTCGCAAGCATTTTTTTAATCATAAACAGTTTTTGAAATCCGTCAATTGTTTTGAATTCATGAGTTTTTTATCCAAAAACAATTTTCGAATCCACAAACATATTTTAAATCTGAAAGTATATTTTAATTTCAATATCGTTTAATAATTCATGGTTTTTTAAACTCATAAACTTTTTTTTTAAATACAAGAACGTTTTCATGTTTATGAAAGTTTTTAAAGTTCATGTTTTTTTAATACTGGGAACTTTATTTGGATTCATATACATTTTAAAAATTTGGAAATATTTTTTCAGATCATGATTTATTTTTGAATATTCTACTCCCTCCGTTCCTAAATATTTGTCTTTCTAGAGATTTCAACTAGTGACTACATACGGAGCAAAATGAATGAATCTACACTCTAAAATATGTCTATATACATCCGTATGTGATAGTCCATTTGAAATCTCTAAAAAGACAAATATTTAGGAACAGAGGGAGTATTTTTTTTATTTTGTAACATTTTTCCAATTCATGATTATTATTCAATTCTTCATCATTCTAAAAGATATGGAGATTTTTTTCAAATTCATGAATATTTTTTGAAATCCACAAACATCTAACGTTCATAAATATCTTTTTTTAGTAATTTATTTTGCTATAAACCTTTCTAAATAACAAAATCCAGCCAAAAAAACCTATCAAGTGCTTTTTTTTCTTTGGAGAAAGACCTGATGGGGGCCAGCCCAGCCCAATGAACGAGTATGATGGAAGAGGCCGGTCCGGAGACGGGACCCGAGTCCGACCCGAGGCGGCTCCTGGGTTAGGGTTCACCTGGACATATATATAGGCCAGCCGCCGCCGCGTCCTCTCGTTCGTTTGAGATCAGATCCAGCGAGAGAGAGAGACAGAGAAATCCCCAAACCACCAAACCCTAACCCGCACCCACTAGGAGAGATCGGCGAGAGAGATCCGGCGATGGCCGTCGAGAAGATGCAGTTTGCCGTGCCGATGGCCACCGGCTTCGAGGGATTTCCCTACATCCCGTTCCAGGCGGAGAAGGAGCAGGCGCAGGCGTTCGTCAGGGCCATGGCGGAGCCGGAGGAGGAGGTGGCGCTCGTCATGGTCAGGACGAAGCCAGAGGAGGCGATCCGCAAGGCCAAGTCAAAGGTGGACAAGGAGAAGGCGTCCCTGAAGGCCAAGGCAGAGAAGGAGGGGGAGGTCCTCAAGGCCAAGGCGGAGAAGGAAGCGGCGATCCTCAAGGCCAACGCGGAGGCAGAGAAGGAGGAAGCGATCAAGGCCAAGGCGAAGGCGGCGAAGGAGGAGAGGATCATCAAGGCCAACTGCTGCTGCGGCTCGGACGAGGACGATGTGCCGTACGACAAGCTGTGCCACGACTCCGACTCGGAGGAAGACCCGGATATAATCATGTCCAGGATTGTAGAGCGGTGGGACCTCTTTATCGAGGAGGAGAAGGTTCGCTTCCCTGGCCTCAAGTTCGGGGACTCCTACCAAAGGGAATACACCGGGGACTCCTACCAAAGGGAATACACCGGCGATGATCAGGAAAATTCAGATGACGAGCAGTACTACCACCGCTTGCTGGATGAGGGCATTCTGGTTTGAGATTATTGCTCTTGTAATTCGACTGGGATGAAGGGGGTTCACCAGTGCTATCAATCTATCTATATAAATATATAGTAGTAGTAGTCAATCGATCTGGAGGACATCTATGTTAGCGATCCACCTATATGTGTGTGATCTTAGTATTTTAAGTTACGAGACGCCAATGAACCAATGGCAATGGCATGTATCTACTATCAGCACCATCATTATATTAGCTAAAGTATGCTGTTCTGGGCTTGTCTGCCATACATAATTGTCTCTCTATGCCTGCTGGTTTATTACATTGCTTTCAGCCATAAAATTATTATGTTCTTGGAAACAAAACATGTTGCATCGTTAGTTCATCTGCTCTTTGGCATGTCGCTCCAGCATCATTCCTTTAGTCGATTTTCATGACTTCTATCTAGCAAGCAAAACCATACTTAGCTTATTTCCATGTAGTTTTTGCCCAGCTGGTTAACTACTCCCTCGGTTCCTAAATATACATACGGAACTAAATGAGTTATGCAGTTCATATTGGAATCTCTGAAAGGTCTTATATTTAGAAACCGTGGGAGTAGATGGTTTATCATCATTCTTGTATCTGGTTATGGTTGTATAACTCCCTTTACAACCTTTTCTGGTTTGTAAGGGATGAAGAAGGCGGTATGATCTGGTCAGCATTGCTTTTGTACTCCTTGTTCTTCTTTGGTCGTGTTGATGGCTATTTCTGTGAGCAAAACATAATAATATCAACATTTAGAAACTCGTTAGTGTCTAAATTCCTTGACAGTACAGATCAGTACCTGGAGTATGAAATAAAGAAGTGTTTGAAAGTGATGTATTCCTGAAACTGAAGTGATATTGTTTAGGTGAAGTATTAAGCTGACACTGCAAGCTGGTTGTTAATTGAAGGTACACAAAGACCAGAATTCACTGTTTCTAATGTCGTCTTACCAAGTCGCTGATCGCTAAGGTACAATGCTGATAGTCTGTCTGTTGCCTAAATGGAGAAAATGTATAGCTACTTTCAGCTTCTGAAACTTTTTATACTTTGTGATGTTTAGTACAACTGCAGTAGCCTCAGTTGTTTATCTTTTTCTTGTGGGTTAATTTGATCATGCTTGAAACCATTTTACTTGGAGGTAAAAGCACTGGAGGTCCTAGAACTTGCACACAATGTGATGGTTTAGTCCTAGAACTTGCAAAAGTGAACTATGTAGTCTTAGAACTTGCACACAATGTGCAAGTTTAGTCCTGAGCCAATCACACGCAGCCAAGTGGCGCCAGCTGGCCTGGTCAGGTTGTCGTTGGATATTTGCAGATACCCCCCTGCCGTTTTGTGATTTCAACTCGCTGCATATGAACTACGTAGCATAGTTGAACATCAAGTCAGTAAAAAACTGAAAATGCTATCATTGTCCCGAACTTTGAACTGCAACTTAAGTGAACAGTCAAGGTGTACCTACCATGCAACACAATAAAATACTATATACAGAAGCTCCAAGCCTACCATTTGAAAGAGCATCAACATAACCTATGAATACAATGAGGTGGTGCATGAAAGCAAACAAAATATTACCCCTCTGTCCTCTCATATGACGGCATGCATTAGAGGTGATTGTCCTAGCTTGTCAACTGCATCAGTATCTGCGCCTTCTTCAAGCAGGTATTCACACAACTCGCAGCTCTATGCAGGGGTGTGCAGCAAAACTGACAAGATAGTAGTTCAATGGTTTACATGCCTGCCGAATTACTTCAAACATGCTGCAATGATAATGTAGAAAGCAGCGGACAAATGTATTTCATGGAAGCTACTGTACTTGACAGTTATATGGTCGCCTTACACAAAGACTTTTCAAACAACATTTGATACCAGGTTTAGGCCAATGTGGTATGCAGTGCCACAGATAACAGAGGGAGACACCTTTTTCTGAAGGATCGGACTTTGCTAGGGAACTTATTCAGACATGAAGATGTAAAACGTTCTACTCCACATCAGTCCTATTCTTGCCGTGCACATCACATTTATTTTATCTTGCCATATATATAAATTAGAGCGACATATGATAGAAGAAGTACTGAATAAGAACTAGAAACAGGACATCAGCAATCTATACTGAAATCCATGCCGAAGGTTGCCTGAGAGAAAAATAAGCACAGCAAAAATAACTCGTGCAGGCAGTGTCAGAAGATATCAACTCACCCTACACCAATTTCACCAACTAATTTGCAAGCACAAACAACACAGTTTCCGACAAGTACAACGGCAAAGCCTCGTACCGTGATCGAGCAAGATGTCGATGATCTGGGCGTTGCCACTGCTACCGAGTGAATCGGCGCCCACCCTTCCTCATCCTTCCCGTTCACGGTGCTCACCCCACCCACCCGCGCAGCCACAGGCGGTGATGGCCTAAACATCAAGCAGCCCCCCAAAGCCAAAAGAGTCAAAACCCTAAACCCGGAGGCCGAGCAGATTTGGGGGCTAATCGCGCAAGTTGCAGCGGTGCTTGCCTTGGGGTGGCTGGAGGCAGCGGCGACGGGATGAGGGAGTGGCCGTCCTCGTTGCGGAGGGAGAGGGCTGCAGCCAGGGAGGCAGGGGCGAGGGAGGAGAAGACGCTGGCGACCTGTAACGACAAGGGGGATCTGCAAATGTTCAACAGTTGACTGGCTCGCCACTTGGCTGCTTCTGACTGACCCAGCACTAAACTTGTACATTGTGTGCAAGTTCTAGGACTAAATAGTGCACTTTTGCAAGTTCTAATACTAAACCATCACATATTAGACAAGTTCTAGGATCTCTAGTGCTTTTACCTAATACACTACTGGTGCTTGAACTTGCCATGAATGTGCACTTTAGTGCCTGAACTTGCAAAATACATCGAACTGGTTTCATAACTTAGCATGGACGTGCAAATATGGTTCAAATCTCGTTTGTGTACGTCTATGATGCTGACGAGGCGTGCCAACATGGCATGGGACCCGCTGTCAGTGACTGATTCACGCGAACAAGGCGTGTGGCCTGGTTTTATGCGGAGAAGCCCCCAGAATTATTATTTTCTTACAAAAAGGCCCTCAGAGAGAAACTGATAATTTTTAAATATATATATATAATGAAAACCGGTCTAGGGTTCTAACTAGCAAACACGTGCACATGGGCGTGTGGGTAACCAGTTGACCAGCTGAAATTCATCTAAGGATTCGTATTCTTTATAAACATAAAGCTGAACAACATAAATTAAAAAAATATTCAAGAAAAATAGTGCTGCTGATTCCAACCTGCAACCAAGGCCAAAACAGCGGCCAAGTTTTCAACATGTTTGTTTTTTTCATTTCAAAATTTTGTGAAAAATACGTAAATTATAATCGTGTGTCACAAACAATATACATATATTGAAAATAAATTACGTTAAAATAGTTCATATAATTTCATAAAACCTATGCAACAATTTAGTAAAAAATACACATATTTAAATTATGAATTAAGAATATATTTTACAACTAAAAAGTTTTGTATTTTAATAAATTATTAATGTAATTTTAGAAAGTTTCATATATTTAAATAAATTCTCATATAATTTAATATTTACGCATTTCTAATAAAATATTCATGTAGCATATAAATGTGTTCGTTCTTTAAGAAAAAATGTGTTGTTTTACAAAGTTTATAGAGTCTATAAAAGTTTGAGTGTTTTCTGAAAAAAATACAAGCCCAGCACGCCCTTAGATTGCGGATCCTCACTTGAATAATAGTTAAATCAAATAATTTTTTTGTCGCAAAAAAATTGAATCAAATAAACATTTTTATCATTCAGAAATATTTTCAATCTTATGAAAATGTTTTAAAATAACACTTGATTTTTTTAAATGACATGAAGATTTTGCATTCTTTTGAATATGTTTGTTATGCAATCATAAAGAGTACTTGTACTTTTCATAGTACATGAGACCTCATTGGTTGGAGTGGCATCCGTGGCTGGTGTACAATCTTTGGTCGGTTGTTCAAATCACATACCTGGTACTATTTTTGCTGGATTAAATTACTTTTATTTATGTTGTTCGGCCAAATGGATATATAAAGCTTATGAATTATTAATTAGCAGCAAATGTGAATTCCCCTCGAGGGCCTTTTTGTTCCACTGGTGTATTTAGCTCCACTCGAAATACCAAGAGCACAACCTGCCCAACACGAGACATCACAAAGAATGCCGCTTCAAGTCGTGCAGAAAGAGGTGGCGTCTGCCAGGCAAACGGCCTAGTTGACTGAAACCTGACGGTGATACTAGTAGCATCAGTTTTACATGACTATAAAAACAAGGGAAAAGGCCTCGTGATGTCTGCTCGCCAGTGAGCAGGCAAGCTCCAAAAGATGAAAGTAGACGCCAGAACACGTTGTAGCAGTGAGAGAGCCCAGTAGGTGGACAAGCAATGATCCCGAGTTCTTTCAACACACTGAGTCGACCCACACTGAGTCGACCAGTAAGGGCATCAAGTTGTGTACGGTTTTGCTGCTTAATTAGCAAGCATTCAAGTCAACAGGCTAAAGACCCAACAAATAGTCACCAGACAAAATCACCCAAGTCATGACTACCAAAAAGTTGGACCCAGTACAAGTGTAGCCTACTTCTTTGTCGCCTTCTTCTTCCCCTTCGGTGCTGGCTTCAACAGCTCTGGGTACCTCGAAAAATGGTCCGGATTCGTCAATGGGGCGTCAGGCATGTATTCATTGTAGTCCAACAGTTTCTGGTGGAGCCTATGCTCCAAGCCTTGCAGGTCATTGCTCAGCTTCTTGAGCAGAATCGCGTACTTCTTGTAAGCAGGCAGATAGTGGTATATTTCGCGCCTCTTATTACCCACATAGTTCCGCCTAATGAACAGCTGTCTCTTTATCAGGTTCCCGCCACGATTTTTAGTATCATCTTCTCTCTTGTCAAACTCATAGAAGGTATTCTCCTGCAAACAAAGTCAGCATTGATAACCAACAGTTAGAGAGAAGCTCAGAGACAATTTTAATTATACCAGATGAACAAAAGAGTTACTAAATATATCTCTAGTACGAAATGCTATCTTTAACACAGAGGAAAATGTGATTGATATATTATGACATCGCTGCTTCTTTTGCTGTTTCATTTTACTGTTTATTAAATCTCTAGTATGACATGCTATCTTTAACACAGGGGAAAATGTACTTGATATGTTATGGCATCGCTGCTTCTTTTGCTGTTTCGTTTTACTGTTTATTACTACTGCCTTAAATTTCTGCAGTAACATAGGGAGTCAAACTGAAGTTAGCAGGACTACAAGCAAGCATTGTAAAGAAGCTCAGAGATAATCAAATATTGCAGACAACTCCAGAATAGCGACTAAGAGTAGATACATGCCACTGCCATTGGTTCATGTGTGACTCTAACTTGATAGTAAGATCACACACACACACACACACACACACACACACACACACACACACACACACACAGAGAGGTGGATCAATAACATAGATGCCCTCCGGATCAAAAGACAGGTCTAATAGAGGTAAGGCAAATACTTAATCTAATACAAACCCCTCCATGCTTGCTACTGCTGTACGTGTGTGCTTGCTGGACGTTGCTTTTAGACATTGTGTGAGAGATTTATTTGTGCTACTGGTTGTTTGTGAGTAGTAATGCGAGAGAATTAGAGATTATTTTGCTGATTTTGCAGATTCTCGCCATAACCACCAGTTGATCTATCTAGAGCTCGTAACTGTCAGACGACAACAATGACATGACAAAAAGAATATTGGTGACTTCCAGACTACCATAAAAAGTACACCTCTCTCTAATCTGGTCTGAGAGAAAAATATTTATATTTGGGTAGTTGATTCGCTGAGTACATTAGTTTATAATAGATCCATCATTGGGGTTGTCGATTCGAATCATTTAACACTATATTGGTGCTAGAGGAGCTCTCCAGAAGTTCCTACGAGAACCCAAATTGATTCTAAACACTATATTGTTGCTAGAGGAGCTCTCCATGAAGTTCCTACAAGAACCCAAATTGATTCTATTTGTTTATAAATGTGAAACGTCCAAGTGCAAACTAACATTTTCATATAAGTCTTTTCTAGAGGTAATGCAAAAGACAACAAGCTTTTGACAGACACAATTATGGTCACACATAATAATTCTAGTAGAGCACATGGTACAACAAGAAAGTTCAGATGTGAACTTAAAAAACACGACAATTAAGGTGCCACTGAATGATTCTAGTAAACTAGCACATGGTACAACAAGAAAGTTCAGACGTGAACTTAAATAACACGATTAAAACCAACCCAGGTTGGGTATCAATAAGAACAGTAATAAGTACTAATAACAGAACACATTTCATCACTCATGCCAGTTTGATACTTGATAAACTTCATAATTAGGGTGGTTCTTGTTCAATGAACAAAATGATTTAAACATGGGATATCTAGTGTCACCGTACAAATAAAAGTAGAGAAAAATAAAGGAACACATGATCAAACAGAAACATGTGATTTAAGAAAGAATATCATGCTTAAGTAACTTTTAAATAATGTCTAACGCAATAGCAGAACCATTGGTCCTTGCAGACAAAGCCAGCAAGGACTGCCAATTTCACAATATAATTTTGCAACTACCTGACATCACATTTTCAGTCAAGAACCTTACAAGAACAGCTATTCTACCAAATACATAAAAATTCCTCTTTTTGTTAGCATATATATACTGGAGGTAACTGGCAAGTAAGAATCAGCATTTAAGATCAGTTGGCGGTCTGGGAACAAAGGTGTGCCAGATGTCAAGGAGAACACTAGATTATATGGCATCATTGGCATGTATGTACATATGAAGATAGTACGCTCCATCCTTTAATCAGGGTGTAACTGATATTTTGTTATCTACAATCCAGATTCCTAAGTGTTATATGTAGCTGATTACCTAGGAGGAATTTATGCACTTTCATGACTAACTTAATCAATAGATAGGCGACAGATATTTGCGTATCATATACACCACTTCGTCAACAACATTTTTGCTCCTCCTTGGCAACATCTATGAAGCCGATATTTATACTTCGCCAATATGGTAGGCCTATCAAGTTGTTTATGTTTTTTTCATGGTACATAAGCAAAATTGAATATGCCGTTATACCTATTCTACTAAAACAGCCACAGTACATATTTAACACATTCATGCGTTGCTGAATCAAGAATTCATGCCATTACAGTTTCCAAATGAAACTTTGGATGGAGTTTACTGCCCAAAACCACGAGAACTTTGCTGGTTTTGTGATCCATTAGCTTAACCATGGTACTGTAAAGCTGTGCCAGCAGGCCTGTAAATAGCACATAATCTATGGGAAACTGTCATCAGTAAATTTTCCTTTATCTAAATTATTCATTTTATCTATTGACAACCAGACTCTACAGAATTCCCCCAAAATGCTGCAACCAGAAAGGATTATCAGACACACATGGTACTCTCTACTTTAATGCTTGATTCATCAAACAAGTTGCAGAGTTAAGCAATGATTTGCAACAAACATATAACGCAGACCACTCCAGAATAGCATACTTGAGCAATGATCTGAGCATAGAGACAAACACATATCACAGACCACTCCAGAATAGCTTACTTGAGATCACGAGTCTAACTTGACAATAAAAATAAGATGACACACATACAAAGATACTCGTACATCCCAGTTAAATTACAAGGGCTTATCTATTAAGTATCATTTGTCAGTAATGACCACCTCACAGATCACAAGGAGACAATCCCACAAGGCAAGACAAACAACCACATGTCACACCGACAGAAAACAATATGTGTGGGGAGTTGAGGGATGCACACTCGCAATCTCAGGTACTCCTGCACGAACCGGAGCCCAGTCGCGCTCCACGACCTCGAACGCATCCACCACGTCATCATGCGTGATGGCTCTCCTTGCCACCTGGGAAACAAGGCAGCATCAGATCAGATCGGGTTTGTAAAGGGGAGGGGATTCGATCAGCGGCCGGAAGGATGGTAGATGGAGCCTTACCTGAGCCGGCGGCGGGACGAGGGGGCCCTGAAGCGGCCGCGGGACGAGGGGGGCCTGAAGCGGCCGCGGGACGAAGGGCACCCGAGGTGCTGCTCCCTGCCGCTGCTGCTGCCCCTGGTGAGCCATGCCGCGGGACTTTGGATTCTTCGGGGATCTCCGGGGGCGGCGGCGTCCGTGGCTAGGGTTAGCTCTGGTGTGCGTCGAGCGGGGCAGGGGAGGGGAGCACGGGAGGGGCTCGGGGGTGTGAGGGGTTAGCTAACAACGAGCCCCCCCAAAAAAAAGCAGCCCAACATCCAAATGGCTTGGGCGGTGAGGGGATTAACCTGAGCCTGTATCCATTTAACCTGAATAACAACCAAAGTTTAAAATTTAAAACATAACTCAATTGAAATACTAGGTTTTTTAACTGCTACAATAGAAATATCGGCTAAGAATATTAAAATTTAGGCCAAATTCAATTTTCAATAAACGGTCGACTACCATGTACTCATCGTCCAGCTAATTGGTTAACAAATCAGTTAATCGGCTACTAAGTAGTCCACCGGGAGGGGATATCTAGGCAATTTAACTGTTTTGTCGACCGATATTTGAACATTGACCAAATCAAAACCCATAGAGTAATTTTTGTTCTACTTTTATAAAACTCGATGCTAAATATTTTCAATTTAACCACATACTTTAAGTTGTAATAGTAAAATATTTTCAAAAAAAAAGAGCAACATGGACAGGCCACTACGGCATTTCCTGATAAATACCACACATCAGGTAACAAGCACATGACAACTTTGAACGTTTTTTATGGCAAGTTCAGTGACCCGAGGATGGGCACCTTTAGTGGAGTATTACCGCCGGATTTGAAGGATGAAAACATAATGCCATGGATGGACGTGTCTGCACATAACTTGTTATTTCAGAATCCAACTTGAATCCAAAAATGAGAGGCGTCGCTTGGGGACCAATGGAGGCCTGCACAAGATTAACTCACGCTCAAAGTGCACTCCAACAAAAGATAAAGACGTATGAAAGCAAAAAAGAATTCAAAAGGGTAATCTGAAGAAATTTATAAAGTATCGGCAACAACTTAACAAAGTAGTGGAGTATTACTGACCGATTTGAAGGCCTTGTTGTAAGATGAAAACAAAACACCATGGATGGACGTGTCTACACATAACTTGTTTCAGAACCCAGCTTGAATCCAAACATGAGAGGCGTCGCTTGGGGATTGTTGGAGTACTGCGCACCATTAACTCACGCTCAAAGTCCACCCATATAGAAGCTAAAACAATTCAAAAGGACAATATGAAGAAATTTCTTAAAGTAAGCAAGAACGACTTAAGAAGGTAGTGGAGTATTACTGACGAATTTGAACGCCTTGTTGTCAGATGAAAACATAACATCTTGGATTCACGTGGCTGCACATAACTTGTTGTTTCAGAACCCAACTTGAATCCTAACAAGAGGTGTCGCTTGGGGACTGGTGGAGGCCTATACAACATTAACTCATGTACTAGGGACGGCACACGTTGTACAGTAACAGAACCCGACTTCAGGCATACAACTCATGCTACGTTGGATAGTCATAGTCAACTCCACACCTTGTCCCTCCACCCGAGTTGTTGCGTTGCACAACGGGTGAATTTGTACAATCTCATAGTCCCAGATCAACACGAAACTTTATAGGCCAACAGAACTCTATTACTACACTGATTAGTTTTTTGTTTTTTCTGAATGGTACAATAGAAATATCTACAAACTTTAAGCTACATCAATATACATTGGACGTAATAATATGTTATTTTTTCTTTAAAGAAAGAACAATATATAGGGACTAAGCCCCTGTGGCATTTTTATTAAGAGGAAACAACACATTTTTTATTAATAAGAAACAATGCAGTCACACACACCGTAGAGCCCAAGGCTCGAACAGATCCTAAAATAATACTCCCTCTGTAAGAGAGTACATGAATTTCAGCCAAACATTTTAGATCTAGATGCGGAGACTCCATATTAGAACAAGTTAACGAGGGACACCATATATCTTGTGACTGACGTGCCTTTGTGCTCACAGTGAAACCAGAACCTAGCTAACAGCAAGGCGGCTTGCTTAGTCTAGAGGACCATAACAGATGACTTTAAATTAGACTGATTAATTAAATTGAGTGTCAGAAACGCTCTTATATTATGGGATGAAGGGAATAAATGTAAATGTTAGCAGCAGCAACAACAAACAACAAAAATAGCGTTGGAGGGTTATACTGCAGATGGCACAGGTTGAAGGGTAACAGAACCCAGCTTAAGGCATATATAGTACTCATGCTCCATGGAGATTCATATATACTCCAGTTGTCACCTTGGATCTCCACCGGCGTTGCGTTGCACTGCTAGGAACGGTTGCACTCGGTGGATGTGGTTGAACAGTAACAAAATAAAACTCCTCGCCTTGGATGTTGAATCTCCGCCGACCCTTGCACAACGCGTCCATTGGTGCCTCCATAATACATAAATACATATGTAGCACGTATCAATGCTCAATACCTCGACCCTAAAAAGAAGAGGAAACCAAAAGCGAAATTATGTTATATATAGAGAGTTCGTGTGAAATTTCAGCTAAAAGAAATATAAAACGTATGGCAAATCTTTTTCCCTAAGCGATATATGTATAATCAATTTGGATTGGTTGCACTTGTGGGCGCCGACTCGTTGATCTCCAAGTGTTGTACTAGGGACAGCACACGTACGATGGAGAGTAACAGAAGCCTGCTTGAGACATGTAGAACTCATGCTCTGATCGGTGGAGATTCGTAGTCCAGTCCTCACCTTGGAGCTCCACCGGCGGTGCGAGTGCTGCTAACGGTTGCACTCGGTGGATGTGCGAGCGACCGACCGACCGACGGGCCACCTCGTTGACTTGTTTCTTTGAATCTATACTCCATCCATACAAGAAACAACCCTAGTTACCAGGCGTCCCTGCATGTAGATCGGGAAGAAACATGTGTTGAGAATTTGATTAACAATTAACACAGGGAAGGGCGCCGTCGAGGATAGAAGAAGAAGGCTTACCGATGGATCGATCCAGGAGGGAGGGAGGAGAAACAGAGACGCGACAAGCATGCATGGTTGGGGAAAGGCCGCCTGGGTGCGTGCGTGCAGAGGGAGGCGGCCATGGCCGGCGGCTGGGGGCTTAGGGTACTGACGGGCAGGGGCAGGGGTGGGGGAGGAGAGGAGAGGAGCCTCAGCGAGATGAGATCGAGATCTGACCTATTTCTGGTCAATCTCATCTCAAGAGGACGAGGAAGAAGTCAGAGTCAGAGAGGGAGAGGCGATTAATATGGCAATTAACTAATATTGGGCCCTCCCTCGGTTAAAATTAGGAGGTAATAAGGGTTAGCAGCGGACGCAGCCCGGCCTGTGCATGTATTTTTCAAAAAAAAAAATCCGACCTGTGCATGTCGACACGTAAGTGCAAAAAAAAAAAAAAGTTACGTGACGGAAAATGGACGGTGCACTCAAAAGATACACACACGTTGTCCCCACCCCCGTCACATGTACGTGTCGTGAGCGAGGTGGTGTCCCGTCGTCGTCACGCAGTCGCGTCCATCCGCACTCACTCCAATCTTGTACTGACTGGTTCTGCTGCTGCTGGCGGTAGTTGGACACTGAGGCTCCCGAGTTAACTGGAGCCAGGCAGCTGGTGGTTGGGAGGGGCTCTTCTTCCTCGCACTCCCTCTTCCAATCCCAAGCAAAGCAACAGAGCAGAGAGCAGGTAATTTATTTACGCAGAGCAGCAGAGATGAGGGGAACCTGACCACCAGCTGCTAGCTAGCTGTGCACTGCACCTGCACCGGGCCGGAGGAAGGAGAGGAGAGGAGGCTCTCGCTGGCCGGCCGGCCGCGACAGCAGCCGTCACCGGCGGTTGGGAGCCAGCGGATCTGAGCATCAGCAGGTCCACTGGTCAACAGCCGCAGCTGCCCGCGGCCGGCGCATATATCAGCGCAGACAGGCACAACAGCGAGCGGTCACCGGCCGGAGGGACTGATTTCCGCGCGCAGCCGCCGGATCAGAGCAGCCCATCGCAGCGGTCACCGGGCGGTGGGACTGCGAGCCGTCGGCGACCAGTGGGTGGATCAGCCGGCGGGGAGGGAAGGCGAGCTAGCTAGCGGCGCCCGTCGACAAGGCATACACATACTGATCCATGTTATGCGCGGCAAGGGCCGACGGTGCACGGCGTGGTGGACAAGGCCAGATGCAGCAGCTGAGAGAAAGAATGGGGAGAAAGAGAGAGACGGCTGGGAGATGGACCGGAAAGAGACTGCGCACCAACCCTAGAAATATCTGCTTATATACTCCCGCCGCCACAGCCAAAGTGCTCACTCCTCTGGCTACTTGGACATGACAAGACAAGAGATGGGACGCGCGCTCAGCCTCAGCCCACTTTGAGTTCTCTCCATCCTCCTCTCTCAGCCCAAGCATACTACAGGAAGATTAATTAGTGCAACAAGAGTGATTTGGACCAGCGGGAAGCACCAGCTAAATGGACAATTTAAAGGTCCAGTAAAATGTCATTTCATCATTCTCATTTTGTTCATACAGATTGAGGAAATTGTTTCTCGTATATACTAAATAAAATGTCCATGCTACTATCGATAAATATCCGGTCATGCACTCCCAATAAACTATTTCATCAACGTAAACAAAGTAATTGCATGTCTCTGGAAATGGTCTAGGTATCTACTATAACAGAAAAAGTAAAATGAAAATAAAAGGACGAATGGGAAACATAAATAAATAAGAAATCCAAAATAAACAACAAATAAAACTGGAAGGAAGACAAGCGGGAAAACATAAATAAATACATAATTAAGAAATCAAACATAAACAGCAAATAAAACTGGAAGGAAAATAAAAAAGAATAATTAATAAATGGAAAACAAGAAGTAACACCATGTGGCATACATTGGGAGCAACTAATACAATTTTAGAAAGAAGCAACAAATGACGGAAAAGATAAAATGAAACATAGCAAAAAATAAGAAATAAAGATAAAGATAAAAGGAGAACTAGAAAACGGCAAAAAAGTTGAAAAGAAAGACAATAAAACATAAATTATTCATGCTACCCTTGGTAAATATTTAAGCATGAATAATTTTTTTATGTGATATGTGAAACGATTTTTCGATACTATATTTTTTTTGTAAAGGAGTGTGTGCGAGTTGTCTATTTCCAGAATAGATTGGATCTATCCACTGAAAAATGTTGGAGTAATTCGAACAAGTGTTACCAACTACGGAAAAAACATTCACGCACTTCAAAAGGGATGCTAATCAATGCATTTCAAGGTAGATATTCACCAACATTAAATAAGTAACTGCATGTCTCCTAATAATGTCCATGTATTTGCTATAACAAGAAAGTAAAAAAGGAAAAATAAAAGGACAAGCATGCAAATATAAATAAATAAGAAATTAAAAAGAAACAAAAAAAGAAAGAAAAATAAACAACTGAATGAATAAATAAAAACACGGCAAGGAACAACAAATAAAAGAAAATATAAAATGTAACATAATGAAAAATTAAAGAGAAAAAGGAGAACGGTAATGTTACCCAGCCGACGTTCGCTGGGAGAGGGGTGGCAAGCGAACGCCATTTGTTGGCAGTTTTAGTTGTGAAGAAAGATCAAACAACGACAATTTTAAAACGAAAAATGTCTTCTTTGAAGAAACTACCATGTCACTCTGAATAAACTAGCATCCCTGCACAACTAAAAACGCCACCTAAACATTCGCATCTGCCACCCTCCCTGGCGAACATTCGCCAGTTATGAGCGTCCAAAGGAGAAACACTAGCAGGATGGACAAGAAGGGAAGTGCTCTTCGTGCATTGATGGCGGTCTATGCCCATGGTGCAATGAGAAGGGGTTCGTGTTCAAGGTGGTGGGGTAGGAGAGGGCGAGTCAGGCATCGCAGGCGGCTAGGAACATTAGAGCGATCCTCTGACATGTATTTATTAAAAAAGTATACCTCTTTAGAAAATAAATACACGAAAATGAAAAAACATAGAATAAATGACAAAAAGAAAACATAAAATGAAAAAGGTTCAGGTAACTTTAAAATGTTTGCCTATTTATATATAGGCATGTATTTGTAAAAGATACTTGTATATCTTTTGAAAGGAAAAAAAGGAAAATATAAAAAGGGGAACCATCAGCTGGAGACTTCCAGTGATTCTATCAATGATGCCCCTGTTCATATGCAGATTCAACCTGTTCAAAATGATGTGGACTTGGTGCAGACCTAAAGCAATAAGTGGGAGGGCCTAGTGCAAGTTCTTGTGCAACAGACAGATGAACACTTTTTCCAGAACATTTACTAAGGCAGGGTGCTCATTCAAGAGGAGATTCATTTGGATGAATGTCATATTGGGAACCTCTCTGACCCTGCTGCAGTTTAGCCTAATTTACCCTTGCTGCCAATTTTCTCCAAGGAATGCACGAGAGCTTGGGAACAATACTCATGTCCTAATGGCACCTCAGACAATGTGGTTTCCATCCATGCTCTTTGGGCAGACTTTTTCACTGCCAAGTTGTTGACTCCTGCTGATTTTGAGTGGGCCAGAGCCATCCAACTCTCCAAGCTTTGGATTTTTTTCACTAAAGTTTGTTCTAAGGGCATGTTCAGGGAATTTATTGTCTCTAGCTCCTTCCCTGTGATGGAGCTAAATCCAGCAGATTTCAAGTAGGGGGTCCTCGACTAAGGGTCTTGAGACGGTTGTAACAAGGACACGAGTTTTTACCCAGTTTCGCCCTCTCCACCCCAAGTAGATAAAATCATACGTCTTGCTTGTGTTTTACTGCTTTGGCATGGAGTACAAAGTACAGTCGATCTACCCTGAGATTGTTGTGTGTCCTCTACGAGCCCTACCCCCTCGGTTTATATAGGTACCGGGGGGGGGGGGGGGGGGGGGGGGGGGGGGTCGAGGGTTACATCCTAGTGGACTATGTACAAAGAGAACGAGTTGTAGATGACTTCTAACATCTTGGTGTGTACGTCAAGTCTTTGGGAACCTTCCTTTCATACGCCATGGGCCGCATCGACATGCCGACTGGTGAACCGACATGGGGGTCCTCAGCCCGTTCCACCAGACCGGGAGACGACATGTTAAGAGACCCCCAGCCGGGACATCGTCAGTGGCCCAGAACCGGTCTTGAAGTCCGGACGCACCTCAGTTGTTCCGAGTTGTTCTTCCTCTCAGGTCACCAGTCTTGAAACAGGTTCAATGAATCCTCCTTAAGTCTTGATTTATCGTATTAAATTTGAGGTATCCAGGGCCATCTCAACTTTCGATAAGCATCTTTGCCTTCCCTGTGTTGCACCACTTGTCGAATTTTTTTCCTGTGTAGTTATTCCTGAGTCGTGAAGTATTCCCGCGCTTGGTTTATGATGATGGTCTAGCCTGGCCCTGACAGCATAGATCGATCCCATTCGTCAGCCCACATGGTGCTACTTCTTGAGCTTGCGTTGGTTTTTCCCTTGAAGAGGAAAGGGTGATGCAGCAAAGTAGAGATAAGTATTTCTCTCAGTTGAGAACCAAGGTATCGATCCAGTAGGAGGAACACACAAGTCACCAATGGTTGCACCTACACAAACAAACAAATACTTGCACCCAACGCGATAAAGGGGTTGTCAATCCCTTCACGGTTACTTGCAAGGATGAGATCTGATAGAGATAGGTATAAAAGATAAATAAAAGTGCAAAATAAAGTAAAGGTAAATAAATTGCAGCAAGGTATTTTTGGGTTTTTGGTTTTGTAGATCTGAAAATAATATGATAAAAGATAGACCCGGGGGCCATAGTTTTCACTAGAGCCTTCTCTCTTGAAAGAACGCATACAGTGGGTAAACAAATTACTATTGAGCAATTGATAGAAAAGCACAAAGTTATGACGATATCTAAGGCAATGATCATGGGCATCACGTCCGTGACAAGTAGACCGACTCCTGCCTGCATCTACTACTATTACTCCACACATCGACCGCTATCCAGCATGCATCTAGTGTATTAAGTTAACAAGAACAGAGTAATGCCTTAAGCAAGATGACATGATGTAGAGGGATATATCCAATCAATATGAACAAACCCCACCTTTTTATCTTTAATGGCAACAATACAAATACGTGTCATGTCCCCTTCTGTCACTGGGAATAAGCACCGCAAGATTGAACCCATTACAAAGCACCTCTCCCATGGCAAGAAAAATCAATCTAGTTGGCCAAACCAAATCAATAGATCGGAAAGAAATACAAAGCTATCTTAATCATGCATAAAAGAGTTCAAAAAAGACTCAAATAATATTCATAGATAATCTGATCATAAATCCACAATTCATCGGATCTCAACAAACGCACCGCAAAAGAAGATTACATCGAATATATCTCTAAGAACATCGAGGAGAACATTGTATTGAAGATCAAAGAGAGAGAAGAAGCCATCTAGCTACTAGGTATGGACCTGTAGGTCTGTGGTAAACTACTCACACATCATCGGAAGGGCAGCAAGGTTGATGTAGAGGCCCTCCATGATCGAATCCCCCTCCGGCGGAGTACCGGAACAGGCCTCCAGATGGGATCTCATGAGGAAAGAAACTTGCGGTAGTGGAAAAGTATTTTTGGTGTGCCCTCTGGTCTACGAGGAATATTTGGGTATTTATATAACACATATTAGGGTTAGAGGAGCCCCTAGGGCGCGCCCTCCGAGCTTGTCGCCAACTGGTGGCCCCTCTGACCTCCTCCCGAAGGTTCCTGGGTGTCTTCTGGTCCAAGAAAAATCCTCAAAAAGTTTCGTTCCATTTGGACTCCACTTGGTATTGATTTTCTGTAAAATACAAAAACAAGGAAAAAACAACAACTGGCACTTGGCACTAGGTTAATAAGTTACTCCCAAAAAATGATATAAAATAGCATAATAATGCATATAAAACATCCAAGATGGATAATATAATAGCATGGAACAATAAAACATTATAGATACGTTGAAGACGTATCACATGGCTGCAAGGTGCCCCCGCCTCATAGGTCAGCGTAATGTCTGAGAGTGGGTCAGGGCCCCACCATCGTCACATCCCGTCCAAAAAAATGACTATATGTCCTGATACATCCATTTTGCATCATGTTTACCTACTGTTATTTACTATGTTTTTATGCATAATAATGCTTTTTGGAGTAATTCTAATGCCTTTTCTCTCATAATATGCAAGGTTTACACAAAGAGGGAGAATACCGGCAGCTGGAATTCTGGACCTGGAAAAGCTACGTCAGAGTTACCTATTCTGCACATCTCCAAATGAGCTGAAACTTTACGGAGAATTATTTTGGAATAAAAGAAAAATATTGGAGCAAATAACTATCGGAGGAGGCCCACCAGGTGGGCACAACCCAACTGGGTGTGCCAGGCCCCCCAGGCGCGCCCTGGTGGGTTGTGCCCTCCTCGGCCCACCTCCGGTGCCCCTCTTCTGGTATATAAGTCATTTTGACCTAGAAAAAAATAAGAAGAGGACTTTCGGGACGAAGCATCGCCGTCTCGAGGCGGAACTTGGGCAGGAGCATTTTTGCCCCCCGGCGGAGCAATTCCGCCGGGAGAACTTCCCTCCCGGAGGGGGAAATCATCGTCATCATCATCACCAACAACTCTCCCATCTTGGGGAGGGCAATCTTCATCAACATCTTCAACAGCACCATCTCCTCTCAAACCCTAGTTCATCTCTTGTGTTCAATCTTTGTACCGAAACCTTAGATTCGTGCTTGTGGGTGACTAGTAGTGTTGAGTACATCTTGTAGTTGATTGCTATATGGTTTATTTGGTGGAAGATTATATGTTTAGATCCATTATGCTATTTAATACCCCTCTGATCTTGAGCATGATTATCATTTGTGAGTAGTTACTTTTGTTCTTAAGGTCACAGGAGAAATCTTGTTGCAAGTAATCATGTGAACTTGATATTTGTTCGATATTTTGATGATATGTATGTTGTGATTCCCTTAGTGGTGTCATGTGAACGTCGACTACATGACACTTCACCATATTTGGGCCTAAGGGAATGCATTGTGGAGTAGTTATTAGACGATGGGTTGCTAGAGTGATAGAAGCTTAAACCCTATTTATGTGCTATTTTATAAGGGACCGATTTGGATCCAAAAGTTTAATGCTATGGTTAGATTTTATCTTAATACTTTTCTCGTAGTTGCGGATGCTTGCGAGGGGGTTAATCATAAGTGGGAGGTTTGTTCAAGTAAGAACATCACCTAAGCACTGGTCCACCCACATATCAAATTATCAAAGTAGCGAACATGAATCAAACCAACATGATGAAAGTGAGTAGATGAAATTCCCGTGTACCCTCAAGAACGCTTTGCCTATTATAAGAAACCATTTTGGCCTGTCCTTTGCCACAAAAGGATTGGGCTACCTTGTTGCACATTATTTACCGTTACCGTTACTTGCTCGTTACGAATTATCTTGCTATCAAACTATCTGTTACCGACAATTTCAGTGCTTGCAGAAATTACCTTGCTGAAAACCACTTGTCATTTCCTTCTGCTCCTTGTTGGGTTCGACACTCTTACTTATCGAAAGGACTAGATTGATCCCCTATACTTGTGGGTCATCAAGGCTCTTTTCTGGCGCCGTTGCCGGGGAGTGAAGCGCTCTTGGTAAGTGGAAATTGGTAAGGAAAATTATTACTACGTGCTGAAATTTATTGTCACTTGCTACTATGGAGAACAATCCTTTGAGGGGTTTGTTCGGGGTATCTTCACCTCGACCGGAACCACAATTAGTTGCCCCTCAACCTACTGCACCTACTGAAAATATTGTTTATGAAATTCCTTCGGGTATGATAGAACAACTGCTAGCTAATCCTTATGCAGGAGATGGAACCGAACATCCTGATATGCACTTGATATATGTAGATGAAATTTGTGGATTATTTAAGCTTGCAGGTTTACCCGGAGATGAAGCTAAGAAGAAGGTTTTCCCTTTATCTTTGAAGGGAAAAGCATTAGCATGGTATAGGCTATGCGACGATATTGGATCTTGGAATTGGAATCGATTGAAATTGGAATTTCACCAAATTTTTTATCCTATGCATCTAGTTCATCATGATCGGAATTACATATATAATTTTTGGCCTCGTGAAGGTGAAAGTATCGCTCTAGCTTGGGGGAGGCTTAAGTCAATGTTATATTCATGGCCCAATCATGAGCTCTCGAGAGAAATTATCATTCAGAACTTCTATGCTCAGCTTTCTCATGATGATCGATCCATGCTCGATACTTCTTGTGCTGGTTCTTTTATGAAGAAGACTATTGAATTCAGGTGGAATCTTTTAGAAAGAATTAAATGCAACTATGAAGATTGGGAACTCGACGAAGGTAAGGAGTCAGGTATTAAGCTTGAGTTTGATTGTGTTACATCTTTTATGAATACCGATGCTTTTCACAAGTTTAGCACTAAATATGGACTTGACTCTGAGATAGTAGCCTCTTTCTGTGAATCATTTGCTACTCATGTTGATCTCCCTAAGGAGAAGTGGTTTAAATATCATCCACCTATTAAATAAGAAATTAAAGAACCGGTTGTGGTTAAAGATGAAACTATTATTTACAATGTTGATCCAGTTGTTCCTACTGCTTATATTGAAAAACCACCTTTCCCTGTTAGGATAAAGGAACATGCTAAAGTTTCAACTGTGGTTCGCAAAAGTAATATTAGAGCACCTAAACCTGTTGAACAAATCAAAGTAGAACCTAGTGTTGCTATGTTCAAAGATCTCTTGGTAGAAAATATTGATGGGCATGTTATTTACTTCTGTGATGAAGCTGCTAGAATTGCGAAACCCGATGAGAAAGATAAACATAGACCTGTGGTTGGCATGCCTATTGTCTCAGTCAAAATAGAAGATCACTGTTATCATGGTTTATGTGATTTAGGTGCTAGTGTGAGTGCTATTCCTTTTAGCTTATACCAAGAAATTATGAATGATATAGCACCTGTTGAAATAGAAGACGTAGATGTTACTATTAAACTTGCTAATAGAGACACCACCACACCACTTGGGATTGTTAGAGATGTTGAAGTCTTGTGTGGGAAAATAAAATATCCTACTGATTTTCTTGTTCTTGGTTCCCCACAAGATGACTTTTGTCCCATTAGCTTTGGTAGACCTTTCTTGAACACTGTCAATGCTACTATAGATTGTCATAAACAAACTGTCAGTGTTAGCTTTGGGGATGAGTCTCATGAATTTAATTTCTCCAAATTTAATAGACAACCTCATAAGAAAGGATTACCTAGTAAGGATGAAATAATTGGTCTTGCTTCTATCGCCGTGCCTCCTACTGATCCACTAGAACTATATTTGCTAGACCATGAAAATGATATGCATATGCATGAAAGAAATGAAATAGATAAAATTTTCTTTGAACAACGACCTCTGCTTAAACACAATTTGCCTATTGAAACTCTAGGAGGTCCTCCTCCACCTAAAGGTGATCCTGTGTTTGAATTGAAACAATTGCCACACATTTTGAAATATGCTTATCTTGATGAGAAAAAGATATATCCTGTTATTATTAGTGCTAACCTTTCAGAACATGAAGAAGAAAGATTTTTGAAAATTCTAAAGAAGCACCGAGCTGCTATTGGATATACTCTTGATGATCTTAAGGGCATTAGTCCCACTCTCTCTCAGCATAAGATTAATATGGAACCTGATGCTAAACCCGTTGTTGACCACCAACGACGTTTGAATCCTAAGATGAAAGGAGTGGTAAGAGCTGAAATATTAAAGCTTCTTGAAGTAGGTATAATCTATCCCATAGCCGATAGTAGATGGGTAAGTCCCGTTCATTGTGTCCCTAATAAGGGAGGTATTACTGTTGTTCCTAATGATAAAAATGAACTCATTCCACAAAGAATTGTCATTGGCTATAGAATGGTAATTGATTTTAGAAAATTAAATAAAGCAACTAGAAAAGATCATTACCCTTTGCCTTTTATTAATCAAATGCTAGAAAGACTATCTAAGCACACACTTTTGCTTCCTTGATGGATATTCTGGTTTTTCTCAAATACTTGTTTCACAACCTGATCAAGAGAAAACCACCTTTACTTGCCCTTTTGGAACTTATGCTTATAGACGTATGCCTTTTGGTTTATGCAATGCACCTGCTACCTTTCAAAGATGTATGACTGCTATATTCTCTGATTTTTGTGAAAATATTGTTGAGGTTTTCATGGATGACTTGTCTGTTTACGGAACTTCTTTTGATGACTGCTTAAGCAACCTTGATCGAGTTTTGTAGAGATGTGAGCAAACTAATCTTGTCTTGAATTGGGAGAAGTGCCACTTTATGGTTAATGAAGGTATTGTTTTGGGGCATAAAATTTTTGAACGAGGTATTGAGGTGGATAAAGCTAAAGTTGATGCAATTGATAAAATGCCATGTCCTAAAGATATTAAAGGTATTCATAGTTTCCTTGGTCATGCTGGTTTCTATAGGAGATTTATTAAAGACTTCTCTAAAATTTATAGGCCTCTTACAAATGTTTTACAAAAGGATGTTCCATTTGTTTTCGACGATGATTGTGTAGAAGCCTTTGAAACACTTAAGAAAGCCTTAACTTCTGCACCTATAGTGCAACCACCTGATTGGAGCTTGCCTTTTGAAATTATGTGTGATGCTAGTGATTATGCTGTTGGTGCTGTTCTAGGACAAAGAGTTGATAAAAAATTAAATGTTATCCATTATGCTAGTAAAACTCTAGATAGTGCTCAAGGAAATTATGCTATTACTGAAAAAGAATTTTTAGCAGTTGTGTTTGCTTGTGATAAATTCAGATCTTATATTGTTGATTCCAAAGTATCTGTGCACATCGATCATGTTGCTATAAAATATCTTATGGAAAAGAAAGATACTAAACCTAGACTCATTAGGTGGGTTATCTTATTACAAGAATTTGATTTACATATCACTGATAGAAAAGGAGCTGAGAACCCTGTAGCTGATAACTTGTCTAGGTTAGAAAATATTCTTGATGACCCCCAACCTATTAATGATAGTTTTCCTGATGAGCAACTAGCTGCAATAAATGTTTCTCATAACATTCCTTGGTATGCTGACTATGCTAATTATATTGTTGCTAAATATATACCACCTAGTTTCACATACCAACAAAAGAAAAAATTCCTCTATGATTTAAGACATTACTTTTGGGATGACCCACATCTTTACAAAGAAGGAGTAGATGGTATTATTAGACGTTGTGTACCTGAGCATGAACAGGAACAAATCCTACGAAAATGTCAATCTGAAGCTTATGGAGGACATCATGCGGGAGATAGAACTGCATGAAGTATTGCAATCTAGTTTTTACTGGCCTACTTTCTTCAAGGATTCCCGTAAGTTTGTTTTATCTTGTGATGAATGTCAAAGAATTGGTAATATCGGTAAGCGTCAAGAAATGCCTATGAATTATTCTCTTGCTGTTGAACCATTTGATGTTTGGGGTTTTGATTACATGGGACCTTTTCCTTCCTCTAATGGGTATACACATATTTTGGTTGCTGTTGATTATGTTACTAAGTGGGTAGAAGCTATTACAACTAGTAGTGCTGATCACAACACCTCTATTAAAATGCTTAAAGAAGTTATTTTCCCAAGGTTCAGAGTCCCAGGATATTTAATGACTGATGGTGGTTCACACTTTATTCATGGTGCTTTTGTAAAATGCTTGGTAAGTACGATGTTAACCATAGAATTGCATCACCCTATCTCCTCAGTCTAGTGGTCAAGTTGAACTTAGCAATAGAGATATAAAATTAATATTACAAAAAAATGTCAATAGGTCCCGAAAGAATTGGTCTAAGAAATTAGATGATGCACTTTGGGCTTACAGAACAGCTTATAAAAATCATATGGGTATGTCTCCTTATAAAATGGTTTATGGAAAAGCTTGTCATTTGCCTCTTGAGTTAGAACATAAAGCATACTGGGCAATTAAAGAACTCAACTATGATTTCAAACTTGCTGGTGAAAAGAGGTTATTTGATATTAGCTCACTAGATGAATGGAGAACCCAAGCTTATGAAAATGCCAAATTATTTAAAGAAAAAGTTAAAAGATGGCATGATAAAAGAATCCAAAAGCGTGAGTTCAAAGTGGGTGAATATGTCCTTTTATACAACTCTCGCTTCAGATCTTTGCAGGAAAACTTCTCTCAAAATGGGAAGGACCATATATTATGAAAGAGGTTTATCGTTCGGGGGCTATCAAAATAAATAGTGCTGAAGGTACTAACCCGAAGGTTGTCAATGGGCAAAGAATCAAACACTATATCTCAGGTACGCCCATTAATGTTGAAAGCAATATTATTCAAACCATGACATCGGAGGAACACATAAAAGAAACCTTCTGGAACACTCCAGAATCATGAAAAAAGAGGAGGTACGTGATACAGTAAGTAAACGGTGTAAGTGCATCTAGTGCCACCCCTAGTTGGTTTTGGAGTATTGATGACAAACATGGTTGAGGGACTAATGTGTTTGTGAGAATTGCAGGATAACACAAGTAGTAGTCCCTCATTGATTCGGTTTACCTGAGGGAGTCCTGGATTAAGGGGTCCTCGGGCATCCGGGCTATGTGACATGGGCCGGACTGATGGGCCGTGAAGATATAAAGTAGAAGGCCTTTCCCCGTGTCTGGATGGGACTCTCCCTTACGTGGACGGCAAGATTGGCGTCCGGATGTGTAATTTCCTTCCTGTAAACTGACTCTGTACAAACCCTAGCCCCCTCCGGTATCTATATAAACCAGAGGGGTTAGTCCGTAGAGGCTATCATAACAATCATAGGCTAGACATCTAGGGTTTAGCCATTACGATCTCGAGGTAGATCAACTCTTGTAACCCCCATACTCATCAAATACAATCAAGCAGGACGTAGGGTTTTACCTCCATTAAGAGGGCCCAAACCTGGGTAAACATCGTGTTCCCTTTGTCCCTTGTTACCTTCGATCCTCAGACGCACAGTTCGGGACCCCCTACCCGAGATCGGCCGGTTTTGACACCGACATTGGTGCTTTCATTGAGAGTTCCTCTGTGTCGTCGATGGAAGGATCGATGGCTCGCCTTGTCATCAATGACAACATCACCTCTGGAGGAGCCCTAGCTCCGGGACAGATCCTCCAACTCGGTGGTTTTAACATGGACGCCCGCTCGACTATTGAGCCAATGGCGTCCCCCCAAATCGCCAAACATCATCTCCGCATCGGCCTTGAAACTCCGAAAAGATGGATCCGGCAGATGTCTCGTCCTTGAACGAACTGCTAGATCGCATCGCCGCCTTGGGGGTCACAACAGACTATGATCGGATTGGGCTTAAACCCGATCAGAGGGAAATCAAGTCCCCGACGATCACCCATCTGGTATCGGTCGTGGAGGAACAAGCCGAGAATACTTCTCCTCCTAAGTTGGTAACAAACTATGTTCGGATTTCCGAGCCCTGCGAGCCGGATACCCATCATCGGGAAGAGACCACAGGTCCTCCGAACATAGAATCTGGCGTTAAGCCCGAAAGTTACCAGGGCCCTCCTGATCCTAGACCAGTGACCTCGGAGATTCTTCAAACTCCCGATCCGACAGCGGGTTGGGGTTCGGATTTTAGCCCACCCACCCACCACAAGCAATATTCCCCAAGCAATTCAGGTCCTTAGACGTATGTGACCTAATGTATGTACGACAACAACCTCAGGAAACGGTCCATCACTTCTGGGCCAGATTCCTCCTTGTTAAAAACAAGATTAAAGATTGCTGCAACGAGGATGCGGTTTCAGTTTTCTGCCGCAACTGTACGGACGAGGGAATCCTCAATACCCTCAACCGCCGCCCCATACTGCACTTTGCAGATTTGGCACATATAGTACAGAAGTACTGCGCAATGGAAAGCGCCTGGAAAGCCCAGATGGCCCAGTGGGAACCTTCCGCCTTTAAGCAGCCCACTGGACGGGCAAAAAGGATGCACCCTTACGGGGCACCCGATCATTATATCATTGACAAGAAAATAAAACCCTTCACGGGACATAGAACTGTCCTTGATGAACTGCTCGGCAAACCGTGTCAGATACACACGATGCCGAATACCGAACCAACACATAGCCTTCGGGCATGTTGGGTACTCCGGCAGGTGGCTAAGAGTGGCGAGGCCATCCTCACCAACACCACGCCGGCGAAGCACTCTTCGGAGGATGACGACCTTAATGTCTTTACGGTCTTTGAGACCTTTCCTTCAAATAATCGGCGCAAAAGGGCGTTCCGCGACCTCGCCGAAGTTAACCAGGTAGCCACAATAAATCCTTGGAACGATACGACAATAACTTTTACTGCTGATGACAAACCAAGGGCCAGATCAGTCCGAGCACCTGCCGCCTTGGTCTTAAACCCAATTGTAGATGGCTTTCGACTCACCAAGGTGCTCATGGACGGCGGCAGCGGATTAAACCTCATCTACGAAGACACGCTTGATAAAATGCAAATGGACAAGAGTCGCATCGAGCAAAGCATCACCACCTTTCGAGGGATTATCCCCAGTCGTGAAGCATGATGTTCGGGGAAAATTAAACTTGATGTAGTATTCGGCACGCCGGAGAACTACAGGTCCGAAGAGTTGCTCTTCCATGTGGCATGTTTCAATAGTGGATATCACGCCCTGTTGGGGCGAGACGCCTTCACACGCTTCCAAGCCATACCCCATTACGGGTATATGAAGCTCAAAATGCCAGGGCCTAACGGAGTTATCACCATCGCCAATGATCCGGATATAGCGCTCCGCGCCAAAAACAAAACGACATCCTTGGCCCTTGAGGCACTATCCAAAGCCCTAGCGGCCGAGGAGCTAACCACTCTGCGCTCCACAGTGGACAAAGATGACGTAATCCTCGATAAGAGGCTGAAATCCACTTCTTTCAAACCAGCAGATGAAATAGTAAAATTTCAAGTACACCCGACGGATCCCAACAAGACAGCCTCCATTGGAGCACAGCTGGATCCAACGATCGACGCCGCACTGAGAGCATTCCTGCGCGAAAATTGGGATATATTCGCCTGGCACCCTTTGGACATGACCGGGATCCCACGCAGACGGGCCGAACATAGCCTCAATATTATAAAGGGGTTCAAACCAGTCAAGCAAACGCTGCGGCGATTTTCCGATCCCAAATGACAGGCTATGGGGGAGGAGCTAGCTAAGCTTCTCGAAGCAGGGTTCATCAGGGAGATCAAACATCCGGACTGGCTAGCAAACCTGGTCATGGTACCGAAGAAGGATAAGTCCTGGCGCCTTTGTGTGGATTTCAAAGACCTCAATAAGGCCTGCCCTAAGGACCCCTTCCCGCTGCCCCATATTGACCAAATCATTGACGCGACTACAGGACACGATTCACTGTGTTTCCTCGATGCATACTCCGGATACCATTAAATTAAGATGAAGGAGTCCGACCAGCCCGCAACGGCATTCATTACCCCGTACGGGCCTTTTTGTTTCAACACTATGCCGTTCGGACTCAAAAACGCTGGCGCCACTTACCAACGCATGATTCAAACATGTCTAGAGAAACAAATTGGCAAGACAGTGGAGGCATATGTAGATGATGTAGTCATCAAGACTAAACATGTCGAATCATTGGTGGACGATCTACGCCTCACATTCAACAACCTCCGAACGTATGACATACGGCTCAATCTGGAAAAATGTGTCTTCGGCATTCCAGCCGGAAAACTACTTGGGTTCATTGTTTCCAAAGAGGAATCGAAGCAAACCCAGCAAAAATCCAAGTCCTGTCACAATTGGCAACCCCAACAGACCTAAAGCAGGTCCAAAAACTAGCTGGGTGCATGGCAGCTTTGAGCCGCTTTATCTCCAGATTGGGAGAAAAGGCACTGCCACTTTATCGCCTACTCCGACGAACCGACCACTTCGAGTGGACGGATGCGGCAACGGCCGGATTGGAAGAAATAAAAGCTTTGTTAGCAAGCAACCCAATCCTCGCCGCACCAAGCGTCGGCGAACCTATGTTGCTCTACATATCTGCAACCCACCAGGTGGTGAGCGCCGTGCTCGTCGTCGAACGAGAGGAAGAGGGACATAATTTCCCACTCCAAAAATCAGTATACTATGTATCGGTGGTCCTTACACTGTGTAAATCTCGATACCCACACTACCAAAAGATAGCGTATGCGGTCTTCATGGCATCCCGGAAGCTGCGACACTACTTTCAAGAGTGTTCGATCACGGTGGCATCCGAAGTACAACTCAATGATATCATAAATAATTGGGACGCCACCGGCCGCATAGCCAAATGGGCCATCGAGCTCTTACCGTTTGAAATAACATACAAGCCACGCCGAGCTATTAAATCTCAGGTGTTGGCTGACTTCGTCACCGAATGGACGGAAGCCGAACTCCCTAAAGAATACAGCACATACTCCAACTGGGTAATGTACTTCGACGGCTCCAAAATGTTAGCCGGGTTGGGAGCCGGTGTCATCTTAACCTCCCCCACGGGGGACTCAGTCCGCTACGCATTGCAAATAATGTACACGGACTCCAACAACACAGCCGAATACGAGGCACTACTGCACGGTCTCCGGATAGCCGTCTCCATGGGCATTCAACGCCTAGAGGTGCGTGGGGATTCGAACCGCGCAATATCCCAAATAAATGGAGATTTCGATGCAAAAGATCCAAAGATGATGGCATACCGCGACGCTGTACTCACAATATCAGCTCGGTTTGAGGGGCTCGAGTTTCATCACGTCGCTCGAGAAAGTAATCAGGCAGCGGACATCCTTGCCCGAATGGGCGCTAAACACGACCCTGTCCCACCTAACACCTTTGTGGAAAGGCTCTTCAAGCCATCTGTGGTATGGCAGGATGAGAGCGGCAATACTAGTCTGGAGCCGATCATACCCTCAGATGCCGAACACAATTCTGATATCGTCGGGGTCTCGGGCACCGAAATGACACCTTCCGCCCATGTAATCATGGCTGTCATTGCTCCATGGACCGAGCCCTTCCTGGCCTACCTTAATAGGCGGGAGCACCCTGAGGACCAGAATGAGGCCCACCGCATAGTTCGACGCTCGAAAGCCTACAAGGTTCATGAAGGAGAACTCTACAAGAAAAGTACTACCGGAGTTCTTCAAAGATGTATCTCCGAAGAGGAGGGACGGCAGCTCTTGGCCGAAATACATGCTGGTCTTGGTGGCCACCATGCCGCTGCTCGGGCCCTCGTAAGTAAGGCCTTCCGTATAGGTTTCTTTTGGCCTACAGCCCGAGCAGATGCACAGGCTCTTGTACATCGCTGCGTCAGATGCCAGCTTTTCGCCAATCAAAGTCACATGCCGCCCACCGCCTTAAAAATAATCCCCATTACCTGGCCTTTTGTGGTCTGGGGGCTAGATATGGTTGGACCCCTTAAAGGGGGAAGCCATAAGAAGACATATTTGCTGGTTATGGTGGATAAATTCACTAAATGGATAGAGGCCAAACCAGTAAAAACGGCTGAAGCTGGACCGGTGATCGACTTTATATCCGGCGTTGTACACCGTTATGGTGTCCCTCATAGCATCATTACCGACAACGGCTCTAACTTCACAGCCGATGAGGTGAAAACTTGGTGTGCTAACTTGGGCATCAAGCTCGACTACGCCTCTGTATATCACCCTCAAACAAACGGTCAGGTCGAAAGGGCTAATGGCCTGATAATGAGCGGCATCAAACCCAGACTCGTGCGATCCCTACAGGAGTCAGATAAGCACTGGGTCGAGGAACTCGATTCTGTACTCTGGGGTCTGCGGACCACGCCCAATCGCACGACCGGATACACCCCCTTTTTTATGGTGTACGGCACAGAAGCTGTTTTGCCCTGCGACATTATTCATGACTCACCTAGAGTGCACATGTATGAAGAGAGAGAAGCCGAGCTTGATCGGCAGGACGACCTAGACGGCTTGGAGGAGGAGCGCGATGTTGCAAAAGCCCGTTCCGCATTCTATCAGCAGCAGGCTCGGAGGTACCAAAGCAGAGAAGTGTGGGCCAAGACTTACAATGTCGGCGAACTCGTTTTACGCCTCCCAGAGAAGAAGAAGGACAAGCTCAAACCAAAATTGGAGGGTCCCTTCATTATAGATGAAGTTCTCACTGGAGGAGCCTATCGCCTTCGTAATGCATCGGATAACCTCCTAGAGCCGAATCCATGGAACACTGCTTGGCTCCGAAGATTCTACGCATAAGTTTGGTCATACTTTTTTTTGTTCCTTTTTTTTCTCTCCTCTTCATTTTGTTTTTGTTTTCTCGTTTCTATACGATTCCCAGGATGTGTTCGGATCAGCCGAACACTTGGAGGGTAAAACATCCTAAAATGTATACATCCCACCATGACTGGGGGCTTCTTTAACCGAAGCTTATTATTATTTCGAGCCTGGAGCTCAAAATTTAAATGTCGTTTGCTCATATACATCCTTTTTGCCATTATATGCACCTCTATGACTTAAGTTTTTGCCAAGCTGGGTTGCCTTGCTCCTGTGTTTATGCCCTACGTTCCCGATTGTGCGGCTGGGGCATAAAGGGAGCACCTCTACGATTGTTACAACCGGGTCACCGGACATGTACCTCAGACGGGTGAAGCCGAAAGCTAGCGTTCTTAAGAGAATAAGTGGTCGGTAATCAAACGACAGATTATTACATTCTTGTGACCACTCCAAATACTGTGGGATAGTTTTCCCGTATAACGGACCAAAACCCCGGCACGCATAATTACTGCATGCCAACCAAAGGAAAGGAACCCTTAACAGAACTATTTTCCTTGGAAGATGTTTCTTACATATGTAATATAACATACATCCTGAACTACAATTTTTTGTCTGTTCGAGCACAATGACTGGATTGCCTCGTTTCCGGACATAGTGAATGTTTCTTTTCGTTCCTAATTGTATCCGGAAACACTCCACCATTTTGGTTCCGGAGGATAAAGCCGAAAGCCTGCGATGACAAAACTTTTCATATGTTCGGATAAAGGCACAGGTTGATCATAATGTACTCTAATACATTGCATCAAATACCTATTCCGTATCTATTCCATCTATAAGGCTGTCTAACCTATAGTCTTCCTGCGAATACTTTGCAGCTATCATTACTTGGTCATACACCAAACTC
Source organism: Thinopyrum elongatum (assembly GCA_011799875.1). Classification (NCBI taxonomy): domain Eukaryota; kingdom Viridiplantae; phylum Streptophyta; class Magnoliopsida; order Poales; family Poaceae; genus Thinopyrum; species Thinopyrum elongatum. The sequence goes on along the minus strand of CM022301.1, from coordinate 537,159,684 downwards.
ACTAGAATCTCTTTCCCGTCTGGTCCCTGTGGTCCCACCCGGGCCATATGATTTGGATCTAGCTTGGTGAAGCGTGTTTTCACCATGGCCCAGGCTTCTCATGCGCCTTCACGGCAGGCGGATGTCTTCCATAGCTCAAACTGGCGTCGGGCACCTTTGAACAGGTTTGCCAAGCCTTCCATACTTTCTGGAGGGGTATCGGATGGCCATAATGCCTTCACCATACTCTTCATGGCTTTCCGGGCCCGAGCATGTACCGCGGACAGCTCCTTTAGCACGTCGCCTTGAAATCCGGATACTTCTTCTTTCGGCCTACCGGTTAACAGACCTGCGGCAAACAGGGTCATGATATTCCAAATTATGGATTCAACATGAGTACCTAGGGAGATTCTAAATAACAGAGGAGGACATAACGAATATGCCGCCCTTCAGTTTTTCATTTTCTCTCTGAGCGGCCGATAACTGAGCCTTCAAGCTCTCTATCTCTTCGGATTGTTTGTCCTTTTCCTCCTTGAGATTTTCCTCCCTGGACGCACCCATTGCGCTCTTTTTTATCTCCGCTAGCTCGGCGGTAACAGTGTTCTGCTGCATTTGGTTTGTTTTCAGCTCCTGGGCTAACACCATGTTCTTTTCTTTAAGGACCTGCAGGGTATATCGATCCTTAAATCGGTTTGCCTCACCTCTTCAAGTCTCGGGGGCTACTGGCATATGACTATCTAAAATTGCATAAACGCTTACCTGTATGTCCTTTGAGAACAGCTGAGTGACTCCGGCAAGTCCGTCTCGAGCGGCTCGGATATATGCATCCACCGTGCTGAGAGCGGTAAATTCTTGCTCGGAAAAAGGCGGGGCACGCATGGCTTCCTTTAATCGACGGTGATTCATCACACTCTCCACTTCGAAATTCATGACAGATACGTCATCCGAATCCTCTTGAGGATTCGGATCTGGCATTGCCTCGGTTCTCTTCCTAGTTGGCGAGTCCGGCACCGGATTGGCGGACATTCGGCTAGCAGGGCGTTTGCCCACCGTCTGCCGTGTGTTTCTCCTGACACCAAAGATAAGAAGGAGACTTTAAACAATCCGGACTCATGCCTAGGCATGTATTAAGCGGGCATACCTCTTGGAAGACTGTGGGGTTTCTGCAGCACCCCCGGTCCCCTTTCGTTTTGAACGGCTACCCTACGTAGGGGCCGCCCTCGAGAAGGTACGGTCTGCCCAACGCCGATCCTGTTAAAAGTCCGGAATGGCGTAATAAGCAAAATGTGCAGATAAGGGTTTCCTTTCAAGATCCCTCCGAATACTTACGATGCAGAAGGGATAGAGGCGGGGGTAGTCGGCGGTGATAGCCACTCTTAAGCCGTCAAGGCTCGCTTGATAGAATACCCCATCATCGAACTCTATGTATATGTCCGGATCCTCATGAAAGCCAGGGTCTCCATCACGGCTATGATCCTCTGGTTGTGGAGCGGGACAGTGGATGTCCTCGATCATCTTCCTCCATGACTGTTTTTTGGTAACAAAGGGAAAAGTTGATTAGTGTCTGTGACAGCAATAAAAGCAGCGCAGACAATCGAAATCTTACCCATTCTACGGGGTTGTACATGGAATAGCCCTCCCGGCAGTTTAAGCGGAGGAAGTCTTCTTTCTTACCCTTATACAGATTGGCCAGGATTGTGGCCAGTTCGGCAGGGGTATTCGGACCCTTCCGTCTGTAACGGGCAGTGTCATCTTCTCCATTATAACACCATAAGGGAATTACTCTGGATTGAAGAGGCTGGACGCACCTCTTTATTGCAATAGCCATGACCTCGGTATGGGCTAATAACCTGATCTTGTTAACCAACCTTTTTATTTCCGCACTGTCTTCCTCCTTGGGACTTCGGGGACGCCAGTTGAAACGCTTCTTTAAAGGAGCACTGGAAAATTCAGGAAGGCCGCGCCGAACTGGGTCCGACAGTGGGACGTCGTCTATATAAAACCATTCCGAAGCCCACTGAGCATATACCTCCTTGGGAGTTCCTATGAGGTATTCGGATCCGGCTATACGCCATACTTCGGCACCGCCCACTTCAAAAATAGAGCCTCCCCAGTGGCGGGGAACAAGGCAAAAGAACTTCCTCCATAGTTCAAAATTGGCCTCGATGCCTAAGAACAGTTCACAGAGGGCAACAAAACCTGAGATGTGCAGAATCGAACCTGGGGTAAGGTTGTGCAGTTGGATGCCGTAAAATTCCAATAGGCGCCTGAGAAAGGGATGGATTAGAAATCCTAGGCCCCGCAGCAGAAAGGGGACGAAGCACACCCTCTCCTCCTTATTGGGGTTGGGGAAATTCTCAGCCATCACGTCATTGCCAATTGAGGCCAATCCCGCTCGAACAAGGACTAGATCCGCGAGGGGAAGGTAGCCCTACATCTGGAGTCGACTCAGCTGAAGATGAGGCACGAAACAACTCTGCCAATCACCCTCTTGAGGGCCATGAGGACGCGAAGATGAGCGTGGAGCGCTGGCCTTGTTGGAAAGCTTTGTTTGCAGCTAATCTCGACGGTCTTTCTTTTGCGTGATATGAGATGGCATTTGGGGATCTAGCTCTCCTTATATAGATGCCGTCCGCGCGTGGTGAGGGGCTTATTTGCAAAAAATCACAGGCTGTTCGTATTCACTCGGCGCACGGAAATCGAAGCGACTACAGAAAAGAACCATAAAAGCAGCACATCGAGGTCAAAGCCGGACTGTCGTCAATCTGTAGTATAAATGAAGAACCCGCCTTGCAAAGCCAAAGACATAAGCCGGATACTACGTCGTCATTGAAGGCAAGTTCGAGGGCTACTGAGGGAGTCCTGGATTAAGGGGTCCTCGGGCATCCGGGCTATGTGACATGGGCCGGACTGATTGGCCATGAAGATATAAAGTAGAAGGCCTTTCCCCGTGTCTGGATGGGACTCTCCCTTACGTGGACGGCAAGATTGGCGTCCGGATGTGTAATTTCCTTCCTGTAAACCTACTCTGTACAAACCCTAGCCCCCTCCGGTATCTATATAAACCAGAGGGGTTAGTCCGTAGAGGCTATCATAACAATCATAGGCTAGACATCTAGGGTTTAGCCATTATGATCTCGAGGTAGATCAACTCTTGTAACCCCCATACTCATCAAATACAATCAAACAGGATGTAGGGTTTTACCTCCATTAAGAGGGCCCGAACCTGGGTAAACATCGTGTTCCCTTTGTCCCTTGTTACCTTCGATCCTCAGATGCACAGTTCGGGACCCCCTACCCGAGATCGGCCGGTTTTGACACCGACATTACCTAACAGAGATGACCCCTAAAAATGTATGAAGACATTGAAGACAATGGTGGTTCATGAAGACATTCATCTGAAGATAATGACTTGTGAAGATATTCACTTGAAAACTATGAAGTGCAAAGACATAGTTTCTTTCGTAGTTTCCATTTCTTCTTTATTGAGTCATAGGAACCACTGAACTATTAAGTGGGGTCCAAGTGAACAAAGTCAGATGACTGAAGTGATGCTCAACCAAAATCCTATGTCTTCGAGCGAAGACAATGAGAGCAAATCTTATCCAGAGTTGGATGAGTCAGCTTTGCTTGTAGCCCAAGCCAAGCTGCCGCGTGTGTTTGAAATCCGACTGTTGGACACGTGTTGGTTCCTTAGTGACCCAGGGTCATTTCGGACATATCATGTCGGGTTGCCTCCTGGCTATAAATAGCCCACCCCCTACACCATAAATTGGTGGCTGCTCAGAGTTAGTGCACGACTTTTGTCGTTTGAGAGCAACCCCCCTCTGAAGCCTTTGAGAGAGAGATCCTTGTGAGGACAACGCCCAAAACACCCAGAGCCAAAGAGTGTTAGGCATCACTGAAGTCTTTCTGTCCGCGTGACCTGAAGACTTGTTACACTTGAGGACTGTGCATCCTCCAGCCGGTTAGGCGTCACGTTCTGAGGATCCAAGAGTCATTGTGGATCGCCAATGAACGGAGTCTGTGAAGGTTTGGAAGTCTACCTTGAAGACTTACCAGAGTGATTGGGCGAGGACTGGGTGTCCTTAGCTCAAGGGGAATAAGGTGAAGACACAGTCTTCTGAGTTCAATCTCAGCCTCCCTAACTAGACGTACAGTTGTCACAGCAACTGGAACTGGTCTACCAAATCCTTTACTTCACCAAGCTACTGGTTCTATCCCCTACCTTCTTTACATTTCAGTTTGTCTTTGTGAAGTCATTGCTTGCTTTCCTGATCTATTTGACTTCACTGTGCGAAGACTATTACTTGTTTGGCTTCATACTGTCTTCCATTCCAATCCGTACTACCTAGCTGCTATTGGTCTTCGTCCTTTCTCTATATTGCTTACTTGACTATGGCCTGTCTAGTGTAGTTCATCTTCCGCTGCATATCATATAGGTTCAATTGATTGTTTGTCTTCAAAGACCACGTGTTTTGAAGACTTTCATAAAAATCGCCTATTCACCTCCCCTCTAGTCGATAACTAGCACTTTCAATTGGTATCAGAGCAAGGTGCTCCCTTGTTCTGTGTGATTCGGTTTAACCACCTGGAGTTTTAGCTATGTCGACTACAGGGATAATCAAGGTCTCTGCTGCATGCCCAGTCTTCGATGGCACTGATTACCCCTACTGGAAGAATAATATGCGTATGCATCTTGAAGCCATTGACATCGACCTCTGGTATGTCATCAGGACAGGCGTTCGCAAGGTTGGTGAAGGTGTCACCGCTGCTGATGTCAAGAGGTTTGCCCAACTAGACTCGACTACCAAGAACATCATCTGTGGTCATCTAACCAAAGGACAGTATGGCCGTGTGAGTGCTCTGGAAACTGTGAAGCTAGTCTGGGACTGGCTGTCCAAGGTTAACAAAGGCGTCTCAACTCAGAGACTCAAGGATTGATGTTCTTCGCAATCTCTTCAATCGCTTCAAGAGAAACGACAATGAGAATGTCCAGCTCACGTTTGATCGCCTCACTGATATCACCAATGAGCTTCGTGCACTCGGCGCCACTGAGATCACCAAGCATGAAATTGTGAAGAAGCTACTGAGATCACTTGAGAGCTCATTTGACACTTTGGCCTGATGATTCAAGAATGCCCTGACTTCAAAGATCTTGATCCATCTGACATACTTGAGAGGCTCAACACACATGAGTTCCAGCTATCTGGGAAGAGAGATATCTATGGCCCCAATTATGGCCGAGCCCGTGCTTTGAAGGCAAAAGCTGTTTCCTCATCTGAAGAAGAATCTGACTGCAATTCTGGTGATCCTGAAGACATTGGCAAAGAGCTAGCAATGCTTGTGAGAAAGTTCCAAAAGTTCTCCAAGAAGAATCGCTTCAGAAAATCTTCAAGATCCAGCTCAAGAAATGATGAGGCTTCCTCTCGTGACTACAAGAAGAGAACATGCCACAAATGCAAGAAGCCAGGCCACTACATATCTGAATGTCCTCAATGGGACAAGGAATCCAAGAAGAAGAAGAAGAGCAAGGAATATGATTCTGACGACAAGAAGAAGAAGAAGAAATCTTCAAAGTCTTCTTCAAATTCTTCATCAAAGTCTTCGTCTCACAAGAAGAGCTCATCAGGCAAGGCTCGTGTATTCATTGGCAAGGAGATGGATTCAGAGGAGGAGTCTGCTTCTGAGGAGGCGGAGGTGGAGTCTGATTCAAGCATGGAAATCCTGGCTCTAGCTTCGGCATTCGTCGCCAAGTCCATCTTCAACACTGAAGACAATGGTCACGCCGCTGACGCTGAAGCCGATGATGAGGATGAATTTGCTCCGACCTACTACTTCATGGCATGAGGTGCCAAGGTATACTCACGCGATGCTTACTTTCAAACCTCCAGTGAAGATGACTCTGAGTGTGAATGCAAACCCAGCTATAAAACCCTTGCTAAAATTGCAACTGAACAACAAACTGCTATGGAACACATTCAAAAGTTGCTAGACAAAAGCGATGACCTGTTGGACAAGGAAATGAATCGAACTCAGTCCTTAATCGAAGACATAAAAAATCTTCGTGTTAAGTATGAGGAACTTGAAAGTCATCATGAAACCCTCTCAGCCACTCATGAGAAGCTTTCCTATGATTATCTTCAAAGGAAGCAAGATCTCGAGAAACCGAGAGCGTCTCATGAAGATCTTCAAAAGGAGAACGATTCACTACTCGCTCAACAGATCAGTTCCGCTCAGGAAGACTTTGTGCCACCATGTTTAAAATGTCTTGAGCGTGATAATGCTGTCTCTATTGCTGAATGTTCTACTGTCTCTGATATTGCAATATTTTCAACTGCTGATGTGGTAACTAACCCCTCCACTGAGGATACCACTACTATTGCTGATGAGAATGCTAGGTTGAAGACATTGCTTGAAACAGGCATGTACAAAAGCCTCAAAGGGCATCAGGCAGTATGTGATGTCCTCAAGAAACAGATTCTGAACCGAAACCCTAGGAAGGAGGGTGTTGGGTTCGAGAGGAAAATGAATGTTGATGGTTCTTACTGGAAGCCTGAGCAATACCCCAAAACCACATGGGTTGCTGCACAGGGCCCTTCAGTGGACCCATCCACCTTATCTGGTTTCACTTGTGCTAACCCCATCATCATTGATGAATCCTTTGACGCCAATTATAAGCTATTTAAGAATCAGAATGGTGAAGTGTTTGCCAGGTTTATTGGTACTAACTGCAGGAATGGGCCACCTTTGAAGAAGATCTGGGTGCCCAAAAGTTGTCTTGAGAAGCTTCCCGTGAATGTCATCATGACACCACCTGGGAAGAAGACAAACCCCAGACCAAAGGCTTCGTATGGCCCAAAGGCTTCATACAAATAGAGGACCTCACAAGGTCACCCTAACACCAATGTTTTGCAGGGAAATTATCATCAGACTCATGCATATGAGCGTGTTTCGTCTAACCACTATGTTCACAAATCAAAGAACTTTTCTGCATATTCTTTTGAGTACTATTCACCTCCTACAAAACTATTTACTAGGGCTCCAAAGCCAAAGTTCTCAGATGCTGCACTTAGACTTATTACTTCTAAGCCACCCCTGAAGATGTGGGTGGTTAAGAAGAATTAACTTCTCTTGCAGGGAAAGGTCTCCAGCCAGAAATCAAAGACTTCTGACGCCAATGCTGGGGACCTAAAAAATCTAGTGGGCCGCAAGATAAAATGCCAAAATGGTCTTACCATGTATTTCATCCCAGGGTTTCTTGACGAGCATCCTATCTTACCAAACAAGAACCTTAACTTTCATAGTATGCTTGTTCGCTATATGTTTGTGCTTCACAATACTCTTGGTGAAGCCTATCCCGCTAACTGCACTGTAGGGTATGACTCTGAAAGCTACTAAGTGGATAATGGATAGTGGATGCACTAACCACATGACTGGTGATCGAAGTCTTCTCATGGATTCAACTCTATGTCCATCTACTAAAAGCCACATCACGTTCGCTGACACTGGTAAAAGCAAGGTATTGGGCCTAGGTAGAGTTGCTATCTCAAAGGATCAACACATGGATAAAGTGATGCTTGTTGAATCCCTTGGTTACAACTTAATGTCTGTCTCAATGCTTTGTGATCTGAACATGATTGTGATATTTGGAAAATATCGTTGCCTTGTGCTTATGGAAACTGATAAAACTCTAGTCTTCGAAGGTTATCGAAGAGGTGATCTGTATATGGTAGATTTCTCTGCAGGACCATAGCTTGCTGTATGTCTTCTAGCAAAAGCTTCGGAGTGTTGGCTCTGGCATCGAAGGCTAGGACATGCGGGCATGAGGAACTTGCACACTCTCATGAAGAAGAAGCATATCATTGGCATCGAGGGCGTCAAGTTCAAGAAAGATCATCTATGTGGTGCTTGTGAAGCCGGGGAGATGACTAGGGCCAAGCATCCCTCGAAGACAATCATGACTACATCACGCCCCTTCGAGCTACTTCACATGGACTTATTTGTCCCTACTCACTACTCTACCCTTACTACCACTACACATCTCTATGGCTTTGTTATTGTTGATGATTATTCAAGATACACCTGGGTGCACATAATTCTCTATAAGACTGAAGTGCAGGATGTCTTCACACGCTTCGCCAATCGTGCCATGACCAATTATGCCATCAAGATCAAGCACATCAGGAGTGACAATGGCACAGAATTCAAGAACACTTGCCTCGACACTTATCTTGATACATTGGGCATCACACATGAGTTCTCTGCCCCATACACACTGATACGTCCATTTTGCATCATGCTTTTATATCAATATTTATTGCATTATGGGATGTTGTTACACATTATATTACAATTCTTATGCCTTTTCTCTCTTATTTTATAAGGTTTACATGAAGAGGGAGAAGGCCGGCAGCTGGAATTCTGGACTGGAAAAGGAGCAAATATTAGAGACCTATTCTGCACAACTCCAAAAGTCCTGAAACTTCACGGAGAATTATTTTGGAATATATAAAAAATATTGGGTGAAGAAAGCACCAGAGGGGGGCCACCTGCCATCCACAAGGTTGGAGGGCACACCCCCTACCTTGTGGGCCACCTGGCAGGCCCCCGATGCCCATCTTCTGCTATATGGTGTGTTTTGACCTGTAAAAAATCAGAAGGAAGCTTTCGGGATGAAGCGCCGCCATCTCGAGGTGGAACTTGGGCAGAACCAATCTAGGGCTCCCGCGGAGCTGTTTTGCCGGGGAAACTTCCCTCCGGGAGGGGGAAATCAAAGCCATCGTCATCACCAATGATCCTCTCATCGAGAGAGGGTCAATCTCCATCAACATCTTCACCAGCACCATCTCCTCTCAAACCCTAGTTCATCTCTTGTATCCGATCTTTGTCTCAAAACCTCAGATTGGTACCTGTGGGTTGCTAGTAGTGTTGATTACTCCTTGTAGTTGATGCTAGTTGGTTTATTCGGTGGAAGATCATATGTTCAAATCCTTAATGATAATTATTACTCCTCTGATTATGAACATGAATATGCTTTGTGAGTAGTTACGTTTGTTCCTGAGGACATGGGAGAAGTCTTGTTATAAGTAATCATGTGAATTTGGTATTCGTTCGATATTTTGATGAGATGTATGTTGTCTCTCCTCTAGTGGTGTTAAGTGAACATTGACTACATGACACTTCACCATGATTTGGGCCTAGGGGAAGGCATTGGGTAGTAATAAGTAGATGATGGGTTGCTAGAGTGACAGAAGCTTAAACCCTAGTTTATGCGTTGCTTCATAAGGGGCTGATTTGGATCCATATGTTTCATGCTATGGTTAGATTTATCTTAATTCTTCTTTCGTAGTTGCGGATGCTTGCGAGAGGGGTTAATCATAAGTGGGAGTCTTGTCCAAGGGAGGGCAGCACCCAAGCACCGGTCCACCCACATATCAAATTATCAAAGTAACGAACGCGAATCATATGAGCATGATGAAAACTAGCTTGACAGTAATTCCCATGTGTCCTCGGGAGCGCTTTGCTTTATATAAGAGTTCATCCAGGCTTGTCCTTTGCTACAAAAAGGATTGGGCCACCTTGCTGCACCTTGTTTACTTTTTTTACTTGTTACCCGTTACGAATTATCTTATCACACAACTATCTGCTACCAATAATTTCAGTGCTTGCAGAGAATACCTTGCTGAAAACCGCTTGTCATTTCCTTTTGCTCTTCGTTGGGTTCGACACTCTTACTTATCGAAAGGACTACGATAGATCCCCTATACTTGTGGGTCATCAAGACTCTTTTCTGGCGCCATTGCCGGGGAGTGAAGCGCCTTTGGTAAGTGGAATTTGGTAAGGAAACATTTATATAGTGTGCTGAAATTTACTGTCACTTGTTACTATGGAAAATAATCCTTTGAGGGGCTTGTTCGGGGTATCTTCACCTCGACCGTAAGAGCAAAGAGTTGCTCCTCAACCTACTGCACCTACTAAAAATATTTATTATGAAATTCCTTCGGGTATGATAGAGAAACTGCTAGCTAATCCTTATGCAGGAGATAGAACATTACATCCTAATATGCACCTAATCTATGTGGATGAAGTTTGTGGATTATTTAATCTTGCAGGTTTGCCCGAGGATGTTGTCAAGAAGAAGGTCTTCCCTTTATCTTTGAAGGGAAAGGCATTGACATGGTATAGGCTATGTGATGATATTGGATCATGGAACTACAACTGATTGAAATTGGAATTTCATCAGAAGTTTTATCCTATGCATCTGGTTCATCGTGATCGGAATTATATATATAATTTTTGGCCTCGTGAAGGAGAAAGTATCGCTCAAGCTTGGGGGAGGCTTAAGTCAATGTTATATTCATGCCCCAATCTTGAGCTCTCAAGAGAAATTATTATTCAAAATTTTTATGCTCGGCTTTCTCATAATGATCGATCCATGCTCGATACTTCTTGTACTGGTTCTTTTATGAAGAAGGATATTGAATTCAAATGGGATTTATTGGAAAGAATTAAACGCAACTCTGAAGATTGGGAACTCGACGAAGGTAAGGAGTCAGGTATAAACCTTAAGTTTGATTGTGTTAAATCTTTTATGGATACCGATGCTTTTCGTGATTTTAGCACTAAATATGGACTTGACTCTGAGATAGTAGCTTCTTTCTGTGAATCTTTTGCTGCTCATGTTGATCTCCCGAAGGAGAAGTGGTTTAAATATCATCCTCCCATTGAAGTGAAAGTAGTAGAACCTATTATAGTTGAAGAAGAAACTATTACTTATAATGTTGATCCTATTGTTCCTACTGCTTATATTGAGAAACCACCTTTTCCTGTTAGAATTAAGGATCATGCTAATGCTTCAACTGTGGTTCGTAAGAGTTATACTAGAACACCTACACCCTCTGAACAAATTAAAGTTAAACCTAGTATTACTATGGTTAAAGATCTCTTGGTTGATAATATTGATGGGCATGTTATTTATTTCTGTGATGAAGCTGCTAGAATAGCTAAACCTGATATTAAAGATAAACATAGACCTGTTGTTGGCACGCCTGTTGTTTCTGTTAAAATAGGAGATCATTGTTATCATGGCCTATGTGATGTGGGTGCTAGTGTGAGTGCAATTCCTTTTACTCTATATAGAGAAATTATGAATGATATTGCACCTGCTGAGATAGAAGATATTGATGTTACTATTAAGCTTGCCAATAGAGATACTATTTCGCCAATTGGGATTGTTAGAGATGTTGAAGTCTTGTGTGGGAAAATAAAATATCCTACTGATTTTCTTGTTCTTGCTTCCCCACAAGATGATTTTTGTCACATTATATTTGGTAGACCTTTCTTGAACACTGTTAATGCTAAGATAGACTGCGAGAAAGATATTGTTACTGTCGGTTTAGGGGATATGTCTCATGATTTTAATTTCTCTAAATTTCGTAGACAACACTACAAAAAAAGACACATCCGTGACATTTTGGGCCGAACAATTTTTTTTGTCATGCTTATGACACTTCTATGACGATAATTATGACAAAACCCGGCATCATCATAGATGTGGTGGGCTCCTACTTCTATGAAAAAAATCATGACAGAAAATGGGCTTTTCATCCTGGGTGGGCCAGAGACGTAGCTGCATGACATTCTTTGGGCCGTCCATGACGGAAAAAATCGTGGTAGAAGCTAGGGCGAGGAAAATATCGGGGAGTTCCCGGTTACGGTGGGTGGTCGGGGCCGAGCGATGCATGGAGGTTACCGCATTTCTCTCGTGTACGCGCGTATGTGCGAGGCGTTGGCTAACTGAACCCGAGCGATCGCACGTTACTGAACCCGGGCGATCGATCCCTTGGCTGTTAACTAAACTCGAGCGATTCATTCGCTGCTGATTGAACCCGAGCGATTCCTTCGCTGCTGCTGCTAACTGAACCCGAGCGATCGATCACTGCTACTGCTTACTGAAGCCGATCGAGCCCTCGTGCGAGACATAGCCAGCCGTTGTTGGGTTGCCTCTCGATGAACAATGATCATTGCTACCGTGCGCGCGTACGTAGAACGAGTCGAGACGTGGTGAGTCGAGACGGTTGGTTGGCTGTGGATGAACAGTTCCCGGTGGGGGTTGGATGAATAGGACCCCGTGGTAGTAGGCCGTTGCTGTTGGATGAACAGGACCCCGAGTAGGCCGCCGCACCCCAGCCGGTTGGGGGTGGATGAACAGGACCCCGTGGAGGTTCTATGAACAACAGCCGGTGGAGACTGAATGAACAGTAGCCGTGGATGAACAGTAGCCCGTGGAGGCTGGAGGAGGTCGACGGTGGATGAACAGTAGCCCCGTGGAGGCTAGAGCGAGGCAGTAGATGGTGGATGAACAGGACCCCGTTTCGACCGTAGGCGCTCCAACACAAGTCTGTTTCCTCCGTTTTGCGGTACGCCACACCCCTCCCGATGAACAGGACCCCGTTTTGACCGTAGGCACTCCAACACAAGTCTGTTTCCTTCGTTCTGCGGTACGCCAGACCCTTCCTGATGAACAGGACCCCGTTTTGACCGTACGCGGTCGAACAGAAGGCCCGTTTCCTCCGTTCTGCAGTACGCCAGACCTCGTTTCGGCTGTTCCGTCCAAGCCGGTTGGCTCCCGATGAACACGACGCCGTTGCTGCCGTCCGTTGCCTCTCCATGTACACGCGCCCTGGTCGTATGTATGCGCGAGTAGGCGTTCGAGACCCTGCCCGTATGTACGTACGTGGCCATTTTTTTGGCATCTGGCTGTATGTACGTGTACATAGTTTAGAAGGGACTGCCTGAACTGCTACGTCGGGGGCATGCCGAGTCTTCCTCCGCCGCCAACTCGACGTCGTCTACTACTACACGTGCGCTGCTTGCTCAGCCACGGTTCATCGTTGCAAAGAGACCGATCGACCAGTATGTATGTACACGTTCGCGACAACGCTACGTACGCTTCGACCGGGTGGGTCCCAGCTGTCAGGGAGGATAAGGATGCACTTCCTTGCGTGCGAAGATATAGCTGATGGGTCCCGGCTGTCAGGAGGAGGAATCATTTTTATTTTGCGAGTAATAAGGAGGCACTTCCTTGGTTTCGAAGATGTAGCTGGTGGGTCCAGCTCTCAGCCTCATAGCCTAAAGTCCACTTCCGGTGGCTGTCGTTCATTGACCTCATTGACCACGAGGCGCCGAGAGCATCAAGGCGGTGGATGACGGCGAGGCCTAGGAAGGGAACAACGAGGAGCCAGAGAAGACGAGGCGGGTGGATGCCCACGCGGAGGGGAGTACGAGGGTTCACTGGTTCGGCTGCGGCGTAAGGCCGCCGTCGCCGGAGAATAATAGGGGGTGTGGGTGAGTAGAGGGAAGGTCTGGCCAGTCGTAGTATGGTCGGTCCGTGAGGCCTGCGCGGCAGCATAGCCGGCCACGGGAGGCTGGAGCAGGCGGTAAGGCGGGCCTGGTTTGGGCGGCTGGAGCAAGAAGACCAGAGGTTGAAGACGCAGCACGGCCGTTGATTTAACATCCAATGGTCAGTGCAGCTAGAGTCATTTTGACTAAGTTGACAAAGCCCGTACGCGTCAACTTAGTTGGCCCACAAGTCAGTCTCCAAATCTGGTGGGTCCCAGCTAGCAGGGGGAATCATTTTTTGCTCGTAATAAGGTGGCACTTCCTTGCGTGCGAAGATGTTTTCTGGGTTTTTTAATTTCTTCTTTTTTGAGTTAGAATAAAAAGAAAACAATTTAGCATCTTTGGTACAATCTATATTTTCGCAAAATGGATCATAATAAAGCTGGAGGGTCCTAGCTGTCAGGGAGAGGTAACTTTTTTTCCACGTAATAACGGAAACACTTCCCTGTGTGCGAAGATGTAGCTGGTGGCTCAAACCTGTTATGGGGAGAAATCATTTGTTTTCGCATAATAAGGAGGGACTTGCTCGCGTGCGGCCATGGGCCATGCGGGTCCCTACTGTCAGCCACTCCACGTTCATGCCTCTTCCGATGGCTGTCGTTTGTTGACAAAGTTGACCACGCCGCGCCGAGAGAACCAACACGGTGGACGATGGTGAGGCCTAGGAAGCGAACGACCTGGAGCCGGCGTAGACACAATAGTGCATGCCCACGCGGAGGGGAGTACGAGGGTTCACTAGTTCGGCTGCGGTGTGAGGTTGTCGTCGCTGGAGAATAACAAGAGGTGTTGGTGAGTAGAGGAATGGCCTGGACGGCGATGGGAGTAGGGTGGGCCGGTGAGGCCTGCGCGGCAGCACAACCGGCCACAGGAGGCGGTAGCAGGCGGTATCGCTGGCGGTGGTTTGGGCGGCTGAAGCATGAATATCCGAGATTGAAGAAGCACCACAGCCGTTAGATGGACATCCAACGACCACTGCTAATAGAATCGTGTGTTGACTATAAGTTGAGAAAGCCTTGCGTACGCGTCAACTTTGTAGGCAAACAAGTGACCATCACATCTGTGGCAGAGAACATATAGCCCATTTGTGATTTGTTATAATGTACAACCCATTTTTTAATTCTAATGGGATTTACTCAGCCCATTTACTGTTTGTTAAAATTACAACCCATTTTCTAGCCAGGACTTTCTTAATAATTTCAGCCAACCGCTCAAAAAAAATTCAACAAAATTTCCAACATTTTGATGGGATCCAAAATATTTTTTAACCCAAAATTTAGAGTCAGATTAAATATAATTTCAAAATAAATTTGTATTAGGTAAAAATCCAACGAAATTTTGCGCGCGCAACAAGTAATGAAATTAAAAAATGTACCTTTTTTTAGAAGAATTAAAAATGTACCTGTTCGGTGCGTTTTTTATATTTACAGCCAATTTTTTTAAGTACAGCTCGTTTATTATTTCTTAAAGCCCATTTTCTTGGCAAGTCTAATGCGGCCCGGAGAATATCAAGTTGACCTGGTTGGGTATTCCGCAAAAAAAGAATAGCTGGGCTAGCCATTTTCACATTTAAATATTAATATCTGGGCTGGATATTTGGTCGACATAAAATAATAGCCTGGGCCAGATGGGCCACAGCCCGCCTAGTTGATACCCTGCTCCTCTGAACAACAACAAAAGCATCGCTCAAGAAAAACTCTGCTCACACCTCAAAAACACAAATACTGCTCGAGCCGCTGGGTCCCAGCTGTCGGCCGCTCCTTGTGCAATTCTCTCGTTTATTGACTATATAGGTTGACAATAGTGTGGGACCGTGATGTCAGGAAACCAGGAGGAAGCAAAAAAAAATTATAGTTGTATATCTCTACTCCTAATGGAGCAGTTGGTAGTCTCGCTTCCAGGTTTTTTTTAGTCCCACCTCCCCTGATTTTTTGTGGTACCTCCTCCCACCTCTGACTTATCCACCAGAAACCGAAGAAACCTCCTCCTGAGGCCCCAACCCGCACCCATCCACGTAACAAAAAAATAGACCTACGAAGGTTAACCAACGAAAAAAGACCTACGGTACGATTTATTTTCGTCCGGTTTATTTTCGTCCCACCTCCCACCACCCCCGCCCACTGGTTTCTTATCCATTGGTTTATTTTTCTCTCCACTCTTTTGTTTAAAAAATCAACACTTTCCTAATGACAAAAGATCACGGATCTAACTTTCCTACCTTAGCCAAATCAACGAATCTCTCTCATTAATGCAATTTGCTTTAGGAAACAAATAATATATTCTTTCCTACCTTGGCCAAATCAACGGATCTCTCCCATTAATGCAATTTGCTTTAGGAAACAAATAATAGATTCTTTCCTACCTTAGCCAAATCAACGGATCTCTCTCATTAATGCAATTTGCTTTAGGAAACAAATAATAGATTTTCAGGAAACAATCTCTACTCCTAATGGAGCAGTTGGTAGTCTCTCTTCCAGGTTTTTTTTAGTCCCACCTCCCCTGGTTTTTTTTGGTACCTCCTCCCACCTCTGACTTATCCACCAGAAACCGAAGAAACCTCCTCCTGAGGCCCCAACCCGCACCCATCCACGTAACAAAAAAATAGACCTACGAAGGTTAACCAACGAAAAAAGACCTACGGTACGATTTATTTTCGTCCGGTTTATTTTCGTCCCACCTCCCACCACCCCCGCCCACTGGTTTCTTATCCATTGGTTTATTTTTCTCTCCACTCTTTTGTTTAAAAAATCAACACTTTCCTAATGACAAAAGATCACGGATCTAACTTTCCTACCTTAGCCAAATCAACAAATCTCTCTCATTAATGCAATTTGCTTTAGGAAACAAATAATATATTCTTTCCTACCTTAGCCAAATCAACGGATCTCTCCCATTAATGCAATTTGCTTTAGGAAACAAATAATAGATTCTTTCCTACCTTAGCCAAATCAATGGATCTCTCTCATTAATGCAATTTGCTTTAGGAAACAAATAATAGATTTTCAGGAAACAAATAATGGATTTAAAGAAATTCATAAGTAAACCATTGACAAAAAAAGATCTTATCGTGATAGTCGGTTTTGTAGTCGTTCGTTTTGCTCGGCTCCCTCGTTCGTTCGGTCCCACCTCTTTTATTTGCTCGGCTCTCTCATGAGTTATCTCCTCTGATTTCCGATTTTCTCTCCACCATATCAGCGATAGAGCCCCCTCAAAGAAAAAATCAACACCCCATTGCTTTTCAAACTCCTGAGCAAGAGCTGGGTCTCCTACTCGCACGCCGCCGCTGCCCGCCCGTCCCCATCCGACTCGCACGCCGCCACTCGCCATAGGAACATCGCTGCACCTCGCGCCTCCTCCAGATCGTCTTCGAGGTTAGGCAACCGAGGGATTCGACGCTGCTGTCCGGAGCTACTTCGCCCACGATGTAAAGAAGGGCATGGGCAAGAGATCATGGCCTTTCGGGATTGCAACCATAGGGGTCAAGATGGTGCTGATCCGGCCGCCGGCCACACCCTAATCCTCTCCTTCTCTCACTCAGTTCGTATTCCCCTACCTCTTTCCAACAAAGTGAGGGAGTCTGATATGTTGCGTGTTGTTGTGCTGCAGGTCCTTGAGGTTGGGTGCGGCAACACGCGACTCGGAGAGAAGCTTTTGTGGTAGGGCAGCAGCGGCAGTACCTGCATAGACCCTCTTGATGCTCCCCTGATTTGGTGTTGTAGCAAGGAGGTGGTTGCAGGCAGGAGGTTGGGACGCGCAGCTCCATAATAGCCTTTATCACGCTCGGGCTCATTGTTTGGGGATGAAGGTGTCAATCTGATCGCGCTCTCCTCCATGACTTTCCCTAAATCTTCTATTCATTATATAACCTCTAAGGCCCTTACAAAACAAATTCTAATAACTCAATCTCTTTCTGCTGATTCTTATAGGGCCACCAATCATACATGTATACACCATGTTTTCTCTACTGTAATTTGATGTTTTATTTTCATGTGGCACAGAAGAGTTCAGAGTTCACTCTGAGAGAAAATTGCTTTGCATGTACATTTGCTGAAAGACTGGTGTAATGAACTTTAGATGATTCCGATTTGTCGCTGCCATATAACCTTTCCTCTTTTTCTTGATATGTCCAAAAGAGATCCTTATTTCACCTTTTGTTTTAGGTTTGCAACGTGAGAATTTCATACTTTTGGAGTAGAGCTATCAAAATATATACTTTTTGAGTTTCTAAAAATATCCATTATGAGGTAAAAATCATTAAATACATATTGTTTTATGTATGTTTCGTGTCAGACGAATCTGTCACAACCTTATGAAAGTTTAGGAAGGGTCAGCTTGTTGCAAGATCAGTAAGAAATTATTGCATAGTTCATCATTTTTATTCTTGTATAAACAATAATTTTTGGTTATCTAGCCTTACAAAGGTTTTTTTTCTAGAACAGAGCTTCCTCTGCCCCAGGCGATTCTGAGAAAACTAACCAGCAAAGAACATGAACAAAGATAGTGATGAGAAAGGGTGGATCTGAGTATGCCACACATGGATATGACTATTTCCCTGTGTTCTTTTTGACAATCCACTTCATCACTGACTCAACTGTGTATGGGTGGAGCAATGTCGTCTTCATCAGGCTACAATTATATGCCTCGGGGTGTTCAAACTAAAAAGTTGAGGGATGATTCAGACTAAATGTGGATTCCTTTGTGTTGACTACACTTCCATAGATTAAATATTCCTAACTGTGCGATGGATACATTTCTAGCAGAGATGATTCCAAAATTGTTCGAGGTTCGTTATATGCAACATGCATGTTGTACATCTGTTAATTTGAAGTTAGAAATGCTGAGATTTGTTTAGATGCTTTCCTTACTGTTGATGCTAAAAGATATCCAGCAGATAAGGACTGAAGTTTGTTGGTTTTGCTCAACTTGGTGCTGCCTGATCAGTACTCTATCAAGATGGAGTGAGACCATGATAGCAGGTGTTGAGTACAGGTATATATGCACTGAATTTTTAGTTGTGCCAAAAATAACATATTATTATCTTTATAATTGCTGCTACCATATTTCAAAGTAAGAATGCGATGATGCAAAGGAATCTCATTATCTAGCCATGTGTAGTCTCAGTTTTTACTATGCAAAGTATGATAGGAGTAAGCCCACATAAATGTGGCTGCATGTTTGCTTTCTATTGATCTGTGACAATAGAGATGTGCTGGACTGAGTGCCTATTGATAACACATCTGGAGTGGAACTGGCAATGTTCAGTTAATAGAGGTTATCTTTCCTGTGGATTTTTTTATTAGATACATGCAGAAGTGTGTCACTTTCTTAGATCATATTTTGTTCTTAAAATTTCAGATGTTTCATATAGCCATCAATTATCTTATTGGCAGTTCCTGTACATGTCTCTTGGATCATATTTTTACCTCAAGTTGGCCGTCTCGACCACGATGCTCTCCACCGACCAAGCCCCCGGGGCCACCAACCACGCCCGGATTCCTACTCCCTGCCATCTACAGCCTCCAACGACAAGGTGCCTCTCTCCTACATCTACAAATGTTTCGGCGTCTCTGATTGTGCTCTTCCATGGTAAGGAGCATGTGGCTCTCTCAAGTCTCAACTAATCAGACGGTAAATAAAGTTTTTGTGAGTTGAATTATTGAGTGGAGATTTGATTACTTAATAGAAAACATTAGCAGCTTCAGAGATGCAAAATAACTATTCGTATGTTATTTTGATAGTCTTTTAGATATTGGAAATATGCACTTTGTTGAATTCACATAGAATCGGGGATTAGGTCACATGTATATTTTGGTGCAAGTCATGCAGAAGCATTCCTTGACAGCTGCATGATCAAGAATATCAAAAAGACAATGCCATTTTTGTGTGTACATTCTTACATATAGTTTCATATGCTCCATGCAAGTTATGAGACTCTTAGAAGTAAAAATTGGTATGTAATATTTTATAGAAAATATTTTAAGGTTCTTTGAACTTTACAACCAAGACATAGTATATCATGATGTAAGTAGAGCAGTACTATATTTGGCAATAATAGAACCTGACATCTAGCTTTATGGTGAAAATAAATACTAATGATCAAAAGAACAACACAAAAGGAGGCATTAGCATCGGGAACATATGGTCCATCAAAAATAAATACTAATGATCAAACGGACAACACAAAAGGATTTAGTTGATCAAGTTAAGTAGTAATAGAGTTCTGTAGGTTAAGCATCAGAAAGATATAGTTCTCTGGTCACTGATTTTGCCTGTATTAGATTAGGATTTGGTCAACTTAGCCAGTAATGGAGTTCCATGGGATTCAAATTATGTCTCTAAAAATGCTATAGAAGCTTCTATAATTTTTCAATGTAAATTATTCAGACGTCCAATAAGCATGTGGGCACAAAAATTCTTGATGTCAACACTGCAATACACTTGTAATAGCTTTCCTAAAATTGCAATCAACATTTGGCAGAAATATTTTTTTCATGTGTACAAATACTTCGAGAAAGATACTATTTGTCATGCATATCCATCTTTGTGCTTATCATCGGCTCTTCCTCCCGTACTGAGACCTAAAATTTATCCCATCATGGCATTGAAATTTTACTATTCCATCTACAATATTAAACCATTTCTAAATATATTCCATCTTTCTATGAAAAATATTCTTTGTCAAAGGCCTCTCCCTGAACAATAAATCTTTGAGTTCTTGGTAGGAGCTAGATATCTTGTTCATCTCCACATTTGGTTATTCCCTTTATTCAAAACATAGTATAAATTTCCTTGGGTAGTAAACATGATATATTGTCATGAAGTGAGCTTCTGTGTAAATGAGGAAACTAATTGTGCTGTCCCCTGTTTTTGTTGAGCAACATGAACCAAGAGTAATATTTTACAGTGGGTGTTGGAATTTGTTGAGGATCGTGGAGAGAGTCTTGTAACCGTGCGGTGTCATCGCTCACCAGCAACTAATTGGGCCACCCTTCTCAGAGGGGAAGCCGCAACCACCACCGTCGAGGACATCTTATTATGTGATGAGCATTATATTCCTGACTGCACAATAGTCACCAATGTGGTGTTAAATTTCATCCACGTACTTTCTCACAAAAGGAATACATCTATATGATGTGAGGTTAGTTTTGTATAACTTTTCTATTTATTTCCAATCTATTAATTATTAACCATATAATCTCTTGTCTTGACATTTACAAGAAGATGGTTTATTTGACCAATCTATATGATGTGTAGCGTATCATATGAAATGACAACATATTACATACTTTCTTATTATGTTTTAATGTCCATGAGGCATGTATAGGAGGCAAATAAGTCCGTTCCTTTCCTTTTTCTGTTTACAAAAAGGTGGAATGGCTCCCAAATTTCGCATAATGATGTTCCAACATAAATTTTGTTTATATCGGAAAATTTTAAGGAGAACAAGCATTCGTGCCTCATGATTTGGGTATCATACTAAAATGAACTTCATATGTTCTTTGTAAAAAGTCTTCTATTTGCCATGCCTAAGAGGGATTGGAGCATTTGTGTGCCATGCTTAGGTTGTGATTAATGCCTCATGATTTTCAGACAGAGAGAGGATGGGAGAGAGATGGAGGGTGTTAGACAGAGTGGGGGAGTGAGACACAGATATGCATTGTATTCATATGTGCAATCAGGAAAACAAATTAAAAAACACATGGCAACGCGCGGGCAATTAGAAACATATATACATGCGAAAGTTGATATGCCTTGCAATTAGAAGAGCAATTGGGAAAAAGGCCCGTGGCAACGCACGCGCGTTCTACTAGTACTAATAAGGAGGCACTTGCGTACGTGCGGCTATGGCCATGGTGGGATCCACTGTCATCCTCTCCAATTAAAGTCATCTCTTGATTCCTCATGTTCGTTGACCATGTAAACAACGTGAGACGGCGGCTCCACGGTGAGCGCAACAACTCGAAGGACGACGGAGAGGGCCTCGCAGGCCCTACGGATGGTCTGATACATCGCCCACTGCTCATTCAGGAAGCCAGGATCATAGGGCCACATGTCCGCGACGGCATTGTCGTTCGCTTGTTCGCCGGCGATTCGTCCTTCCGCGAGCCGGTGCTCGTTGAGGAGACGGAGGTTGCAGCATAGGTCCTCCTGTGCTGGTAGCTCTTCCGCCATTAGGGCATCGAAGTGCGGCCGCACCTGCTCTATGGTGAACACGGCATGAACCGGCTTGGGCAGTGGCGCCGGCTCCTGGCCGGAAGCCACGTCCATCGTCTGATTGTCGTCGCTCAGCTCGATGAGCTCGCTGGCGAGCCAGCATGTCCGGCTGCTGGACTGGACCGCTGCCAAGCACGAGTCTGGCCGCCCTGGCCCACCCAGACCGCCTCCCTCGCCCGCGCGCGCTTTCCGCCCGAAACGGTCAGCGCAGCCTACGCCGCTTCCCGGTGCAGGCGATTGCTCCGCGTTCAAACGACATAAGTGCCATCCGTCCGTCCGTCCACCGCCCACATTAATGATATGCGGTTGTAGAGGCAGCTACTCAGGTGCCACCCATCTGTCCCTCTGCCGCCCACCATTGCTATATAAACTGCTGCTCCGGGCATAGCCGCAGTCATCCGCCTCCGTTCCCTTTCTCCTGTCCACACCACTACTGCCCACCATGGCTTCCTCGTGCTCCAGCGCTCTTCGGGATGGGCGTACGATGGACCAGAAGGAGATGGCAGCCATTGATGCCGACTGGCTGGCCGGCAGGCAGCCAGAGGACGACGATGTCCCAATGGAGAACATGGTAGTCGACGATCCGGCGCCAACCCCCTCCTTCGTGCCATCCTCGCCGGTGCATTGCACCATGACCATCGGCGAGGCCCGTGCCCAATACATGGACACGGTGAGGCAGAAGCGTGAGGAGCAGTTCCGGGAGGCGCAGGCCGACGCCGCTTACAACCACCATCTCCGCCAGGAGCACCTGCAGGCGGAGGAGCAGATCGCCGCGGAGCGGGCGGAGCAGGAGGTGCTGCTCGAGTCGTACCGCTCCGCCCGCGAGAGCCGCCTCGCGCACTGGCGGTACCGCATGCGGGTGGCGGAGGTTTCGGCCACCTACAAAGAGGACGCTGAAGCGGGTGAGGCGCTGTTTGGCGAGACCGACGACGAGGCGGAGGACAATGTCGGCTCCGCCGAGGCCCTGCCCCGCCGGCACCGAGGCGGAGGACTTCGCCGGCTTTGGCGAGGCCCTGCTTCGCCGAGGCCCCGTCCCACCAACAACGAGGCAGAGGACATCGCCGGCTCCACCGAGGCCCCGCCCCGCCGGCACCGAGGCGGAGGACTTCGCCGGCTTCGGCGAGGCCCTGCTCCGCCGAGGCCCTGCATCGCCAACAACGATGCAGAGGACATCGCTGGCTTCGCCGAGGCCCCGTCCTGCCGGCAATGAGGGGGGGGGATTTCCCCCGCTCCGCTGAGGCGCCGCCCCGCCGGCAACGAGACAGAGGACATCGCCGGCTCTGTTGAGGCCCCGCCCCACTGCCAACGAGGCCGCGCCACACAGAAAACGAGGAAGAGTAGAACACGGTAGGTCATCGCCACTCGGGTCCAAGTAAGGCCACCGCTGCTACCCTCCGGTTGAAGCCAAGCTTGGCGGCTTGACCATTGACGGCCGATTAGCTTCTTGGCGGCGGTGTGGAGTCGGAGAGCTGTGCTGGAGAAGAAGCTTCTGTTCGGCTCAGCCGGACACGGGAGGGTAGCTTCGGTTAATTAATTATACCTCCAGCGCACCCCTTTTTAGTTGAAGAATGTATGAAATGTAATGAAATCCGGCCGTGTATGAATGAATTTAGTTCGATTAGTTCGAATTCTTGTATCACTGGCATTGGATGAACTTGCAAAACAATACGTATTGGCATTATTCCCAGGGTGATCACCTCATTTGTAGCAGTTTCACACGTACTCCCTCCGGTCCTTTTTAGTCTGCATATAAGTTTTGTCTGAAGTCAAAGTATTTGTACTTTGACCAATCTTATAGAAAAAAGTATCAACATTCACAATGTAAAATCAGCTGACTTGAAAGAAATCTAATATGCCAAGTAAAAAGGAACAGAGGGAGTACAAAAAGTTTGAGCAGCTTTTTAGCGTTCCTGTACATTGCAATCAAACACACATGCCTGGCAATTCATAGAGAACATTCAAAACAATCGATGATTATGCATCTCAGCAATTCACATGTCAGAGCCAATATTTACTTCCCAACTAAAGAATAAAGAAAAATCCATCGATGCTGCTGACAGCAAAGGGTGTCCCATTCGAAAATATCAAACGCATGTCTTCTTGCTAACATCAATAAGCAAAATTTGACAAGGTTGTCCCATTCCAAAATGTTAATTGCGTGTCTTTTTGCGTACATCAATGAGCAAACTTTGACAAGGTTTTCCCATTCCAAAATATCAAATGCCTACTATTGTGGAATGGGAAGGGTTTGCCATCAGTTCGAACATTGACATGGCACCTCGTGCTAAATAAACCAGCTGTTCTTTTTGTGCAGTTCCACCAAAATCAACCAAATTCACGCGTAGCTTATATGATTTCGCCTTTATATGTTGCAATGCCTTGAACATATAGGCACCTCCTTTCTTGTGGTGGAAATGAATGATTCGAGAATATTCGATGTATTCGAGAACATTTTGTGCAGTTCCCATTGAAATCAAGCTGAGCACCCCTGTTTGCATAAATACAAAAAAGTGATTAGTATAAAGCAAACTGTACTATGAATTGACAGTTTAAACAGGCAACCTACATGATCCATGCAGAGCACACATTTAAAAAAATGGAACTCACCGGAAAGAATCCTAAAACAACATTGTATTGGCCATCATAGCAACAAACATGGAGATCCGTGAGTCCTTCTGAGCTAAAGTTAGTTTGTTCTTGTGGGCAGTAATGTAACCATCCTTCAACTGCTTCCTTCTGATATGAAGAGGATGATCCTGTTGTGCAAAGGCAAGAGAACAACTAAATTCGGCATCCCTGTTTGCTAAAAAAAGGAAAGGAAATAATTAAAACAGCATAGATGAAGCACTTCTCGAGGACAATACCACTTTCTCATGACAGTATCTAAACAGTAGCACAACACCAATAGAGATGACAAAGCTCAATCATATGGATGAAATCCGTGGGCTAGTACCAACCTTTGTCAGGAGGCTTATTGTGTAGAGCATACAGATGAAGCACTTCTCGGGAACCATCTGTTGTTATCTATTGTGGTTGCCATGCTTACTATATACTCCTCAATTAGTTTAATGTTTCCAACATCTTCTTATGCAGTTCCACTAAAATATATGTTATCTTCAAAGAAGATCCCTATTTGCACAAGTAGAGATAATTACATATTACATTAAGAGTGGCATCAAATCAGTGGCAAAACAATTGCTCGTTCCAACCATAGCAATAAATTAAGATGCAAAACTATATCATTACTTGTGTCATCATAGTTCCAGTGCTTCATTACAGCACCGGGAGTTGATTTTTATTTTTCTTCTGCTTGTTCTTCCCCTTCATCACTTGCTTCAATAATAGACAAGCTTCGCTTTCAATGTAAGATTTGGCATGTCAATTAGGGAGCACAAGTATAGCACTAAACAACGATATTAATTTTCTGATGACAGTAGCAAAATACAGGCCAACAGTTGTGAAATATCATTATCTTACCTCAATGGGATATTATGGTGCACATACAGATTGGAAGTCTTGTCTCCATTTGTGCAGTTCACTAAAATCAAGCAACATTGCCGTATAAGTAGCACAACATATGAAAGCACACTGCACAATCATGTGAAAGAAGGCTAGTACTGACCTCTCATGACGCGGAATTCAAACAAATCACAAGAAGAAGATCTGAAACAAATTTGCCAACACGGATAGCAAGTCAGATCTCCTCTTGTGCGGTTCCACTAAGATCAAGCAATCAAGCAACGTTGTCGGTGTGACATTTTGGTTGAACTGCACAAAACACTCTTAAAACAAAAGTGTTTTGTGCAGTGCAACAAAAGGTCGCAATAGCAACGAGGTGAAGTAGATAACCCTGTTTACACAGAGGTGCAAAGGAAACAACTACTGGTCAATAACGGTGGATGACACAGAAGCCCACAAAAAGAAGCATCTAACTTATCTAAATGGGAAAGAAAGCAAGACAGTAGCATTTCTCAAACAGTGGCGTTGATTCATATTAACAATAAAATTTGTTAAGCATGTAATTTGCTTTTAATTGTGGCATTGCTTCAATTTTCCAGCGGCATTATTAGCGGGTGTTTGTTTACAGGGACTTTTGGGTGTAGGGACTAAAAAAAGTCCCTTTTAGTCCCATCTAAACCAAACAGGAGGGACTTTTAGGGACTAAAAGTCGGCATTTGGGACTAAAGAAAGAAGACCCCGAGGGAGAGTCTTTTTGGGACCTTTTCCAACAGTTGCCTCTGCCCCGCATCGCACCTTATCTCTATTAGTTCATTACTAGGGGTAACATGGTGTTTTAGTATGTCATTTAATAACCTCTAGTCCATGTTTAGTCCCTGGAACCAAACAGGTAGGGACTAGGGACTTTTTAGTTGGGACTAAAAAAAGTCCTAGGACTTTTTAACCAAACAGGGCCTTAGATTAACAACATCTAAAGAGTTGTACAGGACAGTGGACGCACCAGCACCATGCATCTACCGATGTATAAAGGGGTGATGCACAGTCTGTTGCAACAAAGAACAAACAACCAAGGAGCATATTTGTGTTGGTCCCAGTTTTGTTATCTTTAGACACCTTTCCCTATGTGAGGGCAACAAATCTAGTCCTGCTCAAACTCTACAGCCTTGTCCCCCAAAACAGAAAGATCAATTCGTTACAGATGTGTGTACTGCATTTGTCATTGTTTTCCCTTTTAGACCAACGTAGGTGCTGGATAGCCAGTCTGTACTACTTTCCCCCTTCCTTTCCTCTTTGAACCACGTCCTAGATTCATGCTATACAACTTTCCCCACTACTTTCCTGTTTGATCCAACACCTAGATTCGAGTGCAGAAGCGAAAAAAGCCCACATGCAGCTAGAGCAATGCATGTGGAATAAGTAAATTATACCTTAAGGTTCTCGTGGTGTGGCTCAGTGGGCGGCCGGAGGGCAATCTGCCCACACTATGTACGGCAGCGAGGAAGAAGGGGTCAGAGGCCCTCCCGCACCGCCGCTGGGTGAAAGAGAACAGCTGCGCCGGTAGTGGATTCCCTCCCTCGCCGACGGCGACAGCGTTAAGCCTCCTTCCCTTCCCGGCGGACGGATCCTGCCAGCTCTTTGACCAGCAGTGAGGGGGGAGAGAGAGAGGCCAACGAAGTCTTGTTTAGATCTGGAGAGGGTGAGAGTGTGTGAATAGAGCAACTACAAGCGCTGAGGCTCCAGCGTGTATATATATAGTGGAGAGAGAGAGTGTGAAAAGAGCAAACCCTAGAAAACAAGCGCCGAGGCTGCAGCGTATATAGATGGAGTGGTTTTCTTTTTCTCTCCATAAAAATCGTTTTAAATTGTGCACGAAACGGAACTCTTTATTTAACGTAATGAAGAAAAATACTAGGGGCAATGCTAATACGTGAAGAAAATTTAAAGCTCGAAGGAGTCAACTCGCAATTAACGCTGCACACCTCCCGGTCGCGCTTACTAACGTTCATGTGTGGTACACGACCCTCCGAAGTGAACAACAACTGAACCACACACGGTCAAAATATTGGAAAGGTGGGATGCACCATCCTCCAATTTTAAATATTTTGGGCACTTGTATTCTCCCTAAGTCAGCGTGCCACCGTATGTACTAAGGGTTACAACGGGTGCTAAGAAACTAGGGCGTATTGAGAGTAATTGCCGTGCCGTTTATTTGTAGGGTCACTTGCAAACTATGAAACTCTATTCTCCTCTTATTTAGTGGATGAGGCAAATCTTTTGCCTCTGTTTCGAAAAAAAAACGAGAAATTCAATTTTAATTATTTAGTTTGTACACTTTGCTCTCTTCCAATAATTTTGGGCACTTGTATTCGACCTAAGTCAGTGTGCCACCGTATCTCGTACTACTCCCTCCGTTTAGGTGTAAGTCACATTAGGCTGGTCGTAATGGCAAGTATCATATATTAGTATCATGCATATGATACTAGTGTATGATACTACATCCGTAGTGCATAGTATCGTATGTTAGTATCATAGATGACTTTATTTATTAGCATGCATGACACATAGTAGCACAACATTTAATATGATACAGTATCATGATATGATACTCAGCACTCTTTTTCTTCATTTAATTCTATGCTACCTCATCAAATTTGCCTAGTTGGCATGCATGATACTACCTATGATACTCCCATTACGACCAGCCTTAGAAGGTGTAGCGGGACCAAGGTGCAATCAGATTGGAGGAGAAGGAGAAACTTGACCGGTCCTTCCTCCAATCAAAGCCCTGATTTCTATCTCTAAACGCAACAATTAATCACAACAATTAAGAGATGCCGTTTTAGCTACCATGCAGGGCCACGTATTAACTCGCATGCAAGCCGACTTTGATTCCTTAACTGATCAACGCGTAGTTGCGCTCCATGCATTGGGTTTCCCGGGGAGATAACAAGGCAGAGTAAGTAACAACACTCGCTAGCAATGAGGCTAGGAGGGGATTGAGATGCGAAGTTAATGGACGACAC
Source organism: Thinopyrum elongatum (assembly GCA_011799875.1). Lineage (NCBI taxonomy): Eukaryota > Viridiplantae > Streptophyta > Magnoliopsida > Poales > Poaceae > Thinopyrum > Thinopyrum elongatum. The sequence continues at coordinate 537,131,608 of CM022301.1, read as the reverse complement.
CTAAATATTTTGGGAATATCTGATTTTCGTAAGATGACTTAACACCTAGACGGAGGGAGTACTACTCCCCAGTCCAGGTTTGATGGAATATTCATCACCTATTCTCTTCTTGTATGTACTCCATTTATATCACTTCCTGTGGCTTCCCACTCGCACGATATTCCTATTCTATGAACCTGTGTGTGTGCGCGCGCGTGTGTGTGTGTGTGTGTGTGTGTGTGTGTGTGTTTTAACAGCGTGTGTGTGTTAGAGAGAGCGACACATCAACATACTCCTACAGAGAGATGGTGTGTAGTGTACGATTTAGCCACGAGAGTCGGTGCATCCTCTTGTTTCCGGGCGTCCGATCGGGACAGCTGCCACGCCCGCTCCTGACCAGCCTGGCCACCCAAAGCCGCTCCATCGCCCGCGCGCGCTTCCCGCCCGAAATGGTCAGCGCCGCTCCAGAGAATCAGTGCCGCATTCATGCCCGGGCAGAGTGGACGCGACCTCTCACTGGCGCCTGCGTTGAAGGGAGAAGCGGATTCAAGAGTGATGGTTGCTTCGTCCGTCCAACTTACTGTTGGGTCTATGTGATTTGGCAGCTCATTGGTCATTATTACTGAGGTGGTACGACTGCTGGATGTCCCACGTTTCGGCAAAAGGAGGTAGATTACAATTTTCTCCATTCTTACAGTGGAGGAGTGCGAAAGCAGTGAAAACACGCAAGCTCAGTGATTACATGGCCCACCTCACACTATCACCATATTTTCTGTACACCGTGCGACACCTAACTCTTTACATAGTAGTATAGTATGTACTGTAATTTCTCAGTGAGATAAATTTGTACAATGCTATGAAGCTTCCAGCTTCTGTTTCATGTATCTTGCGTCCAAGGTTGCCCCGTTGCAACATTTCATCAAATACAAAGGAGACTAACATGCATGCTATTGCATCTCAATGATTGACAAACCATAGCCAATATGTACTCCCTCCGTTCCAAAATAAGTGTCTCAACTTTATGCAAACTTTAGTACAAAGTTGTACTACCACTAAAGTTGACACTTATTTTGGAATAGAGACAACTAAAGAAAAAAACAATCCATGCAGTCCCTAGCCCTTGAACCCTAAACCCTAACCAGGCTTTAATTTGCTGGCGACGTTGAACCTTTCGAAGAAATGAAGTTTGCAACCCTTTGACCATCGGATCATTTTGTGCAGTTTCACTAAAATTGAGATGAGCATCCCTGTGGCAAAGAAATTGAAGAAGCGTGATTAGAATAAGATTACTGTGACTAGTTGATGAGACATAAACTCATCACAAATATAGTAGAAGCCAGTAGAGGTACGTGCGATGTGGGCAAATAAGTAGAGAAATATCTACATGGAGCGATGTGGGCAGCTGGGGCAGTGGTGCAAGCCGGCTGTAAAGGAAGTTGTACCTGAGGGATGTCGGGACGTAGCTCAACCTAGAGGAGGGCGGCGGGAGGCGGCAACTGCCCACGACGCGGCAGTGAGCAAGGGACGAAGGCAACCGTACCGGCTTTGTGAGAGAGAACGACGGGGACCCCTGATCGAGACGTGCCGACAGTGGGTTTTCGCTATCGGCGACGGTGACCGCATCTACACAAAGCATCCACCCCTTCCGCCGGCGGACGTGATCTGCCCGGATGTTAGAGATGTGGCCACAGTCGTTTTATGTGAGAGAGTGTGAAGAGAGCAACCCCAGCAAGCAACCGTGTAGGCTCGTCCTGGCTAATTATATAGTGGAGCAGTTTCTTTTTCTCTCCATATGAACCTATTTATATTGCGTACATGCCACTGAAGAAAAAAAAACTTTATTTATAAATGACGTGGTACCGTTCATGCGTGGTTCCCGACCCTCCATTATTTATAAGTGAGTAACTACTACTAGACGCGTCAAATTATCACGTGGGCTGCATCATCGTACAGAAATGAGCTCCACCGTGTCACGTGTGTGGTTGGGGAAGATGCAAAAGACGCAAAGAGTGCTACTAGTACTACGTGCGTGGGTGCGTGCACCTCTTCTCTTCGAGCATGGTTATTAAAAGTGTAGCCCACTACTCTACCACACGGTTATTATATGGGCAAAGAGTATAGGCAGTAATAATGATAAATAAGCCGTCAAATCATGAGGCCCACCTTTCTCTATGTTTGACCGAGGAAGCAGCCATCATTTCACTCCTCATTGAATATCCATCCGCTGCTACCTCCGCAAATAAATAAAAATCCGCTTCTACCTCCGCAGCATGGTTAATAATATAGCCATGTCAATCACGATGTAGAAATATCATTCACTGATACAATAGGGCTGGCTCTAAGGCTGGTGATTTTTTTACTTTGTCTCTTTCTCTTTTTGTCTCATTTACTCATTTTACATAGGAGCATGTGTAGAGGATGGCTATTCCTTTTGATGGGACTTCTTCATGGGGTTTAAGACTAAGCAGCTCCGAATTATTCCCACTGGCCACCACTCTGAATCGTGCCATCTATGATAGTACTCCCATTGCAACAATGAGGTCCACTAGGTCTAGCACGTCCTGTAAGAAGAGACTGTCACGCAAAACATACATCTTGTTGCCTTCTTCCTCATACGTACGTACCACTGGTACGTACTACTAGTACTACTACTACTCGTTCTCCTATAAACCTTGCGCTTGGCATCTAAAAAATATTAACCTTGCGCTTGGCTCTTCGCCTCTTCGGGAAGTCGAGCAATAATGGTACTACAGTATATCGTTCTGGCTATCTGAGACCGAATGAATTGCTGCACGTCCACCACGTGGGCGAGGGTCGAGCGAGGGTCGAGGGGCGAGGGGCGAGGGAGAGTGCGTACTAGTACGTCCGTTTCAATATGGACTACATACAGAGCAAAATGAGTGAATCTACACTCTAAAATACGTCTATATACATCAGTGTTTGGAGTATGTACTAGTAGTTCATATTGAAATCTACTAAAAGACATATATTTCAAACAATATGATAATATCTCTAACCAAGGTAGGGACGAGGAGTAACGGAGGGAGTAGTAAAATTTTCTCCTTGTCATGCGAGCCACCGCGCGCGTGGGCGAGGGAGCGTGCGTAGGCATAGTAAGCAAGCTTCTCCTTGTCCTGCGACTCTGCGAGCCACCGCGCCCGTGGGCGGGGGAGATGGCGTACTCAGCAAGCTTCTCCTCATTCTGCGAGTTGATGGGACACATCAAAAGTAATACGTACAGAGCATCTCTAGTGTATAGAGCCTTGCCTCTAAGGTAGGCCCCACATGGTTTGCCTCTTTTTTAACATAACGCGTCAAGTCACAATTTGTTTGTTCACCCGTGGTACACGATCCTCCATCAAGTGGACAACTAGTACACGTGTCAAATTACCATGTGGGCTGCCTTTTCGTACAGAAATGAGCTCCACCGTGTACCCGCGCGGGTGTGGTTGGGAAAGAGACGGGAGTACGTGCGCCGTGTGTGCACCTCTTCTCTTTGTGCACGTCCCCCACCTACGTGGGTGTGTGTGAGAGAGATACAAACCTAGACAGATGGCGTGTGCGTTCGTGAGGTGGTTTTGTTTTGGGGGGGGGGGGGTTTGATTTCGTGAATGTATTTGTGGGAATATGTGTCGATGATATCTGAAACAAAAATTTGACACATGCAATGTGTGTGAAATAGAGGCCTATCTATATCATATATAGAGGGGAGATCCACGAGAAGAGAGGGAGGGGTCATAGATATCGATAGAGTCAAAGAGAGGATCAAGTGGGTGGGTGCGAGATCGATGAAGAGAGCCATCGAAATTGTGTGTGTGCAAGTCAAAGATATAGGGCGACTGACCTACCGGAACGTCAGAGGGCACAGGGCAAGTTTGTGTGTGGCAGGGAGACGTGACTAGAGCGCTTGATCTATCGGTGTGTGTGTGTGTGTGGGGGGGGGAGGCAGAGACCTAACTAGAGAGGTAGATCAACTCGTATATGTGTTGAGAAGGAGAGACCCATCTATGTCTTGAGGGATATCGGTCGACATCCATACATAAGTGAAGGACGGGAAATAGGTTGGGACAGAGAGAGAGAGAGAGGAGAGAGAGAGAGAGGGAGAGAGGGGTAGAGTGCTGGATGGGTGGTGGAGTTGCTTCTCGAAGATGGTGGGAGAGGCCTACTAGACAAACTGAGGGTAGAACTGCAATATTATCAATAAGAGTGGGGATGTGTTTCTGTGTGTGCGTGTGCGTGATAAATGTGTCGGGAGGCATGCATGGATGATGAAGGGGGACCATGTGTTTGGTAAGCAGACCTAACTAGATCGGTAGATCAATTGTTGTGTGTCGGAGGAAGGGAGAGACATAACTAATGAGGTAGATCGATCGGCGTGTGGGGAAAATGAGTGATAACGACCTAGCTAGCTATATGTATAGCGGGAGATCGGTCGGTGTACATCCATTTGTTAGAGGCAAATAAGGCCTAGCAAGACGGATAGACAGAGAGAATGGAGCTAGGAGGTGGTGCGAGAGGCCTACTAGCTAGATAGGGGGAGGAGTGTGCGATTGTGAGATCGATGAAAAGAGGGGCGAGAGTTTACACATGTGTGGGACCGTATGAGAGACACGAGGCATGGACACAGAAAGGAGGAGATGGAAGGTGCATGTGTATGTGGTAGGCAGACATCGCTGGAGAGGTTTATCGATCGGCGTGTGTCGGAAAGGAGTTGTGGAGACCGTGGGAGAACGACCTAAATAAAAAAAATGAATGTGCGCGATGGATAGAATGCTGAGGGAGGGGGAGGGCGTGTGCATGCACGAGAGAAAGTTAGTGCTAGCTACAAAGGTTAGAGGATTGTGTGGGTGTAAGAGACTAACAAAGATCATAATTCGATATGAAAGTGGATTCATATATTTGAATAGGAGATCATAGTGTTATAAACATATGCATGCATGAATATAGCGGTGATACGCGTGGTGTGGTTTTGGACATGTTATACCATAATGTGATAATGCGTGGCGTTTGCAACTCACAGCTAAATATTGAACAATCTAAATCATACTATACATCGAACAATCTCACATTTTATTTGAATTTGTGATAATGTGCGGCGTTTGCAGCTCACAACTAAATATCGAACAATCTAAACCATACTATATATCGAACAATCTCATATTTTATTTGAATTTATGATAATGTGTGGCGTTTGCAACTCACATCTAAATACTTGTAGGCGTAGGGGGCGGGGCACCATACATTATGTGATAAACACATTATATATATGAGACATGGTTTAGATTATGAAGATCTAGCTAGAGCTTGAAATGTACTGTGATTTGAAATCAACATAAAGTGGATTCAAAAAATCGAGTTCGAGTTCATATAGTACACATATTTCATATCTAACTTGACAGTAATCATGTGGTGTGCTATGAAGATAATATACAAACGATGGTTTAACTTGACAATAATGATGATTGTAGATCTTATTAAAATAGAGAAACGAATTCAAATGGTTTAACTTGACAACAATCATGATTGTAGATCTTATGCAAATAGAGAAACGAATTCAAATTTAGTTCATATTGAAGCGGTAGTATATACATTTGGAATGCACTAAAACGTTCATTTGAGTAGCAGGTTGCATGCATTATACACGTAGGGAAATATTTTAATTGAACATAACATGAATTCAAAGTTTTGAATGGCATTTGTAGTGCGAATTGATTTGGTACAATACACGGGACTAGACTCTCTTGTGTGGTGCGAATTGATTTGTTTTTGTTTTTTCGTCGAGGGAAGTGCGAATTGATTTGGTACAGTACATGTTAGGCTTGTCTAGAAATTTCAACCCGCGCCTTGTTACCCCGAAATATTTAAGATATATCTTTGTCTTGTTGTGCTTCGAAAACTCCCTTCATCTCAACCCACGCCTTGCTATCCCAAAATTACAACGCGCGTGAAAATTCCCAGCTCCTGCGAAATCCCGACACGCGAAATGCCCGTGATACCCCTGAACCGAAAGAACCGCCTAGCTCAAATCCGTGGGGGTACTTTCGTAACTTACCCCACATTTCGGACAAGCGCGTCCCTAAGCCATGGTTCCCCCCTCCCATCCCATTCGCCCACCCATTCATACACCGAGGCCGCGAAAACCCACGAAGCCCCACACCCTCTTCCGCCCGCCACCCAGCCGGAGCCTCTTCCCCGACGACGTCGTCCACAGCAACACCTCAACGTCCCTCATCCACCGCACCGGATGAGGATCCATCGTCGATCTCGTCGTCCCACCGGTTCAGCCACCCCGTCCTCCACCTCCAAGGAGCTGCCCCGATGTTCCCCTCGTCTTTCGCGCCACCTCCATTCCCACACCGCCGTCTTCACCTGCACCACCGGAAGAGCAGCATCATCACCGATTCCTCGGATGAAGCTGAGGCCTAATCGGCACCACCAAAGAGGTTCTACACTAATCGCCGCATTTTCTTCTTGGTTCGATCTCACGATGCTGCCGGCGCTCAGTCCCAAGCCGACATGGCGCGGCTCCAACCACGGCGGCTTCGCCGGCCACTTCCTCCACGGCGTCGCTCCCGCGACGGTGACGTCCACATCAGTAGGAGCTGCTGCTGCTTTGGCTCTTGCTCTCGGTCCCCTGCCTGCTCTGCTCTTGCTCTTGCTCGCGCTGCTGCTCTCACTCTTGCTCTTGCTTGCGCTGCTGCTCTTGCTTGCGCTGCTGCTCTACTCTTGCTTGCGCTGCTGCTGCACGAGCAGCAGATCCTGCTCTCCCTCGAGCCCCTGCAGCTGCTACCCGAGATGCTGCTACATGACCAGCTGCCCCGGCTCTCACACGCGCTGCTGCTCCGGGCGCTGCTACTGCTTCTGCTTTTCTGCTACTAGTGCATTCAGTTTCGACAGTAAAATTCAGTTTCGACAGCAAAATTCAGTTTCGATAGTTAAATTCAGTTTCGACAGTTAAATTTAGTTTCGACAGTTAAGTTCAGAGATGAGCGGCTGATGTATTTTACATCTAGGACTTTGTGGTTATGTATTTTATGTCATCTCTTGGAGATGCTATTATAATTCCACTCAGGTTAACGTTGTCTCTCTTGTCCTGCTTCAGCCTCACTGTCGTACAACTCACCGGAGCTGCTCCAATGACGAAACCCTCCATCACAGCGGAGCAGTACCCCGGGCTCCATCTCCAGACGCCTAAGATCTTCTTCCCCTCCTCTGACAGCCAAATTAGTCGGAGCATCCTCACCGACCAACCCAATCATGCTGAGATCGACATGGCTTTGCCAAAGAGGTTGTACACTTGTTGCATCGCTTTTTTACTCTACATGTTATATATATTGTCCACTGAGCACACGTAGTAACATGAAATATGATTAGTTTCTCCTACTATATGACAAGCAGTGAGGTACCAGGCAACTTAGCTATCCGTGATGGACTCTCTTGAACGCCATCATTATTTATCTCTACGCATTTGAGCTGTGCATTTGTAGATGGGCCTGGGAGTTGAGCTAGTAGGGCAGTGGCCTGGGTCCAAAGTAGTAGAAGTAGCACAAAAACATTTTTTGAGTGTAGGCTTTTCCCTGCTCAAGCCTGCCTACTAGAATCGCCAGTGCTTGAAAGGAAAAGTGAAGGAAAAGCATAGGAATTGGAAAGTTTCCTATGGTACTACTATTCATGCATTTGGTTCAAAGGAATGGAGCAAAGTAAAACTGTAGGATTTGTTCCTTTAGTGTCTCCTTGAAAGAAAAACCGTAGGAATTTTAATATCCACTTGTCCTCCTTTTCAAATTCCTATTCATGAAGCACAAGACTAAGAGATAGTAGCATAATAGCATTATAACCGTACATTTTCTTGTGGTTTGACTTAATCTCACCATGCTTCTTTGCATCCTGTGATCTTCCAATTCTTGTGAACCAAACACCCAGATTGGCAGAAATCCTGTGTTTTTAAATTCTCTGTTTTGCACATGCATTCCTATCCTATTACTGTGTATTTCCTATCCCTGCGTTGTTAGAATCCTCCAATTCAAATGAGCCCTTACAGAATTACTTCTCTTACAGATAGTTGTCAAAGAAAACCTTGTGTGGTTTGTCCCGCTCCTGCTGCGCCGTCGTCCACCCCAGCTCAGCTGCTCCAACGACAGAAGGGTCCACCACAGCAGGGATCCGGCCTTCAGACTGTCTTTCGCCGCCTCAGATCTTCTTCCCCGCTGCCAGCAGCCACGACAACTACATTACCATCATCAACCGAGCAGATGACCTCGAGGACTACACGGGTCCGCAAGAGAGGTCGCACTCTTTTGTGTCTGCTTACGTTATGCATCGCTTAATATTACATGCTACTTTATCATCCTGTTCACCGATTAGACTCTAAGTCAGCTCCAAACTAATGCTCAAACTTGAGTTTTCAAATGGTTGTGGGTTACATATCGGGGCCGCAATCAATAGTATCTATCTACTATCTGGTTAATCTCTGGTGTCTACTATGAGTTTCATGTTGGGTGGGAAACAAACAATAAAGAAGCCATTATCTATATTTTTTAACTAAAGCCATTATCTGCCTGCTATCATTGGTTTTGGGTCTATCCACAGGTTGCTACCATCACTCTGGATTTCTGCATGCACTCCTTACATAATCTCACTATGTTTTATTCCTATGCATGTCAGTTATTGTACACAATGGAACTGAACATGTAGAGCAAAAGAGACGAGCCTTGCGTGGCAATAAAATTTCATGCAGACGTCGCTCCGTGGTGGGCGCAAAGGCAGCCCCCCTCCACCCATTTCGGATTGTAATCAAGAGGAAGATAACTGTTCTGAGGAGGATTCAGAAGGAGAAGACCACTCCTATTTACCCCCTGAGGTCTTCGCCCTAACTTGGCATGCTGATGTTGGTAATATCATGCATATGGTGCCTTGCATTGCTTACTTTATACATTAAATATGTCATCTGCTTAGTTTAGACATGCTTTGTGTGAATGCTATCTGTTTAGTTTCTTTATCGTATATGTGAATTATGCAACGCCATCTTGTTTAGCCAGGCATCATATATGTGAATTTTGCAATGCCATCCTGCTTAGCCAGTCATCTTATATGTGAATTATATCATGCCATCCTTTTTTTTATTACGTATTACATTTGTCAACAATGTTAGTACATTCAACTAATCTTCGTGTGCATCAGCCATTTTACACGGTGATGGAAAATTCTGGGTGAAAACAAGGTCTTCAGAGCAGACTATGCTATCTGAGGAAGCACATATCTCGCAGGTTACGGATAGCTCCTTAGAGGAGGGCTCAAAGACAGATGACTAGTCCTATTGCCGCCCTGAGGTGTCTGCTCTAACTTGGCAGGGTTATGTTGCTCATATCATGCGTATGGTGTCTTGCATTGCTATGTCATTTGCTTAGTTTAGACATGCTTTGTGTGAATGCCACCTGTTTAGTGTCTAATTACCATATATGTGAATTATGCAATGCCATCTTCTTGCAAGACATTATATATGTGAATTATGCAATGCTATCTTGTTGCAAGGCATTATATATGTGAATTATGCAATGCCATGCTGTTTAGCCAATCATCATATATGTGAATTATATCATGCTATGCTTTTTTTTGTATGATGTGTTCCATTTGTCGACAATGTTTGTATATTCAACTACTCTTCCTATGCATCAACCATTTGAAGCGATGATGGAAGTATCTGGAGTGAAAACAAGGTATTCAGAGCAGACAATGCTTCCGGCTGAAGCAAACATCTTGCTAGTTACAGATAGCTCCTCAGAGGAGGATTCAGAGACAGATGACCAGTCCTATTTCCCCCCTGAGGTCTATGCTCAAACTTGGCAGGCTTATATTACTCATGTCATGCATGTTGTCTTGCATTGCTTAGTTTTTACATCATATATGCGATTGCCATCAGCTTACTTGCTTAGTATATAAATCATATATTTGAATTATATCATGCCATCATGTTTACATAGACAGCATCTATCTGAATTATGGCATGCCAACCCATTTAATAAAGACATCATATAGTTATATCATCTCATCCTGTTTAGTGTTTACAGTCATCATATTTTGAATTATGTCATTCTATCCATGAATTATATCATGCTATCATGTTTCCATATGCGGCATGTATGTGAATTATGGCATGCCAACCTATTTAATAAATACATTATATAGTTATATCATGTCATCCTGTTTACATAGTCATCATATTTTGAACTATGTCTTTCCATCCTTTTTAGTTAGCATCATATATGTGAAATTGTGTCATGCTATCCTATTTAGTTAGCCATCATATATGTGAAATTGTGTCATGCTATCCTGTTTGGTTAGACAACATAATGTGAATTATTTCATGCCCTCTTTTATTCCCCACTATCCATTGCACCTGTCTATCATACAATGTCTGTACATTCAATTACTTTTCTTGTTTATCAGCCATTTGAATTGGAGAGGGTGATGGCAGTATCTAAGGGAGTAACAACACGGTCTTCAGAAAAGATAGTGCTACCAGTCGATGCAGATAGAACCACGGTTGTACTTGCCCAAGAACCAGCCCCACCACACATAACCCAGACTCTCGCAGATTGTACCCCTACCCAGTTGGACAGAGAACCAGCTACACCCCTTCTAACCCCAACCCCAGCAGATAGTAACCCAGTTCCAGTTGACACAGCACTGTCTCCACCACAGAGCACCCAAACATGAGCAGTTAGTGAGGGAACTGCAGTACCCAAAGCACGAGGACCACCACTCCGAATCCCAACTCAACGCTTAAAGCAGAAGAAGAATTGTTCTCAGGCCAGGTTCTGTAGCTATGGTTCATACTCCTTTGCTCTTGCATCACTGTATTTACTCATACCAACTATTTTCAAATTTGAAGGATGGAATTGAAACTCCAATGGCGCAACAGGTATATTTTAAACCTGTTTCTTTAACTGGTTTGCTGTTGTAACTTGCTCTATGTTGATTTCAGTTTCAATTGAATAAACAGTTATGTTCTCATGTCATGCACATTACAAGTGTTGTTATTGCTCTGTAGTTTCCCACACTTATATTCTGTCTATTCTTCTTTGTCTTAAACAGATATTATTTGAACTATGTCTCTATCTTGATTTGGCAATAAAAACTAGAATGATATAGACCATACAGTGACCATGGTACATAGATATATGTTTGTTTCATGCTGTTATCCTGTCCACTTTACTACTGAACTAATTTACCAAAATGAGTTTCATATACAACATGGTAAACCTGTGATGTGTCTGCTTGTTTCTCTTTTAGAATGCGGACAAAATATTGGAGAAGAGTACCCTGTTATGCAATGGTAAAGGAAGTAATGCAGATAAGGTTCAAGATAGTGAGACATCCCTGTTGGTCTCCAAGAAAGCTGATAAAAACTATCTTGATGACAGTGAGACAACCCAAAAGTCCTGTCTTGATGTAGTGTTCGAGTTACTGGCCACTACTGCTGGCACAAGCTCTTCGAACTCGCTGCCTGAATCAGTTCATCTTCTTGAGTCTCAACTTCAAGTTGAAAGACATCGATCAGATGTGCTGCGACACGAAGCCGAAGGACTGAGGAAGTCCCTGCAGAATTCAGATGCATACTTTCTGGTGCAACAGCAAGCACTGGAGGATTTAAGCGCCAAACAAGAGAAAGTTAATAAGCTTGCTAACCATCTTGCCAGCATTATGGTACCCAGGATATTGTTTCTTGAGCTCTTCTGAAGTGGTTTCAGTTCTGGACTTGTTTTGCTGCGGCGTTTATTTGCACTGGTCGCCAACTTTGACAATTAGTGTATGTGATATGCTACTTTGTTCCCTATATTTGCACTGGTGGCAAACTTTGATGCCCAGTGGATGTAATATGTGTAATAGCCGTGATAGCCTAGCATAAGTTGCTTGCTCATTTATTTCCTTGTTGTCTTGTTTATTTGTTTGCTTGTAGTCAGTGCAGTTCTTTTTCTGCGGTTTGCTAGTGGCCGCAATAACCTATTTTTTAAAACTAGGCCACAATAACCATGGGCTACATATTTACTGTAGTGACCATGGGCCTCCTATGGGCCGTAGAAACAATGGGCCTTCTATGGGCCATAGAAACAATGGGCCTTCTACCGGCCGTAGCATCAATGGGCCTTCTACGGGCCGTATGATCGATTGGCCAAACATGGGCCAATAATAGACCGCATTATGGGCCGTAAACGGGCTAGAGTTGGAATCGTCCGTTCATGGGCCAACCATAATGGGCCGTCGTTAATCGGCCGTATTTGATGACGCTATGAAAACGGCCCAACGGATTAACGGGCCACAAACGGGCTGACTGTAACCACGGGCTGAATTTGGCCCACAAGCAGAAAAGGCCAGTAACGGGCCGTAAGTAACCGAATGCTGGAAATGAGCCCAAGAATAAATGGGCCCTAAGAAGGCCGAAAGATAACACGGGTTGGAAACGGCCCAATGGAATAATGGGCCGTTAATGGATATAAAGCGGTACACTGTTCATTACGGGCCAGTTTCACCACGGGCCGTTAATGGGCCAAGAGTTACAAAGGGCCTCATATGGGCCGAAGGATGTCATGGGCCATACATGGGCCGGAAGTTTCAACGGGCTGGAATCATATTGGACGGCCCAGATGAAGCTACTGGGCTTAATTCGAATAGGCCGTAATGGGCCGTGAGTTAGCGGGCCATAAATGGGCTATATACGAATAGGCCATTAACAGGCTTTCCGTGGGCCGACCCGCTACCTTTTGACCAAGTCAAACGGGCTAGCCTTTTCACCGAAATGGGCCTCTGTTGGGCCGTGCCATGTGTCGATGTATCATAGGCGCCTCCTGTCCAATGAGTGGATGACATCTGTCCCAATGGTGAGCCGACACGTGGTTCCTCTGGCCATTGAGAATTTTACACGTGGAAAATCCCCATTGGTCCGGGCTATTAACGGGTTATCGGATCCAAAACCAGACCCGATAGCTTAACGGCGATCCGTTACGGTGGATGCCACGTGTCGGTTACCCTTGACGAAAGCACTTCCATGACGCGCCATTTATCGTCATGGAAGTGGACACTTCCGGGATGATAATTTTGGTAATGTCATGGAACACTTCTACGACAGCACAGGTATGACTATCTTGATTCTGTCATAAAATCGTCATGGATGTACATGCATGATAGAAATCGTGACCTACTATGACAAACACGTATCATCATGGAAGTGTATTTTTTTTGTAGTGCAGCCCCATGATGAAGAATTGCCTAGTAAGGATGAAATTATTGGTCTTGCTTCTATTGCCGTGCCTCCTACTGATCCTTTAGAACAATATTTGCTAAACCATGAAAATGATATGTTTATGAATGAAAGAAGGGAAATAGATGAAATTTTCTTTAATCAAGGGCCTGTTTTGAAACACAATTTGCCTGTTGAAATCATTGGGGATCCTCCTCCACCCAAGGGTGATCCCATGTTTGAGCTTAAACAATTACTTGATACTTTGAAATATGCTTATCTCGATGAAAAGAAGATATATCCAGTTATTATTAGTGCTAACCTTTCAGAGCATGAAGAAAAGAAATTATTGAAAACTCTGAAGAAGCACCGTGCCGCTATTGGATATAATCTTGATGATCTTAAGGGCATTAGTCCCACTCTATGTCAGCACAAAATTAATTTGGAGCATGATGCTAAACCAGTTGTTGATCACCAATGACGGTTAAATCCTAAGATGAAAGAAGTGGTAAGAAATGAAATACTAAAGCTTCTGGAGGCAGGTATTGTTGGAAATATTCCCTAGAGGAAATAATAAAATGGTTATTATTATATTTCCTTGTTCATGATAATTGTCTATTGTTCATGCTATAATTGTATTAACCGGAAACCGTAATACATGTGTGAATACATAGACCACAGCATGTCCCTAGTGAGCCTCTAGTTGACTAGCTCGTTGATCAATAGATGGTTGTGGTTTCCTGACCATGGACATTGGATGTCGTTGATAACGGGATCACATCATTAGGAGAATGATGTGATGGACAAGACCCAATCCTAAGCATAGCACAAGATCGTGTAGTTCGTTTGCTAGAGCTTTTCTAATGTCAAGTATCATTTCCTTAGACCATGAGATTGTGCAAATCCTGGATACCGTAGGAATTCTTTGGGTGTATCAAACATCACAACATAACTGGGTGACCATAAAGGTGCACTACAGGTATCTCCGAAAGTGTCTGTTGGGTTGTCATGAATCGAGACTGGGATTTGTCACTCCGTATGATGGAGAGGTATCTCTGGGCCCACTCGGTAATGCATCATCATAATGAGCTCAATGTGACTAAGGAGTTAGCCACGGGATCATGCGTTACGGAACGAATAAAGAGACTTGCCGGTAACGAGATTGAACAAGGTATAGGGATACCGACGATCGAATCTCGGGCAAGTAACATACCGATGGACAAATGGAATTGTATACGGGATTAATTGGATCCCCGACATCGTGGTTCATTCGATGAGATCATCGTGGAACATGTGGGAGCCAATATGGGTATCCAGATCCCGCTATTGGTTATTGGCCGGAGAGGTGTCTCGGTCATGTCTGCATGGTTCCCGAACCCGTAGGGTCTACACACTTAAGGTTCGGTGACGCTAGAGTTGTAATGGGAATTGTATGTGGTTACCGAAAGTTGTTTGGAGTCTCGGATGAGATCCCGGACGTCACGAGGAGTTCCGGAATGGTCCGGAGGTAAAGATTTATATATGGGAAGTCCTATTTTGGCCACCGGAAAATGTTCGGGATTTTTCGGTATTGTACCGGGAAGGTTCTAGAAGGTTCCGAAGTGGGGCCCACCTGCATGGGGGGACCCACATGAACATGGGTAGTGGTGGAAAGGCCTCACACTCCTGGTCAAGGCGCACCAAGATTCCCCTTAGAAGGAATAAGATCATATCCCGAAGGGATAAGATCAAGATCCCTAAAAAGGGGGGATAACAATCGGTGGGGAAGGGAAAGGATGGGATTTCTTTCCTCCCACCTTTGCCAACGCCCCAATGGACTTGGAGGGCAAGAAACCAGCCCCCTCCACCCCTATCCCCTGGCGCAGCCCTTCCCCCTCCTACTCCTCCTCCTCCGTAGTGCTTAGCGAAGCTCTGCCGGAGAACCACGAGCTCCACCGCCACCATGCCGTCGTGCTGCCGGAGCTCTCCCTCAACTTCTCCTCTCCCCTTGCTGGATCAAGAAGGAGGATACGTCCCTGGGCTATACGTGTGTTGAACGCGGAGGCGCCGTCCGTTCGGCGCTTGAATCGGATCTTCCGCGATTTGAATCGCCGCGAGTACGACTCCATCAACCGCATTCTTGTAACGCTTCCGCTTAGCGATCTTCAAGGGTATGAAGATGCACTCCCTCTCACTTGTTGCTAGCATCTCCTAGATTGATCTTGGTGACACGTAGGAAATTTTTGAATTATTACTACGTTCCCCAACAGTGGCATCATGAGCTAGGTCTATGCGTAGATTCTATGCACGAGTAGAACACAAGTAGTTGTGGGCGATGATTTGTTCAATTTGCTTACCGTTACTAGTCCTATCTTGATTCGGCGGCATTGTGGGATGAAGCGGCCCGGACCGACCTTATACGTGAGATAGGTTCCACCGACTGACATGCACTTGTTGCATAAGGTGGCTAGCAGGTGTCCGTCTCTCCCACTTTAGTCGGATCGGATTCGATGAAGAGGGTCCTTATGAAGGGTAAATAGCAATTGGCATATCACCGTTGTGGCTTTTGCGTAGGTAAGAAACGTTCTTGCTAGAAACCCATAGCGGCCACGTAAAACATGCAACAACAATTAGAGGACGTCTAACTTGTTTTTGCAGGGTATGCTATGTGATGTGATATGGCCAAAAGGATGTGATGAATTATATATGTGATGTATGAGATTGATCATGTTCTTGTAATAGGAATCACGACTTGCATGTCGATGAGTATGACAACCGGCAGGAGCCATAGGAGTTGTCTTAATTTATTGTATGACCTGCGTGTCAATGAAAATGCCATGTAATTACTTTACTTTATTGCTAACCGTTAGCCATAGTAGTAGAAGTAATAGTTGGCGAGACAACTTCATGAAGACACGATGATGGAGATCATGGTGTCATGCCGGTGACGATGGTGATCATGCCGCGCCTCGAAGATGGAGATCAAAAGCGCAAGATGATATTGGCCATATCCTGTCACTTTATGATTTGCATGTGATGTTTATCATGTTTACATCTTATTTGCTTAGAACGACGGTAGCATAAATAAGATGATCCCTCACTAAAAATTTCAAGAAATGTGTTCCCCCTAAGTGTGCACCGTTGCGAAGGTTCGTTGTTTCGAAGCACCACGTGATGATCGGGTGTGATAGATTCTAACATTCGCATACAACGGGTGTAAGCCAGATTTACACATGCGAAACACTTAGGTTGACTTGACGAGCCTAGCATGTACAGACATGGCCTCGGAACACGAGAGACCGAAAGGTCGAACATGAGTCGTATAGTAGATGCGATCAACATGGAGATGTTCACCGTTGATGACTAGCCCGTCTCACGTGATGATCAGACACGGCCTAGTCAATTCGGATCATGTATCACTTAGATGACTAGAGGGATGTCTATCTGAGTGGGAGTTCATTAAATAATTTGATCAGATGAACTTAATTATCATGAACTTAGTCTAAAATTGTCTTTACAATCTATCTTGTAGATCCAATGGCCCACGCTAATGTTGCCCTCAAATTCAACGCATTCCTAGAGAAAACCAAGCTGAAAGACAATGGTAGCAACTATACGGACTGGGTCCGTAACTTGAGGATCATCCTCATAGCTGCCAAGAAAGCATATGTCCTTGAAGCACCGCTAGGTGACGCACCCATTTTCCCAGCAACTCAAGACGTTATGAACACCTGGCAGTCGCGGCGGGCGAATCCGAAGATGAAGACGCCATGACCCCGTCAAGGAAAGGCCGGCGGCGGAACAGGAAACGCGGAGGCAAGGCCGTGCTTGCTGTCGAGGAATCCGACAACCCCGGCGCCGCCAAGAAGGCCAAGGTTGGTGACCCCGGCAAGGATCTTGCCGGGTGCCCTTCCTGTCAGGCCTTGGCGGCTGCCGATAAGTCAGAAAGCTTCGGCAAGCAGTATTGCAAGATCCATCGCACCAAGGGCCACGATCTCCAAAACTGTCGGCAAGTTGAACAGCTTGCCGAGAAACAAAGGGCCGAATATGAAAGGCAAGATAAGGAGAAGGCCCAAGATGGTGTTGACGGATCCGGCAAGAAGCTTGGTGGCCGAGGGGGGCGCCGCGGCAAGGCCAAGCAACAGAAGGATAGGCCCGCTTGGGGCCGAGACAAAGAAGAAGATGATGATGAAGAAGATGATGAGTCCAGTGAGCAAGAATTCCAGAAAGCTACAGAGGCCATGTGTGTCGATGGGGGTGCCTCGCTGCATTCTTCCCACCGTCGACTCAAACAGTGGGTGCGGGAAGTCAATGCAGCAGAGCCATCACCAGATGCATGTAGGCCCCTGAAGTGGTCCAACACACCTATCATTTTCGACGCCGAGGATCACCCTGATCGCACAACTACGGTCGGGTGCTTGCCATTGTTGGTCTCGCCAACAATTCGCAACCTCAAGGTGACAAAAATGCTAGTTGACGGTGGGGCCATGCTAAACCTAATCTCACCGGATGTGCTCAAGAAGCTCCAAATTCCTGACGAAGACCTCGAAGAAATGGGTACGTTTCAAGGGGTCAGTCTGGGAAGAACCCAGCCCAAGGGCAAGATTACGCTGCCGGTGACATTTGGTAGCGAGCTCAACTACAGGACTGAGAAGGTAGTGTTTGATGTCGCCAAGATCCCCATGTCATACAATGGGATCCTTGGTCGGCCAGCGCTGGCTAAGTTTATGGCGGCATCACACTACGCATACAATGTTTTGAAGATGCCTGGGCCGTTGAGCGTCATCACTATCCATTCCGATAAGGATGAGCTCATCTGTGCCGACCAACTTTACCGGGAAGCAGTTGCAGCACCTGCCATCAAGGCATCTGCTCCTGCCGCTGGAACTCCCTGGGAGAAGAAGACCGGCAAGAACCTTGGCACGAACTCCGGTAAGCGCACCTCCTCGGAGTGCTGCACTTCCGTCGAGGATGCACCAGAGAGTTCCACCGGCAAGAATAAGAAATCCAAGGCTGCTCCACCGGAGACCAAGAAGGTGTCTGTCAGGGAGGACAGAACGGGGGGAACTTTCACCATAAGTTCCACCCTAGATGACAAATAGGAAAGTGCGCTCGTTGCCTTCCTGCGGGCAAATGTCGACGTGTTTGCATGGCAACCGTCTGACATCCCCGGTGTTCCCAGGGAGGTAATTGAGCACCACCTTGCTTTCTGTCCTCACGCGCGGCCTGTCAAGCAGAGGGTCAGGAAGCAAGCCTTGGAGCGGCAAGAATTCATTGCCGAAGAAATCAGAAAGCTGGAGGCGGCATGATTGGTCAAAGGAGTGCTTCATCCAACCTGGTTGGCCAATCCGGTTGTAGTGCGAAAAGCGAATGGGAAATGGAGGCTTTGTATCGATTATACAGATATCAATAAAGCCTGTCCAAAAGATCCCTTTCCCTTGCCGCGCATCGACCAGATTGTGGATTCCACCACTGGTTGTGATCTCCTGTCCTTCCTTGATGCCTATTCAGGGTATCATCAGATTTTCATGGCGAAAGAAGATGAAGAGAAGACCGCATTTATCACCCCATGTGGTACGTATTGTTTTATACGAATGCCTTTCGGGTTGAAAAGTGCTGGTTCGACATTTGCGAGAGTAATCCAAATTGGTTTTGATCCTCAACTCCATAGAAATATGGAGGTGTATATGGATGATATAGTGGTCAAAACCAAAGACAAAGCGACGCTCATTTAAGATTTAGAAGAAACATTTGCAAATCTGCGCAAGATCAACTTAAAAGCTCAATCCTGAGAAGTGCGTGTTCGGTGTTCCTTCCGGCAAGCTCCTCGGATTCTTTGTATCTTGCCGGGGAATCGAAGCGAACCCCGACAAGATCAAAGCTATTGAGCAAATTGAAGCGCCGAGACGCGTCAAGGATGTGCGTCGTCTTGCCGGCTGTGTTGCTGCTCTAAGCAGGTTTATTTCCATGTCTGCTGAGCGCGCCCTGCCCTTTTTCAAAATTTTGAAGAAGGCAGGTCCAATGAAATGGACTCCGGAGGCGGAGGCTGCGCTGCAAGATTTGAAGAAATACCTTTCCTCTCCGCCGACGCTAGTCGCGCCTAAACCACAAGAGCCGTTGCTGCTGTATCTAGCAGCGACAAATCAAGTGGTTAGTGCTGCACTAGTGGCGCAGAGAGAGGCTGATGAGGAAGCGACACCAGCGGCAGGACCGTCAGATGATGTGGCAGGATCTTCCCTGGCATGGATTGATCCCGGCAAGACAAGATCTGTGCAGTCAGAAGAACCATTGCAGAAGAAAAAGGTGGTGCAGCGCACAGTCTATTTTGTCAGCTCTCTTTTACAAGGAGCTAGGTCAAGATATTCTGGCGTGCAGAAGTTGCTTTTCGGCCTTCTTATGGCCTCGAGGAAGCTGCGCCATTATTTTCAAGAACATGAAATCACCGTCGTCACTCGCTTTCCGCTGCAACGGATTTTGCAAAATCCAGAAGCAACCGGCAGGATCGTGGAGTGGGCGTTGGAGTTGTCGAGATTTGGCCTCAAGTTTGAAAGCACTTCGATAATTCAGAGCAGGGCCTTGGCGGAGTTCATTGGGGAATGGACCCCAACGCCGGACGAAGAGGTTCAAGAAACAACTCTCCCCGGCAAGGAAATCGATCAGCAATGGGTTATGTACTTTGACGGGGCTTTCTCGCTGCAAGGCGCCGGTGCTGGCGTGCTGCTTGTCGCACCCACCGGAGAGCACCTCAAGTACGTAGTCCAAATGCATTTTCCCCGGGAGAGTTCGACCAACAACACAGCAGAATACGAGGGTTTGCTTGCCGGTCTTAGGATCGCGGCAGACCTTGGTATCAAAAAGCTCGTCATTAAAGGCGATTCACAGCTTGTCGTCAGGCAAGTTAACAAGAGTTATCAAAGTCCATTGATGCAAGCCTACGTGGATGAAGTGAGAAAAATGGAAGAGCACTTTGACGGTCTGCAAATGGAGCACGTTCCTCGTGCCGAGAGCAGTGTTGCTGACGACCTATCAAAGCGTGTCGCCCTCAAGTTACCTGTGGAACCAGGAACTTTTGTGCTCCAATTGACTCAACCATCCGTGGCGCCATCAATGTGGCAAGAAAAGAGAAGAAAGTTGAACTCTGGTCAGTACTTCCCGGCAGAGCTCCTGGAAGCTACCGGCAAGGAAGTTGCCGGGATCAACGACATGCCTGCCGGGGAACAACAGGCTCCAGCAGGGCCTCAGGCCCTTGCTGTCGAGACAAACGTTCCCCCGGCGGAAGAGATGCCTTTAGTCCTAGCCGTAGAGCCTCAGGCTCCAGCATGGGCGCAACACATTGTCCATTTCCTTCAAACAGGAGAACTCCCGGAGGAACAAGAAGAAGTGGAAAGAGTAGCCCGTCGGTCTGTTATGTACAAGTTCATCGATGACGTCCTGTACAGAAAGAGACCAAACGGTGTGAAATTAAAATGCATTCCTCGGGAGGATGGACTAGAGCTGCTGGCGGAGATACATGGAGGCATATGTGGTTCTCACATAGGAGCAAGAGCACTTGCCGGGAAAGCATTCCGGCAAGGTTTCTTTTGGCCAACCGCTCTCCAGGATGCAACTGCACTAGTCACCAAGTGTGAAGCGTGCCAGTTTCATTCGAAGAAATCGCATCAACCAGCTCAAGCTCTTCAGACAATCCCTCTCTCCTGGCCATTTTTGGTCTGGGGGCTCGACATACTGGGCCCTTTCCCCCGTGCTACCAGGGGCTTTGAGTACTTGTACGTTGCTATCGACAAGTTCACAAAGTGGCCGGAGGTGGAAGCAGTGAGGAAGGTGACGGCACAATCGGCCGTCAAGTTCTTTAAGGGGATAGTTTGCCGTTTCGGTGTGCCCAACAGGATCATCACCGACAACGGCATGCAATTCACAAGTCGGACCTTCATGCAGTACGTCCAAGACCTTGGCGGCAAAATTTGTTTTGCCTCTGTTGCTCACCCGAGAAGCAACGGCCAAGCGGAGAGGGCTAATGCTGAAGTGCTGCGCGGTCTCAGGACCAGAACTTTTGACAGGCTGAAAAAGTGTGGAAGACGCTGGATTGATGAGTTGCCGATGGTTCTTTGGTCAATCAGAACGACACCAAATCGAGCCACCGGCCAGACGCCCTTCGCTCTGGTCTATGGAGCGGAAGCAATTCTCCCCACGGAACTCATGTACGGATCACCTTGAGTGCTTGCTTATGATGATCTTGAGCAAGAGCAACTGCGCCAAGATGACGCTGTGCTCCTTGAGGAGAATCGTCTTAAGGCTGCTATGCGAGCTACACGCTACCAGCAAGCTTTGCGCCGCTACCATAGCCGCAAAGTTCATGCCCGAAGCCTTGAGGAAGGCGACCTTGTTCTTCGGCGGATTCAGTCCGCCAAGAATTCAAACAAGTTGACGTCGAAGTGGGAAGGCCCTTATTGGGTAGTACGAGTCACCAGGCCCGGCGCTGTCCGCTTGGAGACCAAAGATGGCGTTCTAGTGAGCAATTCCTGGAATATTGAACATCTTCGCAAGTTCTACCCGTAAGGCGCGGTTGCCGGGAGCCCCCGGCAACCACCCTTTTGTACAAGTCTTGCCGCGAGGCATATGATCCTTTGTACAAAGCCAGGCGCAGACCCTGAGCACAGATGAATAAATTTAAAGTGTTGTGCATTCCCTTATTGATTTCCATGTTCATATTTATATATGCATGATTGTCTAAGACGTTGTATGACACCTACTCCCGGTAAGTTCTAATGAACCGCCAAGGTTTCATGTCTTTATTTTCTCCTCTTTCTTTTTCTTAAAAGACAGAAGGATTCCTCGCGTGCACATTTGCCGGGGAGGGGGGGGGGGAAGGGAGATATGAGTACCAGTTGGCGATGTTCGGAATTGACGCTTGCCAGAGGAAGGACAGCGACAGAATGCTAAGTTCTAAAAACTTAGAACAAGTTTCTTTTATTGCAAAGTTATTTCCTTGGACGATTCCGACTCTTGTATGGAAAATCTGCACGCGAAGGAACCCTTGTTGTAATCAGTTGCGCCCTTATTTTGTTTCGAGTCCGCTCAATGATTTAAGTGGCTGCACTGAGAACGCCAAGGAGTCTTGCCGGCCACTGCGCCTCCAGCAGGTTGCTGAAGTCCCGCACCCAGCGCTCGCGGCAGGTTGCGCGCCGGCAATTTTTTCAGTAAGCATAGGGTGAACTCCATACATAAAAGAATCAGACAAGGGAAATAGCAAGCATGTACCTAAACATAGGCGAGTTATATTACATTAATGAGTTGCCACAATTCTAACTTGAGACTTAACTGTCTTTGGCATGGAATGACGACGGCAAGAAAAGGCGGGGCACTTAATCTCTGCGTTGGCCTTCGATCCTTTTGATGGAGTCCACCTTCTCAAGGATAGGCGCGATAAGTTCTTCAAGCACCTCGACATTTGCGTCCTTTGGCAGATGGCCGAGCGCGTTGGTGAGGTCGATGCCGGGATTGCTGTGCACCACCTTGATAAGCACCTTGCGGAGGATGGCCCGGCAAAGCCGGCGGGTCTCGTTGGCCAATTGGGTCGCCCGGCTAGACTGAAGGAGCCTCAAGGCGTCGATGATGCTTTCAAAGAACATCGTCAACCTGGCGCTTGAAGATATCCTTTCCTCGGAAGAATACCTGAAGTTTGACAGGCACATGGTTGACAGTTCTGCCGTAAGCTTCTCCGCAGCGTCGATGAGACGTCCAGTCTAGATCTTCACCCCTTTTCGTAATTGATTTGGGCGGCGGCAGCGCTCTTGAGCAGGTTCCTCTCTCCCTGGAGATCCTTGAGTAGAGCCTTCTCGCGGGCTGCAACACC
Source organism: Thinopyrum elongatum (assembly GCA_011799875.1). Taxonomy (NCBI): domain Eukaryota; kingdom Viridiplantae; phylum Streptophyta; class Magnoliopsida; order Poales; family Poaceae; genus Thinopyrum; species Thinopyrum elongatum. The sequence goes on along the minus strand of CM022301.1, from coordinate 537,108,560 downwards.
CCCTTGTAATAAGCTCTGTGACACTCTGTTAAACTTGCCAAGTCATGATCATTTGCAGTGCCAACTCATATGGGTTAATGACCCAATTCAAATTCACATCTGAAAATCAACTCAAATTCAAAAGTGAAATATAAAGTTGGTCAAACTCTGTTGGGAAAATGTTCGTTAAATGGTAAATAATCCAGGAACATTTCTAAAATCAACATCATAATAATTGGAGTTAGATAAGTGACTCTAACAAGATGAAACAGCACCAAAATAGAATATTAAAATCCATTTAAATTCTTTTCAGCTTCAAACAAACTCCAAATCTGCCCAAACCACTTTTTGGTGAGAGCTAAAATGGCACTGTAATATTTGGACTAAGTCCCACATTTTACAAAAAATGCAAAAGTGCTCTAACTATTTCGAAACAGGAAATGAAATAAAGAAAAGGAGAAACAAAACAGAAAAATAAAGACGTGGCACTGTGCACCGGGCCTTAGTGCACAGTGCCCCGAACCCCGGCCCAGCAGGCCCATGTCGTCGTCTCTCACCTGTGCGTGTCGCCGTCGCAGTGGGCGCGAGCGCGTGCGCCGGTCGCGCGCCGACACGCCGACGCCACCGACGCTTGGAGTCGACGAGGGGATAAGGTCGACGCCCTCCTCTTCGCCTCGGCCTCTCCGTCATTCTCCCCCTTCTCCTCTCGCTCGCCCCGCCTCTCTCCCCTTCTCAGATCCGGTGGCCGAGCGCCTCTGTCGCCGCGATCCGCCACCGCCGTGGCCAACGGCCTCCCCAACTCGTCTGCGTGTGCCTGGGAGGAGCACCGAGGTCGTCGGCGACTTCCCGAGCAGCTGGAGGGAGCGGAGGAGCACCGCATCGCCCGCGCGCGTGTCGTCTTCCACCTCGGGTCGCCGCCAAATCCTCCATCTCCGGCGAGCGGCTGCGGCTACTAAGCTGTCACGGGCCTTCCTTGGCCGCTCGGTGAGCAGCCGCTGCCTCCTTCCCCTCTCTCCGTTCCGTTTCGACGCCGTAGCTAGCCTCCCCGCGAGCTCGAGCTCCAGCCGCCGTCGGTCGTCGTCGCAGCCGGCGCTGCGGGCCGTTCCAATGGTCACCGACGCCGCCGTCCGCCTCAGTGCGGTTCCTGCGCTCGAATGCGCCTAGTCCCGCGCTGAGATGAGCCCCGTAGCCCCGATTCCGTTCCTCGCCCGAAGAGCCTCGCCGCCGACGAGCTCCATGCGCTCAGCTCCGGCCACCGCAGCCTCCACCACCGCCACAGATCGCTCCGCCGTCGTCTTGCCGTTCGAACGCGACCGGCCCCATGCATTTTGGTGCATTGTAGCGGATTTCTGACGCCGGCCGCGCCCCTCCGCCGTGTCTGGAAGTCACCGGCGTCGACCCGCCGGCCGCACTGATGTGGCACCCACGTGGCACCACCTGGGCCACTGACTGGTGGGCCCAGGCACCCCGCTTTGACCGCGTTGACCCAGGTCAACGCGGGTCACTGTTCATACCAGTCTATGACCAGTGGGCCCGATGCGATTAATTAGGTTGATTAAGTTTAAAACTAATATGATAATTAAGATAGTCTATGACATGTGGGACCAGAAGCCTAATTAGCTAATTAGATTAGTTTAACTCACTGTTTAGGTAAACAGAGGCTGACCTATGGGTCCCACTGGACCCACATGTCATATTTGACTTAGTCAGCCGACTGTTGACTTGCTGACATCAGCAGCACGTCATGCTGATGTCATAATTCATTTTCTGTGAATAAATAATTCTAGAAATTCAAATAAACTTTAAAAATTAATAACTTTTAAACCGTAGCTCGGATCGAAAAAGTTAAAACATGAAAGTTGCTCAGAACGACGAGACGAGTTTGATCGTGCCGTCTGTTTCTCCATCGGAACCCCCTACGTAGAAGAACTCGTAACTCCGGACCCGAATCCGGTAGATGAATAGTGCACACACGTCGGATATTAAATCCCAGAATAATTCTAAAAATAACTAAAATGACTTAGATGCATAATTAGGCAACCCTGCACTGCATCATAGCATCACACGCACCATATTGCATTTGTTTGCATTATGTTTACCTGTTTCTTCCCCCTCTTCTCTCTCGGTAGACCCCGACGTTGACGTAGCTCCCGAGGCAGACGCCGCTCCGGAGTACGACTACGTCCCCGACGACATCCCTGAAGACCTTGCCCTTGCCCCCGAGCAAACAGGCAAGCACCCCCATTTTGAGCATGCCTATATCGCCTATTCTCTTCTCTCTTATGCTTGCATTAGAACTGCTACTGCTACTGTTTTCCTATATCTGCTGCATAGCCTGATTATTGTACCCTGCCTTGTTACCTTACTGGTTATCCTAGACTGCTTAGTTTAGGCTGGGTAGAGACACGACAGAGACCCCCACTTGATCCCGACTGCCCTGCTGGATATCAGAAGACCCGATCATCGGGATTGAAGACTAGACCCTGGCACCGCACCTCACTTTCCCTTAGTTGCCGACACTGCTGGGTTACCGTCGAGTGCCGAGGGTGATACCTCGTCAGCACTTCTGATGTTAACCTTGTAGGTTAGTTACTCGGTCGTGGTAAGCGAGGGTGATTCCTCCTACACCACCCCCGATAACGACATCGTCGCGCAACTCCTCAAGTGTGGACCTCGAGGGTGATTCCTCCTTCGTTCACCTTGATGATAACATCGAGCGGGAATTCCATCGAGGGTGATTCCTCAGGGTTCCTTTCAGTGTCAGACACACAGTTACCTTGGATATTATGACTTGACTATGAACCACGATACTAAAGACGGGTCGGCCCTGAGGGGTACCCGCGCGAGCTTATTGCAAAGAGATGTGGAGTCGGGTTGACCTGGATGGTGCCCGCGAGATAACTACGAGGCATGGCCAGGCATTCTTAGCCCTTGCCACAAGTCCTCGAGACGGGGCGACGGGGTCACATCGATCGTGAGTCTCTGCTCGTTTCCGCGCGCTCTTAATCCACTACGATTTGGATATTTGATCCGAGGGGCCTCTGGCCCGATAGCACTAACCATCACGTGGGCATAGTATGGGCGTTCTGCGTCGTATACTTCAGCCGGAGCTTAATGGACGTCAGCGACTGATGCGGCACACGCTGGGTTGGACTGGGAACGCAACCGCGCTTGTATAAGGGGTTGCTAGGTCTGCTCACCGGCGGTGCACGTAACGTGTAGGAGTTCCCGGGGCGATGGCCCAAGACCCCTGGGGGCATAGGTTAGTCCGGCGTGCTGGCCTCTCTGTTAGGTATTCGGTCGGGTTGCGGCGTGTTGCTTAGCCGAGGCCGGGCATGACCCAGAAAAGTGTGTCCGGCCAGAGTTAAGCGAGCGTGGTGGGTAACTTGGTGCACCCCTGCAGGGAAGAAACTTCTATCGATAGCCTGTCCTACGGTAACGGACACTCGGAGTTGTATCCCGATCGGTACAACTAGAACATGTGATGAGAACTGGATAGTACGGCTCTGGGATTGCTTTCTCGCAGGGAATCGAGAAAGGATCTCAGGTCGAGGTTGATGATACTACTACTACTACTACTTTACTTTATGTAATCTGCTCTCTTCTCATGCTGAAAGACTGCTAAATATTGTTGAAGATGCTAGTCTTCGATAGGACTAGGCTTTCCCCCTCTATTCTGGCATTTCTGCAGCCCAGTCCACATATACAGCCATTCCTTTGACAATGATGCATATGTAGTGTAGATCCTTGCTTGCTGAGTACTTTGGATGAGTACTCACGTTTGCTTTATTTTCTTTTTCCCCCATATTCCATTTGATGCCACCAGACGACGGAGCCCCTGAGTCAGACGCCCCAGCCGACGACCAGTACTACTACCCGCCTGGTGAGTACTACTACGAGGAGCCGTTCGACGACCAGGAGTAGGATCAGAGGGTCCAGGGCAGGAGGCCTACGCCTTTCGATCGTAGTATTTTATTTTACCCCGCCTCTGTGAAGGCCTATTTCTCTCTCTGTAATATATCTGTACTCAGATATCTGATGCTTCCGCTGATGCTTGTATGCCATCGAGCTATGTATTCGAGCCCTCGAGGCCCTGGCTTGTAATATAAAGTTTGTATGACTTTATTTATGTTTTAGAGTTGTGTTGTGATATCTTCAAGTGAGTCCTTAGGCTTGATCGTGCGCATTTGCGTGTATGATTAGTGCACGATTAAGCCGGGGTCATCACAGGTTGGTATCAGAGCCGACTGCCTCTAGGTATCCCCCTTCCCAATTCCTTGGCCGAAGTTGAGTCTAGTAGTCAAAAACTGATTTTACTAACTTGGCTGTGTGGCTTACGGGCCCACGTTGCCAACTGGGTGGTATTAGGATCTTTTATTCCTCGTCTTTACTCTGGGATTCTAATCTCTCATCTATTCGGGTTTAATAAAATTTACTAACACCGACATTTAGGTTCTCGTTAATTCTATCCACCCGGAGAGCTGGATTCAGTGCGATTTCCCTGTCGTTGATCTGATTAGTCTGATAATCATTTTCCTTTCCATTGTTTTGTTTAACCTTTCCTTCTCGGATCGGTTATACTTCTCATTGTCTTATGACAACCCTGAACTTCTCTGTTTCAGATGGATCGACTGTTTCCACCGCGGCCTACGACCCAGCTTGTGCTTCGCACTTGGGCTCGTAACGCCCCTGGATTTCCAGCTGTTCTGATCGCCCTCCTGAGTAGACTGGGTTACCGCTGGTATCCCGAGTACATGGTCTATGAGGTTTACCGCGAGTTCAACCAGGAACAGTACTATGCTGAAGTTCGGATTTATGATCAGCAGAACAACTCAGACACTGAGCTACATCTTTTTCACGGAATAGGCGTGACGATTGAGATGGCAGTACATGATGCCGCCTACTCTGCTGTCGCACGTCTCCGAGGGGAGCACAATGCTAACTTGGATGATACTGTGTTTCGGTACATTCCGCATGCACCTGTTGGAGATGCTACTGGATTTTACACAACTATCTGTGCCCCGTACGAGTCTCGACGCTACGACCCGCAGGTTCTGATTCAGTGCACTCAGGCTCTGGATCGCACTGTTCGGGCTCTGGCCGTCGAGTTGTTCGCTACTCGAGCACGCTACTACGAGGCAATGACACAGTTGCTACCAGTTGTTCGTGCAGGGATACATCCGGAGGATATTCTTTACCCACGCAGGACCGAGATGCCGCCAGGTATTGATTGGCTTGCAGTGGGAGGTCACACGCCTGCACATGGACCTCTTCTTACAGTTCGAGACCGGGTTCTGCATCAGAGTGCACATGGAGCACAGGATCCTGCCGCGACGAACATTCGTCGTCCGCACTTGCAGTTACCCCGTTTCCGTGGGTTTCTCCGACGCTGATGTAGCCTTTGCTATGTCACGTTGTGTACTTCCTTACCGCGTGCCTGCGTGCCGCCTAGTGTGTCTCTAGTTTTTCAATTTGCGCCGTTATGCTGCCCGATTTTAACCGACTGTGTATGGATCTGTATGTCTTAATGACTACTTTAAGCATCTATTGCACTCTTTCAATAATGTCGAGTTACCTCTTGTTTATTGTTAAACACTTGCTTAAGCTATCGCTGAAATACCCCTGTTGGAATAGCAGGATGGCTGACAACAACCCGCCACCGCCGCCACCACCTGATTACATGGCAGCGATGACGCAACAGTTTGAACTCAACCGCCAGTTTATGACGGGGATTATGCAGCAATTCCCTCGTCCTGATGCTAATCAGCAGCAACCATCCATTACCTTACCAGAGTTCATGAGGCTCAGTCCATCGTTTTTCCGCAACACAGTCAACCCACTGGATGCAGATGACTGGCTGCGTGATATCTCTCATGAGATGGAGTCTGCTGGTGTCGCCAAAATTAACTATGTCACTTTTGCGACATATCTTCTTAAGGGTCCCGCAGCCCAATGGTGGGTCACTCACCGACAGACTCTGCTGCCTGGTACTGTCGTCACTTGGGCAGAGTTCAAGATTGCTTTCCGTGCCCGCTACATTCCTGTAGCTGTCATAGCTAGGAAGAAGGCTGAGTTCCGTAGCCTTGTCCAAGGAAACAAGACTGTGGAAGTCTATCAGCGCGAGTTTCTAGACTTATCTCGTTATGCTGAAGAGGACATTCCTTCTGATGAACGCAGACAGGAGAAGTTTCGTGAAGGACTGCACCATGACATTCAGTTAGCCCTTCTTGTTCAAGATTGCCCTGATTTCGCCACCTTGGTGAATAAGGCCATCATGGTTGAAACTGGACTTAAGAAGCACAAGGAAGCGTCCAGACGCACCCGTGAATCGGGCTCATCTTCGAGCTCGTCATCCCAGAAGCGACGCATCTGGTTTCCCCAAGGCATGTTCCGTTCAGCAGCCCCTGCAAACAGGCCCTCTTATGCTGCACCACGCCTGCCACCTCCACCACCGAGACAGCCTCTGCCAACTCCAGCACCTCGAGCTCCAGCACCTCGTCCTGATAGCGGACTATGCTTCAAGTGTGGCAAGCCAGGTCACCGTGCTAGAGATTGTTCTCAGAATCATAATCAACTGGCTCTCCCTTCTGCTGGCCATGGTATTGGCCGTGGTATTCCCCAACAGCGCAACTATAATGCCAGACCTTCTTATGGTCGTGGGCAGTACTACCACGTCAACATGTCTGAAGCTCCAAATCAACCAGATACTGTGATGGGTACACTTCTTGTTAATTCAGTACCTGCATCCGTTTTATTTGATTCAGGAGCATCGCATTCATTTATGTCGGATAAATTCGCACTCATGCATGAAGTTAAATGTGATATGCTACCCCAAAAGATACGAGTAAATACTCCCGCGGGACACTGTCAAACCTCCTTGGTTAGCCCTGATGTTGTGATTAATATCGAAGGGTTAGAGTTCCGAGCATCCCCCATTATTCTCAACTCCTCTGGTATTGATCTTATTTTGGGAATGGATTGGTTGAAGGCCCACTACGCCTCAATCAACTGTGCCACTAAAGTGGTACACCTTCTACATCCCTCGAACAAGATAGTGAACTATCAAGCTCACCTTACCCAGAACGCTGAGGCTCAAATTTATGCCTTGAACGCGTTGAATGCTTCTCCACTTGATGGGATCGAGAATATCCCAGTGGTCTGTGACTTCCCGGATGTTTTTCCAGAAGAACTTCCAGGAATACCCCCTTCTAGAGCTGTCGAGTTCATCATCGACTTGAAGCCTGGCACCACTCCTATTGCGAAGCGTCCCTACAAGATGCCTCCGCACCACCTCATCGAGCTTAAGGAGGAAATTGATAAATCCTTAAGGAAGGGTTTCATTCGCCCCAGTTCCTCTGCATGGGGAGCACCGTCTCTTTTCGTCAAGAAGAAAGATGGAACGAATAGGTTGGTCCAAGATTATCGTCCTATCAACCAGGCAACCATTCAGAATAAATATCCACTTCCCCGGATCAATGATTTATATGATCAACTCGCTGGATCTTCGGTGTTTTCTAAACTCGACTTGAGGTTGGGTTATCACCAGATCCGTGTCCGCGAAGAGGATATTCCGAAGACTGCATTCGTTACTCGTTATGGCTCTTACGAGTACACAGTCATGTCGTTTGGTTTAACAAACGCTCCAGCTACATTCTCCCGCCTAATGAATTACATATTCATGGATTACCTCGACAAATTCGTCGTGGTATATCTAGATGATATTATGGTTTATTCGAAGAACAAAGAAGAACATGCTGAGCACCTTCGACTAGTTCTGGAGAGACTTCGAGAGCACCAATTATATGCCAAGTACTCTAAGTGCGAATTCTGGCTTTCTGAAGTAACCTACCTTGGACATGTCATCTCCAAGGATGGTATTGCAGTTAACCCGGAGCGAGTTCAGGCTATTCTTGACTGGACCCCTCCGAAGAATGTCAAGCAAGTCAGAAGTTTCCTCAGGCTTGCAAGTTATTGTCGCCGATTCATCAAAAATTTCTCCAAGATTGCCAAGCCCCTGACTAATCTACTCCACAAAGGTGTTAAGTTTGAGTGGACAGACAAATGTCAGGAAAGCTTCCAGACCCTCAAGGACAAGCTGACTTCTGCTCCAGTCCTTGCTCCTCCAGACTCCCGCAAAGATTTTGTGATCTTCTGCGACGCATCTCGCCAAGGACTAGGTTGTGTCCTAATGCAAGAGCGAAGAGTTATTGCTTATGCTTCGCGACAACTGCGTCCACATGAAGAGAATTACCCAGTGCATGACCTCGAACTTGCTGCTGTCATTTATGCTTTGAAGCAGTGGTGTCATTACCTCCTTGGTAATCGGTGTGAGATTTACACCGATCATCAGAGCTTGAAGTACCTATTCACTCAACCGGAACTTAATCTTCGTCAGTAGCGTTGGTTGGAAACAATCACCGATTATGACTGTGGAATTTCATACACTCCCGGCAAGGCTAATGTAATGGCTGATGCCTTGAGCCGCAAGTCGTATTGCAGTAACCTTATGGTAAAGCAAGCTCAACCCCAGCTATATGAAGAATTGCGCAAGCTGAATCTCTGCATTATTCCGCAAGGTTCTCTTAATAACCTTGTGATACAGTCAGATCTAGAGAAAGCTGTCAAGATTGCGCAATCTAAGGATGCTGAAATTGATCTAATGAAGAAAGAGCTTCACCTTCAAAAGTACAGGGATTTCTCGATTGCTGAAGATGGAACCTTGTACTTCCGAGACCGCATTGTAGTACCTCGCTTCGAGCTGATGACTGACAAAGTCATGAAGGAGGCCCATGATACACCGCTATCTATCCATCCGGGTAGTACCAAAATGTATCGAGATCTTCGTCAAAGGTACTGGTGGTCTAGAATGAAGCAAGATATTGCTCGTTATGTTGCCGAGTGTGACGTTTGTCGTCGCGTGAAGGCAGAACATCAGAAACCTGCTGGAATTCTGCAACCGCTCCCTATTCCTCTATGGAAGTGGGATAAAGTGCAAATGGACTTCATCACTGGTCTTCCCAAGTCTCAGAAGGGTCACGATGCCATTCTTGTCGTCGTCGACCAACTCTCCAAGGTTGCACACTTTCTGCCAGTTAAGGAGACTATTACTGCTAGTCAGTTAGCAGAGCTATATATCTCCAGAATTGTTTCACTCCATGGTATTCCCAAGGAAATCAGTTCAGACCGTGGCAGCATTTTCACTGGCCATTTCTGGGAAAGTTTCCAGAAAGCAATGGGAGCTCATATTACCTGGAGTTCAGCTTATCATTCCCAATCTCAAGGTCAAGTTGAGCGCGTTAATCAAGTGCTTGAAGACATGCTTCGAGCCTGTGTTATATCCTTCGGTAAGAAATGGGAGGAATCTCTCCCGTATGCCGAGTTTTCTTATAACAACAGTTATCAAGCCAGCTTAAAAATGGCCCCCTTTGAGGTTCTTTATGGTCGTAAATGTCGAACCCCTCTGAATTGGTCAGAAACTGGGGAACGACCTCTTGTTGGACCGGACATTATTCAACATGCCGAAGAACAAGTCCGAATTGTCCGGGAGAATCTCAAAGCAGCTCAAGACCGTCAGAAGAGTAATTATGATCGCAAGCGATGGGGTGTGATCTATCAACCTGGTGATCAAGCCTATCTTCGTGTCACTCCAATGAAGGGCACCCGTCGTTTCGGAATCAAGGGCAAGCTAGCTCCTCGCTATGTTGGCCCTTTCCGCGTCGTGGCTAAACGTGGACAGGTGGCATATAAATTGGAGTTGCCACCTCAATTCTCTCATATTCATGATGTCTTCCACGTGTCACAACTTCGTAAGTGTTTCAAGGAATCTCCGCACAGAGCGGTGGATCATGAGATGCTCCAGTTGCAAGATGATCTTTCTTATAAGGAGCATCCGGTCCGCATCCTCAACGAAACTGAACGTCGAACTCATCAGAAGACGACAAAGTTCCTGAAAGTGCAGTGGTCGAACCACACTGAGGATGAAGCCACTTGGGAACGCGAGGATCATCTTCAGAAAGAATATCCCGAACTGTTTCCTTCTACCTCCTAAATTCTCGGGACGAGAATTTCTTTTAGTGGAGGAGAATTTGTAACACCCCCTTGTAATAAGCTCTGTGACACTCTGTTAAACTTGCCAAGTCATGATCATTTGCAGTGCCAACTCATATGGGTTAATGACCCAATTCAAATTCACATATGAAAATCAACTCAAATTCAAAAGTGAAATATAAAGTTGGTCAAACTCTGTTGGGAAAATGTTCGTTAAATGGTAAATAATCCAGGAACATTTCTAAAATCAACATCATAATAATTGGAGTTAGATAAGTGACTCTAACAAGATGAAACAGCACCAAAACAGAATATTCAAATCCATTTAAATTCTTTTCAGCTTCAAACAAACTCCAAATCTGCCCAAACCACTTTTTGGTGAGAGCTAAAATGGCACTGTAATATTTGGACTAAGTCCCACATTTTACAAAAAATGCAAAAGTGCTCTAACTATTTCGAAACAGGAAATGAAATAAAGAAAAGGAGAAACAAAACAGAAAAATAAAGACGAGGCACTGCGCACCGGGCCTTAGTGCACAGTGCCCCGAACCCCGGCCCAGCAGGCCCATGTCGTCGTCTCTCACCTGTGCGTGTCGCCGTCGCAGTGGGCGCGAGCGCGCGCCGACACGCCGACGCCACCGACGCTCGGAGTCGACGAGCGGATAAGGTCGACGCCCTCCTCTTCGCCTCGGCCTCTCCGTCATTCTCCCCCTTCTCCTCTCGCTCGCCCCGCCTCTCTCCCCTTCTCAGATCCGGTGGCCGAGCGCCTCTGTCGCCGCGATCCGCCACCGCCGTGGCCAACGGCCTCCGCAACTCGTCTGCGTGCGCCTGGGAGGAGCACCGAGGTCGTCGGCGACTTCCCGAGCAGCTGGAGGGAGCGGAGGAGCACCGCATCGCCCGCGCGTGTGTCGTCTTCCACCTCGGGTCGCCGCCGAATCCTCCATCTCCGGCGAGCTGCTGCGGCTACTAAGCTGTCACGGGCCTTCCTTGGCCGCACGGTGAGTAGCCGCTGCCTCCTTCCCCTCTCTCTGTTCCGTTTCGACGCCGTAGCTAGCCTCCCCGCAAGCTCGAGCTCCAGCCGCCGTCGGTCATCGTCGCAGCCGGCGCTGCGGGCCGTTCCAATGGTCACTGACGCCGCCGTCCGCCTCAGTGCGGTTCCTGCGCTCGAATGCGCCTAGTCCCGCGCTGAGATGAGCCCCGTAGACTGCTTAGTTTAGGCTAGGTAGAGACATGACAGAGATCCCCACTTGATCCCGACTGCCCTGCTGGATATCAGAAGACCCGATCATCGGGATTGAAGACTAGACCCTGGCACCGCACCTCACTTTCCCTTAGTTGCCGACACTGCTGGGTTACCGTCGAGTGCTGAGGGTGATACCTCGTCAGCACTTCTGATGTTAACCTTGTAGGTTAGTTACTCGGTCGTGGTAAGCGAGGGCGATTCCTCCTACACCACCCCCGATAACGACATCGTCGCGCAACTCCTCAAGTGTGGACCTCGAGGGTGATTCCTCCTTCGTTCACCTTGATGATAACATCGAGCGGGAATTCCATCGAGGGTGATTCCTCAGGGTTCCTTTCGGTGTCAGACACACAGTTACCTTGGATATTATGACTTGACTACTAACCACGATACTAAAGACGGGTCAGCCCTGAGGGGTACCCGCGTGAGCTTATTGCGAAGAGATGTGGAGTCGGGTTGACCTGGATGGTGCCCGCGAGATAACTACGAGGCGTGGCCGGGCATTCTTAGCCCTTGCCACAAGTCCTCGAGACGGGGCGACGGGGTCACATCGATCGTGAGTCTCTGCTCGTTTCCGCGCGCTCCTAATCCACTACGATTTGGATATTTGATCCGAGGGGCCTCTGGCCCGATAGCACTAACCATCACGTGGGCATAGTATGGGCGTTCTGCGTCGTATACTTCAGCCGGAGCTTAATGGACGTCAGCGACTGATGCGGCACACGCTGGGTTGGACTGGGAACGCAACCGCGCTTGTATAAGGGGTTGCTAGGTCTGCTCACCGGCGGTGCACGTAACATGCAGGAGTTCCCGGGGCGATGGCCCAAGACCCCTGGGGGCATAGGTTAGTCCGGCGTGCTGGCCTCTCTGTTAGGTATTCGGTCGGGTTGTGGCGTGTTGCTTAGCCGAGGCCGGGCATGACCCAGAAAAGTGTGTCTGGCCAGAGTTAAGCGAGCGTGGTGGGTAACTTGGTGCACCCCTGCAGGGAAGAAACTTCTATCGATAGCCTGTCCTACGGTAACGGACACTCGGAGTTGTATCCCGATCGGTACAACTAGAACATGTGATGAGAACTGGATAGTACGGCTCTGGGATTGCTTTCTCGCAGGGAATCGAGAAAGGATCTCAGGTCGAGGTTGATGATACTACTACTACTACTTTACTTTATGTAATCTGCTCTCTTCTCATGCTGAAAGACTGCTGAAGATTGTTGAAGATGCTAGTCTTCGATAGGACTAGGCTTTCCCCCTCTATTCTGGCATTTCTGCAGCCCAGTCCACATATACAGCCATTCCTTTGACAATGATGCATATGTAGTGTAGATCCTTGCTTGCTGAGTACTTCGGATGAGTACTCACGTTTACTTTATTTTCTTTTTCCCCCATATTCCATTTGATGCCACCATACGACGGAGCCCCTGAGTCAGACGCCCCAGCCGACGACCAATACTACTACCGCCTGGCGAGTACTACTACTGCGAGGAGCCGTTCGACGAACAGGAGTAGGATCGGAGTGTCCAGGGCAGGAGGCCTACGCCTTTCGATCGTAGTATTTTATTTTACCCCGCCTCTGTGAAGGCCTATTTCTCTCTCTGTAATATATCTGTACTCAAATATCTGATGCTTCCGCTGACACTTGTATGCCATCGAGCTATGTATTCGAGCCCTCGAGGCCCTGGCTTGTAATATAAAGTTTGTATGACTTTATTTATGTTTTAGAGTTGTGTTGTGATATCTTCAAGTGAGTCCTTAGGCTTGATCGTGCGCATTTGCGTGTATGATTAGTGCACTATTAAGCCGGGGTCGTCACATGGGCCCTGCCGGCCTCGAGGGACTTTTCCAACATGGTCAGCTTCAATTCCAGAACGGAAATGGCTTCATTTGCTGAGGAGAGCTGCTTGGTCTTGTTAGACACAGCAACTTGCATCTCCGCCAGGGTGTGGAGGGTTTTTTCCCTATCACCTTTGAGCGTCGAGAGCTCCTTGCCATGCTCTTCGAGATCTACTTCCAGCTTCTTTACCTTGTCGCTTAGCTCGTTCTTGGCGCCCTCTGCAGCTTCGGCAGCATCGACGGCCTCCTTGAGCTTGCCGGCGTGACTTGCAGTCAGAGCTTCGAGCGCCTCTTTGTGTTTTTGCTCCAGCTCCTGGGTCCGCCGTGCGACAAGCTTCTCGATATCTTCATCTTTGCTACGAAGCTTGGCGGCGAGTGCCTGCTCACGTGCGGTGAGATCTTCCTCGTGAGCATCAAGAGCAACGCGGCACCCCGTCAGGAGGGCATCTTCGGCAGCGATTCTTTGAGTAGCTTCATCCTGCACCTTCTCCATGTCAGATTGCTTCAGGAGGATTTCTGTCCACTATTGGCTCACTTGTTCTCAGCCAGTAGTCAACTCTTGGAGGGCCTCGGCGTACCAGACTTGCATTTGTTCGACGCGCCTCTGGAAATCTGCTTCGGCCGCCTCGACAACTGCCATTCTGGAATCCGCTTTATCCTTCCGGGCGCGGTGGAGAGCCTGGAGCTTACGGAAATTCTTGCCCATGGCCTGAAGGAGCTGATCCTCTTCAGATTTGCCGCTGCTAGCGCTGGGATCGTCAACAACCTCGAGCCCGGCGGCAGCGATGATTTCTTCGTCAAAAACTTCTCCTTTGGCTGGTGCCCCAATGCTTGCCGTCCCCGACAAGTTGACAAACAGGTTCTCGCCAACCATGAGATATTTGCTGGATGAGGGGCCTTCAGATGTTGACGGTTGGTCTTCAGCAACCGCCTCACCAGTGGCAGGGGGCTCCGTGGCTGATGCAGCGCCAGGCGCTCCTGCGGCAGGAATGCCGTCAGTACGGTCATCAGCCTCCCTGCCGCCCCCTTCAGTAGATTTCGTGGCGGGTTCCTCCTGTGCAGTCTTGGCGGCCTCCTCGCCAAGAGCACCACCGGCCTTGATAGTGGCATCCTTGGCGGCCTCGCTGGCAGCGATCCTGTCTGGTTCGGCAGCGGCGTCCCTGGCGGTCTCCTCGATGACAACGTCGACGTCCATGTGTTCCATCACAGGTAACTCTGAAGGACGAAGGAGGGAAACAGAATAAGATCAAGATTGAAGTTCGAGAGGACCAAAGACAGAGAGAGAAGGGAAAGAATAGCAAGCGTTCAGAGGCAATCAGTTACCTACGTTGAGCTGTTGGGAGGTGGCCTCGCCCCTCCCGGCAACTTAGGTTGCCGGGGAAAGGTTGCCGGTGTCCATGCTTGCCGGCTCCTCCTCAATTAAGATGGGCTCGTCGGTAGGATCTCTTGCCGGGGACGTGCTTGTGGGCGGTGTGGTCGATGGAGGTGGCACGACGGGGGCGTCTTCCAACAACTCCCCTTGTTGCCGTTCTTCTCCTGCGAGCCCAAAGATATCAGCGGCAAGAATAGAAACCTCAGAGCCCGCCAGCGGAAAAAGAGCAGTGAACTTACGCTGAGGGCTGCGCTGGGGGCTGTGCTGGGGGCTGCATTGAGGACTGAGCTCCGGGCTGACGATGACAGTTTCTGGCACGCTCGTGGAGCCTGCCGGGGGCTCGTCGCCCGTGGAAGTCTTTGTCCTCTTCGCCATCCTCTCCAGCAAGGTTTCTGCATCACTGCAGAGACAATACAAGCGAGTCAGCAAGGTTGATCCAAGATTGGAAGATGAAGGCTGTGGCAAGGTACTCACTCTTCTTCTTCTCGCTCCGGACTAAAGCCGGAGATGTCGAAATCGACCTCCGTTGCGACGTCTGAGTAGGGAGGCGGAGGAGGGGACCTAGGTCGCTTGGCTGTGGTGGGCGCCAGGGGTTGGCGTGTTTCCGTCACCTCAGCTTCCGGTGCGGTAGTGCGAGACACCCCTGTCACCCAAGCAGTTGCCGCTGGTGTGGGTCTCGCGCGCCGCGCAGGTTGCTGTCGAACCCCTTGCCGCGGTGCAGTCTTGCCGGCCGCTTTCTTGCCGGGAGCCTCGCCGCTCGAGGAAGGCTGGCTTGCTGGGAGCCTCGCCGCTCGAGGAAGGCTGGCTTGCCGGGATGCCAGATACAGCCTTTCGAAGAACACACTTCATCTTCTTCGGGGCTGGGAGCTCTTCTTGCGGTTCTTCTTCAGCCGTGTCCTCGTCGGACAAGCTCTCAGCGGCGGTGCTGCTCTGATCCCCGGCAGCTTTGTCCTTCCCGGCAGGTTTTACTTCCACCACTACCTCTGCATCGCTGGTTTCCCATTCTGTGAAGCCAGCGCTGCCAGCCTCCACGGCAAGATTTGCCTCCTCCACCCTAGTGGCAATGTATGCTACTTCTTGGTCGGTGGTGGCTCGGATGAAATCTGCCTCTTCCTGGACGGGTCTCTCCGTCAAGTTATCAAAAAACTTCTGTGCTTCCTCCTTGGTTGGCTCGGCCCAAGTCGCATCAAGGCCGTGGGCGTTGAACATCGGCATGAAGTCGATGATTGACCCCAAGGCAAAGTTGTTGCACAAAGGGACGATCCTTGCCGGCAGCCGATGCTTGTCATCGCGCTGGAACAGCTTTTGGCGGAGAGCGCCAAGTTGCATAGTAGTCAGATTATTATTCAACCCGAGGCGCAATCTCATGATGTCTGCCGTGTTTCGGTATTCCCAAGCTGGCCTTCCCCTGTTCTGCAAGGGGGCGATGCGGCGGCGGAGAAATTCAAAGCCGATCATCTCCATTGTCAGCCCGACAGCTTTCAGGCGGAGAATCCTGGTGGTGGCGATTGTGAGCTTTTCATCGTCAGTGGCAAGACTGCTCCAGCCACTGCCGCAGACCACCTTCTGTTGCCGGGGCAGACAAAACGGATGGGGATCTGCTTCCTTGATCCAGCACCATTCAACCCGCCATTCGTCCCACTTTTCACGGTAAACTCCTTCTGGGTATATTTCCTTATTCCAAGCCCTTGGAATCCAGGCGATAGAACCAGAGAGGGCCTCTCCTTTTTGGATGCGAGGGAAAAAGTAGTGGCGGAAAAGGGTAGTGTTGGGAATCACTCTGGCAAAGTTTTCACAAAGGTGGGCAAAGATGGACATGCACAATATCGCATTCGGCGTGAAATCGAGAAGATGAAAGCCGTATGTGTACATGATATCATTGAAGAAGTCAAAAAATGGGGGGCAGAGCCCGCAATAGAAATATGCGACGAAAAAGGGATATCTGTCCGACCCGCTTTTGGAGCAAGAACCTGGAATCACGCGTGTGGCGGGGTGAGCCTGCGTCTCCTTCGCCCACATGCACTGGTACCGCCTCTTTAAAGCTTCCGCATCGAGCGTCGGGGCGAAGACGACATACTTCTTCCGCATCTTCACCAGTTCGCTCTCCGGGACATCAGCTTTCGCCTCCTTGCTCTTGCCTTTTGCTGGCCCTGGGCGGCATGGCGGCTGCGAGGGCGGAAGCTGGGGATGAAGCGAGCCTGGAGGCGCCGGGCGGAAGGGGGAAAGCTTCGCTTTGAGCTCGAGAGGAGGAAGGCGATGGCGACGGCCAGATTGAGAAGAAAAGAGGGGTAAATAGGCTTGTGCCTCTGCGGCTTCTCCTTTTTATGGGGAAGGAGCGGGGCCGCCTCTTTTACTCCCCAATGTGAATGCGCCTCTACAGGCGCGTTGCAGTTGCAGCTTTTGAGGCACGCTTCCCACGTCGCGCGTTCGACGCGCGTAGTGGGGGGCACAGTAAACGGGATATTTATGAACAGTTAATCCCCTGCCACGTGTGCCCGTGCACTGTTTGGGCCTAGCCCAACAACGCCTCGCACTCGTGTATGGCCTAGGCCCGGGGGCTCCTGTCGGTGTACTAAGTATTGGGCCACTAGTACCCCGTACTTGTGCACAGGCAGTTGTAGCCATCCTTGTGGCAAGGCTTGCCGGGGAACAGTTCAAGGTTGATTCAAGCCACCAAAGAAATCATCAAGTCAAAGATCTGAGGATCAGCAGATAAGAAGAGTTGGAATCCGAAGGTCAGCTTCCCCGGCAAGATCTTGCCGGGGTGGCCTGCGGAGCCCGGCAAGGATCGGCGCCCGGCAAGGCTTGGCGCCCGGCAAGGTTTTGTTGCTGTGCCACCGCTCTAGCACAGCGACAGACCCGACATTCTGGGTCCTTCTTTGGATGCGTGGCGACGCGCCAGTGGAGGAGAGCTTAAGCAGTGCTGATGGGATGGCCCCTTTTTCCATCCCCAAGAAAGTAAGGACACCTAGATGGACACCTTACAGTGCATTAAATGCGTTTGTCCTAGTCCGTCAGGGGTTAGGTATGATGACCCTGTAGCTACTTTACACCTCAATGTATGTACATTTTGCCACTGTGGTGACCCCTTTGTGGTATAAAAGGAGGCCCATGGCAACTGCTACAGGGGAGGAAGATCTTCTGGCCCATTCTGCATGCGTAGCTGCTCTTGAACGTACTGTTCACTGTGAGCGCTCCTGAAGCCTGGGCTCAAGAACACTAATAATAACACAAGGCAGGAGTAGGGTTTTACATTGATCAGCGGCCCGAACCTGGGTAAAACCGCCCCGCGTCGATCGTTGGTTCTGCTCTTTGCGCATACCTCTCCCCCCGCCGAATCATAAAGGGGTCTCTTGGGATCCCATAGGTGTCGCACGCCGACAGTAAGACGCAAGCATATAGTACTTAAAAATAAAAACTGAGCTTATTAGCCTTACCACATTTTTGGTTCGGGACCAGTACAGAACAAGGCGTTCCCAGTCATCGTCCAGTAAATGTGTCTCAGGAGAATGTAAGGGAATTTGATGAGTTTCTTTGCCAGTGAAGTACGTTTTCTTCAGGTAATTCTGATACTTCCACCAAGCATTCCTGAAGATAGCAGAGGTATTAGCACATGTTACCTCATCCTGAGTTTCCAAATTGGTCCTTCTCTATAGAGAAAAATGGGAAAATTTGTTGTATTATAACCATCATGGAGGTAGAATGTATGGGACAAAGCAAAGTAATTGCCATGAATAACATTACTTACACATAACTCCTGGACAAACACCTGCAACTGGCATTTTCCTTCATCTTCAGTATAATATTTCCATGATGGGAAGATACGCACATAGGATTTAACAACATCAAATGCGATAGATGCTAAACTACGAATCGCTGGTTGTGCTTCCTCCACAGGAATAGGTGTACTAACTGGTGGAGTTGGGGTTCGCCGTTGTAGTACTGGCGCTTTGGGCACTGGAGCTGCCTTACTAACTGCTCTTGTTTGGGAGCTCTATGGTGGAGATGGTGCTGTGTCAACAGGAACTAGGTTACTATCTGCTGGGGTTGGGGTTAGATTAGGTGAAGCTGGTTCTCTGTCCATCGCAGTAGGGGTACAATCTGCGAGAGTCTGGGTTATGTGTGGTAGGGCTGGTTCTCATGCATGTACAACCGGGGTGCTATCTCCACCAAGAGGTAGCACTGTTTTATTTGAAGACCGTGTTTTTACTCCGCTAGATACTGCCATCACCCGCTCCAATTCAAATGGCTAATAAACAGGAAACATAGTTGAATGTACATACATTGTATGAGAGACAGATGCAATATATAGTGTGGAAAAAAGAGGGCATGAAATAGTTGACATGTATATTGTTTAACTAAAAAGAATAGCATGCCATAATTTCACATATTTGATGTCTATCTAAACTGGATAGCATAGCATGACATAATTCAAAGATTTGATGACTAACTAAATAGGATGGCATGAGATAATTATATGATGTCTTTAGTAAACAGGTTCGCATGACATAATTCACATACATGTTATCTAAGTAATCAAGATCGCATGATTTAATTCACATATGTGATTTATATGCTAAGTAGAGGGCATTCGCATATATGATGTCTGAACTAAGAACATGGTGTTGAATATTGTGTATATGATGTCTAAACTATGCAATGCAAGACACCATATGCATGATATGAGCAGTATAACCATGCCAAGTTAGAGCATACACCTCGGTGGGGGAATAGGATTGGTTATCTATCTCTGAATCCATCTCTGAGGAGCTATCGGGACCCAACAAGAGATCTGCTTCGACAGGTAGCACTGTCTGCTCTGAAGACCTTGTTTTCACTCTAGATTTTTCCATCACCCACTCAAATGGCTGATTCACAGGAAGAGTAGTTTAATGTACAAACATTGTCGACAAATGGAAATGTAATGAAGAAAAGGATGGGCAAGATATCATTCAAATATATGATGCCTGGTTAAACAGGATGGCATTGCATATTTCACATATATTATGGCTGGCTAAAAGAGATGAGACTACATAATTCCCATATATGATATAGAAACTAAACAGCTGGCATTACAGAACATGTCTAAACTAAGCAGATGACATATATGATGTCGAAAGTAGGCACTGTAAGGCAACATATGCATGATATGACTAACATCATCATGCCAAGTTAAAGCAAACACCTTGGGGGGGTAAATAGGAGTGGTCAGCTGCTTCTGAATCCGCCTCAGAATAGATATCTTCCTCTGGATTACAATCTGGAGAGGGGAGGGGGGAGGGTTTGCCATTGAACCCACCATGGAGCGATGTCTGCATGACATTGTATTGCCGCGCAAAACTCTTCTCTTTTTCTCTACATGTTCAGCATGACTGTGTACAATATCTGACATGCATACGACAAAAATATAGTGAGATTATGTAAGGAGAGCATGCAGAAATCTAGAGTGATGGTAACAACCAGTGGATGGATCCAAAAATAATGATAGCAGGCTGATGATAGCTTTAATTTAATAAAAAGACAGATGATGATTGCGTTACTATTTGTTTCCCACCCAAGATGAACAACATAGGCTTGCCCTAGGTGAACCAGATAATAGACAGAGATACTATTTATTGCTGCCTCGATATGTGCCCCACAACTAATTTTAAAACTCAAGTTTGAACATTAATTTGGACCTGACTTGGAGTCTAAAAGGTGAACAGGATGATAAAGTAGCAGGTAATATTAACCAATGCATAACATAAGTAGAAACAAAAGAGTGCAACCTCTCTTGTGGACCCGTGTACTCCTCAGGTTCAGCTGCTGAGTCGATGATGGTGATGCCGTTGTGGTGGGTGCCGGCGGCAGGGAAGGAGATCTGAGGCGGCGAAAGATGGTCAGGAGTCGTGATGTCTGGTTTGGTGGATGCTTCTGTCGATGGAGCAGCTCAGGTGAGGTGGATGACATCGCGGCAGGAGCAGGAAAAACCACACAAAGTTTTCTTCGACACCTACCTGTAACTGAAGTAATTCTGTAAGGGCTCCTTTGGCTTGCAGGATTCTAGAAACGCAGGGATAGGGAAAACAGCAGAATAGGATAGGAATGCACGTGGGAAACAGAGCATTTGTAAACATAGGATTTCTGTCAACTTGGGTGTTTGGTTCACAGGAATTGGAAGAGCAGATGAATGCAAAGAAACATGGCCAAATTAAAGTGAAACCATATGAAAGCGTGTACAGTTAGAATGTTATTCTGCCACTAATGCACTTGGTCTTGTTTTCATGCATAGGATTTTGAAAAGTAGGTCTAGGTGGATGTTTTGCTCCATTCCTTTCAACAAAATGCATGAATAATTGAATAGTTGAGTGCCATAGGAAAATTTCCTATTGCTATGTTTTTCCTTCAGTTTTTCCTTTGAACCAAAATAGCCCTAATGGGTCGACATGCATGTAGAGTAATAAGTGATGCGACAAGTGCACAACCTCTTTGCCGTAGCCGTGTCGACCTCGGCATCATTGGGTTGGTCGCTGAAGAAGTTGAGGCAGAGGTGACTGTCGGAGGTGTGGAGGAAGATCTGAGGAATCTGTAGACGGCGTCCAAGGCACTGCTCTATTGTGATGGATGGTTCCGTCATTGGAGCAGCTCTGGCGAGCCATAAGATGTCGCGGCTGAAGCAGTATAAGACAGACATCATTAATCTCAAGTGGGATTCTAATAGCATCTCCAATAGACGATGTAAAATACATTACCAAAAAGTGATAGATGTAAAATTTACATCACCAAAAAACACATGACTACAACAGATGAGGTAAAAACTGTTGACTCTAGACTTAACTGTCGAAACTGAAATTTACTATGGAATCTGAATGTTACTGTCGAAACTGAACACATTGGTAGCACAGAGGCACTTCACATGTAGTTTAGGCCGCTCGAGCACTAGTAGTAGAGAAACAGTGATCTAAATCAGTAGGCAATCGATGGGTAACACAGTAGCAGATAGCAGCCAGAGCAGCAGCGCCTGGAGGAGCAGCATGAACTAGAGCCAGAGCAGCAACTCGTGTAGCTGCAGTAGCCCATGTACCAGCATTAGCAGCGCGAGCGAGAGCAAGAGCAGAGCAGGAGCATGAGCGAGGGGGAGAGCAGAGCAGCAGCCCGAGTGAGCGAGCGAGAGCCGGAGCAGCAGCAGCAGATCCGGCTAGTATGGCCGCCACCACCGAAGGGGCCTCGCACTGGGGGAGAGACGCTGTGGAGATGTCACCCGCGGTGCCGCTTCGAGGTAGCCGCACCATGGGGGTGCGGGATGGAGCACCGTCGGCACCGGGAGGTCGAGTTAACGAGAAGGTGCGATGCGATGAGTGTACAACCTCTTTGGTGGCGCCGAGTAGGCCTCGGCTTCGTCCGAGGAGTCGGTGAGGATGCTGCGGTTCCGGTGGAGCAGGTTAAGGTGGTGCTGTGGGGATGGAGCAGCCATGATAGACGAGGCAATCGTCAAAGCAGCTCCTTGGAGGTGGAGGACGGGGCGGCTGAACTGGCGGGACGACAAGATCGACGACGGATCCTCATCCGGGGAGGTGGATGAGGGACGTCGAGCTATTGCAGTGGACGACATTGTCGGGGAAGAGGCTCTGGCTGGGCAATGGTGTGGTGGCGGATGGAGGAGGGTGGGGTTTCGCGGCTAGAGCAAAGAGGTTATGGCGGCCAGGGATTTCGAATGGCGAAAAGGAGGCGATGGGAGGGGGGAACCATGACTTAGGGACGCGCTTGTCCAAAATGTAGGGTGTGTTACAAAAGTACCCCCACCAATTTGAACTAGCGGCCCTTTCAGCTCAGGGTTAGAAGGGGGATTTCGCGTGTCGGGATTTGGCAGCTGGAGGGAGTTTTCGCGCGCGTTGTAATTTCGGGATAGCAAGGCGCGGGTTGTGAAGGCGCGAGTTTTGGGAGCACAATATCTGAATTTTTGGGATATAACAAGGCGCGGGTTGAATTTTAGGGACAAGCCTAACGTGTAATATTATACGTACCAAATCAATTCGCACTTCCCTCAATGAAAAAAATGAAAAAAATAAAACTATTCACACCACACAAAGAGAGAGTCTTGTCCCGTTTTACTGTGCAAATGCTATTCAAAGCTATGAATCCATGTTATGTCCAATTAAATTTTTTCGCTGGCTGTATAATGCATGTAACCTACTCATACCAACATTTTAGTGCATTCCAAATGTCTATACTACCGCTGCAATTCGAACTAAATTTGAATTTGTTTCTCTATTTGAATAAGAATCTACAATCATGATTGTTGCCAACTTAAACCATCATTCATGTATTACCTTAACAACACACCACATGATTACTATAGAGATAGATATGAACTATGTGTACTATATGAACTCGAATTCAAATTTTTGAATACACTTGATGTTGATTCCAAATAATAGTACATTTGATGTACTAACTAGATATTCATAATCTAAGCCATGTTCCATACGTACACCGTGTTTATCACACAAAGTATAGTGCCCCACCCCCTACATTATGACAAGTATTTAGCCCTGAGCTGCAAAATCCACACATTATCCCAAATTATAATCAATGTTCTATATATTATATGTAGTATAAGATGTTCATAACCACACCATGCGTATCACCATTATATATATTCATTCATGCATGCGTCAGTTTAAAACACTATGATATCTTCTTCAAATATCCGAATCCACTTTTTTTTATAATGAATTATGATCTCTGATCGTCTTTTACACATTCACGATCCTCTTCTCTTTGTAGCTAGCTAGCGCTAACTTTCTATCGTGCATGCACACGCCCGCCCCCCTCACACCCTCCCTTAGCGTCCCCTCCATCGCACACATTCGTTATTTCTCTTTAGGTCTTTCACCCACGGTGTGTGTAGGCCCCCCGACTCCTTCTTTCCGGCACACACCGGTCGATATACCTCTCTAGCCAAGTGTGCCTACCACAAACACACACTTCCCCTCTTCTCTTCTCACCGTCCATGCCCCCCTATGTCCAATACGGTTCCACGCAGGTGCACACTCCTGCCCCTCTTTTCATCAATCTCATACTCACACACTCCTCCCCCCTCGACATTGTAGGCCTCTCGCACCACCTCCTAGCCGCACCCCTCTCCCTCTGTCCGTCTCTCCGGACCTTATTTGCTTCTAACACATGCATGCATGTATACGTACCGATCTCCCTACATATAGCTAGGTCGACTATAATTCTTTTTCCCCATGCACCGATCGACTTACCTCACTAGTTATGTCTCTCCCTTTCTCGGACACACGACGATTGATCTTCCTATGTAGTTATGTCTGCTTACCATAACCATATCGTCCCCCCTCATCATCCTTGCATACCTCCCGACCCATCTCTCACACGCACGTGCATAGACAGGCAGACATCCCCTCTCTTATTGATATTGCACTCGTACCCTCCGTTTGTCTAGCAGGCCTCTCCCACCATTTGTGAGAAGCAACTCCACCACCAACCCTCCGACACTCTAACTTTGTCTTTCTCCCAACCTTATTCCTCTGCTACACATATGCATGGATGCCGATCAATCTCCCTCATTACATAGCTAGGTCTCTCTCCTTCTCCACACATATACTAGTCGATCTACCTCTCTATAGTTAGGTCTCTGCCCCCTCCCCCCCCCCACACACACACCGATAGTCGAACGTTGTAGGTAGGTATCCATGCCACAGAGAAAAACTGCACCTCTGCCCTCTCACATTCCAGTAGGCCAGCCGCCCTCTATCTTTGACGTGGGCAAATACAAATTCGATGGCACTCTTTATCGATCGCGCACCCACACACTTCATCCTTGTTTTTGATTCTATCGATATCTCATGCCGATGATCCCTCCACTCTCTTCTCGTGTATCGCTCCCTCTATATATGATATATCCATGACTCTGTTTCACACACATTGCATATGTTACGTTTTTTTGTTTGAGATATCATCGACACATTGCCTCTGTTTCGCACAAACCATCTCTCTCACACCCACCCACGTACGTACCTGCACCTAAAGAAGAGGTGCACGCACGACTAACGTACTCACGTCTCATTCCCGGCCACACCTGTGTGGGTACACGATGGAGTTCATTTCTGTACGAAAAGGCAGCCCACGCGATAATTTGATGTGTGTAGCGGTTGTTTACTCGAAGGAGGGTCGTGTACCACTTGTAGACAAAACAAAGCTCGACTTGACGCATTAGTATTAAATAAAGTTATATTCCTCAATGGCACGTACATAATATAAAATGATTGTCGTCGGGAAAAAATAAAAATCCGCTCCACTATATACAATGGAGTGATGTCTACTACGCAACTTTATTCTTGTAGACTCGTGTTGGGCCTCCAAGCACAGAGTTTTGTAGGACAGTAGCAATTTTCCCTCAAGTGGATGACCTAAGGTTTATCAATCCGTGGGAGGCGTAGGATGAAGATGGTCTCTCTCAAACAACCCTGCAACCAAATACAAGAAATCTCTTGTGTCCCCAACACACCCAATACAATGGCAAATTGTATAGATGCACTAGTTCGGCGAAGAGATGGTAATAAAAGTGTAGTAATGATAGTTGATATTGATTTTTGCAATAGGAACAATAAAAAACAGCAAGGTAGCAATTGATAAAACTGAGCACAAACGATATTGCAATGCTTGAAAATGAGGCCTAGGGTCCATACTTTCGCTAGTGCAATCTCTCAACAATGCTAATCTAATTGGATCATATAACCATCCCTCAATGTGCGATGAAGAATCACTCCAAAGTTCTTATCTAGCGGAGAACATAAGAAGAAATTGTTTGTAGCTATCCTTTCCGATCGATCTATCCAAGAGTTCGTACTAAAATAACACCAAGTTATTCTTTCCGATCGATCTATCAAGAGTTCGTACTAAAATAACACTAAGTTATTCTTTCCGATCGATCTATCAAGAGTTCGTACTAAAATAACACCAAAGAAAATTCAAATTCATAATACTCAATCCAACACAAAGAACCTCAAAGAGTGCCACAAGATTTCTACCGGAGAAACAAAAGATGAGAACGTGCATCAACCCCTATGCATAGATTACCCCAATGTCACCTCAGGAATCCGCGAGTTAAGTACCAAAACATATCTCAAGTGAATCAATATAATACCCCATTGTCACCACGAGTATTCATATGCAAGACATACATCAAGTGTTCTCAAATCCATAAAAGCATTCAATCCGAAAAAATGAAATATCAAAGGGAAAACTCAATTCACAACAAGATAGAGAGGGGAAACACCATATGATCCAACTATATTAACAAAGCCCGCGATACATCAAGATCATGACATCTCAAGAACACAAGAGAGAGAGATTAAACACATAGCTACTGGTACAAACCCTCAGCCCCGAGGGTGGACTACTCCCTCCTCATCATGGTGGCCGGCGGGATGATGAAGATGGCCACCGGTGATGATTTTCCCCTCCGGCAGGGTGCCGGAACGGGGTCTAGATTGGTTTTTGGTGGCTACAGAGGCTTGCGGTGGTGGAACTTCTGATCTAGGGTTACCCCTGGTGGTTTCTCTATTTATAGGAATTTTTGGCGTTGGTTTCACGCTAAGATGGGCCTCGAGGTGAGCACAACCCACCGGGGCATGGGCAAGGGCCCAGGCGCGCCCCGGTGTCTTGTGCCCTACTCCTTCACCTTCTGGTCCTTCCACGAAGCTTCTAGTGCCTCTTTTGTTCCAAAAAAATTGTCAAAAAGTTTCAGCTCATTTGGAGAACTTCCATTTCTGCACAAAAAACAACACCACAGTAGTTTTGCTGAAAATAGCGTCAGTCCGGGTTAGTTCCATGCAAATCATTCCAAAACCATATAAAATTATTGTAAACATGGCATGAATACTTCATAAATTATAGATACGTTGGAGATGTTTCATGGAGCCTGCCTGCCGGGGTTTGTCTCTCGTCACACTATCTAACACAAGGCGGCGGTGGCCTCTCTCTCTCACCATTGGTCACTGATCCGGCCGCATCCCGTCCACCGGCGGAAAGGGAGGATGTGCATCGTTTCTCCGTTCGACAGCATTGAGGCAGCACGTCCTGATTTGCGGTACCCGCCGTTCTCTCTGACCAAGCTTCGGCGCGGTAGGGCCTTCGCCACTTGATCGCTGCCGCAGTATGGGCTGATCCCGGCCGCCGACGCCCTCCTAGTTACATCCTGGTGACCCTCAGGTACATATTCCTCTGGCCTTGCTCCACTGCCCATCTTCCCATGTTGCTGCATGTGGAAAATCCTGCATGTGGACCTTCTTTAGTTGTTTGCTTAAAACGTATCTCGGCCGGCGTACTTTCCATCTTGCAATCTCGTCCTCAAACCGTTTTTGATAAACCACCATGCTGCTATCTTTCCCTTATTACATGGAATATGCTTCTTTTTTGTCGGCGTATGTGTCTTCAACTTGTGTTATTGGGCAGTAATTGTTTCCTTGCTACCTCCTTTTGCAAACAGGGCTATCCATTTCACCTCGTTGCTATTGCGACCTTTTGGTGAACTGCACAAATCACTTTTTTCTTAAGAGTGTTTTGTGCAGTTCCGGCAAAATGTCACACGAGCAACGTTTTTACATTTCTATGGGACTGCAGAAAGGGAGATTGGTTTTGCTATCCTCCTCATCCAACTCCGTGCCTAATCTTCTCCAACAAGTAGTTAGTCCTAAAGAGAGATCGCAGAGGTGATCGGCTTCTATTTGTGTGTGTGTGTGTGTGTTATGTTTCATCATCTAGTTCCACTATTATTGTAATCACATTGACTAAATATCTTTGCAAACAGGGATGATCAGCTCGATTTTAGTGGAGCTGCACAAAATGATCGGATTGTGATGTCCTCCATACACCTCTTTTTTGGCTACAGAGCTGGGTGAAACTAGCTGCCAACCAATGAACACTGTGCCCAGGAAATGGAGCCATGCCTACGAACAGCATCGATCAATTATATATTTTTCTTTATTTGTACACCTTCTCACAACTTTGTCTTCAGTTGTGATGTGAATATTGGCGCTGATCTGTGAACCATTGAGATGCATTAGCAGCCATGGTAGTTTCATTTGTATTTGATGGAATGTTGTAACGAGACAATCTTGAGGCAAGAGGACACATGAATCCTAAGTTGAAACCTTTTTTTTTCCTGAGGGAACCAAAGTTGAAACCTTCATAGCATCACAGTACAATTTCATTATGCTGGAAAATTATGCATACATATAAAAAAATCCTGAAGGATTGATAGCAATGCCAGAAACAATTCAACTTCGTTTCGCCGACATGTGGGACATCCTTCATCCGACTCCACCTGCCATGCAGCAATATTGAGTGCACAACTGCAGGGAAGATTCACCCCGGTCGTTGCGCCGCAGTAATAATGACCAGTGAGCAGTCAAATCACAGAGCCCCACCTTCGCCACAGTAAGTTGCTCGGACGAAGCAACCATCATTTCTCTCTTCGTTGAATCCGCTGGTACTCCAATATTCCTAGAGTAATAAGTTGCTCGGGCGAAGCAACCATCACTTCACCTTTCCCACAGTAAGTACTACCTCCTTTTTTTATTCTAGAAACAACCACACGCGAATATTGGACGGTAGCAGCATAGCAACTGAATCAAAAATCGAAACCATCCAATGAACTACTACTAATGGTGTGCATTTGCTAGTATCATGTACTCCGTCTGTCCATGTTTATAGGGCTTAATGCATTTTCCGAGACTAACTTTGGCCCTGTTTGGATCCATGGGTTAGAGTTATTTTGAGCTAGTTGGGGATCAAATAGCCCTAAAGTATCCAAACATGAGGGTTAAATTGGAGCAAGTTGCACCAAACCCACCAAAAAAAACTATCCCAACCAAGAGGTGCTAATTGGAGATAGTTCTCATTGGGCCCACTGAAAAATCACTTTTCTCTCTCTATCCCGCCAGCCAAGTGGTGCTAATTGGAGCTAGTTCTCGTGGGACCCACTGAAAAATCACTTTTCTCTCTCCATCAAGTGCATTTATTGTCAATCTAACCCTGTCATCCAAACACCTCTTTGGCTAGAGTTAGTTCAGGGTTAGTCATGAGTTAGTCTAACCTCTAGCTAAGTTAGAGTATCCAAACAGGAGCAGTATAGGACATGCAAGTTGCTCAAAGCATACCGTCAAATTCGTACGTGAAAGGATCTTTTTTTTTGAAACGGAACATGAAGGGATCTTTTTTTTCAAATTATATAAAATCTTATCAATAGTCAAAGGCAACCTCGAAGAATACATTAGGCCCTATATAAAATCTTATCAATAGTCAAAACCAAGTATTACTACTACACCAAACAAGTTCAAAACAAGAAACTGGACCCACTCACAGCACGGCACGCCTGTCTCGTTTGGTCCATCGGTCAAAGCGCTTTCTCTTCTTGCCATAACAATAGAGTACAGTAAATTTTTTAGAATGCTCTTGGCATGTCGCTAACATGTGATGAGTTAACCGACCTCAATAGATGGCAAAATCGCCAGCCCGCTGCACTTTGAGAGAGACGAGGAGTGAGAAGCAATACAGGCTGGTGGATTACTAGATCTAGGTGTCGCATGGAGGCCAAGAAATATGGTGATAGCGTGGGTTGGCCATGTATGATGTAACTACACTGGGCTGCCGTGTTTCAGACTCTTCCGGTCTACTGTGGAGAAGATTGGGTAGAATTTATATCGCCGAATAAAAATATTAAAGAGTCCAGACGCTCCACCGCGAGGTTTCTTGCTCCTTCTCGGTCGTCGAAAAGCGTTCTTCTAAGTTTTGCCGACACGTGGGACATCCAGCATCCAGGTCCACGTGTCATGCAAGAAAATGAAGTTAAGTATAGCAGGAGAGACTCACCAACAGTCACAAACGTAAGTGGAGTACGTGCACGAATCACCCAAAAAAAAAGGAATACGAGCACGAAGAGAAGAGGTGCAGGCACCGACGCAGGTACTCTTTGCCTCTTTCCCTAATACTCACGCGCGGGTACACGGTGAGCTCATTTCTGTACGAAGAGGCAGCTCACCAGATAATTTGGCGAGTGTAGTAGTTGTCCATGGGAACCACGCGTGGGCGAATCAAAGTGCGATCATGACGCGGTGGCGCGTTTTTTATAAATTAAGTTATTCTATTCGATGGCACATATGCAACATTATTTTCTCAATGGAACGTGAATCGTGCACGCACTGAATGACGGAGCACAGGATGGTAGCCATGGACATGGTCAGCCCTTTTTGGAGACTAATACACTACTTTTGATGTGTCCCGTCAACTCACAAATGAGGAGAAGCTTTGCTTACTACTAGTGCAACCTCTCCCTCGCTCACGCGCGCGCGCGCTGGCTCCCAGGACAAGGAGAAGCTTTTGCTTTACGATAGTGCGCTTAATACAGGCGGTGGACGTGCAGTAGTTCATTCGGTGTCAGATTGCCAGAAGTATCTATACTATAGTACCATCATCATTGTTCGACTTCCGGAAGAGGCGAAGAGCCAAGCGCACGGTCACCTACTCACAGTATAACCGGCCGTGTTTGCACGAATTTTTTAACGTAGTACAATCTGAGTGGATTGCTCCAGTGATCATCACACGTGAGCCAATCGATTCGCACCCTTCCGTGCTCCATTTTGTCTTGCGTTCCTTCCTCCATCCAGCGCGCTGACAAGTGGGCCCCATGCTCATGTATGCCAACGTGGTAGTCAATTATTTTGCCAGAGTCAGCTATCACACGCTTTCGATGCCACGTCAATGTACCCACTAAAAACAAGTTAGACTTGTTCGGTTCAACCGCCTCCCTAGGTGTTTGGAGAGGAATTGGCCGTCGCGAGGAGTTTCTATAGGTGGGCAGGCGGCAAAAAACAGGGGGAAATGTGCGAACCAGCTAGACAAGAGATTTGGTTGATTTTATATCGCTGAATAATATAAAATATTATGAGTGCAGACGCTCCACCGTGAGGTTCCTTGCTCCTTCTCGGTCGTCGGGAATCTATGTTCTTCCACTCTCTTTTTTTGACGTGAGCTTTGTTCATCCTTTTGCCAACACGCGGGACATCTAGCATCAAGGTGCACGTGTCATGCAAGAAAATGGAGATAAGCAGTGCGTAAGTGAGTCATGCACTTCGATGGCACCTAATACTACGCAATATTTTTTCTCCTCGATGGCATGTGAATAGTGCACGTACTGAATGACGGAGCACGGGATGGTACCCATGGACATGGTCGGTCCTTTTTGGAGAGAGTACTAAATAATTTTGATGTGTCCCGTCAACTCGTAGAACGACGAGAAGCTTGCTTACTACGCCTTCTCCCTCGCCAACGCTTGCGCGGTGGCATGCAGCACGAGGAGAAACTTTTGCTTACAAGCGGTGGACGTGCAGCAGTTCATTTGGTGTCAGATTGCCAGAAGTACTACTGTAGTACCATCATTATTGTTCGACTTCCGGAAGAGGAGAAGAGCCAAGCGCAAGGTCACCTACTAACCTACTACAGTAGTATACTATAGCCAAAGCTGGTCCACCTTTTTAGAGCATGGTTAATTAATATAGGCGGCTCTTGCAGCGGCACATCATTTAGAGCAAGTACTCTCTTCGTAGGAACTTAAAATGCAGGAATAGGAAAAATAAAGGATTGGAGTGGCATGTCCACTTGAATCCCATAGCATTAACATAGTGTTCCCCTAAAAAAAACCAGAGTGTTTGACACAGGAAAAACAAAGGAAGTGAAAAAAAAGTTGGAGTGGATGCTAGATTGCCAATTAACACATGATTACATAGGAAAAAAAATCCTATAGCATTCTATCCTATGAATCAAACGACCAATGTAGGAAAATTATGAGGGGGGTCTCTCCAACAGTGTTCCTCGGCTCGCACCTAGCATCATGGTGGTCAAACTTGGAGCCATTCATCTGGTACATGTGGCATCTCAGATCTGGACACAAGGTGACGTACACCGTCAAGGATAATGTTGTCCTCAAAGTCGGACGTACACGGTCAAGGTCCACGGTCAAGGGGGTAAGGGCGAACGCGACCTCTCACTGCGTCCGCCATTTGAAGTGGTGCGCCGAACGAGGGCGCCACCCACTGCGCTCCCAGCTGTACCCGCCTCCTCGCCGCATTCAAAAACCTACATTTACTAGCAAGATGCCCATGCGTTGCATGGAACATCAAGATGCATTTGTATGAGTAGTTTATCTTGTGGGAGAAAAGGATGAACGAGGGAAGGCCTTATTTGCAAATGTGGAGAGGGGTGTGGGTATCTTTTTGCAAAATTGCCATAGTTTCCTTCCTATCCATCAGATATAAATCGGACGGCCTATATTGTAGGATGGCAGGCACACCATCACACCAACTCTGTTTTTTTTATAAGAGTAGAGATAGACAAACCCACGTGGAATGTGCGAAACCCACTCCGGCCACACACGTCCATTCAGGAGCAGGACGCCAGCCAAGCTCATCCTTGCACCATTTTCTCCACTCTTTCGGCGGCATCCGATGAGCAGGAAGAGTAGTTCTCCGATATAAAAGCCGTTTGAGTGGCCCACCGAGCCCGGCAGTTACGAGTGAGGCAGCTCGCTGCTCCACCTACCGCACCTAGCCCGTCGGAGGCAGTTGCCGCACTAAGCCAGTGCGTGGTTCCGCAGCTGGCCGCTCCAATACAGCTTGAGGAAGAGTGCCAACTTGCTCCACGCTGGCTTGTCGGTGAGCACGGTGACACGGGCATTGTCGCTGCCCTCGACGCCGCCGCGTCGTACAATGCTTCCAGTGCCTGCGACTACGCCATCCGCCATCGACGTGCGCGTAGCCGCGCCATGCAGGCAGAGAAAGAAGCCGCCGCGGATGTTGACGAGGTAACGGCCAGCACGTCCCCGCCCGCCACCATCATCGAGGAGGAGTAGAACACGGGAGGCCGCTGCCGATTGTATCCCATAAAGGCCACCACCGAGGCGACGCCAGCGAAAACAGCCAGTGTCTTGCATGATTCTTCTTCAGCCGGATGCTGGAGGAGGACAAAGAGATCAGGCGGCGACCATTTAGATTAGGTATATTGATTCTACCAGGCTGGTTATAATGGGAGTATCATAAGTAGTATCATGCATGCCAACTAGGAAAATTTGATGAGGTGGCGTAGAATTAAATGAAGAAAGAGAGGTTGAGTATCATATTATGATACCGTATGGAATTAAGTTCCTCCCACTATGGTTAGTCTTTGGCCTTGTTCGGTTCAACCTCCTCCCAAGGGGTTTGGAGAGGAATGGAGGGGAATTTGGCTTGTACATGATTTAATCCACCACAATCCCTGTTAATCCCCGTTAAAACCCCTTGAACCGCACATGCCCTTGTTATCACATAGTCATTATGCAATTGTTATGCATGTTAATGTAAGCCCCCGTTAATCTAGTGCCAGTGTTGATTTGATGTGATGGCACTTCTTAGATAATGGCACTTTTTCATACTGTCACTGTAATGCCATTGATAACATATGAGATTGCTGTTAATCATATGCCGCTGCAAAAAAATGACACTGCTTAAATAACCCTGTTACATATTTGTGCAAACAGGGTTGACTATCTCCATATGGTGTCTATTTGTGCAAACGGAAGCACAAACCTCAATTTTAGTGGAACCTGCTGTCAGCTGACCTCACGGTGCTCCAGGTATTCCTACATTCTTAACTAGGTAGAATGACCAATGCAAGATGAAATAAGCTTATTCGTACGTTGACCGATGAGGAGCCATAATTAAGCTGGAGGTGTCTCTTATTTTCTTTCGAATGGGCAATAAGCTGGAGAGTGTCTCTAATGGGCTGCCTCTAGTGTTAAGGCCCTCCAGTACAAAACACGAGCAGCCGTCTGGGCCGATACAAAAGCCTATCCGTCTTAAAGCCCATTTGTTTTTGTTTTTTGCAAGGAGAAGCCCATATTTCTTGAAGAGGGGGTGATCCCAGAAAAACCCTCCTTCCTCCTCGCTTCCACTTATACTGCAGCTCGCAAATCTCAAAAAAAAACTTATACTGCAGCTCGCTGGACTCTCTCGCTTCTGTCGCCCCCCAATTCCTCCCGCTCCCCATCTTCCTCACTCATACAGAAAACCCCCGCTCACCTTCTTGCTCACTCGTACAGAAAACGCCTGCTCCTCTTCTTCCACTCCTACAGAAAACCCCAGCCCTCCTTCTTCCCCACTCGCACTGCCACTAGGCTCGTCTCTAGCTACTCTGCTCAAACCCATGAGCTCGGCGCGACGCCCGCTAGGAAAATGGAGTCAGCTGGCCCCGACGCCAAGAAGATGAGGCTCCCACCAGCGGCGACGCCGGTTGTAGATCTCGCACCCGGCAGCACGAGGAGAAGCGGTGAGCCCCCACACCCGGATCTGAGGAACCCGTAGAATCTCCGGTGGCCGCATCAGCGATCTCCCGGACGACATCCTTGGGGAGATCATCTTGCTTCTCCCCACCAAGGATTGCTGCCATACACAAATCCTCCCAACTCGGTGGCGCCCTCTATGGCACACCGCGCCCCTCAATCTCGACTGTCGTTAGATATCTGTGCTTCCTGAATTTGATCTCCTCAAAGCCATCGTCTCCTCTCACCAGCAGGGCCCCGTTCAACACCTCTGCATCCCGACACGCTACCTGCTGTCCATACCCTGCACGGTGGACGCTTGGCTGACATCCCCTGAATTCGAAAAACTCCAGCAGTTTGAGTTCTACCATTACCACGAAAGTTTCATACCATGAACCGAACACCAAGAATTTGTGCCCACACCTCCGTTGTCCATCTCGTGGTTTTCCTCCTCTCTCCACACCGCCACCTTCGCCCGGTGCCATCTACCAGACGATCTGGTACAAATGCTTCGACTCCCACTGCTAAAAAAACTTTCACTTGTGGTGGTTTATCTGTCGGAGGCCTCACTGCACAGCATCATCCACTCCAGTTGCCCTGCCCTGGAGCGCTTGCTGATTGTTTTGGGAATAGAAATCCCTATCAGTTGTCTCCAAATAAAGTCGCCTCACCTTAAAAGCATTGGAATTTGTTTTGAAGGATAGCAGCTCATCATCGAAGCTGCCCCTTCACTTCAAAGGTTGCTCCTTCATTATTGTTATAAACCTTCGCAAATAACTGTCGTCTCTGCGCCCAAACTGGAGACCTTGGGTGTAATTCGTGATCCGTTTAATGGTCATGACAAGTTGGTGTTTGGCTCCTCACTTTTTCTGGTACCGTATATTATCATCTACACATTTGTAATCATAAGCTTCATTTTTCATTTGTGCGCATAAGTTTTATATCATCTTGGAGTACACTTTGCGTACTAATATTATGTTATATGCTCAATGAAGAGTTCGTCCATGCATAGCCTATCAATACTGCTGGATTCTGTCAAGATCTTATATATCGGAATGTTTAGTTATGATCTGAACATAATTATTGGCTTGCTGCGATGCTTTCGATGTCTGGAGAATTTATATATAAAGGTGATGATTTCATGCACATTGAAAGCCCGTATATATTGTACTAGAATTAACCGTTCAGCTGTCACTCTTTCGACATACTCTTTTTTCAGACCTTAACTATTTTCAATCTTCATGTCTACTTAGGCACTAACACATGGAGAAAAACATATAACCAATCGGTGGCGTAATAAGCACCAGGATTTTCTCAATTCTCATGACATTCGTTTGAGGACAATAACGATGAAAGGATATGCATCCAACCAGGCAAGCAGAAGCTTTGTCACATTCTTCCTGTTGAATGTGAGGTTACTATTGTCCATGAGGCTTAAGTTTTTCAACAAGAGATTTCTCACGGACGGACATGTTGAACAACAAAAAAAGAAGTTTCAGGTGGACAAATGGGCTTCTGAACGTGCTCGGCTTCTATTTACAAAACTTGTAGTCATCCTCCAATATTTTTTTTTGCATAGGATGTTGATTTTATGGATCAGAGCGATCCATTTATTTGTGACTGCGAAAAAGAGTGGTTGGGTTAGATGTTATTGCCATGTTCAATCTGGGTTTTGTCTAAATTTGATGAACAATTAATCCTTGGGCTTTTTGTACCGTTTGTAAGCTTGAGTGACATGTTGTTGCCCTCGTACTCCCCTCCGCCTGCCACTACACTGCCGCATCTTCCACGGCTCCTGTTCGTTCCCGTCCGAGGCCTCGCCATCGTTCTCCGCCTTGGTTCGCTCGCTGTGCCCGCCGCCGTCTGGCATTGTCAACATGGTCAACAACCGAGAGGAATCAGGAGATGACTGTACATGGAGAGGCTGACATTAGGGACCCACCAGGGTCATTGCATTACGCAAGCAGGTGCCTCGTTATTACAAGCCAAAAAAATACTTCCTCCTAATTGTTTGACAACTAGGTCCCACGCCATATTCAATGTAGTCAATAAACGAGAAAATTACACAATGAGCGGATAACACCAGGCACCCAGCAGCTCGCCCAGTTGTTTTTTAGTTTTAGAGACGGAGCTCAACTGCGCGCTGTGTGGGGGCTGTGGCCCATCTAGCCCACGCTTACGCTTTTATTTAAGCACATGACGAGCCCAGTAGATATCTTTTTTCTTTCTGAAAATGGCTAGCCCAGTTTTTTTTTGGAGAATACCCAACTGAGGCCTACTTGCTTTTCTCAGCCCTGCTGGGCTGCAAATCTTTCAAGACGAGGAGGGATGTAAGTAGTAAGAAATGGGCTTCCCCAGAAAATGGGCTATAAGTAGTAAGAAATGGGCTGTAAAATTTTAAACCAAAGCCAACCGGCAATTACATTCAAATATCGTTTTTTCTGGATTTCTCTACTCTTATAAAAAGCAGAGTTGGTGATGATGGTGTGCCTGCCATCCTGCAATATAGGCCGTCCGATCTATATCTTATGGATAGGTAGGAAACTATGACAATTTACCCGCACTCCTCTCCAAATTTGCTGATAAGGCCTTCCCTCGTTCATCCTTTTCTCGCAAAAGATAAACTACTCATACAAATGCATCTTGATGTTCCGTGCAACGCACGGGCATCTTGCTAGTCAAGATTTTAAATTTCATTCATTTTTTTGCGGAGAATTTTTTTTGAATTTTATTTTGATATAAGTTTTTAAAAATTATTTTTAACGTGACTCGAAATTTCTTGATTAAAAGAGTTCGGACCCCACCGAAATATGCAAAATTTCGTTGAATTTTTTAGCAGTGCCCAGAATATGGTCTGTAATGCTAATAAAAAGAATATGGGCTTCAAAATATCCTTAAGAATTAGCAAATGGGCTGTAAATTATTGAAAATAATGGCTAATGGGATGTATGCTATTTTCCACAGATTTGGAGGCTGACTTCTGGGCCTACTAGGTTGACGATGACGCTGTCCTAAAAAAAATTTGACGCGTACGCAAGGCTTTGTCAACTTAGTCAACACAGAACAGTGACTGTTGGATGTCCATCCAACGGCCATCCTGCTTCTTCAATCTTTGATCTTCCTGCGCCAGCCGCCCAAACCAGCGCCGGAGGGACTGCCTGCTCCCTCCTCCCGTGGCCGGCTGTGCTGCTGCCAGGCCATCCCTCTACCCACCCGCACATCCTGTTATTTTCCGGCGACGTCAGCCTCACCCCGCAGCCGACCAGTCAGCCCTTGTACTCCCCTCAGCGTGGGCATCCGCTGCTATGGCTTCGCTGGCTCCGGGTCGTTCCCTTCCTGGGCCTCGCCCTTGTCCACCGCATTTGTGCTCTCGGCACAGCGTGGTCAACATGGTCAACAAACAACAGCCATCAGAAGAGGGATGTAAGTGGAGAGGCTCACAGTAGGGACCCACACAAGCAAGTGCCTCCTTATTACGTGAAAATAGTGGGGCTTCTCCGTTCGTTCCAGTCTGGGGCCTCGCCGTCGTCCACTGCCCAGGTGCTCTCGGCGGCGTGGTCAACGTGGTCAATGAACGACATACATCGGAAGAGGACTGTACATGGAGAGGCTGACAGCTAGGTCCACGGCCGCACGCAAGGAAGTGCCTCCTTATCACGCGCAAAATAATGATTCCTCCACCTGACAGCTGGGACCCACCGGAAGGGCCTCTGTATTTCGCGAAAAAAATGTTCCTCCCGCTGACAGCTCGGACCCACCAACTATATCTTCACACGCAAGGAAGTGCCTCCTTATTACGCACAAAAAAATGAATACTCCCCCTGCTAGCTGGGACCCACCATAGTGGGAGGCTGACTTGTGGGCCTACTAAGTTGACGCGGACGGAGGGCTTTGTCAACTTAGTCAATATGAACGATTCTAGCTCCAGTGACCGTACGATGTCCATCCAACGGTCGTAAAGCTTCTTCAACCTCTGGTCTTCTTACTCCAGCCGCCGAAACCAGCGTTGGTCGTGCCGCCCGCTCCTGCCTCCCATGGCCGGCTCTGCTGCCATGCAGGCCTGACTGCCCCACCCTACTCCAACCTCTGGCCAGGCCATCCCTCTACTCACCCACAACCCCTGTTATTCTGCGGCGACGGCAGCCTCACACCGCAGCCGAACCAGTCAACCCTCATACTCCTCTCCGCGTGGGCATCCACTGCCGTGTCTTCCCCGGCTCCGCGTCGTCCCCTTCCTAGGCCTCGCCGTCGTCCACCACCTTGGTGCTCTCGGCATGGCGTGGTCAAGGAACAACTTCCATCGGAAGAGTACTGTACATGGAGAGGCTGACAGCTGGGTCCACGACCGCAGCAAGGAAGTGCCTCCTTATTACGCGCAAAATAATGATTCCTCCACCTGACGGCAGGGACCCACCGGACGGGCCACTGTATTTTGCGAAACAAACATTTCCCCCCTGACTGCTGGGACCCACCAGCTACATCTTCGCACGCAAGGAAGTGCGTCCATATTACGGGCAAAAAATATGATTCTCCCCCTGACAGCTAGGACCCACCAGCTATATCTTCGCACGCAAGGAAGTGCCTCCTTACCTCCCTGACAGCTGGGACCCACCCAGTCGAACCGTACGTAGGATTGTCTCTCTAGTCACGAACGTGTACGTACATACTGGTCGATCGGTCTGTCTATAGGCTGCAGCGATGAACCGTGGCCAAGTAAGGAAGGGCACGTGTCGTAGTAGAGGCGCGGATGTAGCATCTAACGCAGTCCTGTCTATATCGTGTACACGTACGTACATCCAGGGTGCAAGAAAGTAAATACGGCCACGTACGTACATACGGGCGGGGTCTCGAACACCTACTCACGCATACGTACGGCCAGGGCTCGTGTACATGGAGAGGCAGCAGAGAGCAGCCACGGTGTCCTGTTCATCGGCAGCCAACCGGCTGGGTCGGAATGGAGAAACTGCGTCGTGTTCATCGGGAGGCAACGGAATGCGTCCTGTTCATCGGGAGCCAACCGGCTTGGATGGAACAGCCAAAACGAGGCCTGGCGTACCGCAGAACGGAGGAAACGGCCTTCTGTTCGACCGCCTACAATCGAAACGGGACCCTGTTCACCGGGAGGGGTCTGGCGTACCACAAAACAGAGGAAACGGACTTCTCTTCGACCTCCTACGGTCGAAACGGGGTCCTGTTGATCGGGAGGGGTGTGGCGTACCATAAAACAGAGGAAACAGACCTCTCTTCGACCTCCTACGATCGAAACGGGGGTCCTGTTCATCGGGAGGGGTGTGGCGTACCGCAAAACGGGACTCCACGGGCTACTGTTCATCCACTGTTTACTGCCTCGCTCCAGCCTCCATGGGGCTACTATTCATCCACCGTCGACCTCCTCCAGCCTCCACCTGTGACTGTTCATCCACGGCGTCTCCATCCTGCCTCCACCAGCTACTGTTCATCCACGGGCTCCTGTTCATCCAGCCTCCACCGGCTACTGTTCAACCAGCCCTCCACGGGCTACTGTTCATCCAGCCCTCCACCGTCTACTGTTCAAGCAGCCCTCCACGGGGGTCCTGTTCATTCACCCCCAACCGGCTCGATCGGGGTCCTGTTCATCCAACGCCAATGACCTCTACTACCATGGGGTCCTATTCATCCAACCCCCAACAACGCTCACTATTCATCAAGAGGCAGCAGGTTTGATCAGCTTTAGTTAGCAGCAGTAGCGAAGGAATCGCTCGATCGGGTTCAGTTAACAGCCAGGGATCGATCGATCGCTCGGGTTCAGTAACACGTAGCCAGTACAATCGCTCGGGTTCAGTAGGCGAACGCCTTACTCGGGTTCAGTTAGAGCCCAACGCCTCGCACCCACACGCGTAAGTGTACGAGAGAAACGCGCAATCCCTCCATGCATCGCTCGGCCCCGACCACCCACCGTAACCGGGAACTCACCGATATTTTCCTCGCCCTCGCTTCTACCATGGTTTTTTCCGTCATGGACGGCCCAAAGAATGTCATGCAGCTGCATCTCCGGCCCGCCCAGGACGAAAAGCCCATTTTCTGTCATGAGTTTTTTTCATAGAAGTAGGATCCCACCACATCTATGATGATACCGGGTATTGTCACAATTATCGTCATAGAAGTGTCATAAGCATGACAGGAAAAAAATTCGTTCAGCCCAAAATGTCACGGATGTGTCTTTTTTTTATAGTGAGTGGTGTTATGTGAACGTCGACTACATGAAACTTCACCATGATTTGGGCCTAGGGGAAGGCATTGGGAAGTAATAAGTAGATGATGGGTTGCTAGAGTGACAGAAGCTTAAACCCTAGTTTATGCGTTGCTTTGTAAGGGGCTGATTTGGATCCATATGTTTCATGCTACTGTTAGATTTATCTTAATTCTTCTTTCGTAGTTGCGGATGCTTGCAAGAGAGGTTAATCATAAGTGGGAGGCTTGTCCAAGGAAGGGCAGCACCCAAGCACCGGTCCACCCACATATCAAATTATCAAAGTAACGAACGCGAATCATATGAGCATGATGAAAACTAGCTTGACAGTAATTCCCATGTGTCCTCGGGAGCGCTTTGCTTTATATAAGAGTTTGTCCAAGCTTGTCCTTTGCTACAAAAAGGATTGGGACACCTTGCTGCACCCAAGAAAGTTGTCTCTATATCTGAACCCAAGAAAGTTGATGAAGCCTTCATGGAACCTGAATGGATTCAAGCTATGCAAGAAGAGCTTCAACAGTTTGAGCTGAATAATGTCTGGGAGTTGGTTAAACGTCCTGATCCTCGCAAGCACAATATTATTGGCACCAAATGGATCTATCGCAACAAGTAAGATGAGCATGGTCAAGTTGTCAGAAACAAGGCTCGTCTCGTTGCTCAAGGTTAGACACAAGTGGAAGTTATTGACTTTGATGAAACCTTTGTTCCTGTGGCTAGGCTTGAAGCCATTCGTATACTGATAGCCTATGCTAACCACAACAACATTCTTCCGTACCAAATGGATGTGAAGAGTGCCTTCCTCAACGGCAAAATTGAAGAAAAAGTATATGTAGCTCAACATCCTAGTTTTGAAGATCCAAAGCATCCTGATATGGTCTACAAACTCAACAAGGCACTGTATGGCCTCAAACAAGCACCTCGCGCTTGGTATGACACACTCAAAGACTTCCTGAAGAGCAAAGGCTTCAAACCTGGTTCTCTAGATCCCACTCTCTTCATGAAGACATATGATGGAGAACTATTTGTATGCCAAATCTATGTGGATGACATTATCTTCGACTGCACAAATAAAAGATACAGTGATGAGTTTGGGCATATGATGCAAGAGCAATATCAGATGTCCATGATGGGAGAGCTGAAATCCTTTCTTGGTCTTCAAATCCATCAATAGAGAAATGGCATCTTCATATCACAAGAAAAATACCTCAAAGATTGCCTGAAGAAGTTTGGAATGCAAGACTGCAAAGGGTACCCGACGCCAATGCCAACCAAAGGCCAATTGGGCCCCGACGACAATGGTAAAGAGTTCGATCAAAAGGTATACCACTCCATTATTGGTTCTTTATTGTACTTATGTGCAACTAGGCCAGATATAATGCTTAGCATTTGCATGTGTGCCCGATTCCAAGCGGCACCAAAGGAATCGCATCACCTCGCGGTGAAGCGAATACTTCGATATTTGGTTCACACCCCAACGCTATGATTATGGTATCCAAAGGGCTCAGAGTTTGATCTAGTTGGATTCTCAGATGCTGATTATGCTGGTGACAAGGTTGATTGCAAGTCCACATCAGGGACATGTCACTTTCTTGGACGATCTCTTGTCTATTGGTCTTTAAAGAAGCGGAACTGTGTATCACTCTCCACTACTGAATCTGAATACATTGCTGCTGGATCTTGCTGCACCGTGTCTGGGTCTAATATTTTCTATACGGTGGGTAACGCCACCACCAACCTTTCCTGAAGATTTTCATTTGGCGTCTTGATTGCTTTATCTTCATAATTGGTTTGTCTTCAACATTGGTTTGACTTCAAGGTTTATCTTCACAATGTTGAAATGGTCTTCACTGATATATATATATATATATATATATATATATATGTATATATATATATATATATATATATATATATGTGTGTGTGTGTGTGTGTGTGTTTTGTCCTCTACAGCATTCACTTATAGCTATGTCTTCAAGTTGCTATTTTCTGAACTAAGTGAATGTGATCGGACCCTAACCCCTTCTATATATGCTTATCCCTCAAATTCTCTCTGTCTCTTCATATGCATTCTGTTGACACGTGTCGAATGTCTTCACTGTGTCCTTGTCAGCTGAAGATACAGAGACACACATTTAAAACTAGTTTTAATGTTCTTATCCTTTTTGCCTGAATGCCGGAGAAGCCGGAACGACCGCCCGACAAACCAGGAGCGCGTGGGGTCATGGCTCAACCTTCAATAAGTTGCATGTCAACCACGTGTCTTTCAGATGTGAACTGTCAGGGGCACCTGCGTAATTGCGCTGCGCCGCCCTCCTCCTTATAAATACTTCTCCCCTCGCGGTCATTATCTCTTCTCCCCCTCGCCGTCTCGCTCAAACCCTAGCACCACCGCTAGCATCAGTCGACGCCGGAGACGAAGTGCTTCGCTGCCGCAACCTCTCCGACATCGTCTTCTCCTCCGCCGCCGTAGGTGTCTTACGCCACCAAGTTAGGGAACGGGAGATTGGACTGCTCGGTCTCCAACTTTCCCATCTAGCAGTTCTTCGTGCGGTAAATAGGAGCTCCTTTTTACTGTTTATTCGATCCATTGAAATATTCACATCTTCCAAAAGTTGTTTCTACACTTCCAAATCTAAATCCTTCTATTTTTGCATCTCATAACTTGCAAGTATGTTCACTTATGAATTACAACTAGTTAGATTCCTCACTTGTACTTATTCATGGATTTGTACAAATCTGGAACCAACTCACATCGATAAGTGAATGTCTTTGCACTATGAGGTCAATGTCTTCAAACTGATTTATCTTCAAAATCTTCTGAGAATGCATATGACCTCTTCCCCTTCCCTCGCATCTCTAATGCTTTCACAGGTACATGTCCGTGGGAGAATCCCTTGGTTCTCATAGTCTGCATTCATTTGCAGAGTTCTTATAGCATCACATTGAATCACCTGAAGCCAGCTCTTGTCTGACAAGCAGATTGAAGCCAAACACTGTTGTGAAGCCTTTCTGTTTGAATCCAATGTCAACAAGCAAATCTGCAAAGAAGGGTGGCAGACAGCGCTGTGACAACACTGCTTTGGACCTGCCCCTGATCTCTATGAGCAATACAAGTATGATCCAGATGAATCTTACACTCAATGTAAATCCAGGGTCCAATGGATTCGTAGACACTGGGCAGAGGAATGGTTTAAGTACCACTTTGTTACTCCTGAGTATGCTAAGAAGAATGCTGTGAGGCCTCCATGGGCCGATATTGTATACAGGAAGCTTATTCCCAAGACGAGGGCTGAAGCCATTGCACAGGGCTTCTATCCTTGCATGGTCAGAGGACCTCAGCCTGAAAATGTCGACCCATCCAGTCTCCGATGGTGTCGCGAAGATGAATTGTTTGAAAAAAATCTTCAGTTTGCACGGGCTTCTGCAATACAGAACAAGAAGGACCTGGGGATTGATTTCAACCCTGGTCCAGCTGCTCCAAGGCCAGATGGCAGTCGTGAAGCCAATCAA
Organism: Thinopyrum elongatum; assembly: GCA_011799875.1. Classification (NCBI taxonomy): domain Eukaryota; kingdom Viridiplantae; phylum Streptophyta; class Magnoliopsida; order Poales; family Poaceae; genus Thinopyrum; species Thinopyrum elongatum. The sequence continues at coordinate 537,064,997 of CM022301.1, read as the reverse complement.
AATATCATTGGCCCCTTCAATAGCTTCGATGGGCTTCTCTCCCACATTGCTGCACAAAGGGACACTGTCAAAGAGGCTGCTGGCGAAGAGGAGCATGAGGATGATCCTAAGCCTCCGAAGCCAAAGAAGAAGTCTAAGGCTTCAAAATCTTCTGCAACTCCAAAAGCTTCAAAAGTGAAGCCATTGCAATGTGCACCTCCTGAATCCAGTGTGGAGTCTGAGGATCAATCCCGCATCTCTAAGAAGTCCAAGAAGCCCAAGAAAATTTCTGGACATGACCTCACTCCAGCTAGCATCTTGCGAAATGAAGAGAATACTATAGATCTCTCCAGTGATGAAGATCTTGCTGATGATGCTCTGGAAATGCTTATCAAGAGCAAGCAAGAGGCCCAAATCTTCAAGGATTTGCCTCTCTTTGATGTAGATATTATCAATAATTTCATCGATGAATAGTTTGAAGATCCTACTCTCACCATTGATGACCTGCAGCTGCCCATAGACATCAGTGTCACATTTCAGGGCTGCATAGCCAAGGAACTTGCCATAGCTCAGAAGATTGTTGAGCTGAAAAACAAAATTGACTATGAGAAGGCCCAGTTCAAGAAGCATGTGGCAAAGCTCAGTGTTGTTGATGTTCAAAACTTCAAGCAAATCATGATTGACCTCAAGGCTCAGTTCAAAAAGAAACGTGAGGAAGCCAATGGCTCCCGTGAGCGCATGAAGTACTATGCTGAGAAATGCGTCCAGTCTCACAATGAGGCTGTGAAGAGAAAGGCTCTTGGGCGTCCAGGCATTGACCCCAAGCTGGCTGCCAAGAAGATGAAGAAGCCTACTGAAGCTGAACCCGAAGCCCCAAGGCAGGAAAGACCAAGCATTATCTTCCCTGCCAGTATGACTGGCACGAAGCCAAAGGTCCCTTCAGCAGCTTCTGAGCAAAAGAAGACTAAGCTGGCTAAGGCTGAAGCCAAGAAGAGAAAGCATCATGATACTTCTGATGCTGCTCCATTCAAGAAGAAGCTGAAGACAAAGTCTTCACGCAAAGAACATGCTACTCCCCAAGAACCATTGCTCGTTGAGCCTATTTCAATTGCCCTGCCTGCTTCCACCAACCGTGAGCGTAGTCTCATTGTGCATGAGCCTGCTTCCACAGAGGCTCATGAGTCTGAAGATATTCCAGCTGCTGACTCCACCGCAGCTGAAGACATTGGTCATGAAGACAATGTTGAAGATGATGAAGTCCTTCCTCAGATCCTGCCAAACCCAGTATCATCACCTGCTCCTATGAGCAGTGAACTGATAAGCATTGGCGGTCCCACGACGCCAATTGATGCAGCTTGAACTACGTCGGTATTTCCCCAAAGAGGAAGGGATGATGCAGCACAGCTACGGTAGGTATTTCCCTCAATGATGAGACCAAGGTTATCGAACCAGTAGGAGAACCACGCAACACCACGTAAACAGCTCATGCACACAAAGAACAAATACTTGCAACCCAACGTAAGAGAGGGGTTGTCAATCCGTCACGGGTAAAAAGATAGGTAAAATTGTAGTAGATTGGATAAATAGATCTCGCGGGAACGCGAGATAAAATAAATAACAATAAATTGCAGCAAGGTATTTTTGTATTTTTGGTTTAATAGATCTGAAAATAAAAGCAAATAAAAATAGATCGCGAAGGCAAATATAATAAAGAAGAGACTCGGGGGCCGTAGATTTCACTAGTGGCTTCTCTCGAGAAAAATAGCATACGGTGGGTAAACGAATTACTGTTGGGCAATTGATAGAACTTCAAATAATCATGACGATATCCAGGCAATGATCAATATATAGGCATCATGTCCAAGATTAGTAGACCGACTCCTGCCTGCATCTACTACTATTACTCCACACATCGACCGCTATCCAGCATGCATCTAGTGTATTAAGTTCATGGAAAAACGGAGTAATGCGATAAGAACGATGACATGATGTAGACAACATCTATTTATGTAGAAATAGACCCCATCTTGTTATCCTTAATAGCAACGATACATACGTGTCAGTTCCCCTTCTGTCACTGGGATCAAGCACCGTAAGATCGAACCCATCACAAAGCACCTCTTCCCATGGCAAGAAAAATAGATCTAGTTAGCCTAACTAAACAAAAGATTTGAAGAAGAAATACGAGGCTATAAGTACTCATGCATATAAGAGATCAAAAGACTCAAATAACTTTCATGGATAAAAACATAGATCTGATCATAAACTCAAAGTTCATTGAATCCCAACAAACACACCGCAAAAAAAGAGTTACATCAAATATATCTCCAAGAGACCATTGTATTGAGAATCAAAAGAGAGAGAGGAAGCCATCTAGCTACTAACTACGGACCCGTAGGTCTACAATGAACTACTCACGCATCATCGGAGAGGCACCAATGAGGATGATGAACCCCTCCGTGATGGTGTCTAGATTAGATCTGGTGGTTCTGGAACTTGCGGCGGCTGGAATTGATTTTCGTCGACTCCCCTAGGGTTTCTGGAATATTGGGGTATTTATAGAGCAAAGAGGCGGTGCGGTAGGCCACCGAGGTGGGAACAACCCACCTGGGCGCGCCTGGGCCCCCAGGCGCGCCCAGGTGGGTTGTGCTACCCTTGGAGCACCCCTCAGGTACTTTCTTGGCCCATCTGGTGTCTTCTGGTCTAGAAAAAATCCACGAAAAGTTTCACTGCATTTGGACTCCGTTTGGTATTGATTTTCTGCGAAGTAAAAAAACAAGCAAAAAACAGCAACTGGCACTGGGCACTATGTCAATAGGTTAGTCCCAAAAAATGATATAAAATGATTGTAAAACATCCAAGAATGATAATATAACAGCATGGAACAATAAAAATTTATAGATACGTTGGAGACGTATCAGCATCCCCAAGCTTAATTCCTGCTCGTCCTCGAGTAGGTAAATGATAAAAACAGAATTTTTGATGTGGAATGCTGCCTAACATGTTCATCACATATTCTTTTCTTTGTAGCATGGACATTTGAACTTTTATATGATTCAAAGCAATAGTCTAGTTTTGACATGAAGATTTCAATACTCAAGCATATCAACAAGCAACCATGTCTTTCAAAATATCAACGCTAAAGCAAGTTATCTCTAGCCCATTATGCTCAATCATTGATCCATTCATGAAACACACTCGCATATTAGCTACACCCAATGCTCAAGTACGATCATAGTGCACCTTAGTTGGTGCTTTATAAGAGAAGATGGAGACTCAAGTAAAAATAAAAATTGCGTAAAGTAAAAGAAAGGCCCTTCGCGGAGGGAAGTAGGGATTTGTAGAGGTGCCAGAGCTCAAAGCGAAAAAAGATAGAGATAAAACATTTTGGGAGGCATGCTTTTCCTGTCAACGAAAACGATCGAGTAGTTCCCAATACTTTCCATGCTAGATATATCATAGGCGGTTCCCAAACAGAAAATAAAGTTTATTCCTTTTCCACCATACTTTCACTTTCCATGGCTAACCGTATCCACGGGCCTTCCATACCAACTCTTTCCAAGGAATTTATTATTTGACAACATAAAGTAAATTCATTTTTCATTTCGGGACTGGGCATCCCTAATACCTTTGCCGCACTCTCGTGCAATGACAAGTGAATAAACACTCATCTTGAGAATAACATATCTAGCATGGAAATATATCAGCCACCCCCTACCGTTTCATGAGCGGTACGAGCACACAAAAGAGAAATTTATTTTGAAAATTAGAGATGGCACATACAAATTTGCTTAGAACGGCAAAAGAATACAGCATATAGGTAGGTACAGTGGACTCATGTGGCAAAAACTGGTTTAAAGGATTTTGGATGCACAAGTAGTGATCATACTTGGTGCAAATGAAGGGTAGCAAAAGATTAAGAAGCATCCAACCAAGAAATGAAAAATCTCATAAGCGAGCATTAAGCATAACTAACACCGAATAATGCACCACAAGTAGGATGTAATTTCATTGCATAACTATTGACTTTCGTGCTTGCATAGGGAATCACAAACCTTAACACCAATATTCTTACTAAAGCATAATTACTCATCAACATGACTCACATATCACTATCATCATATCTCAAAACTATTACAAGGAATCAAGTTTATTTTGCCCAATGATATTCATGAAAGTTTTTATTATATCCTCCTTGGATATCTATCACTTTGGAACTAGTTTCATATGTTGCTTTTAATAAGCTCAAACAAATATAAGTGAAGAACATGAGCATAAATTTTTTCTTCTCTCAATATAATTTAAGTGAAGCAAGAGAGAATTTCTTAAAAGTTTACTAACTCTCAAATAAATCTAAGTGAAGCATGAGAGCATTTCTTCAAAAATACTAAAGCACACCGTGCTCAAAAAGATATAAGTGAAGCACTAGAGCAATTCCATAGCTCATAAAGATTTAAGTGAAGCATAGAGAGCAATTCTAACAAGTCATAACACAATTTTGGATCTCTGAAATAGGTGTGTCCAGCAAGGATTCATGACACAAAATAAAAATCAAAACAAGCAAAGACTCATATCATACAAGATGCTCCAAGCAAAACTCATAATATGTGACGAATAAAAATATAGTTTCAAGTAAAATACCGATGGTCGTTAGAAGAAAGAGGGGATGCCACTCGGGGGCATCCCCAAGCTTAGTTGCTTGATACTCCTTGAATATTATCTTGGGGTGCCATGGGCATCCCCAATCTTAGCCTTTTTCTAATCCGTATTCCTTCATCCATCGCGATCTCACCCAAAACTTGAAAACTTCAATCATACAAAACTCAACAAAACCTTCGTGAGATCCGTTAGTATAAGAAAACCAATCTTTACTTTAAGTACTGTAGAAAACCCATTCAAATTTTGTTATTACATTATATCTATTGTATTCTAACTTTTCCAAGGCTAAAACTCTTCAAAGGAAACCACAGAATCATCAAAATAAGCACATAATGCAAAGAAAACAGAATCTGTCAAAAACAGAGCAGTCTGTAGAGATGCGAATTGTTCGCATACTTATGTAATTCCAAAAATTCTGAAAAATTAGGAAAACATAGGAAATTTGTATATAAATCTTGTGTAAAAAATTCAGAATTTTTCGTCGCTTATGTAATACTAAAAATTTATTTTTCTGGACGCAAAAGTTTCTGTTTTCCAACAAGATCAAATCAACTATCATCAAAGCTATCCCAAAGGCTTTACTTGGCACAAAAACTAATTAAAACACAAAAAACACAATAATAACAGTAGCATAATTGTGTAAACACTCAAGAACAGAAAGAAAAATACAAAAATAAATTTTATGCATTGGGTTGCCTCCCAACAAGCGCTATCGTTTTACGCCCCTAGCTAGGCATAATGCGAAGGATTCAAGTATTGTCATCTTTATTTCTAGATCCATAAGATGCCCTCATGATTGATTCATATGGTGGCCTAATTATTGTTCTAGGGAAGTGTTCCATACCCTTCCTTAGTGGAAATTGAAATTTAATATTGCCTTCTTTCATATCAATCACGGCACCAATAGTACGTAAAAACGGGCTACCAAGTATAATAGGACAAGACGGATTGCAATAAATATCAAGAACAATAAAATCTATGGGCACATAATTCCTATTTGCAAGAATAATAACATCATTAATTCTTCCCACAGGCTTTTTAATAGTGGAATCCGCCAAGTGCAAATTTAAAGAACATTCTTCAATATTGGTAAGACCAAGCACATCACTTAAAGATTTCGGAATTGTAGAAACACTAGCACCCAAGTCACATAAAGCAAAACACTCATAATTTTTGATCTTGACTTTGATAGTAGGTTCCCATTCATCATGTAATTTTCTAGGAATTGAAACCTCTAATTCCAACTTTTCTTCTAAAGCTTTCATCATAGCATCAACAATATGTTTAGTAAAAGCTTTATTTTGTTCATAAGCATGGGGTGAATTTATCATGGATTGCAACAAAGAAATAAAATCAATCAAAGAGCAACTATCATAATTAAAGTCTTTGTAATCCAAAAGAGTGGGCACATCACTAGTTAAAGTTTTGACCTCTTCAAACCCACTTTTATCAATTTTCTCAACAAGATTTTCACCCTCCGAATTATCGGGACGCCTTCTAGCTAAATTTAACTCTTCTTCAGTACCTTTATTATCAATCTTAATTTTACTAAACAAATAATCAATAGAAGAAACACCAATCATTTTAAGATCTTCATCACTTTTATGAAAGCAATCACTAGAAAACGCTTTTTCTAAAAATTCTCTTCTAGCTCTAAGCATAGCGGTTCTTTTCTTACTTTCATCCATAGAAACATAAAGAGCTTTAATTGATTCTTCAACCTTAGGCACAAAAATTTTCATCTTAAGATTTTCTACATCATGAGAAATTCTATCAATACTTCTAGACATATCATCAATCTTATTCAGCTTTTCTTCTATTGTAGCATTGAAAACTTTTTGAGTATTGATAAATTCTTTAATATTATTCTCAAGATTAGAGGTGTTCCTATTATTATTATAAGAAGGATTACCATAATTATTAGAGGAATTACTAGGAAAAGGCCTATGATTAAAATTACCTCTATAAGCATTGTTATTGAAATTGTTTTGCGAGATAAAATTCACATCTATGGCATCACTATTTTGCTCAATCAAAGTAGACAAAGGCACATCATTAAAATCAATAGGAGCACTTTTATTAGCAACCAATTTCATAAGAGCATCAACTTTTTCACTAAAAGAAGAAATTTCTTCAACCGAATTAACTTTTTTACTAGTAGGAGCTCTTTCGGTATGCCATTGTGAATAATTTGCCATAATATTATCAAGCAATTTGGTGGATTCACCCAAACTAATTTCCATAAAAGTACCACCCGCGGCAGAGTCCAAAAGATTCCGAGAAACAAAATTCAACCCCGCATAAAAATTTTGTATGATCATCCAAAGATTTAACCCATGAGTTGGGCAATTCCTTAGCATTAGTTTCATCCTTTCCCAAGATTGTGCAACATGCTCATGTTCAAGTTTCTTGAAATTCATGATCTGGGTTCTAAGGGAAATAATTTTCGCAGACGGAAAATACTTAGTAATAAAGGCATCTTTGCACTTATCCCAAGAATCGATACTATTGCGAGGCAAAGAGGAAAACCAAATTTTTGCACAATCTCACAAAGAAAACGGGAATAATTTCAACTTCACAATATAATTGTCCACATCTTTTTTCTGTTGCATATCGCATAATTCCACTAATGTGTTAAGATGGGACGCGGCATCCTCATTAGGAGTACCGGAAAATTGATCTTTCATAACAAGATTCAGCAAAGCGGTATGAATATCACAAGATTCCGCACTAGTGGCGGGAGGAGCAATCGGAGTGCTAATAAAATCATTGTTGTTGGTATTGGAGAAATCACACAACTTGGTGTTCTCTTGAGTCATCGTGACTATGCAACAAGATTGCACTCAAAAACAGATCTGGCGAGAAAACGGCGAACGAAAAAGAGGGCGAATAAAACGGCAAATTTTTGTGAAGTGGGGGAGAGGAAAATGAGAGGCAAATGGCAAATAATGTAAATTGCAAGGAGATGAGATTTGTGATTAGGAACCTGGTAGATGTTGATGATGTCTCCCCGGCAACGGCACCAGAAATTCCTTTTGATGCGGCTTGAACTACGTCGGTATTTCCCCATAGAGGAAGGGATGATGCAGCACAGCTACGGTAGGTATTTCCCTCAGTGATGAGACCAAGGTTATCGAACCAGTAGGAAAACCATGCAACACCACGTAAACAGCTCATGCACACAAAGAACAAATACTTGCAACCCGACGTAAGAGAGGGGTTGTCAATCCCTCACGGGTAAAAAGATAGGTAAAATTGTAGTAGATTGGATAAATAGATCTCGTGGGAATGCGAGATAAAATAAATAACAATAAATTACAGCAAGGTATTTTTGTATTTTTGGTTTAATAGATCTGAAAATAAAAGCAAATAAAAATAAATCACGAAGGCAAATATAATAAAGAAGAGACCCGGGGGCCGTAGATTTCACTAGTGGCTTCTCTCGAGAAAAATAGCATACGGTGGGTAAACGAATTACTGTTGGGCAATTGATAGAACTTCAAATAATCATGACAATATCCAGGCAATGATCATTATATAGGCATCACATCCAAGATTAGTAGACCGACTCCTGCCTGCATCTACTACTATTACTCCACACATCGACCGCTATCCAGCATGCATCTAGTGTATTAAGTTCATGGAAAAATGGAGTAATGCAACAAGAACGATGACATGATGTAGACAACATCTATTTATGTAGAAATACACCCCATCTTGTTATCCTTAATAGCAACGATACATACGTGTCGGTTCCCCTTCTGTCACTGGGATCAAGCACCATAAGATCGAACCCATCACAAAGCACCTCTTCCCATGGCAAGAAAAATAGATCTAGTTGGCCTAACTAAACCAAAGATTCAAAGAAGAAGTACGAGGCTATAAGTACTCATGCATATAAGAGATCAAAAGACTCAAATAACTTTCATGGATAAAAACATAGATCTGATCATAAACTCAAAGTTCATCGAATCCCAACAAACACACCGCAAAAAAAGAGTTACATCAAATATATCTCCAAGAGACCATTGTATTGAGAATCAAAAGAGAGAGAGGAAGCCATCTAGCTACTAACTACGGACCCGTAGGTCTACAATGAACTACTCACGCATCATCGGAGAGGCACCAATGAGGATGATGAACCCCTCCGTGATGGTGTCTAGATTGGATCTGGTGGTTCTGGAACTTGCGGCGGCTGGAATTGATTTTCGTCGACTCCCCTAGGGTTTCTGGAATATTGGGGTATTTATAGAGCAAAGAGGCGGTGCGGGAGGCCACCGAGGTGGGCAAAACCCACCTGGGCGCGCCTGGGCCCCCAGGCGCGCCCAGGTGGGTTGTGCTCCCCTCGGAGCACCCCTCCGGTACTTTCTTGGCCCATCTGGTGTCTTTTGGTCCAAAAAAATCCACAAAAAGTTTCGCTGCGTTTGGACTCCGTTTGGTATTGATTTTCTGCGAAGTAAAAAAACAAGCAAAAAACAGCAACTGGCAGTGGACACTATGGCAATAGGTTAGTCCCAAAAAAATGATATAAAATGATTATAAAATGATTGTAAAACATCCAAGAATGATAATATAACAGCATGGAACAATCCAAAATTATAGATACGTTGGAGACGTATCACCAATCGCACAAGATGAATTCTGGGAAGAGCAACACCCCAACTCCCCATTGCATGAAGTTATTCCTCGCACTCCACCTGCTCATGTCACCACTCCGGTGCTTGAGACACCGCAAGAGACTCCCAAAGACATGGAGAAGACCACTCCTTCACCACAGGCGTCGCCATCTTTTTGAAGGCTTCGTAGAGGCCCTAGGCCCTCGGTCTCCATGTCAAGCATTCCTGAAGAGGATGTGCATACCACAATCTCGGTAGCACATCAAATGTTTCCTAAAGCCATCCCTTCAGTTACTGCTCATGAGCCTGAAGCCAAAGAGGCTGAAGATATTCTGGCTGCATCAGCCGATGACAAAGAAGAAGAAGATCGTGAAGTTATTCCCCCTACCGTTGAACCAGTTGTTCAAGCAGAAGTGAATGTGCCAGACCCCCCAGTCCATGAAGCCACTGAAGTTGAGGCCAACATGGCTGCCACCACCACCACTGAGGAAGCCAATGACGTTGTCATGGCTGAAGACAATGTGCAGCCCAAAGTCAATAATGCCACGAAAGACAATGCACAGCCATCCACCTCGGATGCGGCTGTTCCTCCCCCTGTGCCTCAGACCATGGAACATGTGTTTTATCGTGGTGAGCTTGTTATTGTCAAGTGGCCAATCTTGACACCTCCAACTGCTCCTGGTCCCCAATACGACTATCATGTGGAGCAAAGGCCTCAAACGCAGAAGCCAAAGCCCAGGCTGCCAAGGCTTCCAAGTGCTGTCACTACACAAGGCTCCTTCAGCGTGCTAAGCTTCAGAGAGCACAAAACCTTCTTCGACAAGGCCAAGAACCCCTTCAGGAAGCCAAAGATCTCATTTGACAGGTTCTGGAGCCACCAGCAAAGGAGCTACTATTCTTGCATTCTCTATAATCAAGACAGGATTTTTCCTCACAAGTGTCTTGCCTGTGATGCCATTGCTGGGCTGCCATGCCTTGAAGAAGCCCTTGATTGCTTCCATGAAGTTGGTCTGCTCCCATTTGTCATTGACAAGGAGCACTGGAATGAAGAGCTTCTTCTGCAATTCTATGCCACTCTACACATATCAGGCTACAACAGGGATCCGAAGACATGGGTCCTTGAGTGGATGACAGGGGATGTCCATCATGAAGCCAAAGCTCAAGATATCATCGAGCTAACTTCCCTGCCCACTCCTGGTGGTCTGTATGAGCCAGGTTGTCAGCTTCATGTGTAAGAATTACATAGTGTATTCCAGAGGCCTGAGCCCAATATGAGTCAAATGCTCAGTATGATGAAGCCATTGCCCATTGATGTTGAATATCCCAAGGAGTTCTATGTCAAAGACCTCAAGTACCTGCGTCGCACCATATATCACATTCTAAGGTGTACTCTGTGGCCTATCAAGGGGCATTCTCCTGACGCCAAGCTTGAAGGCACCATGAAGACATTGGTCTTCTATATCATCAATGGCATCAGATTCAACACTCAAGACTTCTTCATCCGTCAGCTGGCTGCTTCAGGAATTGATCTATTTGGCCACAAGTTTTATGCTCCATGGGTCATGCGGCTGATAAAGCTTCACTAAACCATCAACTATCAAGCTTCAATGCGCAACCATGTTGTATTTCTGCCTGAAGTTGATATGTCATATGAAGCCATATACCCTGAGCCTGCCAAGAAGCCACTGCATGAATACAATGTCGTCTTTCAAAGCTTCAGTCAACCTATTGAAGGCGTTCATGTGCCAAATCCTCCTGCTCCTGCTGGTCCTCTTGCTAGTCAACTTCGTTTGCCGCATCGTGCAAACACTGATGCAACAGCCATCACGGTAGCTCAAAGGCCTCAGAAGCGTGCTCGTGTCCTGAATGACAGAGAACTTCTTGTATCACTTCACGAGAAGCAGGATAGGCATCATGACTGGCTGAAGCGCCAGATGCAGTCTTCTCGTTGATGTAAATCGCAAATGCAACCTTGCAACCAAGAACTCATTTGTTGCCCATGAATCCTATCCGCGGTCCTGGAAGAGCCTCACAATGCTCTGTTCTAAAGACGATCTTCGAGCAGATGGCTTCACTGAACATTTCAAGTTTGACTCCAAGCCTCCCCAATCAACACGTTGGCGTCCAACTCCTTCCCTTGAAGATTCTGACTATTCATCTTCGGCTCCCACTGTTGTTGCGCGAGTCATAGATGAAGAGGACGACGCCACTTCACCAGCGATGGCTTCACTGCATCACGATTCTGCATCAGGCCCCTCTGCACCGCCCAACTCCAATGTCGACCCTACTGCCCCAACATCTTCACCGACTGGGAACGAGTAGGCACTCTATGTCTTCAAACCTTTTTGGTCCTTACTGACAAAAGGGGGAGAAGCATATGAGTTGATAGTCTTCAAGCGGGTCCATATGGGTCGGGTGCTTATTTTTGCTAAGTTCTTACAACTCTCGTTCTTGAAACTATTGGCTTTTGAGTTGTAACACTTAAACTTGATGGTCGTCTGCCACTTTTTCTGCTACCTTGTGATGCGATGATAAATCCCGCATGAAGTCATTCTGCAGACGCCCATTTGTCATTATGCATTTCATTATCTTCATTACTTTTGTGTATGCATGATGAATTGTCTTCATGTGTTGAAGAATATCTCCAAAAAGCAAAACCTGCCATGCGCATTTGCATTCAAAGGCAAAATATTTATATGCACATCTTCAGGGGGAGTCTCTTCCAACCTATGAAGACAATGCCCATGTACTTTAACTTTCACATACTTTTATCCCCGTTGAAAACTTCAACCAGTTTGTCATCAATCACCAAAAAGGGGGAGATTGTAAGTGCATCTAGTGCCACCCCTAGTTGGTTTTGGAGTATTGATGACAAACATGGTTGAGGGACTAATGTGTTTGTGAGAATTGCAGGATAACACAGGTAGTAGTCCCTCATTGATTCGGTTTACCTAACAGAGATGACCCCTAAAAATGTATGAAGACATTGAAGACAATGGTGATTCGTGAAGACATTCATCTGAAGATAATGACTTGTGAAGATATTCACTTGAAGACTATGAAGTGCGAAGACATAGTTTCTTTCGTAGTTTCCTTTTCTTCTTTATTGAGTCATAGGAACCACCGAACTGTTAAGTGGGGTCCAAGTGAACAAAGTCAGATGACTGAAGTGATGCTCAACCAAAATCCTATGTCTTCGAGCGAAGACAATGAGAGCAAATCTTATCCAGAGTTGGATGAGTCAGCTTTACTTGTAGGCCAAGCCAAGCTGCCGTGTGTGTTTGAAATCCGACCGTTGGACATGTGTTGGTTCCTTAGTGACCCAGGGTCATTTCGGACATATCATGTTGGGTTGCCTCCTGGCTATAAATAGCCCACCCCCTACACCATAAATTGGTGGCTACTCAGAGTTAGTGCACGGCTTTTGTCATTTGAGAGCAACCCCCCTCCGAAGCCTTTGAGAGAGAGATCCTTGCGAGGACAAAGCCCAAAACACCCAGAGCCAAAGAGTGTTAGACATCACTGAAGTCTTTCTGTCCGCGTGACCTGAAGACTTGTTACACTTGAGGACTGTGCATCCTCCAGCCGGTTAGGCGTCATGTTCTGAGGATCCAAGAGTCATTGTGGATCGCCAGTGAATGGAGTCTGTGAAGGTTTGGAAGTCTACATTGAAGACTTACCAGAGTGATTGGGTGAGGACTGGGTGTCCTTAGCTCAAGGGGAATAAGGTGAAGACACAGTCTTCTGAGTTCAATCTCAGCCTCCCTAACCAGACGTACAGTTGTCACAGCAACTAGAACTGGTCTACCAAATCCTTGTCTTCACCAAGCTACTGGTTCTATCCCCTACCTTCTTTACATTTCAGTTTGTCTTTGTGAAGTCATTGCTTGCTTGCCTGATCTATTTGACTTCACTGTGCGAAGACTATTACTTGTTTGGCTTCATACTGTCTTCCATTCCGATCCGTACTACCTAGCTGCTATTAGTCTTCGTGTTTTCACTATATTGCTTACTTGACTATGGCCTGTCTAGTGTAGTTCATCTTCCGCTGCATATCATATAGGTTCAATTGATTGTTTGTCTTCAAAGACCTCGTGTTTTGAAGACTTTCATAAAAATTGCCTATTCACCCCCCTCTAGTCGATAACTAGCATTTTCATACGGACTCCGAAAAATCCACAAAAATATTTTCTGCCAGTTTTGGAATATTACAAAAATTAGGAAAATAAGAAACAACTAGGAAGGCAACCCTGGTGGGCACAAGACACTTGCCAGGCGCACCCAGGTGGGTTGTGCCCACCTCGGGTACCTTCCGGACTCCGTTTTTCTCCCGTTTGCTTGTTTCCCAAGATAAAAAATCTTTATATGCCCCCTAAACCTACTGACCACCGTATCGCGGAGAAATCTTCTGTTCTTTTTTCTTGCTGTTTTTTGTTGAGATCTGTCAAGCCAGGCATCATGTCTTCTTCCTCCTCCAACAACGTAGAAGAGGATGCTTGGTTGATGAAAATGGAATTGAAGAGAGAAGAACCAAAAGAAGCCTTCATGGGGGACAAGAGCAAGGAAGCTACTGGAGATCAAGCTCCAGCAGTAGAGCAGACCTTGCCCGCGGAGGAAGAAGAAGAAGATATTCTTCAACCATACTATGAATATCTCACTCCCACTTAGACTGAAGCCTTTAGGATCATTGAAACGGTTCGTGTTCAAAACAAATATCTCACCCGTGAAAATATTTTATTGCAAGAGCACATCATTGCCCTTCGGAGCGTCATCCGAAGATTGGAGTATCTTTTAAGGAAGAAGGATAAACTTGCTACTACCTCACCATCACCACCACCTTCCTCACCACCAAAGGAGATTTGAGTATCGGGTATGGGCACTCCCCTTGGCTTGTGCCAAGCTTGGGGGAGGTGCCCCGGTATCGTATCACCATCACTATCTTTTGCCTTTATTTATCTTAGTTCGATATTTAGTTATCTTTTGGTTTAGTTGAATAAAAATTTAGTTCAATTTTCTTTGAGTGTTTGCTTAGTGATCTATCTATCCTTGTAATCGTGTGCGAGATATATAATAAAGTTTAGTTCGAGTTTTTCTTTCTTTACTTTCTTGTTCCAATAAGAAGAATGGAAAGTAAATGAAAAAGATCATATGCTAATCTTATGGTTAGTAATGACATCACTTAAGGAAAAGTATAAGCAGTAAAATTTATTGGAGATTGACAAACATAGCATTGGTCAATGATGCAATTCATGAAAGAATTAATAAGGGAAGAGAAGATTCACATGCAAATACACTATCTTGGACATCTTTTATGATTGTGAGCCCCCATCAAAATATTATATGCCAAAATTGTTGACGTTGGACAAGGAAGACAACGTAATGATTTATGTTTGTTCATATTCACATAGAAGTTATATTGTCATAGATCATTTAACATGTGGTGCTTGCCCCCTATCTTTGCTAGCCAAAAATTCCGCACTAAGTAGAGATACTACTTGTGCATCCAAAAACCCTTAAACCCAAATCTTGTTTTGAGAGTCCACCATACCTACCTATGGATTGAGTAAGATCCTTCAAGTAAGTTGTCATCGGTGCAATAAGGCAATAAAAATTGCTTCTAAATGTGTTAGATCATTTAGTGTAAGAGAAAATTGAGCATTGTACGAACTTGTGATGGCAAAATAATAAAGGCGACAGATTGCGTAATAAAGGTTGCTATCACAAGGGGCAATATAACGTGACGTTCATTTGCACTAAGAGATTGAGCATACAACCAAAAAGCGCATGGCAACCTCTGCTTCCCTATGCGAAGGGCCTATCTTTTATTTTCATGTATTTAGTTTTATGCAAGAGTCAAAGTATTCTTCCCTATTCCTTTTTATTTTCTCTTTGCAAGCATCATGTGGTGAGGAAAGATCTAGGCACATATATCCAGTTGAATATGGGTAGGCATAAGTTATTATTGTTGACATCACCCTTGAGGTGAATACGTTGGGAGGCGAAACTATAAACCCCTATCTCCTATGTGTCTGATTGAAACTTTTTGCTCATGGGTATGTGGTGAGTGTTAGCAATCATAGAAGACTATATGATGGTTGAGTATGTGGACTTGCCAAAAGGCTCTGATACGTGACCCTTCCTAAAAAGATGATGAATTGTAGTTGCAAAGTTGACTGAGAACATAGTTTGTTGGTTTTCAATAGATTTTATGCTTTATACTTCGATGTTGTGATGAATTGTTACTTGTTTATGAGAAGTTTATGATAAAAGTTATGTGATAAAAGTTCTATAATAAAGTTTGTTGATGTTATAATAATATACATGATGCTTCTATGTCCGTATTTTGTTTTTATCGACACCTCTCTCTCTAAGCATGTGGACATGTTTTTCGATATCGGTTTTTCGCTTGAGGACAAGCGAGGTCTAAGCTTGGGGGAGTTGATACATCCATTTTGCATCATGTTTACCTACTATTATTTACTATGTTTTAATGCATAATAATGCTTTTTGGAGTAATTCTAATGCCTTTTCTCTCATAATATGCAAGGTTTACACAAAGAGGGAGAATACCGGCAGCTGGAATTCTGGACTTGGAAAAGCTACGTCAGAGTTACCTATTCTGCACATCTCCAAATGAGCTGAAACTTTACAGAGAATTATTTTGGAATAAAAGAAAAATACTGGAGCAAATAACTATCGGAGGAGGCCCACCAGGTGGGCACAACCCACCTGGGCGCGCCAGGCCCCCCAGGCGTGCCCTGGTGGGTTGTGCCCTCCTCGGTGATAATCCCCAAGTGCAAGGAATCATCATAGAAATTTCCAAAGGTGGAAGTGATAAGTATGGAGTGTCGTACCCACAAGGAGCTAAAGGTAAGATCAATATTCTCTCAAGTCCTATCTGCCACTGATACGACTCTACGTACACCGAACGTTTGCTTCCATCTAGAAACGAGAAATAAAACTACGTTGTGGGTATGAAGAGGATAACTTTGCATGATATCGGAGAGCTAAAATATAAAAGTAGGTGCTGTTAACATAAAGTTAGAATATATTACAATATATTATAAATAGCGAGTGTGGAATAATGGTGGATCGGTGTGCGGAATTATCCTAGGCAATTGTTAACAAGATCGGTAGTCGTTATTGCAATTTTATATGAGGGAGAGGCATAAGCTAACATACTTTCTCTTCTTGGATCATATGCACTTATGATTGGAACTCTAGCAAGCATCCGCAACTACTAAAGATCATTAAGGTAAAACCCAACCATAGCATTAAAGTATCAAGTCCCCTTTATCCCATACGCAACAACCCCCTTACTCGGGTTTAAGCTTCTGTCACTCTAGCAAACCACTATAAGCGAATCATGAATGTATTGCAACACCCTACAGCGGGAATCCTTCACGTTTGCATGGCACGGAAGGCATCATAGGACAGCACCAAAATAAAACATACAACTCAAACCAATCTAGATCATCAATCAACCCAAAAGACAAAAGAAATCTACTCAAAACATCATAGGATGGCAACACATCATTGGATCATAATATGTGGCATAAAGCACCATGTTCAAGTAGGTGATTACAGTGGGGTGCGGGAGAGTGGATTGCCGAAAAGAGATGAGGAACGTGATGAAGATGGTGATGTTGATGAAGACGATCACCGCGGCGATGGTTCCCCCGGTGGCACTCCGGCCCCACCGAGAGAGAGGGGGAGAGGGTCTCCCCCTTGTGCTTCCTCCTCCATGGACTCCCCCCTAGATGGGGAGAGGTTCTCCCTCTGGTCCTTGGCCTCCATGGCGATGATGGCCCCCTCCGGGATCCTCCTCCATGGCCTTCGGTGATGATGGCCCCCTCCAGCAGGGTGCCAGAGAGGGCCTAGATTGATTTTTCGTGGCTACAGAGGCTTGCGGCGGCAGAACTCCCAATCTAGGTTTCTTTCTGGGGGTTTTGGTATTTATAGGAATTTTTGGCGTCGGTCTCACGTCAAGGGGGTCCATGAGGCAGCGACAAGGTAGGAGCACCCTCCCGGGGGGTAGGGCGCGCCCCCCTACCTTGTCGTCGCCTCGGGACTCTTCTGGTCCAACTCTTGTGCTTCAGGGTTCATTTTTGGTCCATAAAAAATCACCGTAAATTTTCTGCCCATTCCGAGAACTTTTATTTCTCCACAAAAAATGACACCACGGTAGTTCTGCTGAAAACATTGTTAGTCTGGGTTAGTTCTAATCAAATCATTCCAAAACCATATAAAATTGTTGTAAACATGACATGAATACTTCATAAATTATAGATACGTCGGAGACGTATCACTCGGCCCACCTCCGGTGCTCCTCTTATGGTATATAAGTCATTTTGACCTAGAAAAAAAATAGGGAGAGGACTTTCGGGACAAAGCGCCGCCGTCTCGAGGCGAAACTTGGGTAGGAGCACTTTTGCCCTCTAGCGGAGCGATTCCGCCAGGGGAACTTCCCTCCTGGAGGGGGAAATCATCGTCATCATCATCACCAACAACTCTCTCATCTTGGGGAGGGCAATCTTCACCATCATCATCATCACCAAACCCTAGTCCATCTCTTGTGTTCAATCTTTGTACCGAAACCTTAGGTTGGTGCTTGTGGGTGACTACTAGTGTTGATTACATCTTGTAGTTGATTGCTATATGGTTTATTTGGTGGAATATTATATGTTCAGATCCATTATGCTATTTAATACCCCTCTGATCTTGAGCATGATTATCATTTGTGAGTAGTTACTTTTGTTCTTGAGGTCACGGGAGAAATCTTGTTGCAAGTAATCATGTGAACTTGATATGTGT
Source organism: Thinopyrum elongatum (assembly GCA_011799875.1). Taxonomy (NCBI): domain Eukaryota; kingdom Viridiplantae; phylum Streptophyta; class Magnoliopsida; order Poales; family Poaceae; genus Thinopyrum; species Thinopyrum elongatum. Next base: position 537,046,929 of record CM022301.1, on the reverse strand, counting down.
TCGATATTTTGATGATATGTATGTTGTGATTCCCTTAGTGGTGTCATGTGAATGTCGACTACATGACACTTCACCATATTTGGGCCAAAGGGAATGCATTGTGGAGTAGTTATTAGATGATGGGTTGCTAGAGTGACAGAAGCTTAAACCCTAGTTTATGCGCTATTTTATAAGGGACCGATTTGGATCCAAAAGTTTAATGCTATGGTTAGATTTTATCTTAATACTTTTCCCGTAGTTGCGGATGCTTGCGAGGGGGTTAATCATAAGTAGGATGTTTGTTCATGTAAGAACAACACCTAAGCACTGGTCCACCCACATATCAAATTATCAAAGTAGCGAACTTGAATCAAACCAACATGATGAAAGTGACTAGATGAAATTCCCGTGTACCCTCAAGAATGCTTTGCCTATTATAAGAAACCATTTTGGCCTGTCCTTTGCCACAAAAGGATTGGGCTACCTTGATGAACATTATTTACCGTTACCGTCACTTGCTCGTTACAAATTATCTTGCTATCAAACTATCTGTTACCGACAATTTCAGTGCTTGCAGAAATTACCTTGCTGAAAACCACTTGTCATTTCCTTCTGCTCCTCATTGGGTTCGACACTCTTACTTATCGAAAGGACTACGATTGATCCCCTATAGTGTGGGTCATCATGTCCTGATACATATGATGTTTAATCTACCATACCATCGATCCCAGTGCGTGATTAGCACACGACGCATGGGAAAATCAAAGGAATTACTGCCACGTGGCGTGGTAATCCTGTCGCCGCTTCATGCCTCACCTTACCCATAAAAGTCCAGATGCGATGAGGAGGAGGGTTTTATGCTCCACTCCTCCCCATCTCTGTATTCGTCCTTGAGATCTTGCGCCCAAGCACATCCTTCACGTGCCCGAACCAAAATAAACTCAGCCTTTCCCATCTCCACCCCATATGACCATGGACGAAGAGGAGAGATAGATCCAGGCAGTGCCGTCCTCGAAGTACGGCAATAAGCCAAAGGCGAAGGCCTCCCAGACAAGGGGAAAGTGGAGGTCTTCCATAGTCTCACAATAGCATTTGGGCCAGCTCACCTCAGTCAGGTACTTACCGGAGCCGGAGCTCGCCCCTGCTCGTTCTGCCCTCGTCACAGGGGATGGTGGCTTCTACTCCGCAAGCATGCCCAAGCCTCACGATGACAAGCGGGTATGCTCCGTTTTCTACCTCTTGTGTAGTCTCAGGTTTCCCATCCATCCCTTCCTCAGTGGGCTCCTTTACTTTTACGGCCTCCGACTCCATCATCTAGCCCAAATTCCATCCTCCACATCGCATGCTTCATTACTTTTTGTGAAGCCTTTTTTGTGCTGTGAGCCCAACTTTGGGCTCTAGTGCAAATTCTTCATGGTGAAGCCTCAAAGCAACGGTTTGGAGGCGTGCGGAGGCGCGTCGATCAGCAAGACCTATGGCGCCGGTTGGCTGAAGGGAACCTTCATCGAGACCATCAAAAACTGGCGGGAAGAATGGTTCTACTCTCGGATGTGCCACTCACAGACCCTTCTCGGGCTGAGATAGTTACTCCCTTCACCCCAACTCCTCCACCAAGCTTCACACCTAGAATCCAAGGAACATCACCTCTGCTGATTCTGAGGAGGTGGCCAAGCTCGTCAAGAAGGTGACCTTCTGGGTAGGGTTGTTGGGGAACGTTGCATGGAAAACAAAAAAAAATCTACGCACACGCAAGATCTATCCATGGAGATGCATAGCAATGAGAGGGGAGAGTGTGTTTACGTACCCTCGTAGACCGTAAGTGGAAGCGCTTAATAACGCAGTTGATGTAGTCGAACTTCTTCGCGATCCAACCGATCGAGTACCGAATGTACGGCACCTCCGCGTTCAGCACACGTTCAGCTCGGTGACATCCTCGCCTTCTTGATCCAGCAAGATGGCAAAGTAGTGGATGAGTTCTGGCAGCATGATGGCGTGGTGATGGTGGTGGTGATGCTATCTCCGCAGGGCTTCGCCTAAGCACTCCGAAAATATGACCAAGGGACGAAACTGTGGAGAGCGCCGCCGCACACGGCTAAGAGATTTTCGTGGGCTATGTGTGGCGCCCCCTCCCACATACATATAGGTGGGGGGGAGAGGGGAGGCAGCCAGGAGGCGCCCCAAGTGGGGCCAAATCCCACTTGGGCTCTTGCCCCAAGCCGCGCCCCCTTTCCATGTTTGAGTGCGGGAGGAAGGCAGGGGGAGGTGGCGCCCCCCCCCCTTTCCTTTCTCTCATGAGGAGGGAAAGGCAGGAGGGGCCAACCCTCCCCCTTTCCTTCCCCTAGGGCCATCCGACCAGGGAGAGGCGCACCAGCCCCTTGTGGGCTGGTGTATGCCTCCCCTTGGCCCATTAGGCCCATAGACCTCCCGGGGGTGTCCGGAACCCCTTCCGGCAATCCGATGACTACCCGGTGTACTCCGAAACTCTTCCGGCGTTCGAATAGTATCGTCCTATATATCAATCTTTACCTCCAAACCATTCCGGAGCTCCTCGTCATGTCCGTGATCTTATCCGGGACTATGAACAACATTAGGTCACCAAATCATATAACTCATATAACACTATATCGTCAATGAACGTTAAGCGTGCGGACCCTACGGGTTCGAGAACTATGTAGACACGAGCGAGACACCTCTCCGGTCAATAACCAATAGCGGAACCTGGATGCCCATATTGGCTCCTACATATTCTATGAAGATATTTATCGGTCGAACCTTATGACAACATACGTAATTCCCTTTGTCCATCGGTATGTTACTTGCCTGAGATTCGATCGTCGGTATCTTCATACCTAGCTCAATCTCGTTACCGGCAAGTCTCTTTACTCGTTCCGTAATACATCATCTTGTAACTAACTCTTTAGTCACTTTGCTTGCAAGCTTCTTGTGATGTGTATTACCGAGAGGGCCCAGAGATACCTCTCCGATACTCTGAGTGACAAATCCTAATCTCGATCCATGCCAACTCAACAGACACCTTCGGAGATACCTGTAGAGCATCTTTATGATCACCCAGTTACGTTGTGACGTTTGATAGCACACAAGGTATTCCTCTGGTATCTGGGAGTTGCATGATCTCATAGTCGAAGGAATATGTATTTGACATTAAGAAAGCAATAGCAATAAACTGAACGATCATATGCTAAGCTAACGGATGGGTCTTGTCCATCACATCATTCCCCTAATGATGTGATCCCATTATCAAATGACAACACATGTCTATGGTTAGGAAACCTTAACCATCTTTGATTAACGATCTGGTCTAGTAGAGGCTTACTAGGGACATGGTATTTGTTTATGTATTCACACATGTATTTAAGTTTCCGATCAATACAATTCTAGCATGAATAATAAACTTTTATCATAAATAAGGAAATATAAAATAACAACTTTATTATTGCCTCTAGGGCATATTTCCTTCAAGGTTAGGGGCTGACTTTGGTCCAAGTGATGCATGTGGCTCTTAGCCATAGCATCCAGCTTCTATAGGCCCGAGTTCACACGATGTGGATGTATAATGGAGAGGTAGACACTACTCGGGTTATCTGAGGCAGTTTTTATGGGGGAAAATCCATGAAGGAGATGCTCTCATTGTTGTTAAGAGGGAAAGCCTCTCATTTCTTGGACCACAAGGACATGGATTCAGCATGGCTGACCCGCCAAACCAGGTACCTCACTAGTCTCTCCTTAATTTTGGGTGGGTCTAAGGTGTTTAATTTAATCACTTTGTACCATTTTAATGCAAAAATGGGGCCCCTAGCCGGCCCCTAGCCGGCCACCATCCGACATTCGATTCTCCAATCCCAGGACCAGCCAACTCCTGATATGATTGGGCTACTGTTCGAGGACAAGACCTTGGCAGCACCACATGCCAAGCGTGTGAGGACGACTGCCACCAAGGACGCTCGAGGTGGCAGCGTAGACACTGCTGCTGCCTGCAATAGCGGCCAGAGCTTCGATGCTGGGTCCAACAGTGAGGACCGCCATGCGAATGCCAGTAGCTACGTAATGCAATCACTCACCGGCGGGGCACGCACCTCCTCGGTGGGCGCGACAACTCAAGACCTTTTTGAGAAGGGCATGTCGGGGTTACGATCCCGACAATGAGTACTAGGGGTACAAAAGAGGGGCAGAGCCTAGCTACGGCGTAGGTCTAGCACTCGGTTTTTGTGAGTTCAGGCCTCTCTCGGAGGAGGTAATAGCCCTACGTCTCATGCCCTGGGGCTTGTTTTCTCTTGGGGTGTGTGATTACAAGGAATCCTGAACCCTTTCCATGGAGGAGGAGGGCGACTTATATTGCGTCGTGACCTCTGTACTCCCACGCCACAAGGGGGATTAATGACTATAACTATGGCAGTTAAAGGTATAAACAGCTATGACTACGACAGTTACAGGTAACGGCAACCATAACAATGCTGCAAGTCTGACTTAAGACCACCCGGCCATTGCAGCTCCCACGTCGCCCCTACGTCTTCTCTGTCCGAGTGGCAGTGGCTAGGACGACTGGAGGGAGGACGTCCAAGTGTCGTCAGTCTATCCGAGTGGATCTCTGGTGGTGCGCATCCGAGTGCGCCTATGGTCCAGGGACCTACCAATGATGGTGTGGGACCCTATGTGGGCCTTAGGTGTCAGGTCCATGACCCTACTAGTAGTAGGTGACCCCATCAGGGCATGCTAGAGAAGCATCCGAAGACGCATTAAAACCCAGGAGCAAGCCAAGCTAGGGTGCCTGTTACTTTTGCTCCCGCTCCAACGCATGAGCCATCAATGGCTCCCTTGCCTAAGGAGGGAGTTCCTCGGGCGAGGCCTCGACCAGAGCTATGAGTCTTAACGACTCCTTATAAGACAAGACTATTTTTGGTTCTACCTCTTCTACTTTGTTATTTTGTAGAGATCCTCGCTCGTTCAAGGCCGACATGGCCGACTCTTTTCTGGGCTCCCCCCTAGGTACCGACACGGGGTTCTTATGGCCATTCCCGTGGCACAGGCTCCTCCCCCTCCCAAAAACTTGGAGTTGCGAGAGGACAACGCGACCCTCCATCCACCCGCGTCAGATGCTAGTGATGGGAGCCGAACTCCTGGCGCCGAAGTAGGTCTTCGGTGGCTGGAGATGAGGAGGACGCCCTGAGAGAATCAAGCTCTTTGGTTCGTCCAGAGAAAGAGCATGACATCGGGCCTGCCTCCTCCACTCCGGCCACCACTGAGGTGCTGGTCGTGCTAGCCAACTACCCAAAAATCCTGCAGCACAGCTCCGCCTTCCCCTCCAACCGATGTGTTCGACCCTACCACGGCCATCACGATGGAGCAGGATGTCGATGTGTCGATGACGGCATCCGAGGCCGACTCGGTGTTGCGATGACGGAGAAGGAGAAGGTCTGGAACAATGAGGCGCTGACGCTGGATCAGCGGCGTGCCTCCGTACTATTGGAATTTGCTAGTGGGCCTTTGGCCCAAAGCCCAACTAAAATTCTGAAATTCTCTTGGCCCATTCATGCACACATGTGAGTGGTGTGAGTGAGACTAAAGTTTAATCCCTCCCCGGAAGTTGAGTGAGACTTGCACCTCTTTATAAGGTGAGCTCTTCTACCACTTGTATGAGCATGAGAAGAGGAGACCTACACGCGCGCTCGCCTCGCCACGCCACGCCTCATCATGACGCGCCGCGGCTTGCGGGATTGAGCCGAGCCGAGGACAGAGCTATGCACGTTGTCTACATTTTTGCTGCTCGGGAAAATTTAATGAGTCATTAATTAATAATTAACGGACGCGTTAATTACTGAACCGTTTCCGATTCTTTTGGATCGCGACTTGGACATGGGGTTTACTCCCACGACCTACCCGGCCCGCACTATATAGTCAGGCAGACGTCTACCCTAGCCGCCGCCGCATCGTATGGTTTCGCACCACCGTTCCAGATCATTGCGCCGCAACGCAAGTCTTCTGCATCCCTCCTTTCGGCGTGCAACGCAAGAAGGGACAACAGGCTTCCGGAACCCCGCCTCTCGTGATCCTGTACGGGAGAGCGGCGATCATGTTTTTGGGGAGCGCACCCGCGCGACTGCTAGCAGCGACGACTTCGTTAACGATGACTTCTTCCCCGACCTCGGCAACCTCTTCCTCAACGACATGGGCGACAACATCAACGCCGGCGGTTCTGCTCCCGCTGCACCGTATGTGATCTTATCCTCTTTGTTCGAGATCATGCTAGAATTCTTAGTTCTAGTCTATGCCCTAGATATGATCTGTTCTTCTACTATGCTAGTCCGCATGATTAGTTTAATCTCTGTTTTCGTCGTCATGATTTATTTACTGTTTACTCAGATTAAATCTTGTAGTAATTTGCTCATATATTCAACAATCCAAAAACCTGATTAAAGGCAATTTTCTCCGAGTGGTTTTGTTGCGCATCTGAAGCCGCCTACGTTTAAGGGCGTGCAATATAAGAGGTGGCGCACGAGAGCAGTTTACTGGTTTCAGACCATGTACTGCTATGACGCCACCAAGGGCAAGCCTGAGGGTAATCTTGAACCTGCACAGCAGGAAGCTTTTGAGAAGATCGATACCCTCTTTAAAGGCGCCCTTCTGAGTGTTCTGGACGATTCCATTGTGGATTCGTATATGTCGTTTGACAACGGCAAGGACATGTGGGCTGCGCTCGAGGCCAAGTTTGGGGCCTCGGACGCTGGCAGCGAGTTGTATGTCATGGAGCAATTCTATGACTACAAGATGACTGATGAGCGCTTTGTTGTCCAACAGGCTCATGAGATACAGTCGCTCGCAAAAGAACTTGAGTACTTTAAGTGTGTGTTGCCAGACAAATTTGTTGCCAGAGGCATCATTGCTAAGCTTCCACCTTCGTGGAACAATTTTGCTACTTCCCTGAAACACAAGAGACAGGAGTTTTCCGTTTCGGATCTCATTGGTACTCTTGATGTTGAAGAGAAGGCGAGAGCAAAGGACACATGTTCTCGAGTTGTTGAGGGAGCTTCTAGTGCCCACATGGTACAGAAGAAGAACTTCCAGCCCAACAAGTTCAAAAACAACAAGAACAAAACTCGGGGTAAAGGCAAGTTTGATACAAAGAACAAGCCGTCACATTCTACCAACTTCAAGAAGAATTCTCATAAGAAGGGGAAGGGACTTTGCCATGTCTGCGGTGATCTTAATCACTGGGCTCCGAAGTGTCCTAACCGCTTTGAGGAGCGCGAACATGAGAAGAGCGGCAAGTCCGCTAATGTTGTCATCGGTGATACTGATATGAAGGAATCTGGGTACGACATTCTTCCTACCATCCTTTCAGTATTTCAATCTTCTGATTGGTTAATTGACACCGGTGCCAATGTACATGTTTGTGCTGAAGCCTCCATGTTTTCTTCTTACCAGGTCACAGGGACTTCTCCCGTGCTGATGGGGAACGGGTCACATGCCATCGTTCGAGGTGTCGGTACGGTCGATCTGAAGTTTACTTCAGGGAAGACCGTGCGTCTGAAGAATGTTCATCATGTGTCGTCCATCAATAAAAATCTCGTTAGCGGTTCCCGTTTATGTCGAGATGGTTTTCGAGTCCAATAAAGTTGTAATTTCTAAGTATGGACAATTTGTTGGAAAGGGCTATGAGAGCGGAGGCTTGTTTCGCCTGTCTTTGTCAGATATTTACACTAAAGTTATTAATAATGTTTGCCACAATAATGAGTCTGATATTTGGCATTCACAACTTTGTCATATTAACTTTGGTTGCATGACGCGGCTAGCCAATATGAACTTAATTCCGAAAATCTCTACTGTCAAAGGCTCCAAGTGCCAAGTATGTGTGCAAGCTAAGTAACCTCGCAAGTCCCATAAGACTGCAGAGGCAAGAGACTTTGTGCCACTAGAGCTTATACATTCTGATCTTTGTGAGATGAATGGCGTGTTGACAAAAGGTGGAAAGAGATACTTCATGACGTTGATTGATGACTCCACTAGATATTGTTATGTGTATCTTTTGAAATCAAAAGATGAGGCTTTAACTTTTTTCAAAAACTATAAAGCTGAAGCAGAGAACCAACTTGATCGAAAAATTAAACGGCTTAGGTCTGATCATGGTGGAGAGTATTTTTCCAATGAATTTGATTTGTTTTGTGTGGAACATGGTATAATCCATGAGAGGACGCCTCCCTACTCACCTCAGTCAAATGGGTAGCCGAAAGAAAGAACCAAACTCTAACTGATATGGTTAACACCATGTTAGACACATCGGGTCTCTCCAAGGAATGGTGGGGGGAGGCACTAATGACTGCGTGTCATGTCCTAAACCGAGTTCCCACAAAGCATAAGACAATGACTCCATTTGAGGAATGGGGAAGGAAAAGGTTGAAACTCTCTTACCTACGTACTTGGGGTTGTTTGGCGAAAGTCAATATACCAATTCCCAAGAAGCGCAAGCTTGGACCAAAAACCGTGGATTGTGTTCTTCTGGGCTATGCTTTTCATAGCATTGGTTATAGATTTTTGATAATAAAATCTGAGGTATCCGACATGCATGTTGGTACGATTATGGAATCGAATGATGCAACTTTCTTTGAGGACATATTTCCTATGAAGGATATGTCGAGTTCATCAAATCAGGGGATACCTACTCCATCTAGTGAGGAATTCGCTGTAATTCCTGAACCCACCATTGCGATGGAACACGTTGAGAATCCTGTTGAGGGTGACAATGGAACTCCTGTGAGGAGTAAGAGACAGAGGACTGCAAAGTCCTTTGGTGATGATTTCATTGTGTACCTCGTGGATGACACACCCAGGACTATTTCAGAAGCCTATGCATCTCCTGATGCTGACTACTGGAAGGAAGCTGTTCGTAGCGAGATGGATTCCATCTTAGCTAACGGAACCTGGGAGATCACTACCCGTCCTTATGGGTGCAAACCTGTAGGATGTAAGTGGGTGTTCAAGAAGAAGCTTAGACCTGATGGTACGATTGAAAAGTACAAGGCACAGCTTGTGGCTAAGGGTTATACCCAGAAAGAAGGTGAAGACTTCTTTGATACTTACTCACCCGTGGCTAGACTGACCACAATTCGGGTGCTACTATCACTGGCTGCCTCACATGGTCTTCTCGTTCATCAAATGGATGTTAAGACTGCTTTCCTCAATGGAGGGTTAAAGGAGGAAATTTACATGGATCAGCCAGATGGTTTTGTAGTACCTGGTCAGGAAGGAAAGGTGTGCAAGTTATTAAAGTCTTTATATGGCCTTAAACAAGCTCCTAAGGAGTGGCATGAGAAGTTCGAAAGAACATTAACTGCTGTCGGCTTTGTAGTAAACGATGGTGACAAGTGTGTGTACTATCGCCATGGTGGGGGTGAAGGAGTTATTCTTTGTCTGTATGTCGATGACATACTGATCTTTGGAACCAAACTTGATTTAATCAAGGAGGTTAAGGATTTCTTATCTCGTTGCTTTGAGATGAAGGATCTAGGAGTAGCTGATGTTATCTTAAACATCAAGCTGTTGAGAGATGAGAATGGTGGGATTACACTGCTTCAGTCTCACTATGTGGAAAAGGTCTTGAGTCGTTTTGGGTATAGCGACTGCCAGCCTTCTCCAACTCCATATGATGCTAGTGTGTTGCTTCGAAAGAATCGACGGATTGCTAGATATCAACTGAGGTATTCTCAGATTATTGGCTCGCTTATGTATTTGGCGAGTGCCACGAGGCCTGACATCTCTTTTGCTGTAAGCAAACTGAGTCGGTTTGTGTCAAAACCGGGAGATGATCATTGGCATGCGCTTGAGAGAGTTATGCGCTATTTGAAAGGCACTGCGAGCTATGGGATTCACTACACCAGGTATCCGAGGGTACTGGAGGGTTATAGTGACTCAAACTGGATATCTGATGCTGATGAGATTAAGGCCACAAGTGGTTATGTTTTTACACTTGGTGGTGGAGCTGTTTCCTGGAAGTCTTGCAAGCAGACCATCTTAATGAGGTCAACTATGGAAGCAGAACTCACATCATTAGACATTGCCACTGTTGAAGCAGAGTGGCTTCGTGAGCTCTTGATGGACTTACCTATGGTTGAAAAACCAATACCACCTATCCTGATGAACTGTGATAATCAAACTGTGATCGTCAAGATAAACAGTTCTAAGGACAATATGAAGTCCTCAAGGCATGTGAAGAGGAGACTAAAATCTGTCAGAAAATTGAGGAACTCCGGAGTTATTACGTTGGATTATATCCAAACGTCGAAAAACTTGGTAGATCCCTTCACAAAGGGTCTATCACGTAATGTGATAGATAATGCATTGATGGAGATGGGTTTGAGACCCACCGCATGAGTTGTCCATAGTGGTAACCCACTCTATGTGATCGGAGATCCCGTGAAGTAGAAGTGGGAGACAAGCTGTTGGTCAGCTGAGAGGAGAGTATTCCTATTTTAATTATCCCACTCCATGAAGATGCAATGCTCTCCTGATCTGCATGGCAGGTTGATATTTATCTTAATGTGTTCCAAGTGGCTTATTTGAGTAAGCAGAGATGTTGTCCTGCAGAGCATCTCCTGAGGAACACACCTATATGAATTTGACTGTTAACGTCGCAGTCTGTGAGAATTGGGTGTTCTCTAATAAATTCATGAAAGGCCCTGGAGTATGATGTATACGCTCCACCCGCGGGGAAGCCTTGCGGCAGCCCAGTATCGGTCAAGAATTTATGTGAAACTAGTCTCGCAGAAAACTTGTAGTTCAAGGCATAGTCCACTATTCAAGTTGTGATCTAGTGTAGCATAAAACTCTAAGTGGAAGTTCAACTTCACAGTCTCCACTAAGTACCGGTATATAAATAATGTTTTGGAACTAAATGATGAGATGTGCCAATGAGACTTTGTGGGGGATTGTTGGAATTTGCTAGTGGGCCTTTGGCCCAAAGCCCAACTAAAATTCTGAAATTCTCTTGGCCCATTCATGCACACATGTGAGTGGTGTGAGTGAGACTAAAGTTTAGTCCCACCCCGGAAGTTGAGTGAGATTTGCACCTCTTTATAAGGTGAGCTCTTCTACCACTTGTATGAGCATGAGAAGAGGAGACCTACACGCGCGCTCCTCCGCCACGCCTCGTCACGACGCGACGCGACGCGGGTTGCAAGATTGAGCCGAGCCGAGGACAGAGCTATGCACGTTGTCTATATTTTTGCTGCTCCGGAAAATTTAATGCGTCATTAATTAATAATTAACGGACGCGTTAATTACTGAACCATTTCCGATTCTTTTGGATCACGACTCGGACGTGGGGTTTACTCCCACGACCTACCTGGCCCGCACTATATAGTCAGGCAGACGTCTACCCTAGCCGCCGCCGCATCGTATGGTTTCGCACCACCGTTCCAGATCATTGCGCCGCAACGCAAGTCTTCTCCATCCCTCCTTTCGGCGTGCACCGCAAGAAGGGACAGCAGGCCTCCGGAACCCCGCCTCTCGTGATCCTGTACAGGAGAGGGGCGATCAGGTTTTTGGGGAGCGCACCTGCGCGACTGCTGGCAGCGACGACTTCGTTAACGACGACTTCATCCCCGACCTCGGCAACCTCTTCCTCAACGACATGGGCGACAACATCAACGCCAGCGGTTCTGCTCCCGCTGCACCGTATGTGATCTTGTCCTCTTTGTTCGAGATCGTGCTAGAATTCTTAGTTCTAGTCTATGCCCTAGATATGATCTGTTCTTCTACTATGCTAGTCCGCATGATTAGTTTAATCTCTGTTTTCGTCGTCATGATTTATTTACTGTTTATTCGGATTAAATCTCGTAGTAATTTGCTAATATATTCAACACGTACCATCCGGAATAGAGGCAAGTACTTTGAGCAGGGAGTCCGGGAGATGCTTGTCGTCTTTGGGGCGGACATGGAGGTATGCTCAATTGCTCACTTATATTTACTTAAGTATGATAGCATAAGCTAGTAGGCCTCAAAGTACGCGCCGGTTTTGAGATCCGAGGTGCACTTGGATATAGTGCTTAGTCTTCCCAGGCTTTATAAGTAGGGCATGTACAATGGTAAATAGTCTTATTTTAAGTGTTGTATGTAATTTAGAGATGACAAAAAAAATGTCTATAATGGGTCATCTCTTAGCCTTATCTTCAATAACTAGTAATTCCTAAAAACGTGGTGAGACATATTGTGCTAAGAGATCATCTCTTGTCTTCTCTTAAATAAGAGAATACAAGCCTTTTTTATGAGTTTTCTCTTCTCCACCTCATCGTTTATCCTATGTGGCACTCATAAGATAGCACCATTGTACATGCCCTTACCTACAACGATGATTAAAATACATGGATGGTCCTTAAACTTGGTGGCTATGTCCACAATGGTCCTTAAACTCTAAAACTGCTTCAATATGGTCCCAGAATTTGAGAATACTGCTTCAATACGGTCCTTAAACTTGGCGCACCGGTCCTGTGATACGTCTCACATACATTTCGTGTACGCCGAGAAGTTTTTCTTGCAATAAACTGTCTCAGAATTTATTTAATTACCAAAAAAGCTAATATTCCACATTTCAGTATGAGAAAAGAAGAACTAACACCACTATGGAGGATCGAACATATGCTTGGCGGAAGTATACTGCGTTTCTATGTACCTCTTCAAGCGTTTTCAAATATATTTTTTATTTATGGCACAACTATAGGCCCGCACAAGTTTCTTTTTTTTTAAGTTCATGTTTTCCATATTATTATTTTCGCATTTGAAAAAAATAAGTTGCCATAAAACTTAAAGAAAGTGTTACTGCATTTAAAAAAATGTTCAACATGTTTTCGAAAATGTTTCACATGTACTAAAAAACTATAGACATGTTTTTGGAAAATATTTCACGTGTATTAAAAAATTGCAAAATTGTTTTTGAAAAATGTTCATCGTGCATTCAAAAAATGTCCATCATGCATTTAAAGAAGGTTCAACGTGTATTAGAAAAATATATTGTAAAATAATTCTTACATTTCTAAAACCATGTCTAACATGTTTTATAACATTTCTAGAATTTATCATTATGACACAATATTTTTTAATACACACTGTACAGTTTTCTAAATACAACGTTCAACTTTTTTAATAATTGTGTATTTTAAGAATACAATGAAAATACACAGTAATTTTGCATGCTTGCGGTCATTTTTTAATGCATAACAAACGTTTTTAAAGACGTTTGCAATTTTTGAATACACGTGAAACATTTTCCAAAAACATACATACAGTTTTTAATACAGATGAGCTTTTTTCCGAAAACATGCCGGACATTTTTTAAGTGCACTAGGACTTTCTTTAAGTTTTATGGCAACTTTTGTTTTCTTTCATTTCTTTTTCCAAATGGGAAAAATAATATAAAAACATGAACTTGAAAAAAAAACTTGTGTAGGTCTATAGGAGCGCGCTATATACAAAATAACACTTGATGAGGTACATAGGAACGCAATATATATACTCTAGCTCAATAATTTATGTCGAGCAGCCTATTACTTGGTGGTTAGCTTGTGTGGATTAAGCAACCCGCGATCTGGACTTCCTAGGTTCGTTCGACCCTCCATATTGGAACCAGTTTTCCTTTCCAATACTGACGTGTGGAGCCCACATTTCTAACTTTAGGTTTTTTATATAATTAAATTAGATGGGAGGCGGTTTTCTAAAAAAAAACTTTGTGGTGTACAAGAAACGCATGTGGGATGTATCGCAGGACATGTTCGTCAAGTTTAAGGACCGTATTGAAGCGGTATTTTCAAGTTGAGGGACTGTATTGAAGTGGTTTTTGAGTTTGAGGACCATTGTGGACATCACCACCAAGTTTAAGGACCATACATGCATTTTACTCTCCAACGATCCTTGACTATAACACTCGGCTTAAATCACTATTAGCCGGGCGGCCGATAAAATACACTCGACATACCGAGTAACACAAGGAAAGATATGTTTCTCATGTAGTGATACAAAACCGTTCATGGTAAACCTTTTATCGTTTGTTGCTATTTCTTGAGAGTTCTTACAAATAGATAAAATATCTAGTGCCATTTATTTTCATTTGGAGTACTGGAACGTTGTAGATAAAAAAAGAATAGTTTCTCTAGAATTCCAACAAAAAACGATGGAAACCTGGAACTTTTATTTGGGCCATTGGAAAATCTGGAACTCTGTAGAAAATGGAATAGTTTGAGCTAATACTGGGAGGATGGGCCTGGCCTAGCTAATGATTTGGGCCATTGGCCGGCCTATCCGAAGTACTTTAGGCCCGTTTCTGTGGCTCTTCCTTTTTTTGTTTTGAACCGTCTGAGGCTCTTCCTTCCTCCCGCCCGTGCTGTTCCCTCCAAAACCAACCGACGACCAACCGCAAAAGGACTCTCTCCGCTTCTTGAAATCGATCGGTTGCAGCGGGACGGGAGACGCTCCGCTGCCATCGTCGTCGTCTATATAGCCTTCCTCCTCTCCCATCCTTTCTCATACGTAGCTTCCATCCATCCGCCCTCTCCCTCTCCTCTTCATCTGGGGTGCGAAGCTGTTCGACCGAGAGGCGAGATGGCGGACAAGGGGAAGGGGAAAGCCGACGCCCGCTATGAGCCATGGCAGCGGCGGCGGCAGGGTGCAGCGGGGACGGAGACTGAAGCCGTCGACGACACTGCCGGTACTTCGTCGCGGACTTCAGGGCGGACGGCGACTGCCGGCGGCGGCGGGACTCGGCAGGACCTTCCACTCGGCGCCTCTTCCCAGTTCAGTGAAGGTAGGTGCCCAAGAAACCGGCGTCCTTGGTTCTTGCGTTGGTGCCCGCTTCTTGGTTGTAACATCCGATCCGATACCTTCGTTTCTTGCAGCTCCTGGTCGCGGGGGCGGGTCGGGGCTCTCTCCGTCGCAATGGAGGCTACCGACGCCGGTGGGCAATTTAGGTGGGTTCCCTCCCAACCCAAGAAAAGCTCCAAATCCTTTCTCTCTGGTCCGCCGTGCGGTTCTTGGTTCTTCACTGACGCCGGAGTTCGATTCCTTGGCTTCTGTTGCGTAATTCTGTTGCAGCAGACAACGGGCCTCCGCAGCACGGTGCGCCTCAGGGTCACGGCAGTACTGTCATTGATCAGCAGCGCCTCCGCAGCCAGCCTTCTTCTTCACGGGCAAGAGCACCAGGATGCTCTTGTTGCGGCGGAGCGCCCGCCACGCGGATTGTTCTCAAGATACCCATGTGCGAGGCTTGCTACAGGGATGCATTCATGGGCAACGCGCCTCCGCAGCACGCGCAGATCGGCTACGCCGGTGCGCCTCGGGGAGCAGTGCGCAATCCAGGTGCGTTCCCTCCCAAGAAAAAAAAAATCCTTTCTCTCTGTTCCGTGCAGTTCTTGGTTCTTCCCTGACGCCGGAGTTGGATTTCTTGGCTTCTGTTGTGTAATTCTGTTGCAGCCCGCAATGGGCCTCCGCAGCAAGCGCAGATCGGGCCTCCACCCCTCCACACCTTGGCAAAGCCTGCACCGCCACCGGAGCGGCAGTCTTCTTCACAGGCAAGGGAGCAGCAGCTCCAGGTCCAGGCTGAGCTGCAAGCGCTGGATGCGATGAGGCTGCAGGTGGCCAATATATATTCTGAACAACCCTTTTTCGCTCGTCCGGTCGGGCCCAGCGACGAACCCAGCGCCTCAGCGGCAGTCTTCTTCACCAGGATGCTACAGCAATATCTTCACCGGCAAAGGGCCCTTGTTCAGCAGCGCCGGTGCACGTGCACCCCAGGGTCAGGGTCACGGTACTGCCATTGATCAGCAGCGCCAGCTCGACCTCCTCCGCGGCCAGCCTTCTTCTTCACAGGCAAGGGCACCAGGATGCTCTTCTTGTGGAGCGCGCGCCACGCGGGTTGCTCTCAAGATGCCCTTTTGCGAGGCTTGCTACAGGGATACATTCATGGCCAACGCGCCTCCTCAGCACGCGCGGATCGGCTCCAAGCTTCCGAGTCCAGTCCCCAGCTACAACTACGCGCAGACCGGCAGCGTGCGTCCGGAGCACGCGCTGGCCGGCAATGTGTCTCCGAGTCCAGTTCCCACTCCCAGCAACGCCGGCGCGCCTCAGGGTCAGCAGCAGTACCGGGATTCGGTGGTGGAGCTGCTGGCGGCGACCGAGCCTTCTCCGGCGGGTTCTCAGCGTGCCGCCTATTCGAGGTGCGAGGCTTGCCGCTTCTCCGGCGATAAGGCGTGCATGTTTTGCCACAACCCCGGCCCACCGCCGCCACCGCCAGGGCAGAGCTAGGTAGCTCATCACACCGCTGTGAGTGGAGAATGTCTTCTGAACTCTGGGAGCAGGACAGCTTAACTGCTGAGCCTTTTCTGCTTTGCTCTGTTTTGACACAGCAGATGATTCCTGTGATGTGGCCAAATGTGGCAATGCTTGTTACTTGAGTAGATCGACAAAACTATATACTTGATTCCTTGTCACTTAGTAATTGATAAATACTTACTGTGGATGTCATTCAGTGTGCAGTCTGATTCGTTAATCTTTTGCTCTTTTCTGATGCTTTAGTTTTGCCTTATTTTAACTGATTTTTGGCTCTTTCAGTTTAACCAAATGAGTACTCAGAGTTTAGTTCCTACTGTTTAAGCTTTTACCTTTCTGGCCAATACTACATATATATAACAGATTCAGTCCTTTTATATCTTTCAGTCCTTTGTCGTCGGTAAATGATTTGGCGTGGAGAATAGGCTCTGGATGCTTTGGTTTCCTGACGCTTTAGTTTTGCCTCAAGTGCTTGACTTTCAGTTCAACCAAATGAGTAATCAGAGTTTAGTTGCTACTGTTCTGGTTTAAGCTTACGAGTGATGATCGTTGTAAATTCTAGTAATGTGCTGCGGCCAATATATATAACAGATTCAGTGCTGCATATGCTTGTCGTCGGTAAGTGATTCGGCGTGGAGAATAAGGCTGTGGATGCTTTGGCTTTGCCTCGTATGTTTGACTGGTTTAGTTTCAGTTAAACCGAATGAGTGCTGGAAGTATTTAGTTTTAGTTGTCAGGACTTTTGGTTCTCTGAACTTCCAGTCTCTGAACATACCTAAAGAAATCAGCATCTTCTCTGAAGAATTTGACAGCTACCAGGGAGACGGACAGCTACGATGCGCTCCAGCTATGAAACATCAACACCTCTATGCTTCTGCTTATTTAGATAGATACTTGAGTAGACCAATGAAACTACATACTTGTGCTTATTTCCTTCTCAGTGCTATGGCATCAGTAAATGAAACTATATATATCCGTTAGTCTTTGGTTCTTTTCTAACTCTTCAGTTTTGCCTCAAGTGTTTGACTGCTTCACTTTCAGTTTAATCAAATGAGCGAGCTTCCTTGCTACTGATTACTCAGCTTAAGCTTACATTTTACAAGTGATCATCATTGAAAATTCTTATACTAATATGCTATGGCCAAGGCCAATACATATAATAGGCCATTCTTTTGTGCATATGCTTGTGGTTGTTTCCTTCTATATCTTCCTTAACTTTATAACATATCTTCCTGAGATTTACTTATTACAGTCTTATAGTAGTAATATTTTGTTGTTTCCTAATGTTTTGGTTTGTTTGAATGGTTTAGTATCTGTTAAAGCGAATGAGTGCTAAAAAAAGTTCGGACCATGCGTCTGGACAATAGTTCTCAGAACTTCCCGTCTCTGAACATACCTGAAGAAATCGACACCTTCTCTGAAGAATTCGACAGCTACGAGCATCAAGACGCGAACCGGTACGCAGCCAGGGAGACGGATGGCTGGGATGCGCTCCAGTTATGAAAGATCAACGCCTCTCGAAGACCGATGGCTCCACTGTTCAGGGTCCGACAACTGCTACAGTTAACTGAAGGTTTTTTTTTTTCGAGTCGTCAGTTAACTGAAGTTTAGCTGCTGTAAACTTCAGTTAACTCTGTTTCACCGCATGTCGATCAAGTATTATCCGTAGCTAATTCTAGAACTAGAGTTGAGGTCGATCCCATCTCTATGAACTGTATCCAGGGACTTTAATCTTCCCTCCTTAGATACCAATTTGTCATTATTGCTAGCGATTAGTTTTTGGGTTCTTCTGACAATATGTCTATCGTGGTTGGAGATATAGGCGACACCTGATATCTCGGTTTATCTTAAACAAGTACTTTAACGTGCAATCTTGTGATATTTATTCAGAATACTAAAGTGCTGCAAACAATATCATATACTAGTGATGTACTCCCTCTGTAGACAAATATAAGACGTTTTAGTCACTAAACTAGTGATCTAAAACGTCTTATATAAGTTTACAGAGGAACACTACATTTCAGAATTGTACAGCAATGCTAGTCATGAAGGAGACCTTTAACCTGGATCCTACTATGGTCGAGTTCCTGCCCGAGAATAGGCTGATTCTTTTTTTCCTTTTTTTTGCAGGGAGAATAGACTGATCCGTTAGTAATATTTTCTTGTTTCCTCGTATGTTTGACTGATTCAGTTTCAGCTAAACCGAATGAGTGCTCAAAATTTTGCAAAATATTCAGTTTGGCGCGGATTCTAAAGCAATGCTGTGATTTGGTGCTGTTTCTAAGGTTGGTGCGATTCTGAAGTCACACTCTGCAGACTGCTTTCAGTGTCACGTTGGAAGCTAAGATATTGCCCCGATTCTGAAGTTCAGTTCCTCAGTAGAGGCTCGCAGCATCACACACAGAGTGGGTCTGATATGCGTAAAGGAGCCGTTTGTTGGCGTACTAGTTTCGTGGTCATGTCAGATGCGACCCAGCCCGGGGCAACCGCATTCACCTGCAAAACCAATAAGGCAAAATGCCAGACAAGCTTAGTGTTCCTGCCACCGTATTCTAGGTTGGCCTGCCATGACATGACATGGCTGCTACTTGCATTTATGTTTCTTCCACGGCATTCCGTTGCCTGGCCAATGTTGCTGAAGATCCCGGAAACCGAGGTGAATCAACCAGTTAAGAAACTTTACCAGTAAATTATTTTTAAGAATAGAAACCGAATGTAGTCAACGATACTCTGTACCTTCTTCCTCTTTCATCATCACTGCCGCCGCAGCCTGAAACGAGATTTTTAGATAATAGAACCTTTGCATTCCACTTCCATACAGCCACAGGCTAGCGCAAAGCATATTTGACGCCGATCTCACCTGGGCACAGAGGTAAATGCCGGTAAGGTTGTCCCTACTTCATCCGCATTAGCAGTACATCTCACGTGATCCCTGCGCACCAAGAAATGACCTAGTCGGTTGTGCAGGGTTCGGCAGAGAGATGAAAACAAGGAAGAACCTGCATTATTCACCAGGACGTCCAATTGTCAATTGCCTGAGAAAACATCCAATATCATGGATAAAGTATGCATGCACTCAGAGAATTTTTTGTTATTGTTTTGCCTAGAGTAATGAACTGATGTCAACTCGCCGCTCTCATCATGGATTCAACCTCGGCTTCGATGGAGACATCGGCGGAAAAGATGATGGTGGTGCCACCGGACTATTCAATCTGAACGGATCACAATATGAGGTAAAATGCACATGTATGCGAGCAACTGTATCATACATTCATACATTGCCAATACATTGAGTGTTTGACTGATTCACCTTCAGTTTAACCAAAATGATCGAGTTCTCAGAGCTTCGTTGGCGATTCATTGCTACTGATTCAGTTTAAGCTTACAAGTGGAGATCAATCTAAATAAATTATAATAATATGCTGCGGCCAATACATTAAATGATTTAGTGCTGCATATGCTTGTCGCTCTTTTCTTTTGTATCTTTCAGTACTTTGTCGCCGGTAAATGATTTATCGTGGAGAATAATCTTTTGTTGTTTACTGATTCTTTTGTTTTACCACGTACTTTTGTCTGGTTTATTTTCACTTACACAGATTGAGTGCTCAAGTTTTTTTCGAACTATGCGTCAGGACACTAGTTCTCTGAGCGAGGCTTTGCTTCAACTATGATCAATTTAACTGCTGAGCCTTTTCTGCTTTGCTCTGTTTTGACAGAACAGAATGATTTCTGTGATGCATGTGGCCAAATGTGGCAAGGCATACATACTTGAGTAGATGATGAAACTATATACTTGTAAGACTTGTTTCCTTGTTAAGTGCTCTCACATTAGTAGATGATATATACTTCATACTTGCTGTGGATGTCATTCAGTGTGCAGTCTGATTCATTAATCTTTGGCTCTTTTCTGACGCTATAGTTTTGCCTCAAGTGTTTGACTGATTCACTTTCAGTTTAACCAAATGAGCAATCAGAGTTTAGTTTCTACTGCTCCGGTTTAAGCTTACGAGTGATGATCATAATAATAATGCTATGGCCAATATATATAACAGATTCAGTGCTACATATGCTTGTCGTCGGTAAGTGATTCGGCGTGGAGAATAAGGGCGTGGATGCTTTGGTTTTGCCTCGTACGTTTGACTAGTTTAATTTCAGTTAAACTGAATGAGCACTCAAATTTTGTTCAGAGTATGCGTCAGTACACTAGTTCTCTGAACTTCCTGTCTCTGAACACACCTGAAGAAATCGACAACTTCTCTGAAGAATGCGACAGCTACCAGAAAGACGGACGGCTAGGATGAGCTTCACTTGTAAAAGATCAACGCCCCTCGAAGACCAAGGGCTCTCCTGTTCGGTGTCCGACGACGGTTACAGTTGACTGAAGTTTTATTTTTGAAAACACACAGTTAACTGAAGTTTAACTGATGTAAGCTTCAGTTAACACTTTTTTGTTTGTTTGGGGGGGACAGTTTCACTGCGTGTAATTTCAGTTCCTCCTGTAAATAGCTTCCGTCATTCGTTGAACCGGTTATCATCTTCTTCTCCAAGTATTATTATCTGTAGCTAGTGCTAGAACTAGACTACTTGGTAGGTCGTATCCAGTGACTTTAATCTGGCATCTGCAATACATCTTCCCTCCTTCGTGGGTTCTGACACTATTATGTATCTCAAGTTTGGAGATATAACATCACCTGGTGTCTATAACGTGGCCTGTTGGCAGTTTTCAGCTCTGAATTTTGAATGCAACTTTTAATCACTCGTATGATCTGTTCCCGTAATCGGGCCATTGAAATGGATGCTAATCGGGCACAAGTTTTGATGCTTCGATTCTCTAGTTCAGTTCTTCAGTAGAGGCGCTCTACAGACAGTATAAATTATAAAATGCCCAACATGCTAACTAGCTAATCTAAATACACTTTGAGGCAAAAAAAAAAGAACGTCAAAAGACAAAGTACAGCCAAAACATTACACTTGGATATTCATTAGTTAAAAGACAGTACTAAGTGCTTCGTTGCTACTGTTTCAGTTTACGCTAATTACATGTGACCATGATTGTAAATTCTAATAACATGCTATGGCCAATACATACTACTGAACTTACACCCAAACTACAACTTTCTCCAACCTCCCTGTAAAGAACACAAGAGTAGCCACTCCATATGCCACAAGCCTGACGCAAAGGCATGGAGCCCTGTTGTGCTTAATTGTGTGTTCCATAACATTGTTTCTCATAAAAAATCTATGTTTCAGTTACATTCAAAACATTGCCATCAACTTGGACTTGCAGAATTAAACAACTTGGGGTGGGGTGACGCAGATCAGGCTTGTGACCAACTCATATTTACATTTCCTTTGCTATTTCGTCTAGAAGAAATGTGATTCCGGAGCATTTTCTTTTCAGTGGAATGCTTTTTTTTTTTTCAGAAACAGTTCTTCATTCTACAAGACTTGCCAATTTAATAAGCAATTGTTTCTCTCTCTGACCTACAGCTTGCATCTAATATAATGCTGTTTGTACTTTGCTAACTAAATAGTTTGTACATTTAAAGAAGTGAAAATGTCTGCATGTTTTTTTCAAGCCACACCCTTTTTATCCCTGGGAAGGCAGATGCTTATAAATTGGTCTTGCATAAAACGGAGACCCTCAACAACCAACTCACATTATAGAATTACATCTCTTACCCCTGCCAATTTGCCAGTTCTTTCTCTTGTTTTACAATGATGACAAGTCATGCTACCAAGGAGCTGCGATTCATCGTGTCTTGGGAAGACCTGAGGGCCTCCGGAGCCATGGTGGACCGGTGGCGCTCGAGAGGGCAATCACACAAATCTGAGAGGAGACGAACTTTTATAGAAAGTGAAAGGGAGAGGGGAATCCTATTTCATTCTCATTGCATGCTAATGTAAACCATCTGGGGTATCAAATGCTCAACAAAGGTTGCATACAAGGAGCTTTTGAAAGAAGATTAAGAGAGTCTTACAGGCAGCAGAGAAGCACTCCAGATAAAATAGCAACCTGATAAATAAAAACTTCAGATTTGGACAGGTTGATTAGTGCGACTTTCACGCCATTCATATCACTTGAGAATTAACCTAACCACTCTTGGATCCATCTAACATTGAGCTGATTATCCCTACGACAAATTGGTATGAGAAATTTAGCAAATCTACCAATATAGCTGCTCATGCTTCATGATACTTTTCTTCTCTTCTTCAATATGTCCTCTATGAAAGATGGGCAAGTCGCCTTGAGATCCTTGAAACCTGATAATTCGATAAACTGAAGGCAAGCATCCTTAAGCTGGAGGCAATTATGTTGGTCAGCTAAAGCCAATGTGGTTGCCATGGTGTCCTTGTTCAGATCCCCGCAAAGGATGCTTTGGCAAACCAACTTGAGTCTATCCATTGCATATCTGTCAGCAGCCACTAGTAAAAGCCGGACCATCTCAGTATCCTTGCTGCTAGGCAAGGAGTCAGTATAGATAAAATGGAGCAGGGCCTTGAAAACAGCAGGTTGCATGTCCTTGATGGTTATGCACTGCCCCAGCCTTGCCTCCCGCATTGACCCATAGAGCTCTGCTTTAAAAACAGGTGACCGCATAGCGAGAACAAACCTATGCGCTTCAATGGTCTCTCCTCCAACAATGAAGCTGACATCAAATCCCTTCTTTTCTTCGAGCAGCTTGGCAACATGCTCAGTCATGTCAGCTGGTGGCATGTCGATTACGGGGAACGATTTGGTTTCGGTAACATGTGGCTTCTTGAAGACAGTGACAACACATTCAATCGTGAGGCGATTATCCCTAAGGTATGCAGATCCCTCGATCTCGTCACGCCTTATGAAACAAAGGAGTCTGTGGAGCAACCCTAGTAGTATCAGCGGGATTGAAAATCCTAGGTCCTATTTTATGCACTGAAAACGAGCATCCGGTGTACTGGTCCACCAGCCTCATGTCGCAGGATGCCCGGACTTTAGTTCTGTGGCTCACAAGCACGAGATAAACTGAGATATAATCTTGGCCATATCCATTGAAACCATCAGGGAAGAAGGAGATGGCCCAGTCGTGGCCGCCGACGGTGAAAAACCCAGACCGAATATAGCTGCCGCGGTCGTGGCCCATGCCCCTGTGCTTGCTGTAACCCAAGATATCAAACACATGTGAGCCTTGAGCCTCCTCCAGTGGGGTGCACGTGGACACCGTCTTACATGTCTTCATCTGGTGACAGGAAAATTCCCGGACGGAGGAGAAAGAATCGCGGCGAGGGGCTCCCGCGTGGTAATCTGCTGGTGCGAAAGAAAACCCATTAATCCCAGAGGAAAGCAGAGTGAAAGATGGAGATGTAATCGATCATACCTTCAGGTCTCCGATGGTGACCTCGATTGGAGACGGAGATGAAGATGAAATCGGCCAGAGAGGGCGGCGGAGGAGAGGATGGAGATGAAGAGCCTTGTTTTTTTTTTTTTCGATGAGAAGAGAACTACTTTCCTTCTTTCGGGGGAGGAAGAGGGCGAAGACCTCTCTGGCTGGGCTTGGGGTTTAGTTTCTGGTCTGCTGGTTTGTACCCAAAGGATATATAGACTTCAAAAACGGAAACGGATATCGGAAGCCGTCAAACGCGGGAGCTCCTACGCCCCACGGCACGGACGACCATCGCCGACGACGTCTCCTGCCATCCGCGGCCGGCGTCCCTATCTCGATGTCCCGAGCCAGCAGTTCCTCTAAAGTGGTGCACAGCTCCAGGCACAAGATGTTGATGTCTTGTGTAACACGATTCAGAGCCATCACGGGGATCATTTTTTCAGAAAGCACAGACGTGTTTACTATATATATGCAAGTACCATATGGTTAGTTGGCCTGACATCTGCAAGCCTCGCGATCAGGGAGGCCTCAGGATCATGTGCTCCAAACGCATGAACATCGCCTTGCTGTCCCGGTGGCTTTGGCGCATCGCTCGTAGTGAGGGCGGCCTATGGCTTGACATCATCCGGAATAAATACCTGCGTGGTCAACCGCTCGCCTTCTGTCAGCGTTCTGGCGGCTCGCAATTCTGGCAGTCCGTCGTCCAGCTGCTCTCGGTTCTCCGCATCGGAACCTCCATCTCGGTGGGCTCCAGCGCGGCTACCCTGTTTTGGTTCGACCGCTGGGTTGGTGATCTCCCCTTCACGGCTCGCTTTCCCGACCTGTTCTCCATCGCAGTTGATCCTAGGATCTCGGTCGAGGCGGCCCTTATTGACTTAGGGAACCTCACGTTCCGTCATCCGTTCGGACCTCCGGACACTGCGGCCTGGCATGAGTTCCTCGATTGCATTGCCCTCCACGAGCCGGATGTTGACCAGGGGATCGACCGCACCTCCTGGCGTCTTGAGCCCTCGGGTATATTCTCCACCAAGTCACTCTACCATGCCATTGCTCCCTCCAATGTCCCCTCCCTCTAGTGCAGGTCTGGTCCATCCGTCTACCACTGAAGATTAGGATCTTCCTGTGGCAGTGGATCCGGGGCCGGACGCCCTCGGGCGTGGAGGTCCGCAAGCGGAATGGCCCGGGCGATGGTCTGTGCCCTCTCTGTGGGACGGCTGAGGATTCCAACCACATCTTCTTCACTTGCGTTGCCGCCAAGTTCCTTTGGAGCTGCTTCCGGGAGGCCGTGGGTGGGAATTGGTGCCACTCCAACTTCCCCGATCTCTTCGCCGAGATCCAGGCCTCCCCCCGTCCACTCGCCACATTAGGTGGCTTGAGATTGGAGTCCTAGCTTGGACCCTATGGACGGTTCGCAATAAGCTTGTGATCCAGCATAATCCTCTCCGACGTGCTTCTGATGCGGTTTTCAAACTTTGTGGTTACTTGCAGCTCTGGCGACCGCTTAGCTGCCCTCAGGATCGGGACATCATCAGCTCCTTCATCGCCGATCTTAGCCAGATGGCCCTCCGCTACCTCTGCCACCACCCGAGCCGGATTAGCTCCCCTTGTGGTGTATCGTCTCTTTGTTTTCCTTTCAGGGCTTGTTGAGCTATGCCCTCAGCAGAACCCTCGTACTTTCGTTCTCTGTGTGTGTGTGTGTGGTGTGAACTTTTGTGTTCTCTGTTGCTTGGGTGGTTTGCTTTATATATAAAGCGGGGCGAAAGCCTTTTTCGATATATATATATATGCAAGATATGTTCCGATTCCTCAATCTCTCCACAAAGAGAACTGCAGACAGCATTACCATTACGTTCCAAGATCTAGTCACTAGCCGGAAGGCACCGTCTAATCGCTTGCCAAACAAATATTTTAATTTTGAGGGGAATGTGATCCCCTCACACCCTAAGAAACTTGCCCATGGGACGGCTCAACATGAGTCTATAGTAAAGTTTTCGGTTAAATCTTTAACTCATTCGGCACGGCCGTTAACGGGTCTTACACGAACGGTGCGGTCGGAACCCAAACGTGCTTGGTCATAAATGGACAGAGGTGTCACTGTCTCCCTCACTCCCCTGCCCGAACTCCTCTTGCTCTCACTCTTCTCTCTGGTCCTACCTCGACGCCGCCGCCGACGCCCACATGTAAGAAGCCACATCACCCATGTATGGACCCGCTTGCCAGCATCCATGTCAGCACTACACACTACTAGGGAAAACCTTATAGGCGGAGGCTTATCAGTAGCGCGCCTCTGCGTAGCGCGCTACTGCTACATTACAGTAGCACGTGCTTGTTGACAACTAAAAGTGCGTTATATCGACTAGAGGGGAGGTGAATAGGCGATTTTTACAAATTCGTCACTGAGGAATTTCAAGGTGAGGAAATTCCTAAGCGACGAACTACTTAGCAGCGGAATGAGTACTCAGATGCAAGCATAACAGAGCAGTAGCACAGTCATCATGATGAAATGAAAACAAGCACAGAGTACGAGTAGCGTAAACACAGGATAAGCAGGCTGAAGACAAACTGACTGAAGAAATTGAACTGAGGAAATTGAGAAAGTCTTCAGACAAAGTCTTTAAACAGTAATGATCAAATACATAGCAAGTATGCGAGGAAATGAAAGGGTTGAGGAAATAGAACCAGTAGCTCGGTGAAGACACTGATTTGGTAGACCAGTTCCAACTGTTGTGACAGTTATACGTTTGGTTGGAGCGGCTAGGTATTTAAACCTGAGGACACACAGTCCCGGACACCCAGTCCTGAACACACAGTCCAGGACACCTAGTCCTCACCGTATTCTCCTTGAGCTAAGGTCACACAGACCTCGCCCAACCACTCGTGGTAAGTCTTCAGGTGACTTCCAAACCTTCACATACTCGGTCACTCGGCAATCCACAATTTCCTCTTGGATGCTCTAGACCATGACGCCTAACCGTCTGGAGGATGCATAGTCCTCAAAGGTAACAAGCGTCGGTTCCACACAGGAACAATCTCTTCAGTGATGCTCAATCACTTTGGGTTTGTAGGTGTTTGGGTTTTTGGGTTTTTCCTCACTTGATGATTTTCGCTCAAAGTCCTCGGAGGATGGGATGCTCTAAATGACAAGTGTCAATCTATTTCTTGGAGCAGCCAACCAGCTAGTGGTTGTAGAGGGCGGCTATTTATAGCCTAGGGAGCAGCCCGACATGATAAGACATAAATGCCCTTCAATGATATGACCTTTAGGTGGGTAGATATTTTGGGACAGCTGGCACGTAGCACAGCAACGGTCGGAAATTTGAGTATCAAATTCCTCAGGGCTATCATAATCCTCACTTGTAGGCAATCCGCACTGGCGAATTCCTAACTCCTCAGTCAGAACAAATTCCTCAGAGAACAGAAGAACTTCGTCTCTGTCACTGAAGAACTTGACTAAACTGTATGAGATTTCCAATGGCTTCACTCGAAAGGATTGGGTAGGTGTAGGATTTTGAGTTGAGCATCACTTGGAAATTTTTCCTTAGTTTTACCTCGACCCCCTTTAACAGTACGGTGTTTCCTATGACTCAAGAAGAAGAAAATGAAACTACGAAAACAAAAGTCTTCACGCTTCATAATCCTCGCATGAATATCAAGTCTTCAGGGTCACACCAATTTCTTCACTTTCAAAGTCTTCAAGAAAACCAAAGTCTTCAGTTGAAGACATTCATTTTTAGGGGTCGACATTCATCGTAAATAACAAACTCCTCATAGACTTATAGACCTGTGTGCACTCACAAACACATTAGACCCTTAACCTATAAGTCTTCAATACACCAAAATCACTAAGGGGCACTAGATGCACTTACAATCTCCCCCTTTTTGGTGATTGATGACAATATAGGTTAAGTTTTCAACGGGGATAAACATATGAAGTGTAAATACTAATATTGAGGAATTTGATTGCAAGATATAGAGGAACTCCCCCTGAAGATGTGCATATTTGAAGAATTTGCTTTGAAATAGCAAATGCACATTGTTGAGTAATATCATGGAGATCTCCTCCTATATCTTGAAATTCATACACGCATTTATCATATGATATGAAGAATTTGAAATGCATGATGAAATATGGTGTCTGACGGAATTCATCATGCGTGCATTAAGGTACTTGAGGAAATAAGCATGCAGAAAGCAGTTCAAAAGTATCAGACCACCATAGGACTTAAGTTTACAACTCATCAGAGCAAACACCTCAGAAGAGCAAGAGTTGAAACTTAACAGAAATATAGCCCATATATAAGACCCGCTTGAAGACTAAACTCAAATTTCTCCCCCTTTGTCATCGAATGACCAAAAGGGACGAAAAATGAGGACTAACGCCCCTGAAGAATATCATCATGATGTCGATGGAGGAGCGCCAGCATTGTTGGGGTCGTCTGTTGAGGTAGGGCCTGCCGCAGTGTCGTTCAAGTCTTCAGCTTCATCCGTCTCGCGCGATGAAGAATATGAACTGGCAACAAGCTGAGGAACTTTGACTTTCTTGAATTTCTTCGAAGGTGGAATAGACAGAATCGCCCAAGTGCGGTCAAAGACTTCATGCAAGTAGTAGTGATTCTTCTTCACAGTATTTTGAGTGACTGTCATGTTTTGAAGAATTGCACCAAACTGACGCTTGACCCACTTGTGATTTCGATCAACTTTCTGATGAAGACTAAGGAGAAGTTCACGATCAGTCATCACACACGGAGCTGTGGCTTGAGGATGATGTTCTGAAGCTTTGGCGGCAGAATCTTGAGTTGCAGAGTCATCATTGGTGGAATAGGAAGTAGCTTTGCGAAACTATCCATCCAATGGACGAGTACCTTCATCAATAACAACAGCCTTGCCCTTCTCGTCAGCTAAGGAAATAGTCCGTTTGAGGACTTCAATAGGGGGCAAATAGCTGAGATGATTTTGAAAGTCAGCCTTATAATGAATTGAAGACCTTGATCTGATGAATCTCATGATCCAGGGAGCATAAGGCTTCAACTCAAAAGGCGACAGAGCAGCATTGGCCAAAGTCCTCATGAAGAAATCATGGTAGTTGATAGGAATACCGTGAATGATATTGAACAGCAGATTCTTCATAATGCCAAGAACTTCTTCATCATCAGAGTTGTGGCCTTTGATTGGACTGAGGGTTTTGGTCAATATGCGATAGACTGTCCTTGGCACATAGAGCAATTCCTTGACGAGGAATTTGGTCCTTGGAGCTTGGCCTGGCTTCAAAGGCTTCATCAGCACTTGCATCAGATGATCAGACAGTTCAGGTTCAACATAGAGAAGCCTAGCACCTTCAGTGGGAGGACTGACTGGGACGGCATGAAGCAATTCAGAGGCCGGTGCTTTGAAATGAGTATTATCGGTCATCCAGTCCAATACCCATGAATTGACATCATCAACATTTCCAGTGATGTGCAGCGTGGCGAAGAATTGAAGAATGAGTTCTTCATTCCAATCGCAGATGTCGGTGCAGAAATTGAGTAACCCAGCGTCATGAAGAACACTGAGGACTGGGGTGAAGCAGGGTAGCGATTCCATATCTACATGAGGAATTTGCTCATGTTCAAAGATCTTATCCTTATCAACCAACAATGAGGAGTAGAAGTTCATCTGGCTTGCAGTCCAGAAACGCTTGCGACGAAGACGAGCAGAGTCATAGGGATTGTAGTCAGTGAAGAATATGTGCTCGTTGAAGAAATCCTCAGCATTAAACTTCTGCTTCTTGGAGTGAGGGTTCTGTGGCTTGGGCTGAAGATTTATAGTTGAAGTCTTCACAGCCTCTTGAGGTATAGCCATTGGAGCCACTGGCTGAGGAATTTCAGCAGCAGCCTTGGCCTTCATTTCTTCAGACATATGTACATCAGCGCTAGTGGCTGGAACTTCTTCAGGTATAGAGTGAAGTGAAGCTTGACGTTCATCAGAGCCCGTATGAATTTCTTCAGTTTGCACAGGAGACTGAGGAACATGATGTAGAGGGGTTGTCAGAGGTGAATTGGGGTGATGACTTTCCCAAAAGTCATCATTCATAATAGGTGTTGTAGACCCAATATCCACATCCTCATCTTCTTCAGTCCCTTCGACGCCTTCCTCTTCAGCTGTGAACTGAGGCATGGGCAATGATACCAGTGGGGTTGAAGAGAAAGTATCCACTTCAATTTCTTCATCCATCTGCTCTGTCGAAGCAGCAGAAGGATCTTCTTCATCAGATTTACTTGGAATTTCATATTCCTCACCAAAGGGAATGATCTCCTTTGATGGCATGCTTGATATTGGAATAGCATCAATTGGGTTTTCAGATGAACTCGTCAAAGTCTTCAATTTCTTGGGAGCTGAAGACTCTGAAGATGCAGATGCTTTCCTTTTCTTCACAGCTGCTCGCTCCGCAGCCTTGGTTTTCTTCGCTTCTGATGCAGAAGGAAGGTTGATGCTTGTCATCTGTGCAGGAGGAGCAGAGGAAATTGGTTGAATTTCTTCAGGCACAACTGATGCAGTTGTCCTGGCTTGTTCAGATTCCTCAGGCACAGTAGCAGATGCTTCAACTGGCCTGGATTGCTCTTCAGGCGCAATATTGGAGGTTGCCCTGGCATTTTCTTCAGAGACTGGAATTTCTTCATCAGCTCTGGCGCTTTCATTTTCTTCAGCAGACTGAACAGATGTTCCAGTCTGAGGAAATTTGGGTTGCGATGAAGCTGCAACACTTGGAGTAAATCCTTTTGCCATTCTAACAAATCTGACTTTGGCACCTAGCCAATTTGCATGGAATGCATGAAATTCATCACTGAGTGCTTTGATCTCAGCCTGCATAGACACAAGTTCTTCAGGAGACATTTTCACAACATTATTCTTCAAAAAATGCTCCTTCTTGTACTGAGCCTTCTTCACCTGCCTGGCCTTTTCAAATTTCCATTTTTCTTCATTTATGAAGGCCGTCAACATGTGACTTTGACCAGGAGTGAGGTTTAATTCAGGCAAAGGTGTGTTAGGGTTCTTGTGCCATAGATCAATAAAATCAAGGATCTTCCTTGGATCCAGCATGAGGGGCACAGCACTGCCTTTGGCTCTAGCGGCCCTTTGTTGTCGATCTCTGATGAGCTCAGCTAATTCTTCATCATCAGCTTCGTCTTCACTTGACGGAACCTGAAAGGCGACTTGCTTCTTGTGAGGACTTGGCCTTGTGCCTCATCCAGCAGTGGCCTTTTTCTTCAGCAAGGTCGGAGTTGTTGAAGACTGAGGTGGAGCTGAAGAACTTGCAGAGACTCCTGAAGCAATTGAGATTCCAGTAGTCCTTTGGCATGTGGCAAGATGCACAGGTGCTGAGGACTTTGCAGGAGCAGCTGAGGATTTTGCAACCGAGGGAGTTGGAGCTGCTTTTGAGGAATTTGCTTGAGGAACAGGCCGTGAGGGCATTGCAGCTGAGGAACTTGTCTTGACAGCTGATTTCTTCAGCATAGCCTTCTTAGGCTTGATAGCAGAGGCCTCAGCGGCGGCAGCAACAGAATCTTCATTGAATTTCTTTACTGCCTCTTTAGCCACTTTGGCCAGCTTGGCTTGACGCTTAGCCCACTCCTGAGGAAATTCCTCACCTCTTCTGATGCTAGTGGGATCAGCTTCTTGGCCAGGAGCCAATGGAGGTCTTGGACATGGAGGGTTAACAGCAAATTTCTTCATGTACTTGGGAGTGACATAGCGATATTCCCTGCATTCTCTTGCCCATCTCCTCTCAATCTTCTGAATGCGCACTTTGCGCTGATTTTTGTTCTCCTTGCCATGAGTTGCTTCATCAGGAGTACAATATTCATCATAGATGTCATCAGGGATCTCAAAAGCAGTATTTGTTTCTGGCCTCTTTCCTCCCTTCTGAGGTCTTTTACCATCAGCCATATTCTTCACTTGAGGGTTTTGAACAATCGAATTTTCTGATGAGGTATGCAATTTTTCTTCAAGGAACGCTGCAAATGAGTTAAGTTGAGGAGAACCTAGAGATTCAGCAGCGGACATGTGTACCTGTGAACAGAATATAGGTGCGAAGAGTTTTGGAGAGGTCATATGCGTTCTCAGAAGATTTTCAAAAGTATCAAGTTTGAGGAAGATGACCAGGGGTGTCTTGAGGAATTTCACTAAGCATTTTGACTTAGGTTCCAGAGTTGTGTAGATTGAAAATCCACACAATTGAGGAATCTTGAAGAAAAACGTTGCTTAGAGAAACTGATCAAGGACAGAAGCAAGTTGGTGTTTAAGAACATGAAAGTTGAAGAATAAACACCTTTTGAAGATTTTCTGGAAATCATCAGAATCAACAAGGGCAGTAAAAATAAATTTTATTTACCCTTGACGAAGAACACGACGAACTGAGAGTGGCAGTGGAGATGTTCGTCCGTTCAGATCTTCCACGCCCTAACTTGGCGATGGAAAATAGCTACGGCGGCGGCGGAGTGAGGATTTCCACGGCCGGCGTGAGTACGACGGCGACGAGGTCGAGGCAGTGAAGCTCTTCCTCACCGGCGACGATGGAGTGTAGCGGCGGCGCTAGGTCTGAGAGCTCGAGCGAGGGAGTAAGATCGAGCGGGGTAAATGAGCTCTGAGGAGGGTGAGGGGTATTTATAGCAGAGGTGAAAAACCGCTCGTCCGAAGAAAATGGACAAACGTGCCCCTGACCCTTCTCATCCTAGCGACATGTGTCACCCACGAACTGTGAAGTGGAGATCGTGTTAGATCGTGTGTGAATAGATAAATCTTATCGAGGGATAAGGAACGGTTTGAACGGCAAAAGCCGAAAATTCAGATAAGAATATTTTAATGTTTCGTTCGCAAATTCTTCAGTTGTCAAGGACACAGTGAAGACTTTGAATGGGTTTCAAATAGAACGCACATGAAGAATTTGTGAACGGACTGGATTGAGTTTAGCATTGAGGGGGAACGGGTCCGATCACATTCACTTAGAAGAAACACAACTTGAAGAATTAGCAATAAGTGAATGCTGTAGAGGACAGAAAACTCAAATATATATATATAGTCAATGAAGAACATAGACGGAAAGAGTGAAAATTTTGCAAAGTTGAAGAATTTGAAAATTTGAAGAATTTGCACAATGATGAAAAACACAAATTTTGAAGATTTTTAACTTTTTGTGGTGGCGTGACCCACCGTGTAAGAATGATGATTTCAGACACCGCGTACAATTGTCGTAGGGCTCTGAGAATCAAATTCTTCATTAATTTCTTCACACTTAGAGGGTTAGTCTTCATTGATTGAAGAAAAACGTTTCTTCGTGTGTTGCACATCTAAGTCATCAATTTGCATAAGTGTTAGGATGTGTGTCCTTTTCAAAGGACATTCGAAGATTCTAAGATATTTAGCTCACACCGCAACTTGCAAAATCTCTTCTCATCCAAGGGCTTTGTGAAGATATCCGCTAGCTGTCCTTCAGACTTCACGGGATCAATAGAGATGTCACCCTTCAACACATGATCTCGAAGAAAATGATGACGAATCTCGATGTGCTTTGTCTTCGAGTGCTGAACTGGGTTATGAGCAATTTTGATGGCACTCTCGTTGTCGCAGTAGAGTGGCACATTCTTCACATTGATGCCGTAGTCCTTGAGGGTTTGCTTCATCCATAGCAATTGAGCATAGCAAGAACCAGCAGCAATATACTCAGCTTCAGTAGTAGAGAGTGATACGCAGTTCTGCTTCTTCGAGGACCAACATACTAAGGATCGTCCGAGGAAATGGCATGTGCCTGAAGTTGACTTGCGGTCCACACGATCACCGGCATAGTCAGAGTCAGAATATCCAATGAGATCAAAAACCGAGCCCTTGGGATACCATAATCCAAGTGTTGGAGTGTGAGCTAGATATCGAAGAATATGTTTCACAGCCTTATGGTGTGATTCCTTCGGTGTAGCTTGAAAATGGGCACACATGCAAACACTAAGCATAATATCCGGCCTAGATGCACATAGGTACAATAAAGAACCAATCATGGAGCGGTATACCTTTTGATCGAAGTCTATTCCATTTTCATCAGTGCATAGATGGCCATTTGTGGGCATAGGGATTTTGACGCCTCTGCATTCTTGCATACCGAATTTTCTCAGAACGTCCTTGAGGTATTTCTCTTGAGAAATGAAAATGCCATTATGTTGTTGACGAATTTGAAGACCTAAGAAGAATTTCAATTCTCCCATCATGGACATTTGATATTCCTCACTCATCATGTAAGCAAATTCATCACTGTAATGTTGGTTAGTACAGCCAAAGATAATATCATCAACATATATTTGGCACATGAATAATTCATCATCATAGGTTTTGGTGAAAAGAGTTGGGTCGAGTGAACCGGGTTTGAAGCCTTTCTTCATGAGGAATTCCTTCAGAGTATCATACCACGCCCGAGGGGCCTGCTTGAGGCCATAGAGGGCCTTATTGAGTCTGAAGACTTTGTCAGGATGTTTAG
Organism: Thinopyrum elongatum; assembly: GCA_011799875.1. Classification (NCBI taxonomy): domain Eukaryota; kingdom Viridiplantae; phylum Streptophyta; class Magnoliopsida; order Poales; family Poaceae; genus Thinopyrum; species Thinopyrum elongatum. Next base: position 537,012,768 of record CM022301.1, on the reverse strand, counting down.
GATCTTCAAAACCTGGGGGTTGAGCAACATATACTTCTTCCTCAAGCTTACCATTGAGGAATGCACTTTTCACATCCATTTGATATAAGATGATATTATGATGGTTAGCATAAGCAAGCAATATGCGAATAGCCTCAAGTCTAGCAACAGGTGCAAAAGTCTCATCGAAATCAATTCCTTCAACCTGTGTGTAGCCTTGAGCTACAAGGCGAGCCTTGTTCCTCACCACTAGGCCATTTTCATCTTGCTTGTTGCGGTAGATCCATTTGGTACCGATGATATTGTGCTTGCATGGGTCCGGTCGCTTGACAAGCTCCCACACATTGTTCAGCTTGAATTGATGTAATTCCTCTTGCATTGCTTGAATCCATTCAGGCTCCAGAAATGCCTCATCAACTTTGGTGGGCTCTGTGATAGAGACGAAAGCAAAATGCCCACAAAAGTTAGATAAATGTGAAGCTTTTGAGCGAGTCAGAGGACCTGGTGCGTTGATGTCGTTGATGATTCTCTCAATCTGTACTTCATTTGCAACGCGGGGATGAGCAGGTTGACGACTTTGATTTGGCTCAGCATTTTCTTCAGAGCCATTTTCTTCAGATGCGCCAACATGCTGTTCTTCATGTTCTGGAATGATTTCTTCAGCAGATTCTTCAGTAGGAATGACATCCTCAGTAGCTTTGAACTTGATGGTTTCCTCAGGCGTCTTTTCATCGAGCACAGGAGGTAGGTGCTCTCTTTGCGAGCCGTTAGTTTCATCGAACCGCACATCTACAGGTTCAACAACCTTGTTGTGATAGGTATTGAAGACCCTGTAGGTGTGCGAGTCCTTTCCGTAACCAAGCATAAAACCTTCATGTGCTTTCGGTGCAAATTTAGAATTGTGATGTGGATCTCTAATCCAGCATTTAGCACCGAAGACTTTGAAATAACTCACATTGGGTTTCTTGTCAGTGAGGAGTTCATATGAGGTCTTCTTGAAGAATTTGTGAAGATATACCCTGTTGATGATGTGGCATGCAGTATCAATTGCCTCAGGCCAGAAGTGACAAGGTGTCTTGTATTCATCAAGCATGGTGCGAGCCATCTCAACAAGAGTCCTGTTCTTGCGCTCCACAACGCCATTCTGCTGAGGAGTGTATGGGGCAGATAGCTCATGAGTAATACCAAGTTCATCGAGATAGTCATCAAGACCAGTATTCTTGAACTCAGTCCCATTGTCACTACGTATATGCTTGATCTTCACGCCGAAATTCATCGAAGCCCTTGAGGAAAATCGTCTGAAGACTTCCTGCACTTCAGTTTTGTAAGTAATGACATGCACCCATGTGTAACGAGAATAGTCATCAACAATGACAAAGCCATATAGAGATGCTGCATTTGTTAGTGTGGCATAATGAGTAGGGCCAAAGAGATCCATATGAAGCAATTCAAAAGGACGAGAAGTAGTCATGATAGTCTTCGAGGGGTGCTTGGCTCTGGTCATCTTTCCAGCCTCACAAGCCCCACAGAGATGATCTTTGAGGAATCTGACCCCCTCGATGCCAATGACGTGCTTTTTCTTCACGAGCGTGTGTAAGTTCCTCATGCCAGCATGACCCAGTCGTCGATGCCATAGCCAGCCTTCTGAAGCTTTAGCAAGTAGACAAGTGGCAGGCTGTGGTCCTAGACCCAATACCTTGCTTTTGCCTTTGTCAGCGTAGGTGATATGCTTCAAGTGTGATGGAGATAAAGGAGTGTTCATCAGTAAGCTCTTGTCACCGGTCATGTGATTTGTACATCCACTATCGAGGACCCACTCAGTAGCTTTGGGTAAATCATCCTGCAGATGAATTAGTGCATCTTACGAACTCATATACTTCAGAGTGAAGAATATGACATCAAATTCATCAGACATATTTCATCAATTAAAGCAACATATGTATATATAGCAATGTGAGGACGTGAGAAATGAATAAATCATTTCTTCATGATTAGCTTGCGTCCTTTCAAGCATTTCAGGTCTCCAGCAAATTCTTCAGACGATTTAGTTCGTCTGGAGACCTGACCCTGCATAAGAGATTAGTTCCTTTTCTTCACCACCCACATCTGGAGGGGTGGCAAAGAGTTCATCATTCTGCGAGCTCCATAAGAGAAAGGTGGCATAGACGCCAGACCACTTCGTTTCACATAAGAGGGGTTAGGGTAAGCATATGAATAAGCAGAGAAATTCTTCGAGGACTTATGAACATAATGATTTGAAGAATAATGCATATATTCATAGCCCTTAGGCTTTCCCTGCGAAACAGAAGTGTTAGCACGATGATGTTCATGTGAGGACTTTGATCCATGTGAGGAATTTGGTTCATATGAAGACTTTGGTTCATATGAAGAATTTGATCTGGGGTTCTTATTCTTCACAGGTGGTGTCATGAGGACATTCACCTAAAGACTTTCAAGGCACTTTTTGGGAACCCAGATTTTCTTCATAGGGGGACCATTCCTGCAGTTAGATCCAACATATCTAGCAAATACCTCACCATTCTGATTTTTGAACAGTTTATAGTTGGAGTCAAATGACTCATCAGATGAATATGAGGATTCACAAGTAAAGCCAGATAAAGTGGATGGATCTACGGGAGGTCCCTTCGCAGCAACCCATGAGGTTTTGGGATACTGCTCCGGTTTCCAGTAGGTTCCATCAGCATTGAGTTTCCTCTCAAAGGCAATACCCTCTTTCCTAGGGTTCCTGTTCAAGATCTGCTTTTTGAGCACATCACAAAGAGTCTGATGCCCTTTGAGGCTTTTGTACATGCCTGTCACATACAATTCCTTCAACCCTGCATTTTCGTCAGTGATACTAGTGGTATCCTTAGATGAGGAATTTGTGACCACAGAGATAGTTGAAGAGTTTGCAGCAATAGAAGCATTTGAACATTCAGGTGAAGAATTAGCAGTTTCACGTTCAAAGCATTTCAAGCATGGTGGAATAAATTCTTCCTGAGCGGAACTGATCTGTTGAGCAAGCAAGGAATCATTTTCCTTCTAAAGATCTTCATGACTCACCCTTAGCTTCTCAAGATCTTGCTTTCTTTGAAGAAATTCATAAGAAAGCTTCTCATGATCGGCTAGGAGAGTGTCATGACGACCTTGAAGGTTGTCAAACTTAGACTGTAGTTGCTGAAGATTATCAGTCAGTGTTTGAGTTCGATCCATTTCCTCACCTAACAGATCATCGCTTTTGTCTAGCATATTTTGAACCTTTTCCAAAGCCTTTTGTTGTTTAACAGCAATATTAGCAAGTTTGGAATAGCTGGGTTTGAGGTTATCATCAGATTCATCCTCACTTGACTCAGAGGAGGGATATTTGAATACCTTGGCACCTTTTGCCATGAAGCAGTAGGTGGGAGCATAGTCATCGTTGCCGTCATCAGCAGTGTTGGGGAAGCCGTTTTCCTCAGTGTTGAAGATGGACTTGCTAACGTAAGCAGTAGCGAGGGCTAGGCTCGCCACACCAGAGTCTGACTCCTCAGATGCCTCCTCTTCCTCATGTTCCTCAGATTCAGCTTCAGAGTCCATTTCCTTGCCAATGAATGCCCGAGCTTTCTTGGAGCTGCTCTTCTTGTGAGATGAAGACTTTGAAGATCTTGACGATGAGGACTTTGAAGATTTCTTCTTCTTCTTAGAGTCATCTGAACTATCATCCTTGTATTTCTTCTTATTTGATTCCTTCTCCCACTGAGGACAATCAGTAATGTAGTGACCAGGTTTCTTGCATTTATGGCAAGTTCTCTTCTTGTAATCACGGGATGAGGAATCTGATTTCATGTCATCACCTCTTGAGGATTTTCCAAATCGGCCACGTCTAGAGAACTTCTGGAATTTCCTCACGAGCATTGCTAGCTCCTGACTCAGTTCTTCAGGATCACCAAGGCTGCTACCAGAATCTTCATCTTCAGATTCAGAGACTGCCTTGGCTTTCAGTGCACGAGATCTACCATAGCTCGGTCCGTAGAGATCTCTCTTCTCAGCTAGTTGGAATTCATGAGTATTTAGCCTCTCGAGGATATCAGCAGGATCAAGTGACTTGTAGTCTCCACGTTCTTGAATCATCAGTGCCAGTGTATCGAATGAAGAATCGAGTGACCTCAGCAATTTCTTCACCACCTCATGGTCGGTGATATCAGTAGCACCCAGTGCTTGAAGCTCGTTTGAAATGTCAGTGAGGCGATCAAAGGTTTGCTGAACATTTTCGTTGTCGAGTCTTTTGAAGCGGTTGAAGAGATTGCGAAGAACGTCAACTCGAGAGTCACGTTGAGTTGAGACTCCTTCGTTGACCTTGGACAGCCTATCCCAGATAAGCTTAGCTGTCTCCAAAGCACTCACTCTGCCATACTGCCCTTTGCTCAGATGGCCACATATGATATTCTTCGCTTGAGAGTCGAGTTGCTTGAATCTCTTCACATCAGCAGCGTTTACGGAAGGAGTGACAGAGGGAACACCCTTTTCCACAACATACCAGAGATCGTTGTCAATTGCTTCAAGATGCATGCGCATCTTGTTCTTCCAGTAGCGGTAGTCCGTCCCATCGAAGGTAGGACACCCAGCTGAGACCTTGATCATGCCTACAGTCGACATAACTAAAACTCCAGGTGGTTAAACCAAAATCACACACAACAAGGGAGTACCTTGCTCTGATACCAATTGAAAGTGCGTTATATCGACTAGAGGGGGGTGAATAGGCGATTTTTACAAATTCGTCACTGAGGAATTTCAAGGTGAGGAAATTCCTAAGCGACGAACTACTTAGCAGCAGAATGAGTACTCAGATGCAAGCATAACAGAGCAGTAGCACAGTCATCATGATGAAATGAAAACAAGCACAGAGTACGAGTAGCGTAAACACAGGATAAGCAGGCTGAAGACAAACTGACTGAAGAAATTGAACTGAGGAAATTGAGAAAGTCTTCAGACAAAGTCTTTAAACAGTAATGATCAAATACATAGCAAGTATGCGAGGAAATGAAAGGGTTGAGGAAATAGAACCAGTAGCTCGGTGAAGACACTGATTTGGTAGACCAGTTCCAACTGCTGTGACAGTTGTACGTCTGGTTGGAGCGGCTAGGTATTTAAACCTGAGGACACACAGTCCCGGACACCCAGTCCTGAACACACAGTCCAGGACACCTAGTCCTCACCGTATTCTCCTTGAGCTAAGGTCACACAGACCTCGTCCAACCACTCGTGGTAAGTCTTCAGGTGACTTCCAAACCTTCACATACTCGGTCACTTGGCAATCCACAATTTCCTCTTGGATGCTCTAGACCATGACGCCTAACCGTCTGGAGGATGCACAGTCCTCAAAGGTAACAAGCATCGGTTCCACACAGGAACAATCTCTTCAGTGATGCTCAATCACTTTGGGTTTGTAGGTGTTTGGGTTTTTCCTCACTTGATGATTTTCGCCCAAAGTCTTCGGAGGATGGGATGCTCTAAATGACAAGTGTCAATCTATTTCTTGGAGCAGCCAACCAGCTAGTGGTTGTAGAGGGCGGCTATTTATAGCCTAGGGAGCAGCCCGACATGATAAGACATAAATGCCCTTCAATGATATGACCGTTAGGTGGGTAGATATTTTGGGACAGCTGGCACGTAGCACAGCAACGGTCGGAAATTTGAGTATCAAATTCCTCAGGGCTATCATAATCCTCACTTGTAGGCAATCCGCACTGGCGAATTCCTAACTCCTCAGTCAGAACAAATTCCTCAGAGAACAGAAGAACTTCGTCTCTGTCACTGAAGAACTTGACTAAACTGTATGAGATTTCCAATGGCTTCACTCGAAAGGATTGGGTAGGTGTAGGATTTTGAGTTGAGCATCACTTGGAAATTTTTCCTTAGTTTTACCTCGACCCCCTTTAACAGTACGGTGTTTCCTATGACTCAAGAAGAAGAAAATGAAAGTACGAAAACAAAAGTCTTCACGCTTCATAATCCTCGCACGAATATCAAGTCTTCAGGGTCACACCAATTTCTTCACTTTCAAAGTCTTCAAGAAAACCAAAGTCTTCAGTTGAAGACATTCATTTTTAGGGGTCGGCATTCATCGTAAATAACAAACTCCTCATAGACTTATAGACCTGTGTACACTCACAAACACATTAGACCCTTAACCTATAAGTCTTCAATACACCAAAATCACTAAGGGGCACTAGATGCACTTACAACAACGCTACTGATACACATTTAGCAGTAGCGCATTTGTGCCGAAAGGCGCTGCTGCTAAGTGGTGGCCACCGTACCCACCGGGCTAGGTGTAGCAGCAGCGCTTTCCCAGGACACACACTACTGTTAAGTAGATAGCAGCAACGCGGGAGCATACACGCTCTACTGCTACCTTATCCTCTTCGTCTCCACCTGTCTCTCCCCTCCTCACTCACTCACTCTCCCTCTCTCATCGTACATCGCCGTGCTCCTCCCGCCGTCGCCGCATTGTCGCCGTCCGTGAGCTCCTTCTCCTCCACACCTGCGTCGACGCCCTAGGTGAGCACGCCCAACCCTCCTTCCTCCTCCCTCCTCCTCCAGCCGCCGTCGGCCCTCCTCCCTCCTCACTCCTCCTCCTCCTCCCTCCTCCCTTCTAGGGTTCATACTAGTTTATAGTTTGTAGTTTATCGTTTATACTAGTTCATAGTTTGTAGTTTATAGTTTATAATTTGAAAATATACTAGTTTATAGTTTGTAGTTTATAGTTTGTAGTTTATAGTTTATAGTTTCTATATTATAGTTTGTAGTTTACTACATTTAGTTGGTAAAAATGTCCTCTACTTGTTATATTCCGAAATTAGGGTTTTTTCTAGGGTTCATAGTATATTTTCAAATATATTTCAGCAATCAAACTCTAAGTTATATTGTGAAATTAGGGCATTTTTCTATGGTTCATAGTATATTTTCAAATATATTTCAGCAATCAAACTCTAAGTTATGTGAAATTAGGGCATTTTTCTATGGTTCAAGAAGTAGATAGTAGGTAAAAAAATCAGGGCATTTTTCTAGGGTTTAGGAAACAAATTGCAGACAGTTGAAATTTTTATTTGGAATCAAATTGGATATTCTCATAGGTTGCTATTTACTAGCCATTTGAAGATTTGGATAGCATATCAAGCATAGCTCACACATAGTTATTTTATTTGTGTGCAGGGAAGATCACCGACGTGCCGCTCGACGACACCCAAAAGATCACCCGCATCCTCGATAGTCGTCTAGTGAGTAAATTAAGATGGTCTATTTGTTACTCTGATATGTGGAGTAGTGTTGTGTAGTACTAGCATGTGTATGTGCTTGCCCCAAGTGCTATCTTGGCTTTTATTATTTGCAGCAAAACTCCAAGTGGCCTATGTTTTGCCGGAGTGTTGATTAATTTCCGTTTCAGCAAATATCAGGCGCTCGATATGTCCTATTTTAGCAAAGGTCATGCTGGATTTTTTCGTGAATTTTGGCATGACTTGTGCTAGAAAGTAGGAAATATCGAGTGCCCGTGATTTGCCGGAAAGGGAATTAATCAACATTCCGGCAGAACATAAGCCCTTTTTATGTCATTGCTCCATATATGTAATGGGTTGACTTTTAGTCTGCCGATGCTACTTGAGTGACTTTCAGTCTGTCGATGCTAGTTGAGTGTCCACCATATATTGTCGAAATATTAGTGAGGAAGAATCCCAACTATTGTTGTGGGCGTCGCTTCCTCTTCCTTATCTCGTGATATACCTTGGTAATGCACGAGAGAAGGAGGGGAAGCGACCATCACCGATGGTCGAAATAACTGTGAGGGAGTGTCCACCATATACTGTCGAAATATAAGAGAGGAAGAATCCCGACTATTGTCGTGGGGGTCGCTTCTCCTTCGTTCCCGTGTGCTAGACATTTTGGTGTAATGCACTCCGGAACGAAGGGAGGAGCCACCATCACTGACGGTAGAATATATCAGAGAGGGAGTGCCCACCATATACACCACATGAGATGAGAGTTTTTAAGAAAAGACTCGACAGACTGACAGTCAACCCGTGATGAATAATAATGATCTAATTTAGTTTTTGTAGTACATATATTGAATTTCAGAAGTTTAAGATTTGAATTATGAACATAGAAAATGTCTGACGATGATAGGATCCCTGAGTGCGACTACTGCGGCGACGACCGGGGTCTGTGCGACAGGCCTCACCTGGAAGACGGTCAACGCTTCACTATTAAGCTCGACAAGACCTTCGATGTTTGTACGGTACGCAATGACAATAAGTATTTTTCATAATTAAGCATGACTTCTGCTTCTTTAACGTGTAATTTTTGCTTTTTACAATTCGACTAGTGCATCCCCTGCCATGCAAGACGTTATGTCTTGGAGAAGCTGGATTTCAAAGATCATGAGAATATGGAGACAAAGAGAATTCACCTCAGGACCCAACATGGTTACGCTTTTGCCATAAAGCTATACAATGTGTTGACCTACTCCCATTTTGGATGCTCGAATTGGATAGCACTATGCTAGGTGTATGGTTTTCATGAGGGTATGCATGTCACCTTCGATCTTGGTGATCCTAAAGATGACATCGACGAAGATAATATGGACATTTGGGTTGATGTTGATACACTTCCAGTTCTACCTCTATGTGAGTTTCTCAAACATATTTATTAAGTAATTTATGTTGTTTATTTAAAAATAGTTGACAACTTATTTTCATTGACAGCTTATTTCCATTCTTCAAAAAATATACGAAAAGTAATAGACAAAGCCCACTACAGTTATGGGTCTGAGCTAACTTGCGAGGAGATAAATCATTTTGTTTCATGGATTAATGATGTTGAGACTTTTAAGACGAGTCATCATATCCCTCCAAGTTATGATCAATACGTGCCACTAGTCCATGTGTTGAACTACGGTAACATCCATCGAGATATCATGGTAAAAAATTTCTTATTATGTCACCAGTGCATCTTTTGCATACATTCTTCTGAAGCTAAACTATATTTTGCTAAGTATGTTATTATGATGTTCTTCAACAAAAACTCCTGGTGGATTGTGTACCTCGTCTTATGAAAATGAAAGGTGACATGAACATTATTAGCTTATGACCAAGTTGGCCTACGTGTCACCGCAGTGCATACACGATTCATCAAAGAGATCACGTCCTCACAATCAAAGATTGGAGAAAAGTTCTAAATGATCGCAGGGAGCTACTTGGGGGCAACATCAAGCGTAGCCCACAAATGGGAGACAGGTTCATCTGCATTCTCCATAATGGAGATTCAGGGGTTTACCTGTTTTATGCTATTTTACCTTCAAGAGAGTAGCAGGTCTTAGGTAGTTATGTTCTACATTGTGCTAGAATGATGAGCTAGTTCTTATATGACTATGATGATGAGTTGTTATCATGATGATGATGAGTTATGTGCTACATTGTGCTAGAATGATGAGCTAGTTCCTATATTACTATGATGATGAGTTGTTATCATGATGATGATGATGAGTTATGTGCTACATTGTGCTAGAATGATGAGCTAGTTCCTATATGACTGTGATGATGAGTTGTTATTATGATTGTGATGATGAGTTATTATGATCATGATGAGTTATTATATCATTGGATGGAAGAAACATGGATTAGATTCATGTCTGACCAAAAGATGGATTAGTACGATCGTCCTACTAATCCATATTTTGGTCACACATGAATCTAATCCGTGTTTCTTCCACCAAATGATATAATAACTCATCATGATAATAATGATATAACAATCCCTTAAATGCTACTATATCAAAATTTGTATAACGATGTATAAATACAATATAAAATAAAAGAATTAACATACAGATGAATGGTAGTAGCGCGGGGTGAAGCCCACGCTGCTACTACTTAGCAGTAGCGTGGTTCCCAGAAAAGTGCTGCTGCTAAACTACAGTAGCAGTAGCGCGCCCACCCGCACTACTGCTATGCCAAAACCCCGCGCTACTGCTATGGTTTTCCCTAGTAGTGACACTGGGCCCACATGTCAAAATCGTTGACCGGTCAAACGACACATCGTCACCAAAAAAATGGCTGGTCCCACATCTAAGCAGCCACGTCAGCATCTTCTAGGCCCATATGTCAGCAACGTTGATCGGTCAAAACAGAAGCTGATACGTCTCCAACGTATCTATAATTTTTTATTGTTCCATGCTGTTATATTATCAATCTTGGATGTTTTATATTCATTTACTAGCAACTTTATATCATTTTTTGGGACTAACCTATTGACATAGTGCCCAGTGCCAGTTGCTGTTTTTTGCTTGTTTTTTACTTCGCAGAAAATCAATACCAAACGAATTCCAAATACCATGAAACTTTTTGGAGAATTTTTTCTGCCCAGAAGACACCCAGGAGGCCCAAGAAGTGCACCAGAAGGGGCCTCTGGGGCCCACTAGGCACCAGGGCGTGCCAGAGGCCCCAGGCGCACCCTGGTGGGTAGTGGAACCCACATGCACCCCTCTACCGACCTTTGCCTATATAAATGCTCTAAAATCTCCCAAAAACCCTAGGGGAGTCGATGAAATGTAGTTTTCGCCACCGCAAGTTCCTGAACCATGAGATCCAATCTAGAGGCCTTTTTCGACACTGTGCCGGAGGGGTCAACGATCACGGAGGGGTTCTTCATCATCAGCCTAGCCCCTCTGATGATGCGCGAGTAGTTTGCCACAGACCTACGGGTCCATAGGTAGTAGCTAGATGGCTTCTTCTCTCTTTTTGATCTTCAATACAATGTTCTCCTCGATGTTTTTGGAGATCTATTTGATGTAATGACTTTTTGCGGTGTGTTTGTTGGGATCCAATGAATTGTGAGTTTATGATCAGATCTATCTATGAATATTATTTGAGTCTTTGCTGAACTCTTTTATGCATGATTGTTATAGCCTCGTATTTCTTCTCCGAAACTTTGGTTTGGTTTGACCAACTAGATTGATTTTTCTTTCCATGGGAAGAGGTGCTTTGTGATGGGTTCGATCTTGCGGTGCTCAATCTCAGTGACAGAAGGAGACATGACCCACATGTATCATTGCCATTAAGGATAAAATGATGGGGTCTATTCCTACATGAATAGATCTTGTCTACATCATGTCATCGTTCTTATTGCATTACTCCATTTTTCATGAACTTAATACACTAGATGCATGCTCGATAGCGGTCGATGTGTGGAGTAATAGTAGTAGATGCAGGTAGGAGTTGGTCTACTAATCTTTGACGTGATGCCTATATACATGATCATTGCCTTAGATATCGTCATGATTATTCGCTTTTCTATCAATTGCCCAACAGTAATTTGTTTACCCACCGTATGCTATTTTCTTGAGAGAAGCCTCTAGTGAAATCTATGGCCCCCGGGTCTATTTTTCTATCATATTAAAACCAAAAATACCTTGCTGCAATTTTCCTTTATTTCCTTTATTTTGTGTTTTTGTTAGATCTATTTATCAAATCTCATACAACTTATTCTATCTCAATACCGAGAAGGGATTGACAACCCCTCTTACGCGTTGGGTTGCAAGTATTTGTTATTTGTGTTCAGGTGCTGTTTACATAGTGTGGGCGGATCCTCCTAATGGATTGATAACCTTGGTTTCATAACTGAGGGAAATACTTACTGATACGTCTCCAATGTATCTATAATTTTTGCTTGTTCCATGCTGTTATATTATCATTCTTGGATGTTTTACAATCATTTTATAGCAACTTTATATCATTTTTTGTGACTAACCTATTGACATAGTGCCTAGTGCCAGTTGCTGTTTTTTGCTTGTTTTTTACTTTGCAAAATATCAGTACCAAACGTTGTTCAAACGCGGCGAAACTTTTTGGAAATTTTTTCTGGACCAGAAGACACCTGTTGGGCCAAAGAAGGGCCAAAGAAGTACCAGAGGGGGCTCCAAGGGGAGCACAACCCACCTGGGCGCGCCTGGGGGCCCAGGCACGCCCTGGTGGTTGTGCCCACCTCGGCCGCCTCCCGCACCGCCTCTTTGCTCTATAAATACCCCGAAAATCCAAAAACCCTGGGGGAGTCGACGAAACACAATTCCAACCGCCGCAAGTTCCAGAACCACCAAATCCAATCTAGACACCATCACGGAGGGGTTCATCATCCTTATTAGTGCCTCTCCATGATGCGTGAGTTGTTCATTGTAGACCTATGGGTCCATAGTTAGTAGCTAGATGGCTTCCTCTCTCTCTTTTGATTCTCAATACAATGGTCTCTTAGAGATCTATTTGATGAAACTCTTTTTGCGATGTGTTTGTTAGGATCCGATGAACTTTGAGTTTATGATTAGATCTATTTTATCCATGAAAGTTATTTGAGTTTCTTTGATCTCTTATATGCATGATTACTTATAGCCTCGTATTTCTTCTTCAAATCTTTGGTTTAGTTAGGCCAACTAGATTGATTTTTCTTGCCATGGGAAGAGGTGCTTTGTGATGGGTTTGGTCGTGCGATGTTCTTTCCCAATGACAGAAGGGGCAGAAAGACACACATTGATCATTACTATTAAGGATAACAAGATGGGGTCTATTCCTACATGAGTAGATCTTGTCTACATCATGTCATCGTTCTTAGTGCATTATTTCGTTTCTTAATGAACTTAATAGACTAGATGCATGCTGGATAGCGGTCGATGTGTGGAGTAATAGTAGTAGATGCAGGCAGGAGTCGGTCTACTAATCTTGGACGTGATGCCTATATAATGATCATTGCCTGGATATCGTCATAATTATTTGAAGTTCTATCAATTTCCCAACAGTAATTTGTTTACCTGCCGTAAGCTATTTTTCTCGAGAGAAGCCACTAGTGAAATCTACGGCCCCTGGGTCTATTCTTTATCATATTTGCTTTGAGATCTATTTTTATTTGCTTTTGTTTTCAGATCTATTATTCTAAAAATCCAAAACTACCTAGCTGCACTTTTTCTTTATTTTTTTGTTTTATCGCGAGATCTATTTATCCAAAATCATACAAACCAATCTATCTTTTACCCGAGAGGGATTGACAACCCCTCTTACACGTTGGGTTGCAAGTATTTGTTCTTTGTGTGCAGGTACCATTTAAATAGTGTTGCTTAGTTCTCCTACTGATTCGATAACCTTGGTTTCATAACTGAGGGAAATACCTACCATAGCTGTGCTGCGTCATCCCTTCCTCTTAAGGGAAATACTGACGCGGACACGAGCCATCACTTACCATTGCTGTGCTGCATCATCCTCTCCTCTTCGGGGAAATACCAACGCAGATACAAGCAATCAGGAAGAATTTCTGGCGCCGTTGCCGGGGAGGATCAAGTCTTCCGTTCACGTGTCAATCCCTGGCACCAGGGAGACACCATCAACATCTATCAACTACCCAAATACAAATCTCATCTCCATGCAATTTACTTTATTTGCCATTTGCCTCTCGTTTTCATCTCCCCCACTTCTATTTTTTTACAAAAAAAATTACAAAAATATTTTCTATTTGCCTTTTTGTTCGTTTGCTATCTTTGCTTGTGTGCCATGTGTCTTTTATTTGCTTGCATCTTCGTTTGCTAAACGACTATTGATATGGATCCTCATCCACTTGCTAATCTTTTTAAAAGGTCCAATTATGATGAACCAATTGCTAGTGAATTGAGTTCACTAGATTATCTTTATGAAGTTTTGCTTGAGATTCGTGAATCTGGAAATTGTGATGAAGTGTTAAAAGAAGAAATTTGTAAAGTGATTCACGATATCTCCTTGAATTAAAAGCATGATTGCAATGATGTTATTATAAATTCTATTAATGTCAATTGTGCTAATAATATGCAAAACCCCAAGCTTGGGGATGCTAATCTTGCCATGTCCACTACTTATTGCAACAATCATAATTGGGGTGATTCTTCTTATGATCTTGAAAATTTATTTAAGCCTCATGATGAATATGATATTAATAATAGTGTTTGCAATAATATTGAAAGTGGGTTTGGAAGAGTCCCAACTTTAGGTAATAATGATCCCACTACTTTGGAGAATGATCAATCTTATGAAATTTTTGATAAAGGTGGGCTTAGAGAGGTCATGACTTTATTTGATGATAATCCCACTATATTGGAAGAGTGCCAACTTTGCATGCATGTGCATCATGTAGAGAATATGTTAAGTGATAGCTATATTATTGAATTTGAATATGATCCCACATGTAATTATTATGAGAGAGGAAAATATGGTTGTATAAATTTTCATGTTATTAAATTTCCTCTCGTTATGTTGAGATTGTCAATGTTTTATTCCTCTCCTTTGCATATGCCAGATATTTCTTGTCTTGATAATTTGTTTGCTTATAAAATGCCTATGCATAGGAAGTATGTTAGACTTAAATGTGATTTTGACATGCTATATGATGCTCTCTTTGTGCTTCAATTCTTGTCTTTCATCTGAGCATCATTGAAATCTCAAGTCTATCTTAATGGCTATAAAGAAAGAGCTCGTTGGGAGGCAACCCAATGAATAAAATAAAATTTTCACTTTTTGTTTCTATTCTTGTGTGTTTACACAATTATGCTACTGTTATGATTATGTTTTTTATGTTTTCATTAGTGTTTGTGCCAAGTAAAGCCTTTAGGATTGTGTTGGGAGATAGTTGATTTGATCTTCTTGAAAAACAGAAACTTTTGCGTCCAGTAGCAGAATTTAAAAAAATCACATAAGCGACAAAAAATTCTGATTTTTTTTACAAAAGATTGATATACAAATTGCCTACGTTTTCCTAATTTTTCAGAATTTTTGGAGTTACAGAAGTATGGTCAAAGTTCAGATTACTACAGACTGTTCTGTTTTCGTTGCGTTGTGTGCTTATTTTGATGAATCTATGGATTGTATCGCGCGGGGGGGGGGGGGGTGGGGTGGGTATAGCCCTATGGTAAATTTAGAAATACAGTAGGTATAATGCAATAATAAAATATGATTAGGTTTTCAACAATACTTAAAGTGGTGATTTGCTTTATTATACTAACGGATCTCACGAAGGTTTTTGTTAAGTTTTGTGTGATTGAAGTTTTCATGTTTTGGGTGAGATCAAGATGGATGAAGAAATAAGGAGTGAAAAGAGCCTAAGCTTGGGGATGCCCATGGCACCCCAAGGTAATATTCAAGGAGAACCAAGCAACTAAGCTTGGGGATGCCCCGGAAGGCATCCCCTCTTCTAACGACCATCAGTAATTTTACTTGGACCTATATTTTTATTTGTCACATATCATGAGTTTTGCTTGGAGCGTCTTGTATTATATGAGTCTTTGCTTGTTTTGCTTTTTAGTTTGTCACAATCATCCTTTCTGGACACACCTATTTGAGAGATCCATAATGATGCTATGATTTGTTAGAATTGCTCTATGTGCTTCACTTAAACTTTTTGAGCTATGGAATTGCTCTAGTACTTCACTTATATCTTTTTTGAGCACGGCGGTGTTTTAAATTTTTGAAGAAATACACTCTCATGCTTCACTTAGATTATTTTGAGAGTTAGTTAATTTTAAAGAAATATCCTCTCAATGCTTCACTTAGATTATTTTGAAGTTACATCCTACTTGTGGTGCATTATTCGATGTTAGTTATGTTTAATGCTCGTTTATGATCATTTTCGTTTCTTGGTTGGTCGCTTCTCAATCTATTTGCTAGCCTTCATTTGTACTAAGCGGGAATACTGCTTGTGCATCCAAACTCCTTAAACCAAGTTGTGCCAAATGAGTCCACCATACCTACCTATATGCGGCATTTCCATACCTTTCCAAGTAAATTTGTATGTGCCAAATCTTATTTACAAAATGAATTTCCTTTTTGTGTGCCCGTACCGCTCATGAAGCGGCAGGGGGTGGCCAATATTTTCCATGCTAGATATTTTATTCTCAAGATGAGTGTTTATTCACTTGTCATTGCACGAGAGCATGGCAAGGTAATAGGGATGCCCAGTCCCGAAATGAATATTTTTATTTATGTCGTCAAATAATAAATTCCTTGCAAAGTGTTGGTATGGAAGTCACCTGTGGATACGGCTAGCCATGGATTGTGAAAGAATGGTGGAAAAAGGAATAAACTTTATTTTATGTTTGGGAACCGCCTATGATTTATCTAGCATGGAAAGTATTGGGAATTCTCGGTCGTTTTCGTTGATAGGAAAAGCATGCCTCTCAAAACAATTTTATCTCTCAATTTAAGCTTTGAGCTCTGGCACCTCTACAAATCTCTGCTTCCCTCTGCGAAGAGTCTATCTATTTACTTTATGCAATTTTTATTTTATTGAGTCTCCATCTTCTCTTATAAAGAACCAACTAGGGAACACTATTATCATACTTGTGCATTGGGCATAGTTAATATGTGAGTGTGTTTCATGAATGGATCAATGATTTAGCATAATGGGCTAGGGATAGCTTTCTTTAGTGTTGATATTTTGAAAGACATGGTTGTTTGTTGATATGCTTGAGTATTGATGTCCTCATGTCAAATATAGACTATTGCTTTGAATCATCTAAAAGTCCAAATGTCCATGCTACAAAAGAAAAGATTATGAGATGAACATGTTAGGCAGCATTCCACATCAAAAATTCTGTTTTTATCATTTACCTAATCGAGACGAGCAGGAATTAAGCTTGGGGATGCAGATACGTCTCACACGTATCTATAATTTTTGATTGTTCCATGCTGTTATATTATCAATCTTGGATGTTTTATATTCATTTACTAGCAACTTTATATTGGGACTAACCTATTGACCAGCTTGTTTTTTTACTTCGCATAAAATCAATACCAAACGAAGTCCAAATGCCACGAAACTTTTTGGACAATTTTTTCTGCCCAGAAGACACCCAGGAGGCCCAAGAAGTGCACCAGAAGGGGCCTCTGGGCCCACTAGGCACCAGGGCGCGCCCTGGTGGGTAGTGGAGCCCACAGGCAACCCCTCCACCGACCTCTGCCTCTATAAATACTCTAAAATCCCCAAAACCCTAGGGGAGTCGATGAAATATAGTTTCCGCGCCGCAAGTTCCAGAACCACGAGATCCAATCTAGAGGCCTTTTCCGGCACTCTGCCGGAGGGGTCAACGATCACGGAGGGGTTCTTCATCATCACCCTTGCTCCTCCGATGATGTGTGAGCAGTTTGCCACAAACCTACGGGTCCGTTGGTAGTATCTAGATGGCTTCTTCTCTCTTTTTGATCTTCAGTACAATGTTCTCCTTGATGTTCTTGGAGATCTATTTGATGTAATGACTTTTTGCGGCGTGTTTGTTGGGATCCGATGAATTGTGAGTTTATGATCAGATCTATCTATGAATATTATTTGAGTCTTTGCTAAACTCTTTTATGCATGATTGTTATAGCCTCATATTTCTTCTCCGAAACTTTGGTTTGGTTTGGCCAACTAGATTGATTTTTCTTGCCATGGGAAGAGGTGCTTTGTGATGGGTTCGATCTTGCGGTGCTCAATCTCAGTGACAGAAGGAGACATGACACGCATGTATCGTTGCCATTAAGGATAGAATGATGGGGTCTATTCCTACATGAATAGATCTAGTCTACATCATGTCATCGTTCTTATAGCATCCCTCCATTTTTCATGAACTTAATACGCTAGATGCATGCTGGATAGCGATCGATGTGTGGAGTAATAGTAGTAGATGCAGGCAGGAGTCGATCTACTAATCTTGGACATGTATGGCGCCCCCGACTCAATCGTACACTAATCATACACGCAAACATGTACGATCAAGCACAGGGACTCACGGGAAGATATCACAACACAACTCTAAACTAAAATAAACGGAGATCCACAATATTACAGATCAGGGATCCGAAGATCCGAATACATAGTCTGTCATACAAATATTATCTGAGTACAGGCATAGTTAGACAAGTTTTGCCTTAAGAAGGCTAGCACAAACAGCGACACTAGATCGAAAGGCATTGGCCTCCTGCCTGGGAGCCTCCGATCCTACTCCTGGTCGGCTGGCTCGATCCAGTAATATGTGCCCTCAGGACCCTCCTGGTAGTAAGCTCCTGAGGTGGCATCTGGCTCCTGGACTCCATCGTCTTATGTATCATCAAGGTGGGGTATGGGGAAAAGAGAAAGTAAAGCAACCGTGAGTACTCATCTGAAGTACTCAGCAAGCAAGGATCTATACTACATATGCAACATTATCAAAGGAGAAAGGCTGTATATGTGGACTGGGCTGCAGAAATGCCAGAATAGAGAGAAGGCCTAGTCCTATCGAAGTCTAGCATCTTCAAACATCTTCACGAAGCCATCATCTTGCAGCAGTAGAAGAGAGTAGAATAGCATTTTATTTAGCAAACATGTTGAAGCAAAGCCTAGAGATCCTTCCTCAACTCCCAAGCGAGAAAGCGATCCCGAAGCTTCAATTAAGTAACAAGTATCCAGTTCAAGTAGTAGATCGGGATACACAAACTGAGCGTCCTTTACCGTAGGACCGGCTATCGATAGATTATTCTTCCCTGCAGGGGTGCACTACTGTTACCCAACACGCTCGATCAACTCTGGCCGGACATACTTGCTGGGTAATGCCCGGCCTCGGAAAATCAACACGAAGCAGTGCCCTACCTAGGCTCAGCAGAGAGGTCAGCACGCCGGACTAACCTATGCACCCAGAGGTCTTGGGCCATCGCCCTGGGCACCCTGCGCGTTGCGTGGCTGGCCGGGGTGCAGGCGCGACACTGAACTCATCAGTGAAGTATCTAGCCCAGTCCCGGCGATCAGCCCGCATGGTGAATCATGACGTCTGATTAGCTTTCGGGAGAAATGTGCATCGCAGAGGGCCCCATAACTATTATCCCGCGTGGTGGTAGTGTGTATAGGGCATGTCGACCCACTCAGATCACACACCCAAATCCAATAGGCTCATTTAGTATCACGCGGAGACAATCAGAGTCTCTGATGCTCCGCCACAATATCACACTCGAGTGCCCTTCTGGCACACCCGACATCATAGATCCCCAGCGGGTACCCACCAGGGTGGACCCGCCTGTAACAAGGTCAAAGTAACCATGTGGTCACAACATCAAGGGGGGGGGGGAAACCACGAGGAATCACCCTCGATGGATTCCACTCGATGAAATCATCAGGGTGAACGTATGAGGCATCACCCTCGAGGTTCACACTGAGGGGTTGCACGACAGAGTCGTATCGGAAGTGGAGAAGGAGGAATCACCCTCGATGACCACGACCGAACAGCTACACTGCAGAGTATTCATCAGGAGTGCGTTAGGAGGTATCACCCTCGGCACTCGACAGTTACTATGCAGAGTCGTACAACT
Source organism: Thinopyrum elongatum (assembly GCA_011799875.1). NCBI lineage: Eukaryota > Viridiplantae > Streptophyta > Magnoliopsida > Poales > Poaceae > Thinopyrum > Thinopyrum elongatum. The sequence goes on along the minus strand of CM022301.1, from coordinate 536,993,440 downwards.
AAAGGGGGTGTGGAGTGATTTGTCGGTCTCTGGTCGACGATCACGTTGATCGAGTCATCGATGATCAAGCAAGGGCAACAAGGATAAGGTGGTGGGGGTCACTGATGGTCCACTACCAATCTATACTAAACTGTTTATCATAGGCAGGTAAGGTGACAATGAACAGGTTACAAAGCAGGCTATGCATCAGAATAGGAGCATACATTAACAGTAGCAAAATCTAATGCAAGCAGGAGAAATGGAATGGGCGATATCTAGATGCTCAAGGGGGGGGGGGCTTGCCTGGTTGCTCTGGCAAGAGAGAGGGGTCGTCAATGGGCTGCTCGTCGGTAGTGTAGTCGTACCCAGGTGCATCGTCGTCGGTCTCGGTGTCCATCGAGAGAGAGAAGGAGGGGGAGAGAAACAATAAATTCATGGCAATAATGCTAACAATATGTATGACATGCCTAAATGATATGCCGGGGTGTTCTACTGCCTAACTAAACGATTTAGTTAATTTAGGAATTTATCCGGATTTATTTAATCAACGTTGGGCACTATTCATTTATCGAATTCGGTCTAAAAGTTCAACGTTCATATAGCTACGGGCATCTCACGGGAATACGGAGGACGTATTCGGGTTCGTATCGAAATTCTGAGCAAGTTTCATATATAAATTATTTTCATCGGAGTTACAGATTATTTAATATAATTTTCTAAAGTTTTTATTAATTTCTAGAATTTAATTATATATGTTACTAATTCATTTTTTTTATTTCTCTCTTTTTTTAAACGTTTCTGGGGCTGGGCCCACCTGTCATGGGCACAGGGGGGTGGGGGCCTAGCTTCAGTGGCACAGGGCCTCGGGCCCCACTGGGCAGTGGCCCAGGAGGCCACCGTGAGCGCGGGCGCGGCGTGCGGGCGCGGCCAGGCGCGGTAGTGCGTCGGCCAGAGCGCCGCCGGGCGCGGGGCGAGGTCGCGCGCGTGGGTGGGGGTGCGAGGCGGCGCCTGAGGAGGAGCTGCGGCAGGGGGCAGTGGGGCGATGGTAGGCGGCGCGGGAGGCAGGCGCGGGCGGTGCGCGTGCGCGTGCGTGCGGTGGAACGGGCGCAGGCGCGCGGCGAGGTCGACTCGGGCGCGGGTGCACGGCGCATAGGGCGCACGGGGCGTGGTGAGCGCGAGCATGCGGCTGTAGTGGCCGCGGTGACCGAGGGGAGAGAAGGGGGGGCGGGGCGACGGAGGCCGTGGCCTCACCGTACGCTGACGGGGAGAGGGCGGCGAGGCTCGGGGTCGGCCAGCGATGGAGAGGCGGGGCAGCGCAGTCCAGCGAGGAGGACCGGCGAGGGGGATGTCGGGGACGGGCGCGGGGCAGCGCAGGCGAGCGCGGCGTCGACGGGATCCGGGGTGGCGAGCGCTGGGGCGTGTCGGGGAGGAGGCGAGGCGGGGACCAGGCTGGCGACGGCGTCGAGGGCGCGTCGGGCGCACGCCAAATCCAGGGGGAAGGGGATCGGGGGGGAGTGGGGGCGAGGGTTAGGGTTTCGGGGTCCTGGGGCCATATAGGCCAGGGAGGGGGGGAGCTGGGCCGGCTGGCTGGGCTATGGCCCAGTTGGGCCAGGGGGTTTTCTCTTTTTATTTTTTATTTTTTTTTGTTTTCTTTTACCTTTTATTTATTCCTATCTCCTGTTTTGTAATTAGTTAGGCCACAATATGTTTTTTGTAAAACATGGCATTTGCTCCAATAATTACTAGGCATCCTGTACTACTACCAAAAATTGGTTTGGAGACAATTTGAGTTCACACAATTTTTATAATAAATAAAATGCATTAATCCTTGCTGTTTTGGTAATGTTAGTGCCACTTAAATAATTTATTAATGGTTGGTTAAAATTTTAGAATAGCCTCTGCAATATTTGTCATTTACTGAACATTTTAGTTTCTATGTTGGACAACTTTCATTTTCCACTCTCATTTAAATTTTGTATTTTGACTTAGGAGTTGAAATGCAATATGATGCTAATGATGATTATGCACTGTTAACATGCTGACTGGTCATTATCAAAAGTGATTACTGTGGCTAATGACATGGGGTGTTACAATTCTCCTCATCTATCAAGAATTCTCGTCCCGAGAATTAAGAGGAAGACTGAAAGAAAGCGGGGTATTCTTCACGAAGACGATCCTCGCGTTCCCAAGTGGCTTCATCTTCAGAATGATTCGACCACTGAACCTTGAGGAATTTGATAGACTTCTGACGAGTTCGACGTTCAGCTTGATCAAGAATACGGATGGGATATTCTGGATAAGACAGATCTTCCCGTATTTCAAGCATTTCGTGATCCACAGCTCGAATAGGATCCTTGAAGCAGCGACGGAGTTGGGATACATGTAAGACATCATGTACTTGTGAAAGATTTGGCGGCAATTGCAACTGATATGCCACCTCTCCTCGACGGGCAAGAATACGGAACGGGCCAATGTAGCGAGGAGCTAACTTGCCTTTGATTCCGAATCGGTGAGTGCCTTTCAACGGAGTGACGCGAAGGTAAGCTTGTTCGCCAGGTTGATAGACCATTTCCTGGTGCTTTCGGTCATAGTTGCTCTTCTGACGAGACTGAGCAGATTTCAAATGTTCACGGACAATGCGAACTTGTTCTTCAGCTTGCTGAATAATGTCCGGTCCGACAAGTGAGCGTTCCCCAGTTTCTGACCAATTCAGAGGGGTTCGACAATTACGACCGTATAGAACTTCAAACGGTGCCATCTTCAGACTAGCTTGATAGCTATTGTTGTAAGAGAATTCGGCATACGGGAGAGATTCCTCCCATTTCTTACTGAAGGAGATGCCGCAAGCTCGAAGCATATCTTCGAGCACTTGATTATCTCGTTCAACTTGACCCTGTGAGTGAGGGTGAAAAGCGGTGCTGAAAGACAGATGAGTTCCCATAGCTTCTTGGAAACTATTCCAGAATCTGGAGGTGAAGAGGCTGCCACGATCAGAACTGATCTCCAACGGAACACCGTGGAGTGACACAATGCGGGAAACATACAAGTCTGCTAACTGACTAGCAGTGATGGTCTCCTTGACTGGTAGAAAGTGGGCAACCTTGGAGAATCGGTCAATGACGACAAAAATAGCATCATGACCCTTCTGAGATCTGGGAAAACCAGTAATGAAATCCATTTGGACTTTGTCCCATTTCCATTCAGGAATATCAAGTGGTTGCAGAGTTCCAGCGGGCCTTTGATGTTCTGCCTTAATGCGGCGACAAACGTCACACTCAGAAACATAACGAGCAATATCTCGCTTCATATTAGGCCACCAGTATCTCTGACAAATGTCACGGTACATCTTTGTGCTACCAGGGTGAATAGACAGAGGAGTGTCATGAGCTTCTTTCATAACGTGTTCCCTCTCATCCTTGAACTTGGGTACGAAGAGACGGTGTTGGAAAAATAGGATCCCATCCTTATCAAGATGGAATTCCAACGGCTTTCCTCTTTCGAGGTATCGCTTGATCCTTCCTACTTCAGAGTCATACCGTTGCATAGTCTTAATGCTGTGTTCTAATTCTGGTTCCACAACCAGGGTATTGAGATAACCCTGTGGAACAATATGGAGGTTCAATTTGCGAAGCTCTTCATGGAGAAGAGGTTGCGTTTCCTCAACCATATGGTTGCTGCAATAAGCCTTGCGACTCAAAGCATCGGCCATTACGTTAGCCTTGCCAGGGGTGTATGAGATATTCATAACATAGTCGGCAATTGTTTCGAGCCATCTTTGTTGACGAAGGTTCAGATCTGGTTGAGTATATAAATACTTCAAACTTTGGTGATCCGTGTATATCTCCCAACGGTTACCGAGAAGGTAATGTCGCCATAGCTTCAGGGCATAAATAACCGCAGAAAGTTCAAGATCATGCACAGGATAATTTTCTTCATGAGGACGCAATTGTCGGGAGGCATAAGCAATCACCTTGCGTTCTTGCATTAGGACACAGCCTAATCCTTGACGGGAGGCATCACAGTATATCACGAAATCCTTTTGGGAATCCGGGGGTGCTAATACTGGGGCAGATGTCAATTTATCTTTTAGTGTCTGAAAGCTTTCTTGACATTTTTCTGTCCACTCAAATTTGACACCTTTATGAAGCAGATATGTCAATGGTTTTGCAATCTTGGAAAAGTTCTCAACAAATCGACGGCAATAACTAGCAAGTCCGAGAAAACTTCTAACTTGCTTAACATTCTTCGGGGGAGTCCAGTCAAGAATAGCCTGAACTCGTTCGGGGTTAACAGCAATTCCATCCTTGGAAATCACATGTCCAAGGTAAGTTACTTCAGAAAGCCAAAATTCACATTTGGAATACTTGGCATACAACTGGTGTTCTCGGAGCCTTTCTAGTACCAGACGGAGGTGTTCAGCATGTTCTTCTTTATTCTTAGAATAGACCAGTATATCATCTAGATATACCACGACGAACTTGTCGAGGTAATCCATGAATATATAATTCATCAGATGGGAGAATGTAGTTGGGGCATTCGTTAGGCCAAATGACATGACGGTGTATTCATAGGAGCCATAACGAGTAACAAAGGCAGTCTTGGGAATATCCTCTTCACGGAGACGGATCTGGTGATAACCCAACCTCAAGTCGAGTTTAGAGAACACCGATGATCCAGCAAGTTGATCATAAAGATCATTGATCCGGGGCAGTGGGTATTTATTCTGGATTGTGGCTTGGTTAATGGGCCGATAATCCTGAACCAGTCGGTTAGTTCCATCCTTCTTCTTAACGAAGAGTGAAGGTGCTCCCCAAGCAGAGGAACTGGGGCGGATGAAACCACTCTTAAGTGACTTGTCGATTTCTTCCTTAAGCTCAAGTAGGTGGTGCAGAGGCATCTTATAAGGACGCTTGGCAATAGGGACAGTGCCAGGCTTCAAGTCAATGACAAACTCGACAGCTCTAGCCAGGGGTATGCCTGGAAGTTCTTCGGGAAAGACGTCTGGAAAATCTCGAACGACAGGAACGTTCTTGATTCCTTCCAGAGGTGAAGCGTTCAAAGCATTCAGAGCATATATCTGAGCTTCAGCATCTCGAGTAATGTGGGCGGTATAATTCACTATCTCATCGGTGGGGTGAAGAAGTTGGATAATTTAGTGGCACAATTGATCGAAGCAATGTGAGCTTTCAACCAATCCATTCCGAGTATGAGGTCTATGGTGGAAGACTTCAGGATAATAGGTGAAACCAGGAATTCAAATCCCTCGATTTCAACAGGGACATAGTGTGCCATCATGGTGGTTTGACATTGGCCTCCAGGGGTGCGGACAACTACTGGCAGGTTCATCTTTTCGAATGCAATGTCATGAGATAATGCAAATGCTTCAGACATGAATGAATGCGATGCGCCTGAATCAAATAATACAGAAGCAGGTACTGAATTAACGAGAAGGGTACCCATCACGGTAGCAGGTTGATCCTGGACTTCTTCAATATCAATGTTGTAAGCGTGTCCAGGACCATGTGCAGCAGACCCAGTATTATAGTTGCGGCTCTGATTGTTGCCACGACTATTGCCACGGCCAGTATGAGGAAAGGCGAACTGATTCTGAGTCTGGCGGCAGTCTTTAGCCTGGTGACCTGGTTTGCGGCACTTGAAGCACAGACCATCTTCAGGACGAAGAGGAGCATTGTTTTGAATAGCTTGAGCTTTTGGCTGCCTCGGTGGTGGAGGAGGCAGACGTGGTGCAGCATAGTTGTTCTTTGGCGCAGAGGTATTGGGACGGAACACATTGTTGGGAATCCAGACTCGACGCTTCTGTGCTGAGCCTGAAGATGAGCCAGCATCACGATAGCGCTTCTGCGAGTCCTTGTGTTCCATCTGAGCGGTCTCAACAAGAATAGCCATGTTCACTAGAGTTGAATAGTCGTTGAAGTCTTGAGAAGCAAGTGCAAGCTTGAGGTCTGTGTGTAGTCCATTACGGAACTTCTCCTGTCTACGGGCATCTGTGGCGATGTCTTCTTCAGCATAGCGGGAGAGGTCTAGAAATTCCCGCTGATGAGCTTCGACAGTCTTAGTGCCTTGACTGAGGTTACGGAACTGGGTCTTCATGCGTTCCATAATTGCCTGAGGGATGTAACGTGCACGGAAAGCAGCCTGGAATTCATACCAGGTAATGACTATTCCAGTAGGCAGTGAACGCTTGTGGGTGTCCCACCATTGAGCTGCGGGTCCCTTTAAGAAAAAGGCCGCGAAGATGACGAAGTTGGCAGGGGCGACATTAGCAGACTCCATCTCGTGAGTGATGTCGCGGAGCCAGTCATCAGCATCCAGTGGCTTGTCAGAGTTGCGAAACTGAGTGGGGTTGAGTCGCATAAACTCTGTCAAAGTTATTGAAGCAGGGTTCTGGTTGTTCTGATGCGGAAACTGAGCCATGATTCCAGTCATGAACTGACGGTTAAGCTCAAACTGTTGCATCATAGCGGCCATATAGTCTGGCGGTGGTGGACGTTCAAGGGTACCACGACCACCACCACCTGGTCTAACCATCCTACTAAGTATCAACAGGGGGTAGTTTAGTAAAAGCAATTGCGAGTGTTTAGCGACAAGCATGATGTAAATCAACAATTAAGTAGTGTAACAGATACATAACAGTAGTCAATTAAGACATACAGATCCATACACAGAGTCGGGTACATGCGGACAGCATAACGGCGGAAATTTAGAACTAGACATACTAGGCGGCGCGCAGGCACCCGGTAAGGAAGTACACAACGAGACACAGCAAAGGCTACATCAACGTCGGGGAAAACCACTGAAACGGGGTAACTGCAAATGCGAACGACGAATGTTCGTCGCGGTAGGATCCTGTGCTCCATGTGCACTCTGATGCAGAACCCGGTCTCGAGCTGTAAGAAGAGGTCCACGTGTAGGTGTGTGACCTCCAACAGCAGGCCAATCAATACTAGCATACATCTGAGTCCTGCGCGGGTAAAGGATGTGCTCTGGGTGTATCCCTGTGCGAATAGCGGGTAGCAACTGTGTCATAGCATCATAGAGACGTGCTCGAGTGGCAACCAACTCGACAGCAAGAGCCCAAACAGTGCAATCCAGAGCCTGAGTGCACTGAATCAGAACGCGCGGGTCATAGCGTCGTGGCTCGTACGGGGCACAGATAGCTGTGTAGTATCCAGTAGCATCTCCAGCAGGGGCATAAGAAATGTATCGGAACTCAGAGTCATCCAAGATATCGCTGAACTATCCTCGGAGACGTGCGACAGCAGAGTAGGCGGCATCATGTACTGCCATCTCAATCGTCACGCCGATACCGTGGAAAAGGTGCAGCTCGGTGTCTGAGTCATTTTGCCGATCATAGATACGAACATCAGCATGGTACTGCTCCTGATCGAACTCGCGGTAATCCTCGTAGTGTAGGAGATATGCCCTAGAGGCAATAATAAATGTTATTGTTTATCTCCCTGTTCATAATTAGGTTTATGTTCCATGCTATAACTGCTATGGTTCTCGAGTCTGCAAATAAAACGAGGCTCGGAGGAAGACTCATATGCACGTGTGGAATAATAAACGGTAATATGTATTCCTAGTCTGGCCTCTAAGACTAGCTCAAGTATTGCATGATGGTTCTGTTTTCCTGATCATGGGCATGTCTATGCCAGCAATTTTGAGGGCACAGTGTTAGAAGAACATTTGTGTTGAATCGACCCAAATTGATGTTATGCTATGAGTTGCATTCGTCACATATTAATGGTTAATAACACAGAGATGGTTAATGTTTGCAAAATTCCTTAGACCATGAGAGTGTCGAGTTTCTTCATACTTGCTTCATGAACTTTGGGGTTTGTTAAACGTCATCCGTAAATGGGTGGCTATTACGGCGGCTTACGGGTTCATGGAAAAGTGTGTCAAGTAACTTGATAGCTCGAGATTGGGATTTGCTCCTCCGACGATGGAGAGATATCTCTGGGCCCTCTCGGTGTTACGGTATCCATCATCGTCTGGCCAGACACTTTGTGATTTGATCACAGGGATGCCGGAACACGGTAACGAGAAAAGAGAACAATACCGGTAACGAGGTAACTGGCATAGTGGACAAGTTGCTGATCCACGGAAATGCCTACATGTCTAACCTCGGGTATTTGTAACATATCGTGAAGCAACAGGAATAGCACACGGCAACTGGAGGTTCACTCGAATATTCATTCGTGTGGGTATAGGGGTCAATATGGGTGTCCACGGCTCCGATGTTGATCATTGATCGGAAGGTGTTCCGTGTCATGTCTATACTTCACCGAACCTATAGGGTCACACGCTTAAGGGTCATCTATCTGCTGAATACTAGACAGGGAGTCTGAGAGAAAATCACCGAAAAGTTTCGGAGACAACGGAAGAGTTCCGGAGAAAGAACACTGAAAAAGTTTCGGTAAAACCGAAAAGTTGTTTCGGATAAAACCATTGATCCAAAAAGGTTTCGGCAAGCACCGGGAATGTTTTGGAGGTTGCCAGATTGGTCTGGTAATTTCTGGAATTTTTCTGGAGAAAAAACCGAAAAAAAAGTTTCGGAGCTGCCGGAGTTGTTTACCGGGTAAACAAAGATGGTTTTAAATTAAACCACCATACTGGAAATGTTCCAGAGCGCGTCCAGATAATTTTAGAGGGTGCCGGAAATGTTCTGGGACCTTCTGGAATTTTTTAGAAATAATAGTCGCGGAAAACATCTTGTCCCAGCGTGAGGGGACAAGATCCCACGGATCGTGGGGGCTGTTTTTGGGCTGTTTTTTGGGGGGGGGGGCCCTTTGGGAGCAGCCCCCTTGTGGCTGGACAAAATGTTGGGGGGTGCCCCCATGGTGGGGGGCAGCCCCCACAAATGGTGGAGAGTGTTGGGAGGAAGGTGGGGCCTAATGGGGGAACACCATGGACAAGGGAACATGTTTTTCCCTTGTTTGGTGGGAACATGTTCTCCTTGTTTTGTGGGAACATGTTTTCCCCATGTTTAGTGGGCTGAATTTTCAGCCCCCTCCACCCCTTCCACCACTATATAAGGAGGAGGAGAGGTGCTCTCCAACTCCACTCCAACTCTCTCACACAAGCCATGCATGATCTGGCATTCTCTCTCCCTCCCACGAAATAGTTTCGTAGTGCCGAAAGGCTGTCTGGGTTCCAGTGGGAACTAGTTCTGGACGGCGAAGCCCTGCCGGATAGATGGCACCGTATGTGTGCAACCCCGTAGAGAGGTCGTAGTTTCGTCCTTTTGCCCGAGGGGCTGTTCGAGTGTCCTCCCGAAGGGCTGTCCGAGTGACGGTCCGAGTTCTGTGAGTCCTCCCGAAGGGCTGTCCACGACACCGTCCGGGGGACTGTCCGACCGCCTCCCGGAGGGCTGTCCGAGTGGCGGATGAGGGAGTACATCCTTGCGGTTGGGAGGTTGTAAATCCTAGCTGCGGGGATCTGCACCGACGATCGTCATCGACTCTACTTCCGCTGCGCTACGAGTCGGTAACGAAAATGATCAAACCTTGTATGCAGTCTCCATAGTGGTCCTGGGCTGGTGCGTAGGTCGGAAAATTTTTGTTTTCTGCTGCGTTACCCTACAGTGGCATCATGAGCCGTGCTATGCGTAGATGCAGGTTGCGATCTAGAATACATGGAGATGTATGGGTGTTGCACAATATAATTAGGTAGTAGATGAGTTCTATTACTGAAAATTATTTGTGCGGGTAGCAGATGAAATCTGTTACCCGATGTTCTTGTTGCTTCCCTTGAATTTGCGTAGTCCTGATCTTGACAGCATTGTGGAATCTCACAAAGTTCTGGCAATCCGCGATCCTTTCATGCTGCTCCTGAGTATGCTGATTGACAGATTAACGAAGTGCTAACAGTTCTTTGGGTTCCACTTTAGTCAAAGAAAGATGGATGTTTCGCAGACGAAAGGGCAATGCAGATATGATCTGCACGGGGGTCATGCGTATGACGAAGTTCAGTATGGGGCTCGAGATTTTATTATCTCGGTTTTCATACACCCCGCATTGTTAAACTAGCGCTTGAATTATCATACTTGATGATGGACGTTGGTAGCTTCGGTTTGTTTCGAAACCTTAGAAGCCAGGTAAAACAAGTTTTTGCATGAACCGATTAGAGACGTCTAACTTGGTTTTGCAGGAGGGTTTGCATGTGCATGTGATGTGGTATAGCAGTGCTCATAATAAATTGATTATGTATGAGATGACTATATGATGTAAATTGATTAACATGACCTGCGTGTCATGATTTGGCATGATGGCTGGAGCCATATGATTGCACTTTAAATGACCTGCGTGTCAACCTTGTGTAATGCACTTATTTTATTAGCTATAGGGATAGCAATATTATCTGGTGCATCGACAAGGTGGTGGCAATCTTCGCGAAGGTGAACACCGACGCAAATGCCGAAGACGAAGAAATACAAGACTTCTCCGTCAGAAAGGGCTAAACCATATCATGCTATTATGAATTGCCTGAGATGTTTATCCCTTATGATGCACCCTTCTTGATTGCGCGGTAGTCGCTTTTATTAGGGTGATCTCTCACAAAAATATCAAGTAGTTAGTGTTCTCCCAAGTGTAGCACCGTCACGGCACCTAACTTTTCGGGGTATCACATGCTAACATGGGTACGAACGATTAGGGATGTGTGAGGTGGGTGAGTTGAGACCTCGCAGCGAGATCACTTGGTTGTCTTGACGTTCAGGCATGAAAGTCATGAGCTCGGAACACACGCATCGAAAGATGAACAAGAGTCACATAGAGATGTGATTGGCAAGTTTGCCTACCGATTGAGATTTTCGTCATCAGTGATGCTACCATCAATGGCGTTGAATTGAAATGCGGATCTTGAATCACTCACAATCAATTATGAGAGATATTGATTTGAGTGGGAGCGCACTGTAGAATTAATTCTTTTAATTCTCAGTGCAATTAATTTTGAACACTGTCTAAGTGTGATTTGCATAATAGTTGTAGAATAATGGCTCGCATTTCCACCTTCCCTATTAAAATTGAATAGCTATTAAATATCTGGTTAAAACTTTACGGTTGGTAACGTAATGTGAGGATTGTCCTCAAGAGTGCCGAGAAGGACTTTGTCCTATCGCATACTTTCGGTATTCTCTCGCTTATGCTATGGATCATGTGACTCTCGTCCGTTGATCCAAAAGCTAGAATTCCATTTCAGTCAAGCGCAATATGTTTGTTTCCATGAGACCCAAACTTCGAAAGTTTGGATAGTTATGTGATATTCATGGAATCTGAAAATTATTTTCAGAGACAGACAAAGGCTAAAAGATATGAGATATCCAAAGCAATGTTTGTTTGCAAACTATTAGTAAAGGAGTTTACTATGCATTAGACTGATAAGAGAGGGATCCAGAAGAACGCCTGTCATATGATGAAAGGTGAATAAAACAACAACTTAAAGAGAAAGGAAGTATCCGAAGGGTGTTAGTAAGACTTTCACGCCTAGGAAGTCCGGGGCTAACGCCACTCTTAAGTTCGGTGCTTTTTCTGAGAGTAGGAGAAATACTGAAAGTTAAACTGTTAGAAGTATAAAGGCAGAAAGAAAGGAGACTGGAATATCCAGCTCATGTATGAATGTCATACAAGTTTTTGATGTATAGAAGGCTGGTCAAAGATATAGTCCTTGGGAATTATGATTAAATTGTTAATCACTGATTCTTGGGTACTGTGAGTTAATCACAAAGATACCCGCTCGATTGCTTTCTGTTGCAACTCGATGTAAGAACTACTATGGCCTGAAAGACTAGCCAGAAATGAGTTTTAGGTATACACGGGGAACATAGTAAATGTTACTATACCTTCCATCGGTGTATTACCGTCTGTATTTATTTTTATAATTCGTTTGGAGTTTCACAAACTCTAGCCCATTGCATAAGGTATCTTGCAAGAAGGTTGTTTATAAGAGAACTTTTGATGTTCGATGTTATGAATAACATAAGGGCCATACTTTCATTATGAATGAGATGTATGTTATGAATATTGATAATAATTTACCTCTGGGTTTACTTTCATAATTCATTTTAGAGTTCCATACACTCTAGCCCATTGCACAATGTTTGTTGCAAAAGAGTTGTTCATAAAAACAACAACTGTTGTTCAGTATTATGAATAACATGAAGGGCCAAGCTTCCATCCTAGATGGGATGTATGTTATGAATACTGATGGTAATATGATACATCCATAACACTGACGCTAAATGTCATAAGACTAAAAGAATACCACACAAGTGTGGCACTGCATTTGGTCACATTGGAGAAACCCGCATGGAAAATTCCATTATGATGGATTTTGAAGTCGTTTGATTTTGAATCACCTGACACTTGCAACTTTCCTCTGAAAAGTGAAGTGACTGAAATACCATTCACAGGCCATAAGGAACGAGCAAAGAACTTATTGGTGATCATACATTTTGATGTATGTAGTCCGATAAATGTTGTTGCAAGTAGTGGATTTATCTATCTTCAGAAATGACTCAAGTAGATATATGGATATTTACTTGATGAGACGTAAGTCTGGATCTTTTGAAATCATTTGAAAGGTTTTCAAAATGAAGTAGAAGTTATTGTAACAAGAAAATTATGTTTCTACAATTCGATTGCAGAAAGAAATATTTGAGTTACAAGTTTAGCGAATGTCTGATGAGTTGTGAAAAGAGTTTCATAACTTACACCTCCTGGAACACCACTGTGAGTGGAAAGTCTGTGAAGATGTAATCGAACCATTTATGACATGGTAAGATCAAAGATGACATAAATAAATTTGCCATTATCCCTTTTAAAGTGATGCTTTAGAGACTGCGGATTTTACACTGAAAAGAGCTCCATTAGGTCTGTTGAAATGACGCCATGGTATGGTACGCCCAACCATGCTATATCTTTTCTTAACATTTGGAATATGGGGCTTGTGTAAAAGGTTACAAACCTATTCCAAATCAGACAAGTGCTACTTTGTAGGTTATCCCAAGTAATTGGGTATTCCTCCCTCACTATACCGAGGCAAATAGGTTTGCCACAAAGAACGGTATGCTTTTTGAAGAAAATGGTTCTTTCAAAAGGTGAGTGGGAGAATAGTGCAACTCGACAAGATAAACAGTATCTTCGTCATCAGGTCAAAGGAAAGAGACCTTGGAAGTAATTCCAGAGTTTCCTACTGCGACTGATACGGAAGTCTCTACAATAAAATGTATGGACTTCGGTTGAACTTGCAGTTGAACCACGTAGGCAAGGCTCGTGCAAACCTCTCAGGTGCGCAAACGAGATATTGTTGTTAGACAACAGTATACCTACGATACACAAGGAAGCGTTGATGGGCCCTGACTCCGGAATTGGCTAAATGCCAATACTATCCGAGATAGTTTCCATATAAGTGATTCAAGATTAAAACCTTGATACACCTTTCGGAAGACTTAGAGTCTGACGAATATTTATGGAACTATAACTGATACGAATAAAAATGTTTTATCCATAAAGCTCGACTTGTTGCAATATACAAGTTCAAGGAGTTGACTACGATGAGGTTGCTTCACCGTAGCGATGCTTAAAGTCGGTTCGGGTTGAACTAGCAATTAATACATATTTCATATCATGAGATATAAAACAATGGATGACAAAAGGATTTCCACCTGATGGAAATGAAACCAAGGACTTGCATGTGTTACAGTCCAAGGTATTTTGTCAATCCAGAGGATGCTAGTAAGTATGCAAACTTCAGAGTTCCAGCAATGGAAAGAAGAGAGCAAAATGGAGTTGGAATCTTTGTGTTTTGATGAAATGGTTAAAAGGGTTTTGACTTCATCAATGGGTAACGAAGATGCTTGTAATTCAAGAAAGTAAGTGGGAGCATAATAATATTTCTAAAAACCTTGTGTGCTTGACACATTGGTAATTGGAAATAAATTTCTTGACACGAATTAGGACTTCATTTGAAAATAGTTTTTTCGATGAAGTGCTTGGGCTAAATAGCCTTGATATTAGGCATGATAATCTATGGAGATAGATTTACCTAATGGGGCTAAGCAATGAATACATATTGACAAGATGCTAAAATCTTTTAGCATTAAAAGGCCAAGGAGTGATTCTTGCCGAAGTCACATGGAAAGAGTTTTTGCAAGACTCGGTGTCCCAAAAACACTGATGAGCAAAATACATGATGGAGATTCCACACACTCTTGTGTTTGGATTAATCATGTATTCCATGGTATGTAAAAACAACCAGATATGTCCAATACTCCCAAAGTTGTTGCAAGTATAGATACCAAAGTGATCAAAAGTACTGATCATGGGACAACAGTGAAAAAGGGTCATTAAGTACTATAGTAGCACTGATGACATGTTTTCTCGCAAGCGGAGATCATGAAGAGTTCATTGTAAAAGGTTACATCGATACAGTCTTCATCCATGCTCCAAGCGATTTTCGATTTATGTTAAGGGTTTTGTGCAATACACAATATGGTGGCACGGTAGTTGGAAATTGTTCCAAACAAGTTACTGTGGCGAATTCTATAACAGAGGCAAAGTATGTTGCCGCTTTTAAAAGCGACAAAGAAGATGTTGAATCATATAGTTCATTCATGAACTTAGTATGGTTCCAAGATGGCTTTTGTCAATGGGACACTACTGCAAGTAGTTGCTCCATAACTCAGTCTGAGGAATCCAGGTTCGACCTGTGATTCGCATACATACCAAGCCAAGTCCACACAAAATATGAATTTTGTGAAAGCGTGAAGACGCGAGGATATGCAAAGATACACACGGAGCTGAAGTCGTCAGATCCGTTGGACATTCAGGCTATACCACAAGCGAAGCATATTTACACCGGTGTGCCATAGGTGTAAAGTGCATTAGCATTAACTAGATTATTGACTCTAGTGCAAGTGGGAGTCTGTAGGAGATATGCCCTAGAGGCAATAATAAATGTTATTGATTATCTCCCTGTTCATAATTAGGTTTATGTTCCATGCTATAACTGCTATGGTTCTCGAGTCTGCAAATAAAACGAGGCTCGGAGGAAGACTCATATGCACGTGTGGAATAATAAACGGTAATATGTATTCCTAGTCTGGCCTCTAAGACTAGCTCAAGTATTTCATGATGGTTCTGTTTTCCTGATCATGGGCATGTCTATGCCAGCAATTTTGAGGGCACAGTGTTAGAAGAACATTTGTGTTGAATCGACCCAAATTGATGTTATGCTATGAGTTACATTCGTCACATATTAATGGTTAATAACACAGAGATGGTTAATGTTTGCAAAATTCCTTAGACCATGAGAGTGTCGAGTTTCTTCATACTTGCTTCATGAACTTTGGGGTTTGTTAAACGTCATCCGTAAATGGGTGGCTATTACGGCGGCTTACGGGTTCATGGAAAAGTGTGTCAAGTAACTTGATAGCTCGAGATTGGGATTTGCTCCTCCAACGATGGAGAGATATCTCTGGGCCCTCTCGGTGTTACGGTATCCATCATCGTCTGGCCAGACACTTTGTGATTTGATCACAGGGATGCCGGAACACGGTAACGAGAAAAGAGAACAATACCGGTAACGAGGTAACTGGCATAGTGGACAAGTTGTTGATCCACGGAAATGCCTACATGTCTAACCTCGAGTATTTGTAACATATCGTGAAGCAACAGGAATAGCACACGGCAACTGGAGGTTCACTTGAATATTCATTCGTGTGGGTATAGGGGTCAATATGGGTGTCCACGGCTCCGATGTTGATCATTGATCGGAAGGTGTTCCGTGTCATGTCTATACTTCACCGAACCTATAGGGTCACACGCTTAAGGGTCATCTATCTGCTGAATACTAGACAGGGAGTCTGAGAGAAAATCACCGAAAAGTTTCGGAGACAACGGAAGAGTTCCGGAGAGAGAACACTGAAAAAGTTTCGGTAAAACCGAAAAGTTGTTTCGGATAAAACCATTGATCCAAAAAGGTTTCGGCAAGCACCGGGAATGTTTTGGAGGTTGCCAGATTGGTCTGGTAATTTCTGGAATTTTTCTGGAGAAAAAACCGAAAAAAAAGTTTCGGAGCTGCCGGAGTTGTTTACCGGGTAAACAAAGATGGTTTTAAATTAAACCACCATACTGGAAATGTTCCAGAGCGCGTCCAGATAATTTTAGAGGGTGCCGGAAATGTTCTGGGACCTTCTGGAATTTTTTAGAAATAATAGTCGCGGAAAACATCTTGTCCCAGCGTGAGGGGACAAGATCCCACGGATCGTGGGGGCTGTTTTTGGGCTGTTTTTGGGGGGGGGGGCCCTTTGGGAGCAGCCCCCTTGTGGCTGGACAAAATGTTGGGGGGTGCCCCCATGGTGGGGGGCAGCCCCCACAAATGGTGGAGAGTGTTGGGAGGAAGGTGGGGCCTAATGGGGGAACACCATGGACAAGGGAACATGTTTTTCCCTTGTTTGGTGGGAACATGTTCTCCTTGTTTTGTGGGAACATGTTTTCCCCATGTTTAGTGGGCTGAATTTTCAGCCCCCTCCACCCCTTCCACCACTATATAAGGAGGAGGAGAGGTGCTCTCCAACTCCACTCCAACTCTCTCACACAAGCCATGCATGATCTGGCATTCTCTCTCCCTCCCACGAAATAGTTTCGTAGTGCCGAAAGGCTGTCTGGGTTCCGGTGGGAACTAGTTCTGGACGGCGAAGCCCTGCCGGATAGATGGCACCGTATGTGTGCAACCCCGTAGAGAGGTCGTAGTTTCGTCCTTTTGCCCGAGGGGCTGTTCGAGTGTCCTCCCGAAGGGCTGTCCGAGTGACGGTCCGAGTTCTGTGAGTCCTCCCGAAGGGCTGTCCACGACACCGTCCGGGGGACTGTCCGACTGCCTCCCGGAGGGCTGTCCGAGTGGCGGATGAGGGAGTACATCCTTGCG
Organism: Thinopyrum elongatum; assembly: GCA_011799875.1. NCBI lineage: Eukaryota > Viridiplantae > Streptophyta > Magnoliopsida > Poales > Poaceae > Thinopyrum > Thinopyrum elongatum. Next base: position 536,976,514 of record CM022301.1, on the reverse strand, counting down.
GTTGGGAGGTTGTAAATCCTAGCTGCGGGGATCTGCACCGACGATCGTCATCGACTCTACTTCCGCTGCGCTACGAGTCGGTAACGAAAATGATCAAACCTTGTATGCAGTCTCCATAGTGGTCCTGGGCTGGTGCGTAGGTCGGAAAATTTTTGTTTTCTGCTGCGTTACCCTACACGTAGACCATGTACTCAGGGTACCAGCGGTAGCCAAGTCTGGTCATGAGAGCAATCAGGACAGCTGGAAACCCAGGGGCATCACGAGCCCAAGTGCGAAGCACAAGCTGTGTCGTAGGACGTGGTGGAAACAAACGATCCATCTGAAACAGAGGAAATTCAGGGTTGTCAAACGACAATGAGAAGCTTAACACAACTCGGAGAGAAAGGTTAAACAAAACAATGGAAAGGAAAATGATTATCAGACTAATCAGATCAATGACAGGGAAATCGCACAGATATCCAGCTCTCCGGGTAGACATAATTTATGAGGTCCTAAGTGTTGGTGTTAGTAAAATTTATTTAAACTGAATAGAAGAGAGATCAGTGTCCCAGAGTATAGACGACGAATAAAAGATCCTAATACCACCCAGTTGGCAACATGGGCCCGTAAGCCACACAGCCAAGTTAGTAAAATAGTTATTCGATGTCTAGACTCAACTTCGGCCAAGGAGTTGGAAGGGGGCTTCCTACAGGCAGTCGGCTCTGATACCAACTTGTGGCGCCCCCAACTCAATCGTACACTAATCATACACGCAAACGTGTATGATCAAGCACAGGGACTCACGGGAAGATATCACAACACAACTCTAAACTCAAATAAACGGAGATCCACAATATTACAGATCAGGGATCCGAAGATCCGAATACATAGTCAGTCATACAAATATTATCTGAGTACAGACATAGTTAGACAAGTTTTGCCTTAAGAAGGCTAGCACAAACAGCGACACTAGATCGAAAGGCGTTGGCCTCCTGCCTGGGAGCCTCCGATCCTACTCCTGGTCGGCTGGCTCGATCTAGTAATACGTGCCCTCAGGACCCTCCTGGTAGTAAGCTCCTGAGGTGGCATCTGGCTCCTAGACTCCATCATCTGATGTATCATCAAGGTGGGGTATGGGGAAAAGAGAAAGTAAAGCAACCGTGAGTACTCATCCGAAGTACTCAGCAAGCAAGGATCTATACTACATATGCAACATTATCAAAGGAGAAAGGCTGTATATGTGGACTGGGCTGCAGAAATGCCAGAATAGAGAGAAGGCCTAGTCCTATCGAAGTCTAGCATCTTCAAACATCTTCACGAAGCCATCATCTTGCAGCAGTAGAAGAGAGTAGAATAGCATTTTATTTAGCAAACATGTTGAAGCAAAGCCTAGAGATCCTTCCTCGACTCCCAAGCGAGAAAGCGATCCCGAAGCTTCAATTAAGTAACAAGTATCCAGTTCAAGTAGTAGATCGGGATACACAAACTGAGCGTCCTTTACCATAGGACCGGCTATCGATAGATTATTCTTCCCTGCAGGGGTGCACTACTGTTACCCAACACGCTCGATCAACTCTGGCCGGACATACTTGCTGGGTAATGCCCGGCCTCGGAAAATCAACACGAAGCAGCGCCCTACCTAGGCTCAGCATAGAGGTCAGCACGCCGGACTAACCTATGCACCCAGAGGTCTTGGGCCATCGCCCTGGGCACCCTGCGTGTTGCGTGGCTGGCCGGGGTGCAGGCGCGACACTGAACTCGTCAGTGAAGTATCCAGCCCAGTCCCGGCGATCAGCCCGCACGGTGAATCATGACGTCTGATGAGCTTTCGGGAGAAACATACATCGTAGAGGGCCCCATAACCATTATCCCGCGTGGTGGTAGTGCGTATAGAGCACGTCGACCCACTCAGATCACACACCCAAATCCAATAGGCTCATTTAGTATCACGTGGAGACAATCAGAGTCTCTGATGCTCCGCCACAATATCACACTCGAGTGCCCTTCCGGCACACCCGAGATCGTAGATCCCCAACGGGTACCCACTAGGGTGGACCCGCCTGTAACAAGGTCAAAGTAACCGTGTGGTCACAACATCAAGGGGGGGGGAACCATGAGGAATCACCCTCGATGGACTCCACTCGATGAAATCATCAGGGTGAACGTATGAGGCATCACCCTCGAGGTTCACACTGAGGGGTTGCACGACAGAGTCGTATCGGAAGTGGAGAAGGAGGAATCACCCTCGATGACCATGACCGAATAGCTACACTGCAGAGTATTCATCAGGAGTGCGTTACGAGGTATCACCCTCGGCACTCGACAGTTACTATGCAGAGTCGTACAACTAAAGGGGGTGTGGAGTGATGTGTCGGTCTCTGGTCGACGATCACATTGATCGAGTCATCGATGATCAAGCAGGGGCAACAAGGATAAGGTGGTGGGGGTCACTGATGGTCCACTACCAATCTATACTAAACAGTTTATCATAGGCAGGTAAGGTGACAATGAACAGGTTACAAAGCAGGCTATGCATCAGAATAGGAGCATACATTAACAGTAGCAAAATCTAATGCAAGCAGGAGAAATGGAATGGGCGATATCTGGATGCTCAAGGGGGAGGGGGCTTGCCTGGTTACTCTGGCAAGAGAGAGGGGTCGTCAACGGGCTGCTCGTCGGTAGTGTAGTCGTACCCAGGTGTAGCGTCGTCGGTCTCGGCGTCTATCGAGAGAGAGAAGGAGGGGGAGAGAAACAATAAATTCACGGCAATAATGCAAACAATATGTATGACATGCCTAAATGATATGCCGCGGTGTTCTACTGCCTAACTAAACGATTTAGTTAATTTAGGAATTTATCCGGATTTATTTAATCAATGTTGGGCACTATTCATTTATCGAAATCGGTCTCAAAGTTCAACGTTCATATAGCTACGGGCATCTGACGGGAATACGGAGGACGTATTCGGGTTCGTATCAAAATTCTGAGCAAGTTTCATATATAAATTATTTTCATCGGAGTTACGGATTATTTAATATGATTTTCTAAAGTTTTTATTAATTTCTGGAATTTAATTATTTATTTTACTAATTCATTTTTTTATTTCTCTCTCTTTTTTTAAATGTTTCTGGGGCTGGGCCCACCTGTCATGGGCACAGGGGGGTGGGGGCCCAGCATCAGTGGCACAGGGCCTCGGGCCCCACTGGGCAGTGGCCCAGGAGGCCACCGTAAGCGCGGGCGCGGCGTACGGGCGCGGCCAGGGGGCGAGCCCGGCACTGGGCGCGGCCAGGCGCAGCAGGGCGTCGGCCAGAGCGCCACCGGGCGCGGGGCGAGGTCGTGCGCGTGGGTGGGGGTGCGAGGCGGCGCCGGAGGAGGAGCTACCGCAGGGGGCAGCGGGGCGATGGTAGGCGGAGCGGGAGGCCGGCGCGGGCGGTGCGTGTGCGCGTGCGCGTGGTGGAACGGGCGCGAGCCCGCGGCGAGGTCGACTCGGGCGCGGGTGCACGGCGCATAGGGCGCACGGGGCGTGGTGAGCGCGAGCGTGCGGTGGTAGTGGCCGCGGTGATCAAGGGGAGAGAAGGGGGGACGGGGGCGACGTAGGCCGTGGCCTCACCGTACGCTGACGGGGAGAGGGCGGCGAGGCTCGGGGTCGGCCAGCGATGGAGAGGCGGGGCAGCGCATTCCGGCGAGGAGGACCGCCGAGGGGGATGTCGGGGACGGGCGCGGGGCAGCGCAGGCGAGCGCGGCGTCGACGGGATCCGGGGTGGCGAGCGCTGGGGCGTGTCGGGGAGGAGGCGAGGCGGGGACCAGGCCGGCGACGGCGTCGAGGGCGCGTTGGGCGCGCGCCAGATCCAGGGGGAAGGGGATCGGGGGGGGGGGGGGGCGAGGGTTAGGGTTTCGGGATCCTGGGGCCATATAGGCCAGGGAGGGGGTGGAGCTGGGCCGGCCGGCTGGGCTATGGCCCAGTTGGGCCAGGGGGTTTTCTCTTTTTATTTTTTTGTTTTCTTTTACCTTTTATTTATTCCTATCTCCTGTTTTGTAATTAGTTAGGCCACAATATGTTTTTTGTAAAACATGGCATTTGCTCCAATAATTACTAGGCATCCTCTACTACTACCAAAAATTGGTTTGGACACAATTTGAGTTCACACAATTTTTATAATAAATAAAATGCATTAATCCTTGCTGTTTTGGTAATGTTAGTGCAACTTTAATAATTTATTAATGGTTGGTTAAAATTTTAGAATAGCCTCTGCAATATTTGTCATTTACTGAACATTTTAGTTTCTATGTTGGGCAACTTTTATTTTCCACTCTCATTTAAATTTTGTATTTTGACTTGGGAGTTGAAATGCAATATGATGCTAATGATGATTATGCACTGTTAACATGCTGACTGGTCATTATCAAAAGTGATTACTGTGGCTAATGACATGGGGTGTTACAACGTGATGTCTATATACATGATCATTGCCTTAGATATCGTCATGATTATTCACTTTTCTATCAATTGCCCAACAGTAATTTGTTTACCCACCGTGTGCTATTTTCTTGAGAGAAGCCTCTAGTGAAATCTACGGCCCCCGGGTCTATTTTCCTATCATATTAAAACCAAAAATACCTTGTTGCGATTTTCCTTTATTTATTTTATTTTGTGTTTTTGTTAGATCTATTTATCAAATCTCATACAATTTAATCTATCTCAATACCGTGGAGGGATTGACAACCCCTCTTACGCGTTGGGTTGCAAGTATTTGTTATTTGTGTGCAGGTGATGTTTACATAGTGTGGGTGGATCCTCCTACTGGATTGATAACCTTGGTTTCATAACTGAGGGAAATACTTACCATTGCTGTGCTGCATCATCCTCTCCTCTTCGTGGAAATACCAACATAGATACAAGCAATCAATGCCGACTTATTATGCTTGAGACCATCTGTGATAAAAGCCACGGCGGACCCACATGGATGAAGCCACGTCAGCAGCTGCTGGCCCCACTTGTTAGAATCTTTGACAGGTCAAAGCCGCGGACCGATCACTGGCGAGGGATTATCGTCAACAAAAACTATCTTAGACGACAGATTAGCCTATCATAGGTGACATTCTGGGCCGTCACCGAAAACGACCATCATTGAAAATTTTCGGTTCGTCACCTAAGACACGATCTTGCATGATAGAGGAATTGGTACCGTCAAGATTTTTTTTATAATGACGCTTCAGTGACGGTGGGGGTGACTGCTGGAAAACGTCGTCGGGCATTTTCCATGACGAAAAATGATTTTACATGACACAAGTGAAACGTCGCAAAAAGAGCAAATTTGTAGTGCACTCACCACACCCCATCTTCGACTGTTCCTCTGCCTATTAGCGCTCGTCGGTGTCGTCTCCACCATTGTCCACCGATCACCGCTTTTATATATGCATGATTATGTATGTATGCCATGTGGTACCGGCTATGAGCTGAGGAAACATTCGTGATATGTGTATTGCCTTGTGTGGTTTATTTTTCAAGAAAGTATACATGAGTGCCAATGTTTTAACGAAATGTTGATTTGTCAATGTGCAATCAAATTTCTAGTTTTCAGTTTGTTTCACTTTTGGCAAAGGTCATGCCTATTTTTATAATGAATTTTATAGATTGTTACGATTATAGATATTTTTAAAATTTATCTAACAATTTAATATTCTATTGGTTTTTCAATGTAGCAAATGGATTGCATGTGTCGCAGGTGTGGCGACAGGAGGCTACGAAGGTGCAACCAGGTGGTTCAACACCACACTAGGTACCTAATGGATAATTACCTCTCCCTTGTGCTTGCAGAGAACTTCACACAAAAGACAATATTTTTTTATGAATGGATAATTTCTTTAATGTTGCCGATTTTTGTTTATGAACAAATGTCTAATTTTTTCTTTGATTTTGCTCGCAACATACAATGCTTTGCAAGGGAAAGTCCTAGAGATCCTGGACATTCACATGGACCAGAAGACCAAAGTTAAACCCATGTCCGTAGAAAGGAGGGCTTTAACTTGTAGTATATATCATAAATGAAAAGGAATCAAGCCTTTCTTGGTTGCTAAGGTTGGAGAGGATTGGCCAAAGCATACATGTTTGAAGTTCGGATGAAGATCTGCATGAGTATTCCTGGGCAACCTAATCTTGACCTCATGGTGCATTTGCCAAATCTTCTGGTCCTCCATCCATGTAATTTTTCTTAACCATATGTGATAATTTTGAGTATCATTTATATGATTTCCTCTAACAAAGCTTGCTGATATATTTTTTGGACAGCTTATTGATGTCTTTCCAAAGAAACTTGGAGGATAGCGGACATGATATATGACACTAACGGCGCCACTGTTTCTTGGCAATAGATGGAGGAGGTCGTAAGATTTGTGGACAATATGAATGGGCTTGTTGGTCATTACAATACTGGACCATATGATGGATCCTTTTTGCCACTAGTGCACACCTTGAATAAGAGCAACGTTGAGAAGAAACTCCTTGTAAGAATTGTATTCAGTTTCATGTTATTCATGTATTATTCAAAAATTAAATATAGTGCTTACTATATGTGTTATCAATTATGTCCTCGCAAAGATGTGTGGTATTGCGCAAACGTAGGCTCCACGTAATGGTGAGATGAGAGCCATTGTCTTTGATGAGTTAGATATCTCATCCACCTACTTGACTTTATCATCAGATGGACGTGTCCTCGTCGGTGCATGGAGGGATCTATTTGACATCTACAAGATCAATATTGGAGACAAGCTTATCTACATGCTCCACCATGGAGATGTTGGGCCAGTCCTCTTCCTCCATACCATACCCCTGGTTGCTGAATACTAGATTTTGCGAGTCTTCAACTCAAACGTGCCCCTTGAATTTTTAAATATGTTTTATGGTTGTTATGGTCAGACTAAATGTGTTTTATGTTTAAACATGCTAGTGTTGAACATGAGTTTAGAATTGTTATATGTAATACTAGTAGTACATGTTGAACATGTTGTCTGCATGCCACTAGTGTTTTATTGTTAAACTAAACATGTTAAATTTTGCTAACAATTTTGATCAATATATAATCTACTTGTAGTTTTAAAACATTTAAGGACTAACTAACTATCTTCTTTTCAATTGTCATCAAAAAATGTTGTCCACCCAGACCTCATGATTGTTTCGTTCATAACTCTAATGTAATATATATGTTTCCATTAGGGGCTTCTAGTTTGATTGTTACACATATTTGTTGTGTTCACAAACCACTCCGGTATCACCTATAGCAAACATGTGACATAATGGTGGTTTCCGAACCTTTATGGACGGAATATTTGGATGAAATTTCTTATGTGATCATTGTCAGATTTTTTAGGGCTTGATCCCTAGTACCCACTATGTTCTGAGATTGATGTTGCTATGACTTTTCTATGCTTAATAATTATCACTAGGGCCCGAGCGCCATTATTTCACATCTGAACCTAGTATGTTTTCATGAATATATTTGTGATGCACTTGTTATCGTTTTCAACCCCAGACCCCAAAGTGACAACAATTGGGATACTCTATGGGGATGACTTTCATTTGAGGATTACATGTATGCACTATGTGGTAATGCTTTGTACTGGTTCTCTATTAGAAGAAGCTCCTTAATTACCCTTAGTTTCCATTAGGACCCTGCTGGCACGGGAGGGTAGGACAAAAGATGTTATGCAAGTTCTTCTCGCAAGCACATATGACTATATACAGAATACATGCCTACGTGTGATTGATTAATTGGAGCTAATTTGCTACCGCTCTAGGTTATGCCTGTTGCATATTGAATGTCATTTGAACACCCCATCGGTACTCAATGCCTACACTTTTCTGATGTTGTCTCTATTAAATTCACTACTGTATTGGTTTGCTACAAAATTGTTACTATTTATTCTATTGCTACTGCTACTTTATCACTACTGCTATCATATTACCGTGCTACTAATAAATTGCTGCAAAAAATTATCTCTTAGGTGTGGTTGAATTGACAACTCAACTGCGAAAGCTTATATATTCTTTGGCTCCCCTTGTGTCGAATCAATAAATTTGGGTTGAAATACTTCCTTCAAAGACTGTTGCGATCCCCTATATTTGTCGGTCATCATCAACCTATTCAACTTTATCATCAGATGGACGTGTCCTCATTGATGCATGGCGGTATCTATTTGAAATCTACAAGATTTATATTGGAGACAAGCTTATCTCCATGCTCCATGATCGAGATGTTAGGTTGGTCCAGTTCCTCTGTACCATACCCTTGGTTGTTGAATAGTAGTTTTTGCGATTCTTCAACTCAAACATGCCCTTTGATTTTTTAAATATGCTTTATGGTTGTTATGGTCAGACTAAATGTGCTTTATGGTTAAACATGCTAGTTGAACATGTGTTTAGAATTTTTATACTATGTAATACTGCTAGTACGTGTTGTCTACATGTCACTAGTGTTTTAGTGTTAAAATAAAAGTGTTAAATTTTGTTAGCAGTTTGATCAATATGTAATCAACTTGTAGTTGCAAAATATGAAGGACTAATTAACTATCTTCTATTCAATTGTCATCAACAAATGTTGTCCACCCAGACATCATGATTGTTTCGTTCATAAGTCTAATGTGACATATGTTTCCATTAGGGGCTTCTAGTTTGATTGTTCCCCATATTTGTTGTGTTAAAAAACCACTCCGGTATCACATATAGCAAACATGTGACATAATGGTGGTTTCCAAACCTTTATGGACGAAATATCTTAGGAACCTTCAAACAACAAGCTCCGGAAATGTATATGATGTTGGACTTACTGAAATATGAATAGAACAATACTGAAGTCAGTAGTGCTGGAACTTTTTTATGCCAATCGAATAGAAGATAATTAGCCTTTCTTGATGGATACCTAGGAAATGCTAATGTTAGATTTTCTCAAAAATGTTGTCATCACAACATAAATTGCTATAAAATGTTGCCACGACAGCAAAATGAACTCTTTGGCTCATTAGTGCTACCGTGGCAGAAAAAATGGGTGAAAATTGCCACCATGGCAGCCAAAAAGGCTAAAAAAATGTTGCTATGGCAGGGAATAAGTCCTTTGGCTAAAAAAATGCAAAACCTACCATGTGAGCAAAATAGCTAAAAAAAATGCTGCGATGGAAGCATAAGAAGCCTTTTGGCTCTGTAATGCCGCATTGGCAGCAAAAATATTTACAAAATGTTGTCGTGGCAGCAATAAAATACTGAGTCTATTTCATTATTTGCAATATTTTTATACCATAAATTACTATCGGTGGAGTGCAAGGAGGAGAAGACACCACTAGCTAGTCAGGTCATAGTGGCGCGTAGTAAAACATGAACACCACTGATATATAAGTCACTAGTGGCGCGCAGGCAACCACACATGACACTGCTATATGAGTTACTAGTTGGCGTGCAACACACATGCCACTAGTAACCACTTACCAATGGCATGATAACAATGGGAGCCGCCTACATGCCACTAGTAGGCTTCCGCACACGCCAGTAGTAAGGGGTTCCTGCATTAGTGCCATCACTCCTATACCCAGGTACGGTAATATATGTAGTTGACCTATTCACCACTCTCTTCTAGGCCCATCCCGATCCTTTAATTTTTTCCCTTATGCGCCGCTCCAGGAGCTTAGTAGCTTCTTTGAGTGCTCATGAAGACAGATCATCGCTGATGGCGGCGTGGCTTGTGGCATTGCTTAGCTAGCGATGGTGGTCGTTCTCGGAGTCCCTTCTTCCTCCACGGTCCAATGTTTCGCTTCCCTTATCCTTATTGTCAAACGAATTGGCGACCTTTTGGCTAGGGTGGGGGGAGGGGGCAAGAGGTCCCCTTCAACGACGATCGGTTGGTGAAGCAGCGAGGTACCCTCCTTTCAAAGTTGATGATGACGCCTTCCTTCTGAGTCTGCCCTCCGCTCACAGGCTTTTTTTGTTCCCTCTGCCTAGACCAAGGAGTGTTTTAGTAGACGAGGGCTTCAGCAGTATCAAGCGACGCTTCTCTTTGTATCTTTGATGCCCTTCTTCGCTCGATCGTAGCCTTTGTCTGCTTTTCTCCTTAGTACTCCCCCTGCTAAGGCCCATCATATTCTATAAATTTGAGATGAATGTGTGTCTCTCATAAAAAGATGCGATCAGCAAACAATGATTGTGGAAATAAGCAAACAAACCTAAGAAAAGGAAAATAAAATCCAAGCAAAACACATATCATGTGACGAATAAAAATATTGCTCCAAGTGAAGTTACCGATAGATCGAAGACGAAAGAGGGAATGCCTTTCGGGGCATCCCGTATTAATTTCCGTGCAAGTCAACCATTTGAATGTTTGACCAAGATTATATACTAAAATAACAACTTATGCGATACCTAATAGATAAAATATGAAACTACTTTTCATGATGGATGAAATGATATAAATTTCGTATTGTGGATATTTATTTTTCTAAAAATTCTGTCAAACATGCACTCGTTTGACTTTTGAAAAAAAAATACACATTATATAAAGGAACGGAGAGAGTACATTGTATGTTGTTCACTAGTCCAAGGTTCTGGCCCTGGCTCCTCGTAATGTGTGATTCTTAATAAAAAAAATGGGGTGAAATACTATTTCAAGTTGATTCTTGTGATATACTGATGTGACCAAATGTGGCAGTACCCTCTCCGGTATTTTTTTACTCTGCATATAAGTTTTCTCTTCCGTCAAACCACGTAAAGTTTGACCAACTTTATAGAAAAAAATATCAACACTTATAATACGAAATCAATATCATCAGATGCTTCATGAATTTAATTTTCATATTGTATTACTTTAGTATTGTAGATGTTGCTATTTTCCATACAAATATGGTAGAAGTTTATGAAGTTTGACTTCAGATAAATCTTATACGTGGACTAAAAAGGACCAAAGGGATTACGGCTGTGTTTGTTTGAGCTTCAGTTTCGACAGATTCAGCTGTGAACTTGTTGTGCTGGCAAAACTGTTGTGCTGAGAAAACAGCTGCAGTGAAGGTTAGCTGTTTGGCAACGTAGCTGTGAAAACGACTGTGGGCTGGTGAAAACGCTATGTTTCAGGAGGAGGGCCGAAGGGAGAGATAGGTCGTGCCTGCGGCGACATTTATGACATAATTACGACCAAACGCCAAAAGCAGAGGGGCTAGGGAAACAGCTTTGGCTGTGAAGTACCCGAGACGTGCTTTGGGCTGTTATACTGAAAATAGCCCGAAACAGTTTTGGGTTGTGGTTCCACAACTGTTCTAAAATAGCTGTTTGTTTTAATTTCAGCTTTTTCCAGTCCAAAAACTGCTCCCAAAGCTGAAACAAACAGGGCCTACGTACATCACATCGATAGCACTCTAACACTTGGAGCAAAAGCAGGACTTCATGATGCCGAATAGATAAAACGTGCAGTGTCATTTTATTTTCATTTTTAACACAACTTTGTGAAAACTGGAATAGTTTCTCCATAAAAAGAGAGGATAAAACTGGGCCGGCTAATGATTTGGGCCGTTGGTTGGGTTATCTGAAGTGCAGGAGGCCCAATTTTTAGGCTCTTTCTGTCTTCCAAATCAACCGAGACCTCTGAATCTCCTTTGCTTGTTGAAATCGGTTGCAGCGGGAGACGAGAGACACTCTGTCGTCGTCTATATAGCCTCCCTCGCCTCGCCATCCTCCCCTCTCCCATCCTTTCTTGTAGCCAACATCCCTCCACGCCCGAGTTCTTGCGACCCCCACCTCTCCTTCATCCGAGCGTTCTTGCGAAGCTGTTCGACCGAGGCGAGATGGCGGGCAAGCAGGAGGCCGACGCCGACATCCCCGGGACAGGGCAGCCGCGTCCGCGTGCAGCGCAGACGGAGACTACAGCCGGCGACCGCAGCGCCGGTGCTTTGGAGCAGACTGCAGGACCGACGGCGGCGACTACACCAGGCTTCCTTTTCGATGGAGGTGAGTACCCAAGAAATCATCCAAGCAATAGCATACGACCGCACGTCCTGAATTCTTGCGTTGGATTGTAACATCGTTTCTTGCAGCTCTCGGTCGCGGGGGCGGGTCGGGGCACGGGGGGTTCTCTCCGCCGGCGCCACCGACGCTGGGCAGTTCAGGTGGAGGTGGGTTCCCTCCGAATCCCAAGAAAAGCGCCAATTTCTTTCCTTCTGGTCCGTGCGGTTTCTTGGTTCTTCATTGACGTCGGAGTTCGATTTCTTGGTTTCTTTCGATCGTACAGGCAGTCCGCGTGCGGCGGAGCCTACAGCCGGAGCCGGCGACACTGCAGCACGGGTGTCGTCGGCGACTGTCACCGCTGTAGGCCCCCCCGACGCCTCTTTCTTCACCTGGCACGGGGGACTCGCTCCGCCGCTGGGCAATCCAGGTGGGTTCCCTCTCATGTTCTTTGTCTCTGGTCCGTGCGGTTTCTTGGTTAGTTAACATCGGAGTTCGATTTCTTGGTCTCTTTCGAGGTTGATGCCCGCTTCTTGGATTAATTGTAACATCTGTCAGATACCTTGGTTTCTTGCAGCTCTCGGTCGCGGCGGCGGGTCGGGATTCTCTCAGTCGGCACCGATGACGATGCTCCAGCAGCCGCTGTGCAATCAAAGTTGGTTCCCTGCTTCCAAGAAAGTCTCAAATCCTTTCTCTCTGCTGGTCCGTGCGGTTCTTGGTTCTTCACTGATGCCGGAGTTCGATTTCTTGTTTTCTGTTGTGTTGCAGCCGGTGGGAGTGATGCCGTTGTTGTCACTATTCAGAGGCTGAGAGCCGACAGCCGGCATCAAGCGCCTCAGTGTCAGGGCATTGCCGTCGGTCAGCTCGACCCCCACCGCGGCCAGTCTTCTTCCGTGCCGCCGGAGCAGCGTTCTTCTTCAAGTGCAAGCATTGCAGGCAGGTGCTTTCAGTGCAACAAGCAGATACAGAGGGCTTTGGTGGTCGACGACTCCGGCAGCTGGGAGCCTTACTTCTGCAAGATTTGCTGGGAGCCTTCGAGCCCAGTTCACAGCAACACCGGTGCGCCTCAGGACCAGGAGGCAGTCCCAGATATGGAGCAGGAGGCAGTCCCAGATATGCCGGAGCAGCAGGCTCCGGGTCCGGTCCTTGAGCCGCAGGGCCAGGGGGCAGTCCCGGTGAATGAGCAGGATGCGCTGAACCAGCATCTGGCTATACGGGCGAAGCTGGACGAGGACTTGAAGACGGTGGCCATTGTTACAAAGGACAAGGACTTTTCCATCTCGAGGAGATGCGAGACTTGCGGCAGAAGGGCGTGCACGGTGCGCCACCGCCGCCGCCAGGGGGGCTCTGCTAGCTTTTCTCAACTCCGGGAGCAGACAGCTTAACTGCTGAGCCTTTTCTGCTTCGCTCTCGTTTTGACACAACAGAACAGAATGATTCCTGTGACGTGGCCAAATGTGGCAATGCTTGCATACATACTTGAGTAGATCCATGAAACTATGTACGTACTTGTTTCCTTGTCAGTGATCTGACATTAGTAGATTTGCTGTCGATGTCATTCAATGTGCAGTTTGATCTGTTAATCTTTGGTTCTTTTCTGACTCTTCAGTTTTGCCTCAAGTGTTTGAACGCTTCACTTTCAGTTTAACCAAATGAGTGAGCTTCCTTGCTTGAGGTTGTTTCCTTTTGTATCTTGCACAGTCTGATTTTAGCTTCAGTTGTTAGGAAAGAAATGCGTCACTACACTAGTTACCTGAACTTCCTGTCTCTGAACATACCTGAAGAAATCGACAGCAACTCAAGGCGCGAACCGGATCGCTACTGTTCAGAGTTATGGAAGACGGACGGCTGGGATGCGCTCCAGTTATGGAAGATGAACGGCTCTCGAAGACCAAGGGCTCTACTGTTCAGTGTCCGACAATAGCTACACTTGACTGTAAGTAGCTTTTGGTGGTTGACCGGCCATCGCCAGGGCTCGGTGGCTCCTGGTCTGATTCTGGTTACGCTGAATGTCCTCTTAACTGCTGAGCCTTTTATGATTTGCTCTGTTTTGTTTGCTATATTCAAGTGCTCTGACATCAGTAAATGATACTTCATACTTGCTGTTGATGTCAGTGTTAATCGTTAACTTTTGGTTTTGCCTCAAGTGTTTGACTGATTAACTTTCAGTTTAACCAAATGATTACTCAGAGCTTCGCTTTAAGCTTGCAAGTGATGATCGTTGTAATTTAAGCTTGTCTTTAGTAAGTGATTTGGCGTGGAGAACAGGCTTTGGTTTCCTGATGCCTCGGTTTTACGTCGTATGTTTGACTGGTTTAGTTTCAGTTAAACCGAATGAGTGCTCCAATTTTCTTGTTACAGTACACTAGTTCTCTGAACTTCTTGCCTCTGAACACACCTGAAGAAATTGACACCTTCTCTGAAGAATTCGACAGCTACCAGGGAGGCGGACGGCTAGGATGCGCTCCACTTGTGAAAGATCAACGCCCCTCAAAGACCAAGGGCTCCCCTGTTGAGTGTCCGACGACGGCTACAGTTGACTGAAGTTTTTTTTTAACACACAGTTTTTTTTGAGCAGTCAACGGGGCGATCGCCCACCTGAACTCATTTTTGTATTAATAATAAAAGACAGCGGGTCGGTGATTACATACAGAGAGCTTCAGATAGAGACTAGCTATGGATAGAAGGGGGGGGGGGGGGAATCAGCTACAGATAGCTTCACACCACAGCAGCAATGGGGCACAGTCAACGCGGGAGGGGGCCCGAACCACCCACAATCGGAGGTGCTCTTGGACCAAATGCCGCAAGTCAAGATCGGAGGTCCGGATGTTATCGAACACCATCGGGTTCCGGGTCTTCCAAAGGACACAACACATCGCCGTGCTTAGAAGCGGACGAGTCCAAAAGAGGTGGCAAGCGGTGAAGGCACGCTAAACATATTCAACACAACAATCGACGGGCATACTATGGTGGCCGAGAACGCGCTCCCACATCGGATGCAAGCGGGGGCACTTGAAGAACAGGTGCACGATTGTCTCAGACCGACCGGGGCAAAAGGGGCAGTCATCATGTTGGGGGAAGTCGATCCGACGCAGGAAGTCCCGCGTACGAGTGTTACCATGTCGCAGAACCCAAACAAACACCTTGACCTTGATGGGCATGAAGCCATCCCAATTGAGGTCATGCAGGGGGAGCTCACATCCGGAAAGCTTGATCATGTGGTACACCGCACTCGCCTTGAACTGAAGACACCCACCCCAAGCTAGGACTCGCTCATCTCCCCTTTCAGAGAACTGGACATGATCGAGGGCCGATCGAAGCAAGCAAAGTTCCAAACCTGCAGTTCTGGACAAATGGTCATGCACGGGGACTGCATCAACACCAAACCGACCAAAGTCCCCAAGGGTTGCTTCGGGCCGGAGACAGTGTGAATAAGCCGCAGGGTGAGCAGCCGCCAAATGACCCAGCGAGGTCCAGTTGTCATGCCAGATGGAGGTGTGCTCACCGTTGCCAACCCTCATTGATGTAAGTGAACTATATAGCGGGACAGTGGAGGCAAAAACTTTCCAGGTGGGGGTCGAGGCCGCCGGATGATCACACATGTACCAACGGCGAACCCAGATAGTCCACGGGTTACGCACACCATTGAAGATTTTATGAACCATCTTTAGAAGGAGGCAGGTATTCTAGACACCAATATCCACCAACCCAAGCCCTCCTTCTGAGCGGAGCCGACAGGCGTCCTGTAAGGCAACCTAACAATCAGCCCCAGAGCACTCGCTCGCCCCTTTCCAGAACATGGCCCTACGGGGACGGTCCATCCTGGCCACAATGCCCTTAGAGAGGGGGAGCACCGTCATGGCATGAGCATGGATCGCAGAGGGTACCGCAGAAATGAGTGTCAAACGACCCCTCTCATCGAGGAAACGGGTGAGCCATCCGAGGATGTGCCGCTCGATCTTGATCGGCAAGAAGTCCAGGGCGCTAGCGGGCAGCTTCGCATCGGAGAGAGGTAAGCCGAGGTATGTCTAGGGGAACATTGACAACGGGCAGCCAAGCCCCGCAGCCAGGAGAGCGGCATGAGTGGGGTCAACGCTAGCCGGAACGAAGGTGCTTTTGTGGAAGTTGATAGACAACCCCGTAGCAGCAGAGAATGTATCCAGAATAGACTTGAGCCGCGCGAGCTGCCCCTGTTCAGTGTTGGAAATATTCCCTAGAGGCAATAATAAAATGGTTATTATTATATTTCCTTGTTCATGATAATTGTCTATTGTTCATGCTATAATTGTATTAACCGGAAACCGTAATACATGTGTGAATACATAGACCACAGCATTTCCGTAGTGAGCCTCTAGTTGACTAGCTCGTTGATCAATAGATGGTTGTGGTTTCCTGACCATGGACATTGGATGTCGTTGATAACAGGATCACATCATTAGTAGAATGATGTGATGGACAAGACCCAATCCTAAGCATAACACAAGATCGTTTAGTTCCTTTGCTAGAGCTTTTCTAATGTCAAGTATCATTTCCTTAGACCATGAGATTGTGCAACTCCCGGATACCGTAGGAATGCTTTGGGTGTATCAGACGTCACAACGTAACTGGGTGACCATAAAGGTGCACTACAGGTATCTCCGAAAGTGTCTGTTAGGTTGGCACGAATCGAGACTGGGATTTGTCACTCCGTATGACGGAGAGGTATCTCTGGGCCCACTCGGTAATGCATCATCATAATGAGCTCAATGTGACTAAGAAGTTAGCCATGGGATCATGCGTTACGGAACAAGTAAAGAGACTTGCCGGTAACGAGATTGAACAAGGTATAGGGATACCGACGATCGAATCTCGGGCAAGTAACATACCGATGGACAAAGGGAATTGTATACGGGATTGATTGAATCCCCGACATTGTGGTTCATCCGATGAGATCATCGTGGAACATGTGGGAGCCAATATGGGTATTCAGATCCCGCTATTGGTTATTGGTCGGAGAGGTGTCTCGGTCATGTCTGCATGGTTCCCGAACCCGTAGGGTCTACACACTTAAGGTTTGGTGACGCTAGAGTTTTAATGGGAATTGTATGTGGTTACCGAAAGTTGTTCGGAGTCTCGGATGAGATCCCGGACATCACGAGGAGTTCCGGAATGGTCCGGAGGTAAAGATTTATATATGGGAAGTCCTATTTTGGCCACCGGAAAATGTTTGGGATTTCTCGGTATTGTACCGGGAAGGTTCTAGAAGGTTTCGGAGTGGGGCCCACCTGCATGGGGGGACCCACATGAACATGGGTAGTGGGGGCAAGGCCCCACACCCCTGGTCAAGGTGCACCAAGATCCCCCCTTAGAAAGAATAAGATCATATCCCGAAGGGATAAGATCAAGATCCCTAAAAAGGGGGATAACAATCGGTGGGGAAGGGAAAGGATGGGATTTCTTTCCTCCCACCTTTGCCAACGCCCCAATGGACTTGGAGGGAAAGAAACCAGCGCCCTCCACCCCTATATATAGTGGGGAGGTGCATGGGAGCTGCAACCCTTCCCCTGGCGCAGCCCTTCCCCCCTCCAACTCCTCCTCCTCCTCCGTAGTGCTTGGCGAAGCCCTGCCGGAGAACCGCAAGCTCCACCACCACGCCGTCGTGCTGCCGGAGCTCTCCCTCAACTTCTCCTCTCCCCTTGCTAGATTAAGAATGAGGAGACGTCCCCGGGCTTTACGTGTATTGAATGCGGAGGCGCCGTCCGTTCGGCACTTGAATCGGATCTTCCGCGATTTGAATCGCCGCGAGTACGACTCCATCAACCGCGTTCTTGTAACGCTTCCGCTTAGCGATCTTCAAGGGTATGAAGATGCACTCCCTCTCACTTGTTGCTAGCATCTCCTAGATTGATCTTGGTGACACGTAGGAAAATTTTGAATTATTACTACGTTCCCCATCAGTGGCATCATGAGCTAGGTTAATGCGTAGATTCTATGCACGAGTAGAACACAAGTAGTTGTGGGCGATGATTTGTTCAATTTGCTTACCGTTACTAGTCCTATCTTGATTCGGCGGCATTGTGGGATGAAGCGGCCCGGACCGACCTTACACGTACGCTTACGTGAGACAGGTTCCACCGACTGACATGCACTTGTTGCATAAGGTGGCTAGCGGGTGTCTGTCTCTCCCACTTTAGTCGGATCGGATTCGATGAAGAGGGTCCTTATGAAGGGTAAATAGCAATTGGCATATCACCGTTGTGGCTTTTGCGTAGGTAAGAAACGTTCTTGCTAGAAACCCATAGCAGCCACGTAAAACATGCAACAACAATTAGAGGACGTCTAACTTGTTTTTGCAGGGTATGCTATGTGATGTGATATGGCCAAAAGGATGTGATGAATTATATATGTGATGTATGAGATTGATCATGTTCTTGTAATAGGAATCATGACTTGCATGTCGATGAGTATGACAACCGGCAGGAGCCATAGGAGTTGTCTTAATTTATTGTATGACCTGCGTGTCAATGAAAATGCCATGTAATTACTTTACTTTATTGCTAACCATTAGCCATAGTAGTAGAAGTAATAGTTGGCGAGACAACTTCATGAAGACACGATGATGGAGATCATGGTGTCATGCCGGTGACGATGGTGATCATGTCGCGCCTCGAAGATGGAGATCAAAAGCGCAAGATGATATTGGCCATATCATGTCACTTTATGATTTGCATGTGATGTTTATCATGTTTACATCTTATTTGCTTAGAACGACGGTAGCATAAATAAGATGATCCCTCACTAAAAATTTCAAGAAATGTGTTCCCCCTAAGTGTGCACCATTGCGAAGGTTCGTTGTTTCGAAGCACCACGTGATGATCAGGTGTGATAGATTCTAATGTTCGCATACATCGGGTGTAAGCCAGATTTACACATGCGAAACACTTAGGTTGACTTGACGAGCCTAGCATGTACAGACATGGCCTCGGAACACGAGAGACCGAAAGGTCGAACATGAGTCGTATAGTAGATGCGATCAACATGGAGATGTTCACTGTTGATGACTAGTCCGTCTCACGTGATGATCGGACATGGCCTAGTCGATTCGGATCATGTATCACTTAGATGACTAGAGGGATGTCTATCTGAGTGGGAGTTCATTAAATAATTTGATCAGATGAACTTAATTATCATGAACTTAGTCTAAAATTGTCTTTACAATCTATCTTGTAGATCCAATGGCCCACGCTAATGTTGCCCTCAACTTCAACGCGTTCCTAGAGAAAACCAAGCTGAAAGACGACGGTAGCAACTATACGGACTGGGTCTGTAACTTGAGGATCATCCTCATAGCTGCCAAGAAAGCATATGTCCTTGAAGCACCGCTAGGTGACGCACCCATTTTCCCAGCAACTCAAGACGTTATGAACGCCTGGTAGTCGCGTAGTGATGATTACTCCCTGGTTCAGTGTAGCATGCTTTACAGCTTAGAACCGGGGCTCCAAAAGCGTTTTGAGCAACACGGAGCATATGAGATGTTCCAAGAGCTGAAAATGGTTTTCCAAGCTCATGCCCGAGTCAAGAGATATGAAGTCTCTGACAAGTTCTACAGTTGTAAGATGGAGGAAAACAGTTCTGTCAGCGAGCATATACTCAAGATGTCTGGGTTGCACAACCGCTTGTCTCAGCTGGGAGTTAATCTTCCAGATGACTCGGTCATTGACAGGATCCTCCAGTCGCTTCCACCTAGCTACAAGAGCTTTGTGATGAACTACAATATGCAAGGGATGGAGAAGTCCATTCCTGAGTTATATTCAATGCTGAAATCAGCGGAGGTGGAGATAAAAAAGGAACATCAAGTGTTGATGGTGAATAAGACCACTAGTTTCAAGAAAGGCAAGGGTAAGAAGAACTTCAAGAAGGACGGTAAGGGAGTTGCCATGCCCGGTAAGTCAGTTGCTGGGAAGAAGCCAAAGAATGGACCCAAGCCTGAGACTGAGTGCTTTTATTGCAAGGGAAATGGTCACTGGAAGCGGAACTGCCCCAAGTACTTAGCGGATAAGAAGGCCGGCAACACCAAAGGTATATATGATATACATGCTATTGATGTGTACCTTACCAGCGCTCGTAGTAGCTCCTGGGTATTTGATACCGGTGCGGTTGCTCATATTTGTAACTCAAAACAGGAGCTGCGGAATAAACGGAGACTGGCGAAGGACGAGGTGACGATGCGCGTCGGGAATGGTTCCAAGGTCGATGTGATCGCCGTCGGCACGCTACCTCTACATTTACCTTCGGGATTAGTTTTAAACCTCAATAATTGTTATTTAGTGCCAGCTTTGAGCATGAACATTGTATCTGGATCTCGTTTAATGCGAGATGGCTACTCATTTAAATCTGAGAATAATGGTTGTTCTATTTATATGAGAGATATGTTTTATGGTCATGCCCCGCTGGTCAATGGTTTATTTTTATTGAATCTCGAACGTGATGTTACACATATTCATAGTGTGAATGTTAAAAGATGTAAGGTTGATAATGATAGTCCCACACACTTGTGGCACTACCGCCTTGGTCACATTGGTGTCAAACGCATGAAGAAACTCCATGCAGATGGACTTTTGGAGTCTCTTGATTATGAATCATTTGACACGTGCGAACCATGCCTCATGGGCAAAATGACCAAGACTCCGTTCTCCGGAACAATGGAGCGAGCAACCAACTTATTGGAAATAATACATACTGATGTATGCGGTCCAATGAGCGTTGAGGCTCGCGGTGGCTATCGTTATGTTCTCACCATCACTGATGACTTAAGTAGATATGGGTATGTATACTTAATGAAACACAAGTCTGAGTTCTTTGAAAAGTTCAAGGAATTTCAGAGCGAGGTAGAGAATCAGCGTGACAGGAAAATAAAGTTCTTACGATCAGATCGTGGAGGAGAATACTTGAGTCACGAGTTTGGCACACACCTAAGGAAATGTGGAATTGTTTCACAACTCACGCCGCCTGGAACACCTCAGCATAATGGTGTGTCCGAACGTCGTAATCGCACTCTATTGGATATGGTGCGATCTATGATGTCTCTTACCGATCTACCGCTATCATTTTGGGGTTATGCTTTAGAGACTGCCGCATTCACTTTAAATAGGGCACCGTATAAATCCGTTGAGACGACACCGTATGAATTATGGTTTGGGAAGAAACCTAAGCTGTCATTTCTGAAAGTTTGGGGATGTGATGCTTATGTCAAGAAACTTCAACCTGAAAAGCTCGAACCCAAATCGGAAAAGTGCGTCTTCATAGGATACCCTAAGGAAACTATTGGGTATACCTTCTACCTCAGATCCGAAGGCAAGATCTTTGTTGCCAAGAGTGGATCCTTTCTGGAGAAAGAATTTCTCTCGAAAGAAGTAAGTGGGAGGAAAGTAGAACTTGACGAGGTACCCCCTCTTGAACCGGAGAGTAGCGCAGCTCAGGAAGATGTTTCTGTGGTGCCTGCACCGACTAGAGAGGAAGTTAATGATGATGATCATGAAACTTCGGGTCAAGTTGCTACTGAACTTCGTAGGTCCACGAGGACACGTTCCACACCAGAGTGGTACAGCAACCCTGTCCTGGAAATCATGTTGTTAGACAACGGTGAACCTTCGAACTATGAAGAAGCGATGGCGGGCCCGGATTCCAACAAATGACTTGAAGCCATGAAATCTGAGATAGGATCCATGTATGAAAACAAAGTATGGACTTTGACGGACTTGCCCGATGATCGGCAAGCCATAGAGAATAAGTGGATCTTTAAGAAGAAGACTGACGCGGATGGTAATGTGACCGTCTATAAGGCTCGGCTTGTCGCTAAGGGTTATCGACAAGTTCAAGGGGTTAACTGCGATGAGACCTTCTCACCCGTAGCGAAGCTGAAGTCCGTCCGAATCATGTTAGCAATTGCCGCATTCTATGATTATGAAATCTGGCAAATGGACGTCAAAACGGCATTCCTTAATGGTTTCCTTAAGGAAGAATTGTATATGATGCAGCCGGAAGGTTTTGTCTATCCTAAGAATGCTGACAAAGTATGCAAGCTCCAGCGCTCCATCTATGGGCTGGTGCAAGAATCTTGGAGTTGGAACATTCGCTTTGATGAAATGATCAAAGCGTTTGGGTTTATATAGACTTATGGAGAAGCCTGTATTTACAAGAAAGTGAGTGGGAGCTCTGTAGCATTTCTCATATTATATGTGGATAACATACTGTTGATGGGAAATGATATAGAACTTTTGGAAAGCATAAAGGCCTACTTGAATAAGTGTTTTTCAATGAAGGACCTTGGAGAAGCTGCTTACATATTAGGCATCAAGATCTATAGAGATAGATCGAGACGCCTCATTGGTCTTTCACAAAGCACATACCTTGACAAGATATTGAAGAAGTTTAATATGGATCAGTCCAAGAAGGGGTTCTTGCCTGTATTGCAAGGTGTGAGATTGAGCACAGCTCAACGCCCGACCTCGGTAGAAGAAAGAGAAAAGATGAGTGTCATCCCCTATGCCTCGGCCATAGGCTCTATTATGTATGCCATGCTGTGTACCAGACCTGATGTGAACCTTGCCATAAGTTTGGTAGGGAGGTAGCAAAGTGATCTCGGAATGGAACACTGGACAGCGGTCAAGAATATCCCGAAGTACCTGAAAAGTACTAAGGATATGTTTCTCGTTTATGGAGGTGCCGAAGAGCTCGTCGTAAAGGGTTACGTCGATGCTAGCTTTGACACAGATCTGGATGACTCCAAGTCACAAACCGGATACGTGTACATTTTGAATGGTGGGGCAGTCAGCTGGTGCAGTTGCAAGCAAAGCGTCGTGGCGGGATCTACATGTGAAGTGGAGTACATAGCTGCTTTGGAAGCAGCTCAGGAAGGAGTCTGGATGAAGGAGTTTATCACCGACCTAGGAGTGATTCCCAATGCGTCGGGCCCGATGACTCTGTTCTGTGACAACACTAGAGCTATTGCCATTGCCAAGGAGCCCAGGTTTCACAAGAAGACCAAGCACATCAAGTGCCGCTTCAACTCGATTCGTGAATATATTCAAGATGGAGACATAGATATTTGTAAAGTACATACAGATCTGAATGTCGTAGATCCGTTGACTAAACCTCTTCCACGAGCAAAACATGATCAGCACCAGAACTCTATGGGTGTTTGATTCATCACAATGTAACTAGATTATTGACTCTAGTGCAAGTGGGAGACTATTGGAAATATGCCCTAGAGGCAATAATAAAATGGTTATTATTATATTTCCTTGTTCATTATAATTTTCTATTGTTCATGCTATAATTTTATTAACCGAAAACCGTAATACATGTGTGAATACATAGACCACAGCATGTCCCTAGTGAGCCTCTAGTTGACTAGCTTGTTGGTCAATAGATGGTTGTGGTTTCCTGACCATGGACATTGGATGTCGTTGATAACGAGATCACATCATTAGGAGAATGATGTGATGGACAAGACCCAATCCTAAGCATAGCACAAGATCGTGTAGTTCGTTTGCTAGAGCTTTTCTAATGTCAAGTATCATTTCCTTAGACCATGAGATTGTGCAACTTCTGAATACCGTAGGAATGCTTTGGGTGTATAAAACGTCACAACGTAACTGGGTG
This sequence comes from Thinopyrum elongatum, assembly GCA_011799875.1. Taxonomy (NCBI): domain Eukaryota; kingdom Viridiplantae; phylum Streptophyta; class Magnoliopsida; order Poales; family Poaceae; genus Thinopyrum; species Thinopyrum elongatum. The sequence continues at coordinate 536,952,921 of CM022301.1, read as the reverse complement.
ACCATAAAGGTGCACTACAGGTATCTCCGAAAGTGTCTGTTGGGTTGGCACGAATCGAGACTAGGATTTGTCACTCCGTATGACGGAGAGGTATCTCTGGGCCCACTCGGTAATGCATCATCATAATGAGCTCAATGTGACTAAGGAGTTAGCCACGGGATCATGCGTTACGGAACGAGTAAAGAGACTTGCCGGTAACGAGATTGAACAAGGTATAGGGATATCGACGATCGAATCTCGGGCAAGTAACATACCGATGGACAAAGGGAATTGTATACGGGATTGATTGAATCCCGACATCGTGGTTCATCCGATGAGATCATCGTGGAACATGTGGGAGCCAATATGGGTATCCAGATCCCGCTATTGGTTATTGGTCGGAGAGGTGTCTCGGTCATGTCTGCATGGTTCCTGAACCCGTAGGGTCTACACACTTAAGGTTTGGTGACGCTAGAGTTGTAATGGGAATTGTATGTGGTTACCGAAAGTTGTTCGGAGTCTCAAATGAGATCCCAGAAGTCATGAGAAGTTCCGGAATGGTCCGGAGGTAAAGATTTATATATGGGAAGTCCTATTTTGGCCACCGAAAAATGTTCGGGATTTTTCGGTATTGTATCAGGAAGGTTCTAGAAGGTTCCGGAGTGGGGCCCACCTGCATGGGGGGACCCACATGAAAGTGGGTAGTGGGGGCAAGGCCCCACACCCCTGGTCAAGGCGCACCAAGATCCCCCCTAGAAGGAATAAGATCATATCCCGAAGGGATAAGATCAAGATCCCTAAAAAGGGGGGATAATAATAAGTGGGGAAGGGAAAGGATGGGATTTCTTTCCTCCCACCTTTGCCAATGCCCCGATGGACTTGGAGGGCAAGAAACCAGCCCCCTCCACCCCTATATATAGTGGGGAGGTGCATGGGAGCTGCAACCCTCCCCCCTAACTCCTCCTCCTCCTCCGTAGTGCTTGGCGAAGCCCTGCCGGAGAACCGCAAGCTCCACCACCACGCCGTCGTGCTGCCGGAGCTCTCCCTCAACTTCTCCTCTCCCCTTGCTAGATCAAGAATGAGGAGACATCCCCGGGCTGTACTTGTGTTGAACGCATAGGCGCCGTCCGTTCGGCACTTGAATCAGATCTTCCGCGATTTGAATTGCTGCGAGTACGACTCCATCAACCGCGTTCTTGTAACGCTTCCGCTTAGCGATCTTCAAGGGTATGAAGATGCACTCCCTCTCACTTGTTGCTAGCATCTTCTAGATTGATCTTGGTGACACGTAGGAAAATTTTGAATTATTACTACGTTCCCCATCATTCAGCACAGACCAAGATGAGAGTGTCGTCTGCGTATTGAATAACAGGACACGACAAATCGTCGACAAGCAGATGTAGCAACCTAGACGGTGAGGCATCCCTGACAATCAACTTGTGGAGAAGGTCTGCAACGATCAACAAGAGGTAAGGCAACAACGGGTCGCCCTGGCGCAACCCCTTTTTACACTGAATCCATCTGCTGGGCACTCCATTCAGCAACACCGTAGTCTTACCAGTGCCAAGAATATTTCGGATCCAAGAGCGCCAACGGTCACCAAAGCCACATGCTTGCATAATCAGATCCAGCGCTTCCCAACTAACTGAATCAATAGCCTTCTTGAAATCCAACTTCAAGTAAAACAGTTAACTGAAGTTTAACTGTTGTAAGCTTTAATTAACTGTTTTTTGCGGGGTTAGTTAACTCTTTCTTCTCCTAGTATTATTCGGTGACTTTAACCTAGTTTCTGCAATACATCTTCCCTCCTTCGATAGTCGATACCAATAGCATTTAGTTCATGGGTTCTGACGCTATATATCTCAAGTTTGGAGATATAACATAACCTGATGTCCATAAAGTTCAGCCCTGTTATATTTTTATGCAGAATACCTGAAGTGTTGCGAATTATATCATGTGCTAGTGATCCTACAATGGCCGTTTGCCTGCAAAGGGGTACCCCTCTCTTAGTTGCTCTTGGGTGGAAACATCTTGGACTGTGGGCATGCGCACCCCCGGCCCATGCAGCCTAGGGCCCACGAGCGAGAAGAGAAGAGAAAACCTCGCTAGAAAGTTTCGTCTCCGCCTCCCAGCCTCTGCGCCGCGACGCAACTGCGTCATACGTCTCCAACGTATCTATAATTTTGTATTGTTCCATGCTATTATATTATTTGTTTTGGATGTTTTATATGCATTAATATGCTATTTTATATTATTTTTGGGACTAACCTATTAACCTAGAGCCCAGTGCCAGTTTCTATTTTTTTCCTTGTTTTTGACTTTTACAGAAAAGGAATATCAAACGGAGTCCAAACAGAAAAACTTTATGATGATTTTTCTTGGACCAGAAGAAACCCACGAGACTTGGAGAGGAGGCCAGAAGACCCACGAGGCGCCCACAAGCCGTGGGGGCGCGCCCTAGGGGGGGAGGGCGCCCCTGGCTTGTGGGCCCCTCGTGGACCTCCCTGATGATACGTCTCCAATGTACCTATAATTTTTGATTGTTCCATGTTATTATATTATCTATTTTGGATGTTTTATATGCATTAATATGCTATTTTATATTATTTTTGGGACTAACCTATTAACCTAGAGCCCAGTACCAGTTTCTTTTTTTTCCTTGTTTTTGAGCCATGCAGAAAAGGAATACCAAACGGAGTCCAAACGGAATAAAACTTCATGATGATTTTTCTTGGACCAGAAGACACCCAGGGGACTTGGAGTCCAAGTCAGAAGAGCCACGAGGTGGCGACAAGGGTGGAGGGTGCGCCCCCCTACCTTGTGGGCCCCTCGGTGACCTCCTGACCTAGGTCTTCCTCCTATATATTCACAAATATTCCAGAACCGCCGGAGGCATCCACGAAAACACTTTTCCACCGCCGTAACCTTCTGTTCCCGTGAGATCCAATCTTGGGGCCTTTTTCGGCATCCTGTCGGAGGGGGAATCGATCATAGAGGGCTTCTACATCAACTCCATTGCCCTTCCGATGATGCGTGGGTAGTTTACCTCAGACCTACGTGTCCATAGCTAGTAGCTAGATGGCTTCTTCTCTCTTTTTGATTCTCAATACAACGTTCTCCTTGATGTTCTTGGAGATCTATTCGATGTAATCTTCTTTTGTGGTGTGTTTGTTGAGATCCGATGAATTGTAGATTTATGATTAGCTTATATATGAATATTATTTGAATCTTCTCTGAATTCTTTCATGCATGATTTAATATCTTTGTATTTCTCTTTGAATTATCGGTTTGGTTTGGCCAACTAGATTGGTTTTTCTTGCAATGGGAGAGGTGCTTAGCTTTGGGTTCAATCTTGCATGATTTCACCCAGTGACAAAGTAGGGGTAGCGAGACACGTATTACATTGTTGCCATCGAGGATAAAAAGATGGGGTTTTCATCATATTGCTTGAGTTAATTCCTCTACATCATGTCATCTTACTTAAGGCGTTACTCCGTTCTTTATGAACTTAATACTCTAGATGCATGCTGGATAGCGGTCGATGTGTGGAGTAATAGTAGTAGATGCAGGCAGGAGTCGGTCTACTTGACACGGACGTGATGCCTATATGCATAATCATTGCCTTGGATATCGTCATAACTTTGCGCTTTTCTATCAATTGCTCGACAGTAATTTGTTCACCCACCGTATTATTTGCCTTCATGAGAGAAGCCTCTAGTGAAACCTATGGCCCCCGGGTCAATTTTCCATCATATTACTTTCCGATCTACTATTTTGCAATCTTTTATTTTTCAGATCTATATACCAAAAAACCCAAAAATATTTTATCTTTTGTTTATCTATCTCTATCAGATCTCACCTTTGCAAGTGACCGTGAAGGGATTGACAACCCCTTTATTGCGTTGGGTGCAAGTGTTTGATTGTTTGTGCAGGTGTTGGTGATTTGTGTGTTCTTCTCCTACTGGATTGATACCTTGGTTCTTAACTAAGGGAAATACTTACCTCTACTGTGCTGCATCACCCTTTCCTCTTCAAGGGAAAAACCAACGCAAGCTCAAGAAGTAGCAGGAAGAATTTCTGGTGCCGTTGCCGGGGAGATCTACGCCAAGTCAAGACATACCAAGTACCCATCATAAACTCTCATCTCTTGCATTACATTATTTGCCATTTGCCTCTCATTTTCCTATCCCCCACTTCTAAAACGATTTTCGAAAAGATTTGCCTTTTATTCGCCCTTCTTCCCTTTGTCTTTTTCGTTTGCTTTTTGTTTGCTCGTGTGTTAGATTGCTTGCTTTGTCACGATGGCTCAAGAGAATACCAAATTATGTGACTTTTCCAATACTAATAATAATGATTTTATTAGTACTCCAATTGCTCCCACCACTAGTGCGGAATCTTATGAAATTAATGCCGCTTTGCTGAATCTTGTTATGAAAGATCAATTTTCCGGCCTTCCTAGTGAAGATGCCACATCCCATCTAAATTATTTCGTTGAGTTGTGTGATATGCAAAAGAGGAAAGATGTGGATAATGATATTGTTAAATTGAAGCTATTTCCGTTCTCACTACGAGATCATGCTAAAACTTGGTTTTCATCTTTGCCTAAAAATAGTATTGATTCATGGAACAAGTGTAAAGATGCTTTTATTTCCAAGTATTTTCCTCCCGCTAAGATCATCTCCCTTAGGAACGATATTATGAATTTTAAGCAACTTGATCATGAACATGTTGCACAATCTTGGGAGAGGATGAAATTGATGATACGAAATTGCCCTACTCATGGTTTAAATTTGTGGATGATCATACAAATTTTTTATGCCGAATTGAATTTTTCTTCTAGAAATCTTTTAGATTCGGCCGCGGGAGGTACTTTTATGGAAATTACTTTAGGAGAAGCTACTAAACTCCTAGATAATATTATGGTTAATTATTCGCAATGGCATACCGAAAGATCTTCTACTTGTAAGAAAGTGCATGCGATTGAAGAGATTAATGTTTTGAGTGGAAAGATGGATGAACTTATGAAATTGTTTGCTAGTAGGAGTGCTCCTATTGATCCTAATAATATGCCTTTGTCTACTTTGATTGAGAACAATAATGAATCTATGGATGTGAATTTTGTTGGTAGGAACAATTTTGGTAATAACGCGTATAGAGGTAATTTTAATCCTAGGCCGTTTCCTAGTGCAAAGAGATGGATATGTTTGTATATCTGTTCGTCCAGCCAAGTGGGTTTTGTGTAGATCCCACCTGTCAGGAGGGGTACAGAAATAAAAAGTAATCATAAAATGTTTCGCCACGGTGATTTGAAAGAGTGACCTCAACTAACCAGTGGCACATGTAGCGATAGAAGGATGGGTACATACACGGACACGGACCATTCCTCAGTACGCTACCTGCATAGCCTTTTCGTTTTGCAGGTTGGTCTACCTAGCCATCTAATCAACTGCCTCCATGCCACTTCTCCCATTTACATCTCCATCGGGAACCGATTTTCCTCGGCTTCTTCACCTCTCCTTCATTTGCATTCAAACCCCACTGGATTCACATCCTCCTTGAGTAATTCCGAAGCCCCTTTAAATAATCATCTTCTTCAGTTAGACTAGCCATCTTAATCCTAATTCTCCAAACCATAGCCCTCCGGTCTAACGGTTCCAAATGGTGAAAGAGATCCCTATGCAGGTTTTTAGCGTCAAACATGTCCTCGTCGAAGGCTCGTTGAGCATAGTTGCCACCGTCACCGACCACCCAAGGGTTGTTCGGGAGTGGATCAACAATGTATCCAACTCCCTCCAAAAGGTGGAGATGAAGGTCATCGGTCTCGACGCAGAGTACATGGAGCGTGCCACCGGGAAGATCCAACATGCTGCCGTCCTTCAGCTGTGCCTCGAACATGAAGTTTTGGTGTATCACATCATACACGCGCCCTCCATACCAGGTGAGCTCCATGATTTCATGTCTCAAGAGGACATATACTTCTGTGGGGCAGCCACCAAAGGGGACAAAGAGAAGCTGGCGCCGTACAACCTTGACTTGAAAAACATCGCTGACCTACAAACCAGAATTCCTGTAGACGATTGTGATAAAAAAACACCATCCCTGTTCGACGTAGCAAATTCTGTGCTCGGAACAAATCTTGAGAAGGGTGACAAGACGCTGGGATTAAGGCCGTCTGGATGGGAGAATTATCCCTTGACCTACGAGCAGATAAAATATGCTGCCCTCGATGCCCGTGTGAGTTTCGAGATAGCTGCAAGGTCGAAAGAGCTTGTTGCGAAGCCGTCTCCCACAGAAAATGAGAAGAAGAAGACGAAAGAAGAAGAAGAAGAAGAAGAAGAAGCTGCACCAGCAGCAGGGCATTATAGATGGATGAACTATTTCCTCTCTTGTAAAAATTATATTTCCTCTCTGTGTACATTGATATAGATGAACTATTTCGCTGGTGTGCATGTCTTTGGAACAAGTGTACTCTGTGTACATTGATATAGGTCCGCTTGACTATAATGAACTATTTATCCGCCTAGATTTATCTACTACTACTCCTTGCAGTGAGCGGTATGCAATGCATGTGTCAGTAGACATGACAGCTTGTCCATGGAAGTTGAACCACGGCGACCATCACGTTACTACCACTACCACACGCGATTCCCATGACGCCGCTCCAACCCACGTCACCACATCCCCCGACGTGCGCCTACCCCTCTCGGCCCCACCGCTCCTCTGCCTTTGTGTGCATGACATGCAGGCCAGCTGAACTGCGACGACCATCAAGTTTCTACCACAGCCACACGCGATTGGACGCGGCTTGCATGCTCCGCTCCTGGCTCCGATCCGTACTCCCGCACCATCCAATTTTCATCCGGCGGCTGTGACACATTTCGTCCAGGGCATCACTCCTCAGGCACAAATATAATAAATAAAATAAAGGCCCGTCTTTGCCTTCTACTTCTGTAATACAGGTAGTACCTGCCGATGTGGCCATCTACGCCTCGTAACACCCCGACGTACAGCTGTGGCACCCTCGCCACGGCCAGGCCACCACCGGCCGGTTCATCTCAAAGGAGTGAGTCGCGAACGCCTCCGCGACAATGGCCAGCTGGGCATCTCGAACCACACCGATGCCGCTTCCCCATAGCCGACCTATGCTGGCCCGTGGCCGCACGCCGTTGAGCCGCACGTCAACATACGACGGCAGGAACGCCTCCAGGCTCACTGGCTCAACTACGTCGAGTACATCACGTTCGCAAACCGGTATCCGTTGAGCAGGTTGCTCCCACCCACGAGCACACGCCTATACGTATCCAGCATTCCAGCCTCGCCGCTGAGTGGTACATGCTCAAGACGGTGCAAGCGGTCGGAATCTCAAGCCCAAGTCGAGCTATGTGCCCAGGGTAAACGTCGTGCGACACGTCACAACAGACAAGCACCTCGACATGCGTCGGCCAGGCAGAGACTTTTCTTGGGCACAAGCTCCATGGTCTCGTCCAAGATCGGTGTGGTACTACAATCAAACATGCGGGTAAAATACTACGGGAGCAGCTGCATGTGCATGGCCCAGACGCCGATGTTGGCGTGGAGGAGGTGCTACTCGCTGGCGGCGCAGCATGCTACATGGGTTAGGCAGGCACCTATTTCCACGCTCGGAGGACAAGCAGGAAAGGAAAGGGTCTTGCATGCGTGTACAGATTCATGCAGGAAATTATTTCCTGGAAATACGACCTTTGTTTACCTTTTTTTGAGGCTATAGATGACCCACACGAGGAAATCTATTATAACCGTTAGATGAAAATTAGTGATGCGGGAGTACGGATCGGAGCATGGGAGGGGAGCAGGCAAGCCTCCTCCCACTCGATTCCCACGACGCCGCTCGAACCCATGACACCACACGTCCGCCGACCTGCGCCTCACCCCTCTCGGTCCCACCGCCCCTCTGCTTTTATGAGAATGACATGCGGGCCAGCCGCATTTAGGGTCCACATATCATTGACTCAAAGGCAGGCACACTAGCCACTGAAGCTCGATCCCGTGGGCTCCGAGAGGGAAATGTAACTCCTGCGCCAGGCCTTGTGGTGCTCCCTCAGTATGAACTCATGCCAAACCTGGAATTTGTTTCTTACTACTACCAATGTGCCGGCCCGTGCGTTGCAATGGATCCAAAGTAGTAGAATAATACTTGTTCACAAACTTGAAATATAAACACTCTAGTTTTGATATACATATATCAGTAAAAATAAATTATGCTTCACTGAAGACATATTCCTCGGGCTGGTTTGATGAGGTGAGGGGCGGGTGTGGCTGGTTTCAAGATAATAATAGATTTTCAAGACATTGGAGCAGATTTTTGTTCTAACATTTTGTAGCGTGGCACGGCATCCGGTGCACCTAAGCGTCTGAAAAAAGTGGAGTGCACTCTAAAGATATTTACATGCTCCCATTTAGTGGACTGCACTCTAAACACATTATCTATTTAATTTTCTCTAGTCTTTCCTAGCCATGCAACCAAGCCACATAAGCTAGTCATGCATGCAATCCATAAATTGCAATGTACTCCAGCATGCAATGCTGCCACATCATCTATTTATACCTGTTAGTCATATGTTGTTTTTTTGCATTAGTCCAAATATTAATGTTCCATAAAACTAAACTCCAAATGTCTGCTAGAGCTGAGGCAGGGGACGTACGACGGGGGCGATGGAGGCATCTTCGTAAGAGGAGGAGAGCTCGAAGGATAATCTTGCACGTCCGCCGCCACCTGCATATCGGCGCGGGACTCCTCGAGTGCCTACTGGAGCTCGCGCTCCTCCAGGGAGCGGTGGAGTCACGGGATTTTCCTAAACCACGATGGGCACCATGCAGTACTTCTCGTAGCCGGGGGCGCGGTGCTCGCGTCCCGACTCCTGGGGTACTGTCTGGAGCACGCGCTCAACCACCTCGTGAGCCACGAGGATGCCATGCTCGCGGCCGTGCTATTAGAGCACATGCTCATGCGCCTGAGCGGCGAGGATGCGATGTTTGTGGGCGTGCTGCCGGAGCACGTGCTCATCCACGTCGAGAGCGGCGATGATGCGATGTTCGCGGGCGGCGATGATGTGATGCTCGCGGGCATGCTGCTGGAGAACGCGCTCTTCCACATTGTGAGCGGCGAGGATGCGATGTTCGTGGGCGTGCTGCCGGAGCACGCGCTCGTCCACATCGAGAGCGGCGACATTGCGATGTTCGTGGGCATGCTCTTAACGATGCGATGCTCGCGGGCATGCTGCTGGAGAACCCGCTCGTCCACATTGTGAGCGGCGAGGACGCGATGCACCTCCTCGTGACCGACCAGGGCATGCTGCTGGAGCACACCTACCCCTCGTGGCCGACGAGGGCAAGCCACTAGATCACACTGTCCTCCGCGTGGACAGTCAGCATGCGCTACTCGCGGCCGTAGAGTGCGAGCTCCACCTTGGCGATGTCGGAGACTCCGTCCTCTTCCCAGGCTGCGGCGCCGTCCACTTTGGCAACGGCTGCGTGCTCCGGTGGGCGTCGTGTCCGTATGGGAGCTTGAGCTACAGTACCAGTGGGGCGGGGGCTGACCTTTTCGTGGTTTCACATGGTCTGAGGAGAAAAATAGAAACGGAAGTAGCACAATATGTTTGAATGTGTCGGAGGAAGGCTGGCAGGAGCAGTACAACAAACATCACATGCACACCATATTTTGAGAAGGGTTTAATGTAATTTGTGTGAAATGGGTCTGTGTGATGTACGAGTAGTACATCCATATCATTGACATTCATGCACGCAACAAACATTTGTGTGCATGATTTCACAATATTTTCTTATTCTGTTTGGGAGTGGATTTGATTTTTGTAATCAGAGCTCATTTTTATACTTGGTTTCAATTTAGACTATGCATGTATTATTGTGACAGATATATATAGAGAGAATATTTGTGTGACAAAGAGGGGGGCGGGGGCAGCGTGATACATCTCCAATGTATCTATAATTTTAGATTGTTCCATGCTGTTATATTTATCATTCTTGGATGTTTTACAATCATTTTATAGCAACTTTATATCATTTTTTGGGACTAACCTATTGACATAGTGCCCAGTGCCAGTTGTTGTTTTTTGCTTGTTTTTTACTTCACAAAAAATCAATACTAAACAGAGTCCAAACGCAGCGAAACTTTTTGGAGATTTTTTTGGACCAGAAGACTCACGATGGGCCAATGAAGTACCAGACGGGGGATCCGAGGGGAGCACAACCCACCTGGGCGCGCCTGGGGGCCCAGGCGCGCTCTGGTGGGTTGTGCCCACCTCGGCCGCCTCCCGCACTGCCTCTTTGCTCTATAAATACCCCAATATTCCAAAACCCCTAGGGGAGTCTACAAAACACAATTCCAGCCGCCGCAAGTTCCAGAAACCACAGATCCAATCTAGACACCATCATAGAGGGGTTCATCATCCTCATTGGTGCCTCTCCGATGATGCGTGAGTAGTTCATTGTAGACCTACGGGTCCGTAGTTAGTAGCTAGATGACTTCCTCCCTCTCTTTTGATTCTCAATACAATGGTCTCTTGGAGATCTATTTGATGTAACTCTTTTTGCGGTGTGTTTGTTTGGATCTGATGAACTTTGAGTTTATGATCAGATCTATATTTTATCCATGAAAGTTATTTGAGTTTCTTTGATCTCTTATATCCATGATTGCTTATAGCCTCGCATTTCTTCTTCGAATCTTTGGTTTAGTTAGGCCGACTAGGTCGATTTTTCTTGCCATGGGAAGAGGTGCTTTGTGATGGGTTCGATCTTACGGTGCTCAATCCCAGTGACAGAAGGGGAAATGACACGTATGTATCGTTGCTATTAAGGATAACAAGATGGGGTCTATTCCTACATCAATAGATCTTGTCTACATCATGTCATCGTTCTTATTGCATTACTCCATTTTTCCATGAACTTAATACAATAGATGCATGCTGGATAGCGGTCGATGTGTGGAGTAATAGTAGTAGATGCAGGCAGGAGTCGGTCTACTAATCTTGGACGTGATGCCTATATAATGATCATTGCCTGGATATCGTCATAATTATTTGAAGTTCTATTAATTGCCCAACAGTAATTTGTTTACCCGCCGTATGTTATTTTTCTCGAGAGAAGCCACTAGTGAAATCTACGGCCCTCGGGTCTCTTCTTTATCATATTTGCCTTCGAGATCTATTTTTATTCGCTTTTATTTTCAGATCTATTAATCCAAAAATCCAAAAATACCTTGTTGCAATGTATTGTTATTTATTTTATCTCGCGTTCCCGTGAGATCTATTTATCCAATCTACTACAATTTTATCTATCTTTTTACCCGGGTGGGATTGACAACCCCTCTTTTATGTCGGGTTGCAAGTATTTGTTCTTTGTTTGCTGGTACCGTTTACGTAGTGTTGCGTGGTTCTCCTACTGGTTCGATAACCTTGGTCTCATCACTGAGGGAAATACCTATCGTAGCTGTGCTGCATCATCCCTTCCTCTTTAGGGAAATACCGATGTAGTTCAAGCCGCATCACAATGATACCTAACGAGAGAGGGACATATGTGTGTTCGAAAGACTTTGTGTGTCGTAGAGAGAGGAGTGTCCGAAAGGGAGAGAGGGTGTGTGTGTGTGTGTGTGTGTTAGGGAGAGAGAGAGAGAGAGAGATAGAGGTGCGTGTAACGTCGGGATCGACAAGGTTACGAGGTTGCGGATATGGGAGAGCGATAGTGTGTGTGCGATGAAGGGACACACAGATAGCGTCTGTTTGCGTGTGAGAGAGCTGGATAGACCTCGACAGCACGGCTGGCTAGGGGTGGAAGGTTATGTGTGGTAGAAAGAGATAGTAGAGAGACAGATGAATGCTTGTTTATTGCAAGGAGACCTAACTACATAGACGGGGGTAGCAAGAAGAAGAGAATGGCGGTGTGCCTTTTTGTCATGGGATGGAAGAGAGACCAAGAGACACGCATCGTGTGGAGAGGTGTGTGTGTTTCCAGAGAGAGAGGGAGGCGTGGATCTGAATAATGAGATGGGTGCTCATGTGTATGTTATAGGGAAGGAATTGTCTAGGTGGTAGTCTTATGATGGCGACCCAATCTTTCAATGAGAGTGGGGATAAGTATCGACTTGGTGGATTTTGACGTTGACGATCCAGCTATATCGTACCCGGTGATACAAATCAACAATCGTTACTAAATAAATCTTCGATGGACGATGATCTTGTCGTATGCACAAAATCAACCTGAATAACGAGATGGAGTTCCTCCAAGCAACCGAAGAATCGGCTAGAACTAAGATAATGCAATCGTAATTGCCAATATGAATTAATTAAGGATAATGGTGGGGTTGCTGGTACTGAACAAAAGGCGATAGTCCTACACACACCCCGCAAATGCAAATTATAGCGAAAACAAAATAATGTGTACACAACAACGCGAGTTCTAACGTAGAAAAAGGGTAGTAGCCTTATTTATATCTATAGACTATATTACTATATTTTTTATTTGTATAGTTATATCTATATCTATTCCACTCCCTCCATTTTTAATTTACTCTGCACATATATAGCTTTGACTATAGCCAAATTTTATAAAGCTTGACCGAATTTTGTGAAAACAATATGAACATTTACACTAACAAATTTACACGATGTGGAAATAAAAGCAATGATGAATCAAATGACATATATTTGGTGGTGTATATGTTAATACTTTTTCCTACAAATTGTTGAAAGTATACAAAGTTTGACTTTAGAGAAACCCAATATGCGGTATATGTATTATACATTCTATATTCATTATTTTTCCGGAGTCAATGCATGTATTTGCACGTACACGATATAAATCGTTGATTGATGTTGATCCAATGGTCCAGGTGGCTGCGATTCGGATCTACTATAAGTACCCATACATGTTCTTCTCGAACGACCAGCACGACAGTGTGATCGATCCACACAAGAAGCTCTAAATAAGACCTCCAGACGTGCCACGTGGCTTCATGGGTGCCCCCCACATCATATTATTCATACTACATTGACTGAAATAAAGATAAATCACCCAAAACAAGATCTTCCTGTTTTTTTGTTCCTACGATGCTGTGCCGTGCATGTACCGAGTTGTATAGTGGTAGTAGTAGTAGTAGTAGTAGTACAAACTTCGTAGTAGGTGTGGTATGGAGTGCTCCTACTCTATCAACGAGTCCCGTTTGACACCAAATTTCTTGGCTTCCGTGCTACAGCTAGATCTTCCCCTCCTCGTTTCTGTTTTCCAACGTGGCGGGCGGGGTGCAGTTTGCCGATAGTCGGCTTGCTCCACTGCGGTCCCACATCAAAGTGAAAATGCTAGGCAACACGCCTTCCATAGGTATGTGGCGTGCCGGAAGGGCCGTGGAGTACTCCCGAATCCCGGGCATGTGGGGTGTGACGCGAACGCGGCAGGCCTTTTCCTTTTACTAGCAATGTGTCCGTGCATTGCAACGGATCCAAAGTAGAATAATACTTGTTCACAAACTTGAAAGAAAACACTCTTGTTTTGATATACATATATACCACTAAAAATATATTACTTTTCACTCAAAATATATTTCTTAGGCTGTTTTGATGAGGTGAGAGAGGGATGTGGTTGCTTTCAAGATAATAAAGGGTTTTCTGCAAATTGGAGCAGAGAAGTGGGCTATTGTTGCAAAAATGCCACAACTTACCTCACAGCCATTAGATGCAGATCTAATGGTCAGAAATAACGGATGGCAGACACACCACCATCACCAACTGAGTCTTTTATGAGAGTAGAGAAACATGTATAAATTGTAACATCTGGTTCTGCTCCTTGGCACGATCGATAGATAGAAATAACGATTGGAAACGCTAGGGCGGGGCTTTTCTCGCCAGATAAGCAGGGTAGTAGCTAGGTTGGTGCATCGTTGGTTTGGTCACATGTGGCCCCACATGTTGTAGTGATATAAATCCTGGCCAACGCGCGTAGACCGGGGGGGGGGCGGAACGACAGTGTGGTATGCGACGGGGAAGGGACATGCTTCATGTACGTGTTCCAGTTTCTCGTTTTGAATTTGCGAACGTGACAGGCGTGCTGCACGAGTAGTTTTGAATTTATAGGTTTCGTCTCAGTTTTTGAATTTAGGAGTAGTTCATAGGTCGGGTCAAGCATCGAACATAAATTACGAAGTTGATGGAAAAGGTAAGCACAACTTATAAATTGATGGATGGAGTACTAGTTACAGTGATGCATATAATTGCCTCCAAATGTGAGCAAAGGGATCGCACATGTCTGTATTGACTAGAACGAGAATGCAATAGCATAATAAGAATTAAGGCCACGATGATGCGATCGCAGTGATGGTTACAGGAGGCAAGAAGAAAGATGCATGCATCAATGTACGACCTCCTCCTCCTCGACTCAGTGCGTCGGGCCACTGACCGGCGGCTTAGGAGCGGCGGCTTTTGTGGAGAGGTCAAGGTGCTTCTCAACGAAGGCGTCCAAGGCTTCCAGCCGGTTGATGAAGGCCAACGTTGTAGCGTCCTCACCGGCCTTGTAGATACCTATGTACATGACTTCCTCATACTTGTGGATGTGTAGGTCGACGAATTCTTGCAGGGCGAGGCGCCTCGCGGCGAGCGCGACCTCCAGGTGGACATTCTTTGTTGCGTCTGCGGGTAGTCGCAGGGCCACCAGTGCTTGAAAGAGCTTCTCACCATGGAGGCCGATTAGGGTGGCAGGCAATGAGGAGCCCGGGCGCGCGGGTTGGAGGAGTACGGCAATGTCGTTCGCCAACTTCTTAGCGACGGTGAACTTGTTGATGGTGGCAACGATCATCTTGTCCAACTGAGGGTCGTAGCTCACGTCAACGATGGCCATGAACCAACTGGTCGCCAACACCCTCTGGAGACGATCCTCGGTGCCATGCCGCAGGCCAGCGTCGTGGACCATCTGGCACAGCCGCTGGCCGCTCGCGCATATCACCGCCATGGGTCTGGAGTGAGCACTTTTGCGCTTAGTGTAGGTGCTTAGGTGCATACGATGTGGTAGATGCATTGGAATGGAGGGGCGCCTTTATATGACTACAAACTGCGTTGCATTCACATCATGCTGCCTCTTTTCCCTGTCCTCCTCCCATTACTTCCCTCATGCATTCAGGATGCTAATTGAAGGAGGATGCATCATTGGCCGTTCAACATTTCGGGAACCGCTACCCTCTCCCTTGTCTGCATTAAAGCCGTATCGGGAACTGACCTGGTTTACTAGTAGTTGTCAAATCAAATAGTACTGCGCCGCCCGCTGCACGCCCGGCTGAACACGCCTCCTCGCCTCCATCAAACGCCTCTGTTAAACCCCCATGCAAACCAAGAAACCTACTTTGGCCACACGTCCGTTCATGAGCGGGCCGGAATTAAACGCAACGCCGCCGAGCTCCTCCCGTCCGCCCTCAGTTTAAACAAGGCCAGACGCTGGCCAAGCTCCTACCCTCCGCCCTCTATTTAAACGAGGCCAGACAGCGGGCAAGAATCGCATCCCTCCACCGCTCCCCCATCTCCTCCTTCACCATTTTTTCCACTCTTCCGATGGCTTTCGAGGAGCCGTTCTCCAGCATACTACCCGGCTGGGTGTCCCGCCGAGCCCTCCGGATACGAGCGAGGCCACTCGGTGCTTCACCTACCTCTCCTAGCCTGACAGAGCCAGTTGCCGCCCCAAGTCGGCGCATGGTTCAGCAACTCGCCGCTCCAGTTCAGCTCGATGACGAGTGGCGAGTTGCTCCACGCCGGCACGGCGGTGAGCACGGTGGCACGGGCGTCGTCGCTGCCGCGCCTTCTATGTCTGCGGTTGCCGCGCCTCCCGTGTCTGTGGGCACGCCTCTCGTGCATGCGGCAGCGCCATGTAGGCAGAGACAGAAGCCGGGTGCACGGAGAGCGACAAGTTGGTCACCAGCTTTTCTGTGTTCGCCGCCATCATCGAGGAGAAGTAGAACACGGGAGGCCGCCGCCGCTTGGGTCCCATGAAGGCCACCGCCGAGGCGACGACTGCGTATACAGGTGGTTTCTTGGCTGCTTCATCTCTTGCAAGGACCTTCGTCGACCCCGCAAGTGTCTGCTGGACATGAGGAAGACAAAGGGATCCACGGGTGGCCATTTAGATTAGGTATTAATTATATCACGAGTGTCGAATTAGCACCACTTAGTTCATGTAAATGTAATGAAATCCGTCAAGTTTATATGAAGATCCGCCTTTTTATACGAAATCCTTCATGCTTATATGAAATCAGTCCGTGTTTGCACGAATTTCCTCTGGTTGGTTAGAGTTGTGAAAATGTATGCTGCTGGCGTTGGATGCCGTCCTCCACGGAAGGAAGCGGGAGGAAATCTGCCGGTTGCCGTTGGAGGTGCTCTTATGCTGGAAATAATAGAGTCACATCTAATCCATTTGAGTTAATTGTGTGTATGATTCTCCCTCTATAAAAAGTTAATTGCATGTACAGTGTACATGACTTGCAGTGTGGCTACAGATTCGTATAGAAAGTTAAAAAGAAACAAATCCATCCTTTATCTTGTATTCTAAGTACTCTGTGGGTTCCACTGTCAGTACAGTAGCAAAATAAGTATATATTAAAAAAATAAAAAAAAATCTAAAGTTTAGGACAGAATTCGAACTCAGGTCATCGCGTTGCGAGCATCCGACGCTAACCAGTCCAGCAGATGTTCGTTGTGGACGATGCTAGAGATATATCTCTATGTCTACTCTTATAGAAAACAGAGTTGGTGATGATGGTGTGCCTGCCATCCTGCAATATAGGCCGTCCGATTTATACCTGACGGATAGGAAGGAAACTATGGCAATTTTGCAAAAAGATACCCACACCTCTCTCCACATTTGCAAATAAGGCCTTCCCTCGTTCATCCTTTTCTCTCACAAGATAAACTACTCATACAAATGCATCTTGATGTTCCGTGCAATGCACGGGCATCTTGCTAGTTTCTTTTTAAATAGTTACTGCGATAATTGGGTTGAAGTGATATATTTTATGTCTGCCCCGAATGATCTCAAATTCACTAGTAGTAACAAAGAAAAGGTTGCCTTGTTAATTAACAGAAAACAGGGTGAAAACTATCACATGAGGCCGGTAAAAACAAGGCACACTGGGTTTAGCGTCATCGTCACTACAGTTGTGCGTGCGCGAGAAGTCTACATATCGAGGGGGCTACGGATTGAAAGACGTATCGAGTGTGTGTGAGCGAGGCACAGAGACACAACTAGCGTGTGTGTGTGTGTGTGTGTTTGAGAGAGAAGCCAATTGATAGATTAAGATCAAGATTGAGTTGTACCCTATGATGTTTCATTGTTGGGGGGGGGAGGGGGGAGGGAGAGAAAGACGTATCGAGAGTGTGCGCGCGGTAGGCACAGAGGCACAACTAGCGAGTGTGTGTGTGTGTTTGAGAGAGATGCCAGTAGATAGATTACTATCAAGATCGAGGTGTCACCCTACTCCTCGGTGTCGGGTAGGGTGTGTGTGTGTGTGTGTGTGTTTGAGAGAGAAGCCGTAGATAGATTAGTATCAGAATCGAGGTGTCACCCTACTCCTTCGGTGTCGGGAAGTGTGTGCGTGAGTGTGTGTGGGTGGGGGGGGGGAGGGGCAGTGACATAGATGAGGGAGAAGGAGTTTGTGTGATACATATCTATATTAAGGGATAGGTAGATAGCATGTGTGCGAGGCATACTTAAAGCATCACGGAGATAAACAAGCGGTGTGCATGCAAGTGCCGGAAAAAATGAAGAGAGAAACAATGTCTGCACGCGCGCGCGTGTGTGTATGTGTGTGCGTGTGAGCGAAATCTCAAAACAAAAGGTGCTCCGCTGGAATCCCATTGTATGTATTCATATGGTTTCGGGACTCGAGTTAACCTTAGGCATATGTGTGCGAGACATAGTTATACTTTGAGACATTAGTGGTGGTGGGTGGGCGAAATTAAAGGGGTGGGCGTGTTCGACAGAGAGAGCGTGTGTGTTTCTGTGTGAGAGACTTGTAGGATGGGGTAGAAAGACGAATTCTAACCTTGACGGACGGAGAGAAATACATGAAGTGTGCGTGTGTGATTCCGATGCCCACAGAGAAATGAGATATGTATGCGTGTGAGAGAGATTGCACAATTCATTCACGTATCACTATCTAGTGATCATGGACGTGCATCGCTTGAACATAAATCAATATCTACTTCGTATCGTGGCCAAAGATACAATATCGATTCAACGCTATAAAGATTGGGCACTCACATATCACATTTTTTTCCAAATAATCCTTTTCAATTGTGCATGCCAAAGTTACAGTGATGTTTCTTCAAACAACCACTGTAGCTATCATGTACATGCACCATTGTTAGTTTTGCATTCAAATTCATTAGTATTGGATAATTTAAGGTTCTATTATGAAGTAATATATGTAATATTCATATATGAATTCAACGGGTATGCAATTTATGAAATGGAGGCCATGTAATCATATGAGGTAACACTTGTAAGTAGCGGACTACAATATCCATTTCTTTTGTGGAACTACAATACCCATTTCTTTTTGTGCGCCTCTACAATAACACGTCAATGCATTATGTTTAAAGTAAATAACCAATGGCACTAAATTATATATTTACACAAGAAATACATAGGCTGAGTGTTTGATCCCTTTTTTGTGAACGCGCCTCTACACCCGTACGATTGGCCGCGCCCATGTGAATGTCCAAATTATCGGTGCATCATCCTGAGTTATTGTCTTTTTTTCTGGGGTGGACTTCATACCAGTTATTAACTGCTGACGTGTGCCCCGTGTACACAGTCTCGCATGACCTTCCCGCTAGCACTGTCCAAAATTAGTTGAAACTGGATACGAACGATCCTGCAGGCGGCAAAATCTCCCGCCTCCTTCTAAAATTTCCGCCACCTAGTCTTTAGCATGCGAAATTCCCCTTTTATCCTTGGTGCACGGAGAACAATAGTTACAATACGGCCCTCATTTACATAATAGGTGGGGCCTGCTTTGGTAACTTCCGGTTCCCCCCACCACACGGCACCCCCATTTCCTCTCCCCCTCCCGCAAAAACGACTACTCCACAGCACCAGAGCATCTTACATCACGCCATCCGTACTTCATCGTCCTTTTTACCCCTCCCCTCTCGAAACCCTAGACTACTCATCCACCGGCGTACCAGAGCCCATTCACTGCCAGCGGCGTCGACCTCGCCGGATCTGCTTCTGCGGCCGCATCTACCCCTCCCACCTCCCCTAGAAACAAGTAGACTACTCATCCACCACTGTACCACAGCCCATTCAGTGCCGGCCTTGTCCACGGCGCCGGATCTACTTCACCGGTACTCTCGTCAACCGTAGCGCATCTGCATCGGCTCCTTCATACTCCCCACCGGAGAGGCTTCGTCCACACACCCGGAGCCGCCCCACCGATGCCCCCGTCGACGACCTCTGATCCTCTTCGCCGGCACCTTCCTCAACCCTACCGGAGCCGCTTCGCCGGCACCATCCTCAACCCAACCAGAGTAGCTTCGCCTATACCATTCTCAACCCTACCGGGGCCGCTTTGCCAACGCCCAAGTCCACGGCCTCAGATCCGCTTCGTCGCACCCTCGTCCAACCTACCGGAGCAGCTTCTGATGCCCCGTCCACGGCCGCAGATCCGCATCGTCGACACCATCCTGAACCCAACCACCGGAGCAGCTTCACCGACACCCTCGTCCATGGCCTCAGATCCACTTTGCCCACACCGTAGTCCACCCTACCGGAGCCGCTCCACAAACGCCCTACTCCATGTTTCTAGATCTCCTTACCGGACCCCGACAGCCAGCACAGCGTCATCACCCTTGACGTTTCTAACCTCATTCCCACCGTCTGGCAAGATGCCAAGCACCCGCCACGGCCTAGGTACTTGTCACCTTTAAACCCGTACAGCATCACTTGCCCGATGTACTTCAAATATACTAACAGGTCACTGTTACATGTTATGCAGCTGGCAAAAACTACAAGGACGATGTTTCTTCTGGATCTAACAGCTTGGCCAACCAAGATCCTGCACTGAGGCATTGCTATGATCTTGTAAGTGCGTCTCTCTCTTGTATTGTTGTGTGCCTGCCAGCGTGCTTTGCTAGGATTTTCGACCAGTATCCCTTTGTGCAGACAATGATTTCCACTACTGGCTTTAGAGTTGTAGATGTCATACATGATACTCCCTCCATTTCTAAATATAAGACTTTCTAGAGATTCCACTATAGACTGCATACAGAGCAAAATGAGTGAATCTACACTCAAAAATGCATCTATATACATCTATATGTGGTCCATACTGGAATATCTACAAAGACATGTATTTAGGAACAGAGGTAGTACATTACAAAAAATCATAGGTGGCATGTAGGAATTACAGTGCACTACATTAGGCTCCCTTAGAGTGCCTACTAGTCCAGTACACAGAGTCATGGCTAGTTTATGCTACGCACACAATCGTTAATTGGTGGTTTAAATATGCGCAAGGGATATGCAATGTATTATCGTGTAGAGATATCTGAAATTAGCCGTGTCAACTTGCAGATAGGGTTACGCAATGAAAAAGTACAAGATGTATGTGGCAATTTCATGGAACATCACAAAAAAAAAGGAGAGGCAGCGGTGAGCCTATACAGTGTGCTATGGTAGGTCACTCCGGCTCAGTTCTTTTGCAGGATTCTCCCATAATCTGCCCCTCTCGAGCTTCTCCTAGAATCTTTGACCCCCATTTGTTTTACAATCCTAACTAATTAGACCCTAACTAGATAGGATTGTAAAACAAATGGGGCTCAAAGATTCTAGGAGAATCTGGGTAGGGGTCAGATTCTGGGAGAATCTGGCAAAAGAACTGGGACTCCATTGCAATCATCGTGGCATGTTATTTGTATGTCAGTGCTATTGGCCAAGTTTCTTAGGGACAGTTATTTCGAGTTATCCTAAGAAAATAAGCACCTTTGAATATAAGCTCCAGATAATAAGCCAATCAGTTCTTTTCATTGCCTGCCTTTTCAGCTTATCTTTGGTATGATCAGTGAAAAGTCTATATTGCATTAAATTTTGTTATTTTGCTACCCATATGAAAATTAATTTGACTTGCAAACATCACAAATTGAACCCAGTGCAGTAATTGTCGGCGTTCTGGGAACCAGGGTACCTAGACTTGCCTGCCCGCAGTCCACTGCGTGGCTCAATCGACGGTCTGGTATGGCCCATCTTCAAGACCACTAAGACAAGACCCTCGCGAGGGGCCAAGCCTCGCGAGGCGGACGGTGCCAAGACCTCCCGATAGAGCGGCCTCTCCAAGTGACCTCCCGAGGAGTGGAGATTTCTATGCAGGTACCCAGTCTCATGAGGCTACGATGATGCAAGCCATGATGACCAAGGCAGGCGGGCGCCAGCGGGCGCAGAGGAGGCAGTTTCCTCTTTGCTGCTAAGGAGGCAAGGACAGGCGTGGATTCACGAGGAATCTGGCAAAGGTTTCCATTCTGGTGCAACAAGACCAAGACCGCCAGCACAGCAGGACGGATGTCATCGCCAAGCCCACCATTGCATCACGACCAGAAGCTTTGCAGGCAAAGACCACCTTTCGTCAGGATAAGATGTACTACTTGTCCCCTTTCAAATTGGCTACTGTGGGATCCCTTCCCGCCTAAGTTTTGGGGGAAGAGGACCGAGGCCACTATAAGAAGGGGTCGACTCATTCCTCACCCCTGAACCTCGCGAGGTTGTTCATCCCTTGTACTAGTTCATCCTCGGTCCCTCGTGAGGCCAATCCACCACAAAGCAGGAGTAGGGTCTTACACCGCAAGGTGGCCTGAACCTGGGTAAACTGCCGTGTTCATCTTCTTCCTTGCTCATCCAAATCGGGCTAGGCAGTGGGGCGACGAGCTGGTAGGCTGGATAGGTTGAGTTGTTCGCACATGCCCCAGAGTTCGAACCTTTCTTGGGTCCACGGAGCCCTGAATTCGACATTTGGCATGCCAGGTAGGGGCGTGTCGAAGTCCTTCTTCCACCGTTTGTTTCCCCTCCGTTCCGCCACTCCCATGGCCGACGCTCGCCATGTCCGCGCCGAGCGCCGGCCCACTCGTGTCGCCCAGACGGCACCCGCGGGCAATGGCACTCCTCGCCTTGTCCGCCTCCCTCGCGGCTAACGCCGTCACTGACCCTACTACTCGCGAGCAGCATGATTCGTCGCTGCCGCCTTCCGTGTGGCGTGATTGCCGCACCACGACTCCATCGCCCACTCCGGCCATGGCATCATCCTCCCAGGCTCACCGTGGGCCGGCGAACGCGCAGGCTGCGCTGCTCATGGCGCACGAGCTCCTGCGTTATCACCTCGCCAACGACCTCTACGATGACTGGCTCGGCTGCATCGCTGAGCATGTCAACACCGCCAGCGAGGCTCCTGCGTCGTCCCGCTCGCTGCCTCCCCCGCCATCCCAGGCGGGCGACGTGGCTCACGGTGCGCCTCCTCCTCCTCCTCGGCGCAACACTGACCCGGAGCCCAGGCTTTACGCGCCCCCGCGTGACCCACGGTGCGGGGTGCAGGAAAGAGATGAAGCAAGCTGCCAGGTGGTGCAGCGGCTACAGGCCGATGCACGTGCGCTCCCAGCGCCTCAGCGCCAGCACCAAGACCTCGGCTCCAGCGTCAGGACCGAGCTCTCCCCATGTGCGCCATGCCTGTGAGCACGGCGGCCTGTCGTGCCTTCACCCCGGAGCTACGCCATGTCATCTGGCCCAGCAAGTTCAAGCCAGATTTACCTCCGTGCTACGATGGAACTCCCGACCTTGCAGAGTTCTTCCAACTTTACGCGCTGAGCATCGAAGTGACAAGCGGTGATGAGAAGGTTATGGCCAACTGATTCCCCATGGCCCTCAAGGACAGCGCGCGCTCCTGGTTCCTGAACCTCTCGGAGGGATCGATCTCCTCCTGGGATGAGCTTCGCGAGCACTTCATTGCCAACTTCCAGGGCACTCACGACCGCGCTCCTGCGGTGGCCGACCTGCGGCGTGTGAGGCAGCAGCCGGCCGAAACCTTGCATAAGTACATCCAGCGCATTACGAGCGTTCGCCTCAAGATCCTGAAGGCGTCGGATGAGGCCATCATCTCAGCGTTCACTGATGGCGTCCGGGATGTCAAAATGAAGGAAGAGCTCACCATCCACGAGGACCTGTGTTCTGCCCTGGAGATGTTCAACCTAGCGACCAAGTGCGCAAGGGCTGATGAAGGCCGCCTCTCCCTCCTCGACCTCCCGGAGCCCGATCCTGAAGACAAGAAGGCCAAGGCCAAGGAAGCAAAGCGCAAGGGTCCCGCCGTGCTGGCCGTGGAGCCTGAGATGAAGCGTGGCCATGACCATGATGAGCCTCCCAGGGGCAACCGCCCATTCTACGTCTTCCACAACATCCACAGCCACAACACCGACGACTGCCAGGAGCTCAGGGCAATCCGAGATGGGCGCCTTGGCGGCCGCCCCGAGCGCAGCGACTGTGGCTACGGCCATGGAGGAGGCCGCAGTGGAGGCCACTGGGACAACCGCAACCCTCGTCAGGACTGGCACGACAAACCCCGTGAGGACCGCTGGCAAGGCCAGCCTCGTGACGGCCCTTGGCGGGACCAACCTCATGAGGACCGTCCTCAAGGAAACGCCGGCCTGCCTCCGCTACCGCCACCGAGGAGGAACGACGACAACCAGCAAGACGACGGGGCTGGGGGCTTCCTAGAGCCTCGCGCGATCGCCTGCATCCTGGGCGGTGCTCAGGCTCCCGCATCCCAGCGCATCTTCAAGCCGTTCACTCGTGAGGTGAACGCGGCCCTCCCCAAGCTCGAGGCGTCACGTCCCCTCAAGTGGTCCAAGCACGCCATCACCTTTCACTCCACGGACCAACTCAAGTGCTCAGCCGCCGCTGGTGCACTCCCAATGCTCTGCACGCCAACCATCAGTAACGTCCTCATCACCAAAACCCTCATCGACGGTGGCTCAGGGCTCAACGTTCTCTCCGTCGAGACGTTTGAGATGCTCCAGGTGCCCTATGACTAGCTCCTTCCCACCAAGCCCTTCTTAGGAGTGACCGACGGCTCCACCGTTCCCCTGGGGCAGGTGCGCCTCCCAGTCACCTTCGGCAAGCATGACAACTACCACACCGAGCTCATCGACTTCGACGTCGCCCACATCGGCCTCCCATACAATGCCATCCTCGGGTATCCGGCCCTCGCCAAGTTCATGGCAGCAACTCACCACGGTTACAACGTCCTCAAGATGCCAGGATGCGGCGGCATCATCACGGTCGCTTGCGACAAAAAAGATGCGGCGCGCTCGAGGGCGTGCTCCCTCGAGCGTGCCTACCAAGCTACAGCGGTCGAGAACTCTGACGACAAGGGCGCCATCCTGCCTCCTGAGGCCATCCCCAAGAAGAAGAAGAAGCAGCTCCTCCTCAAGGGTCGTCAGGAGGCTGGGGCACCTGCCGATCGTGCCTCAGGCCCCGCGCCCACTGCTGGGGCGTCGTTCCCTCTTACATAGGAAGGCACGCCTGGCGCCCCCCTTAGCACGGGCTCGGGGGCTCTCATATGGAGGGCCTCTGACCTGACCAGCGTGACCAGGGAGGCGTTCGGGCACCACGTGGAGGCGTGCTTCAACGCGTGCCTCCAAGAGCAAGGCGCAAGGCGTGAGGCGCCATGCGCGCAAGAATTCATCACCAAGGCAATTGAAGAACTTCAGGAGGCGCGAGCCATGCGTGGCGAGCGTCGCCCCGCACCACCGGGCGCAGCCGCGGCCCCTGACATGGGTGGCGAGCTGCGCGTCTGTGTTAACATCCCAGGCTTCAATAGGGCCGCTTCGCAGGACCTCTTCTGGCCGTCTCGCATCGGCCGGAGTGGGGGCTACCCCTACAGCTATGTCCGCATGCCGTTCGGCCTGCTGAATGTGGACGCCTCGTACCAGCGCTTCATGCAGGGAGCCTTGGCGGCCCACGAGGCAAGGCGCCCGGCGGCCCTGACAGAGGAGATACCGGACCCTTGCGAGCCCCCCGGACCTCCAGAGCCTCCCGGGCCTCAGGAGCTGGCCGGCTCGTGAGGAGCGAACCCTGCGGCGCGCATCTTCAGCTACCCCGACGCTCCTACAACGGTGGTGCCAGGTGAATTTTTGGTTTGTTCAACTAAGGGTGCCCCTTGGGCTGCATCATCCTCAGGCTGCTAGGACCCGGCCCAGCAGTTGTATCGTTTTTGCCCATGTATTGAAACTGGCCTTTCCTTTATGAATTCCCCAAGTATTTCAACTGAATGTCTGGTGCTTCGTCACTATGATGTCGCTGTGCCCTCGCAAACCCGCCCGCGACCGCCTCATGATTATGGACTGGCACGGCATTTGTGCTCGGGTACGTCCCTGTAGCGTTGACAAACCCAAGCGACCGAGCTCTGTCCTGCGGGCCAGCTCCCGTGCGTGTCACCTCCCGTGGTCCTTGGTGCCTTGTTCTCGCATGAGCTAATCGTGTGGGCAAGTAAGGGCGCATGGCCCGGTTCGTACAACCGCAGTTCGGCGCTTCGCCGTAGCGGGAGCCGTGCGCCGTCTTTTTTTCCGTGGGGTCATTGCATGAGAAGACTTGGCACGGTGTCTGTGCTCGGGTCCGTCCCTGCAGTGTCGATAAAACCAATGGCTGAGCTCTGTCTGGTGGGCCGGCCCCGATCACGTCACCTCCTGGGGTCATTGGTGTCCGGCCTTCTCATGCAATAACCTCCGGAGGGGCATTCGGCGCAGGACACCCCCCCATTGCCCCACAGGTGTCTTAAGTGCGCCCGCACCGCAAAAATTAGGCGCAACCCGCCTTGAGGTAGGGCCTCGTGAGTCCCGCACTAGCTCACGAGTGCCCAGATACACCTCCTCCAATTCTGTCGTGCTAACCACGCATACGAACGGGGCTGTACACGCCCCGGAGTCTCCCCCAGAGGGAACTCCCACCCACGCACCAGTGGAAGCCCCATGCTCTGCGCTGGCGGACAACACGGTCAAGGAGCGACTATGCCCACGCACCAGTGGAAGCCCCATGCTCCGTGCTGGCGGATGACACGGCCGAGGAGTGGCTATACCCACGCCACAGTGGAAGCACCATGCTCTGCACTGGTGAATAAACAACTGGGGACGCCCTAGTGGCCGCACTAACCTCAGGATAGCCTCTCGGCTCTTTGTACAGACCTATCACGCAGCTTCCTCCTCGGGAGGTCCGTGCGAGGGGGCTGGACAGGGGGGCTACGCCCAGGCCAGGCCTGGCGCATGCCACCCTACCAGGGCCGGGTACCTGGTCTTCTTGCGCCCCTCCAAAGCGAAAACTGGCGAGGAAATGTATGGGGGCTCCGGATTGACCTCGCCGTTGCTTACGCTTCCTTCATGAGGGCTGCTCGCACGTCAAGGGGGACCTCCTGAGCATCGCGACTCAGGGGCCTCACTAGTCACGTAGCGCCTCACCCCTTGGTGTTGTCCTGGCGATCCGGACGCCCCAACGGCGGTTGAGGTATGCGCGGGGCTGGGCCCTGCCGACGCAGAGCACGAAAGCAAACAAGAAGGAAAACCAAGCACAAAATGGAAATCGCAGAGCCCTAACATTTATTACAAGCACAAGTGTTCCCCAAATTCAAACAGAAGTTTTTACGCCTCCACGAGGCACGGTAAATGATTGCAGGAATTAAATCAGAAAGAAGCGCCACCACTGCCTTGGCCATCGCCACCGCTCGCCCTGGCCGCCAGAAGCCCATCATCGACGTCGCTACCACCGTCGTCACCGCCACCCCCAACCTCCGCTGCCAGAGCCTCAGGGTCGGGACGCAGAGGAACTTCTTCAGCAGGGCATCTACATGATCCTTCATGGCCTTCACGACAGCGGCGCGGGACTCAGGGGCCACCGAGTGGATCAGCGCGTCGAGGATGAAGCTTGGGTCCTGGAGGTAGAGATGGCTGAAGACGCGCGTCACGGCCGCGGTGAAGAGCGAGCGGCACTCCGCCTCCAAGAAGGAGTCCACTTCAGCGGCGGCACCCTTAAGCGCTTCGGCCAGCTTGGGGAGGAGCCCTGCAAAGCCATCCTCGGGAGTCGCCAGCGGCTCTGCGTACCCTCCCCCGTGGATGGAGCGAAGGGCCTCGCAAAATCCGAGCTCGAGGGAGAGGAAGGCCTCGCGTCCTATGGCAGTGTCCTCTGCGGCCTGGTCGGTGGCCACCTGGGCCAGCTCGGCGTCGCGATCGACGAGCCTCGCCTTGTGGGACTTCAGGTCCTCCTCCTGCTGCTGAAGCCTTTGGTTGCGCACGGCTTGTTCCTCCTGGGGGGCCTTCAGCTTGGCCTCCGGCTCAGCGCGGCGCTCCTCGGTGGACGCAACATTCGCCAACGCTGCATCACGAGCCTCCTTGGCTTCGGTGGCTTCCTTGTGGCTCTCCGCGGCAGCGGACTCGGCCCAGCCCCAAGCCGTCTTGATGGACGTATCGGCCTGGAGCCACTCGGAGATAAGCCCCATGCACTCCCTCACAAGGCACCTGTCAGCATCCTGGAGATTGGCCCGGAGCTGCTCGAGTGCGGCGTGGGCGTCATCCAGAGCACCTGGCCTGATAAGGGGGGTGCGGTCCGCTAGCGCGAGGGGCTGGGAAGGAGGCGGCACCAGCCTGTCGGCTGGCTCCATCACCAGAGAGGCAGTAGCGAGGACGGCTTGGGGCGCCAGAGGCTCCGAGCCCCCCTCGGGCATGACAGGGATGGACGGTCCCGCGGCCTGCAGGCCCGCGGGGGTAGGCTCCTCCCGAAGCTGCACCACCATGTCCTGAGGGTCCTGCTCCACCGCGAGGAGACAAGGGATATCCTCCCTCGCCTGCGCCGGAGTCGCTACGGCTGCGGCAAGAGGTGGCTCCTCCGGAGCCCGGGCTTCCTCCTTCATCTTCTTCACCACGATGCCCATCCTGGTCATCAGGGGGGAGTGCTGTGAGTGTGGTACAAATATGCGCTAAACAAAACAAGGTAAGGTGCTTACTCGTCGGGGTCGATGTACGCCCTCTTCTTCTCCTTCTTGGCCGGGGCAGGGGCACCCCCATTTTTCCTTGGCGCGGCCTTGGTTGGGCTGGGGGAGTTGGCGGGGTGCTCTTCGGCCGGCCTCGGGGCAGCGCTGCCACATGGCAAGGCGGAGGAGTCGCCCTGAGGGGCCACGGCCTACAGAACCGCATCCGCTCCGGCAACGAGCGGGGCGCCCCTCAGAGGAGGTGTTGGCCGGCTCTTCTTTGGCATCGCCTGGCCAAACCTTCGCAGGGCCCGAGGAGTGGCCCCTGACCTCGTGAGGACCCCAGTGGAGTGCGGGGATTTCGCGGCCGGGGGCTCATCGGCGTTGTCATCGTTGGCGAAGCCACGGAGAAGCTCGCCTCGTGATGGGGGAGATATCTCCACCACGTCATCCTCGGTGCCTCTAAGTCCTCCTTGCCCTCTTCGTCGACGCTGTCGCTGGAGGACACCGGCACCGGGGAGTTGGGGTGCTCGGGCGACGCGAGCCGCAGCTCATTGAAGATGGGCATGGCGGCGACCAGCGCCTCCCTGTCGGCATTGTGGTACAGCGGGGCGTAGGCCTCCGGGAGGTCCCCTGGCTCACCCTCGAGCAGGATGTTCATGGTCTTGTCCAGCTCCTCGCCCATCAGGCTTCCCGAGCGCAGCTTGATGTCGTCCTCCGTGCCCTGGAGCTCCCACTTAGGGCGCGTGTGCGACTGGAGCGGAGCCAAGCGCTGCCTCAGGAACTCCTTCACGAGCATACCCCCCGTCAGCACCCTGGCATCCATGTCTGAGGTCATCTTCCTCAGGACGGGTGCCGCCCGGGGGTCGGAGAACTTCTCGTGGCTCCACCCCTCGAGCCGCTTGGGCAGCGCGGTCGGCAGCTCCAACTGCTTGTTGAGGCCCTGGGTGTCCACAAAGACCCAGCGGTGCCAAAAGTTTTCCACCTTCATCCTGGCCCTCATGAGCATGTTGTTCTTGTGAACCACGAGGAAGGACACGCAGCCGGAGCGCTGGGTCGGATTGTGCAGCCGCAGAGAGAAGAAGTGCCGGAGGAGGGGCACGGAGGGCCTCACGCCTACGAAGGCCTCGCAGTAGAAGGCGAAGATGGATAGGAGGAGGATGGAGAGGAGCTAGAAGTGTAGGGCCTGGACCTGGTAGTGGTCAAGGATGGCAGTGAAGAACTCGGAAAGAGGGGGCACGAGCCCCGCAAAGATGATGTGGAGGAAGAAGGGGTAAACCGTCCGCACCAGAGTCCGCTGCTCGGTGGAGCCGGCCCATATTATGATCTCCTTCCACTCATTCTCGTTGCTCGCCGTATACGGGAGCACGAGGGCAAGGTGCCCCTCCTCAGTGATGGAGGATGGGTTGAGCGCAGGCGCAGGAGAGGAGGAGGGGTTTGCGGTGTGCGTCGCGGGCTGGGACTTCTTGGGAGCCATCGACGAAGTCACCGACGCCGGGGTTGGAGAAGGAAAGGGAAGCCGAGCTCGATTGGATCTGGAGAGGTCCTTGACGGAGGAAAGGGGATCTGAGGCAAGGCAAGCAGGAGTAATGATGGCCTGGTAGGTCGAGCCAGTCATTTGTCAGCCCGGACAGTTGCCGAGGTGACGTGGGGGAGCGGAGGCGTCCGCATCCTACCGAGCGCCATGCGTCAGCCTAGCCTGCAGGCGATTGGGGCCCGTGGCGCTTCACCCTTTCGCCTTGGCTTCGCCTCGAAGTCAAGTCCGATCGCGCCTTGGGCCCAGGGGCTACTGTCGACGTTCTGGGAACCAGGGTACCCAGACTTGCCTGCCTGCGGCCCACGGCGTGGCTCACTCGACGGCCTGGTACGGCCCATCTTCAAGACCACCAAGACAAGACCCTCGCTAGCGGCCAAGCCTCGTGAGGCGAACGACGCCAAGACCTCCCGATGGAGCGGCCTCCCCAGGCGACCTCCCGACGAGCAGAGATTTCTATGCAGGTACCTAGCCTCATGAGGCTACGATGACGCAAGCCATGATGACCAAGGTAGGCGGGCGCTAGCGGGCGCAGAGGAGGCAGTTTCCTCTTTGGTGCTAAGGAGGCAAGGACAGGCGTGGCTTCCCGAGGAATCTGGCAAAGGTTTCCATTCCGGTGCAACAAGACCAAGACCGCCAGCACGGCAGGACGGATGTCATCGCCGAGCCCACCGCTGCGTCACGACCAGAAGCTTTGCAGGCAAAGACCACCTTTCGTCAGGATAAGATGTACTACTTGTCCCCTTTCAAATTGGCCACTGTGGGATCCCTTCTCGCCTAAGTTTTGGGGGAAGAGGACCGAGGCCACTATAAATATAGGTTAGCCACCACCGTAGAAGGGGTCGACTCATTCCTCACCCCTGAACCTCGCGAGGTTGTTCATCCCTTGTACTAGTTCATCCTCGGCCCCTCGTGAGGCCAATCCACCACAAAGTAGGAGTAGGGTCTTACACCGCAAGGTGACCCAAACCTGGGTAAACTGCCATGTTCATCTTCTTCCTTGCTCATGCGAATCAGGCTAGGCAGTGGGGCGACGAGCTGGTAGGCTGGATAGGTTGAGTTCTTCGCACACACCCCAGAGTTCGAACCTTTCTTGGGTCTGCAGAGCCCTGAATCCGATAGTAATTAATATGATAGGAAAACAAACCATCAATATTTGTTCAAAATGGAAATACAAAGATACTATCTACTTGGCACAATCTACTTTGGTTAATGTCTTCCATAGAGATTCCATTGCCTAATTTAAATGAAGAACACATGACCTAAATTTAAATGAAGAACCATTATTTATCAAAATTCGATGGTCCAAGTGGCTGGTTATTATCATATAGCAGCACCACCTGAAAGCATCATATAGCAGTAGCAGCAGCTCACAGCAACTCATCATACACCAGTAGCAGCAGCAGCTAGCAATTCATCATATACCAGCAGCAGCTCATAGCAATTGATCATATAGCAGCAGCAGGAGCAGCTCATAGCAATTCATCATATAGCAGCAGCAGGAGCAGCTTATAGCAACTCATCATATAGTAGCAGTAGCTCATAGCAATTCATCATATAGCAGCAGCAGGAGCAGCTCATAGCAATGCATCATATAGCAGCAGCAGCAACTCATGGCAATTCATCGTATAGCGGATCAGTATGAAAATTTGGCAAAAAATCATAGGAGATCCTCACCTTGTTGGATGAGCTCATCCTTCAACGGCACCTCAAGGCCACGGCCTCGGAGGAGGGGAGGGGGAACGAGGTGCCTTCTACCAGAGTGGGGCATCGGCCGTAGTTGTGCAGCGATCGCCGGAGTAGTGCGTTGGACGGACTACAGCGGAGCAGCTGCTGGAGACCATGAGAATGAGGGGCGGCGCCAGAGGGAGGAGCAGCCGGGGAGATTTGGCCCTATCCGCTGGCCATGTAGCCTAGCTGGACAGAGCATCGTCGAGGACCAGGCCAGATGGGACCAGTGGTGACAGCTCGCTGGAGGAACCCTAGCGCTGCAGGCAGGGGATCGAGGTAGAGGGAAAGGGGAGAGGAAATGCAAGCGGGCAGGGCAATGAACGCTTGCGTGTTTGTTTTTACTTGAGGGTCAGGTGTGACGCAGGCGTGAGCAGTGGCATTTTGAGTGTAATATAGGCAGACAACAAAGCCATTTCACTATTCCCCTTCCCTTCAATTTTTAGTGAGCTTCTACCCGAAGCACCCCCCTCCAAAGCGAAATAAGTTAAGCCCAAGCCCATAACTCAAAGATGACTTCTTTACATCTTTTATGGCTTATTTTGATAATAAGATCTGAAAAGGCGGAATAGAACTGGCCCTTAACCTGCAATTCAATTGTGCGTGCAATGATGAATCACTCCTGCTTGCTATAGTGTACATTTAGGCATCATACATGGCATAACGTAATACATGTGCATTTCATTATACAATCTGAAATATGCAATGTTTATGTTAGTTCATACGTTGCACATGATGTTTAAATGCCCCTTAAATCTGGTCAGTCAAGTGATGGTCTTTAAGCCTTCTTCTATGCTTCTTTTCTTGATATGTAATTCAGTGTTGTGCAAGATTTGCTCACACATCTGTTCAATTGCTTGTTTGTATTAGCCAGCCATACTAGGACTGTTTGCTTTGATTACTTGTTGTTCTTGACCTAACAGAGCTTGTCAACGATTTAAACACTAAGGGCTGCTATAGTGGGGGCTTGTATAACTCATAGGTGACATAAAGGTTTGGCTGTACACTAAAGTAGGCTCTCCAAGAGTACCTGGAGGTCCAGTTCAAAGGTATGCCTAGTTTTTACACAGTGCACACATAGTAAATGTTCATTTCATTGTGTGCAAGAGATGTGGCATGTTTCATTATGTGGTGTTGTTTTGTTATAAACTCGTCCTTTTGTGTTGTTCACATACTGGAAAGTATGCATATTTTTCTTCCAAGGAGACCAGTAACTAGTTTGTGTCACCTTGCAGAGGGGGTGCAATGAAGATAAGATTGAGGATTTCCAAGTACAAGATGTTAGGAAGGAGCCTTGCAAGAAAAGGAGGAGTAGCGCTGAGCCTGTTCAACCAGTTATGGTAAGTCATTGTATTACAATTACCAGGACATCCTATTTGTCTAACATTGTGCTTGCATAGGGTTCTTCACCTGTAACCTAGTCATTGGGCCATTGATTAAAACCCCCTCCGCTCACTACTATATGATGTTCTAACTTTTTTGTAAATCAGATGTATGTAAACACATTTTAATGTGTCTGTTCACTCATTACGGATGTAGTCTACTTTTAAATATCTAAAACATCTTATAGTAGTGAACAGTGTGAAACTGCTTCCTACCATGGTAGAGTTGTCGATGTCATAAATGTCATAACCAAACGCATATTCACGTCATTAGCCTCCTTATCATTACTAGGATATTGATTACATACTAGTCGAGATACTTCATAGGGGGCAAACAATATTACATTACTTGTTCCTTTATATAGTAAATGTAGCTAGGCCATTGATGTTATTGAGGCATGCATGTATGCATGCTACCAACTCAACAGTTCAATTGCTTGTTTGTTTCAGGCATAGTTAAATTGCTCTTTTCAATTGCTTTATTTGTCCTCAGTTAATGAGATGCCCAAACAATGATGCCTGATGTTGGGTACTTGTATAACTATTAGTTGACATAATTAAAGGCATTCCCATTTAATTACTCTGGCGAAGTGTGCCTGAAGCTTTGAAGTCTGTTAACCAACTATTACTGCATGACGCTCACAATCTAGTTTATACTAGGCTAATGATTGCATAGTTTTGCTTGCTGTAGTAGGTTTGTATGAATCCCTCTGCTGTTCATTATGCTCCCTAAGACTTTAATTGAGCTACAGAATGGCCAACTGCTTGCTTACTTATACGCAAGATATATATATATATATATATAATGTTCAGTAGTTGCGTGTGGTCTAAATTTGTAACCTGTCTGTGTTTTGGATTTGGCCCCAACATCATGCTCCTCTGGTGAGCTAAGAGAGATTTCTGTATGCGGGCTGCACAGACTACCATTTTTATAATTTTTAAAATACCACCTGCTTATGCTTCATGACGTGTAACATTATTGTTAGTCCTGTTTTGCCATGTACAAAATAGTCTGTCTTGCTCGCTTCACTATTGTCACTATATTTTTGCCCTAGTCATGTGTACTTACAGAAACATTTCAGGATGAAGTGACATCAACACAAAGATCTGCGAGCAGTGCGGCATGGCCGTTACCAAATGATTATAGATTGGAATTGGAATGTGCTGATGTTCTCGAGC
The DNA here is from genome assembly GCA_011799875.1 of Thinopyrum elongatum. Lineage (NCBI taxonomy): Eukaryota > Viridiplantae > Streptophyta > Magnoliopsida > Poales > Poaceae > Thinopyrum > Thinopyrum elongatum. The sequence goes on along the minus strand of CM022301.1, from coordinate 536,919,104 downwards.
ATCAACTAGAGGTGGCAAGACAATGTGTACATGATTCTCAGCATGCAATCAACAAGTTGAGACTGGAGTTGTAGGTATTAGATGCAGGAGTCAAAAAAAAATGAAACAAGACACTGATGTAACCACGAAGGAATTGGAGATTTTGCAGACTGAAATTTGTGCTATGTGAATCCGGCCAATCCTATTTTCTGAAGAGATTATATTTCAAATGGTAAGTTCTGTTGATGCGTGTCCATGATGTATGAGCTTTATTTGCCCAGTGTATATAATTTGCTGTTTGTGTATGCTTTATTATCACTGGTGCCGAACTATAATGCCCAGTGGGTATAATCTGCCGTAATTTCTTTATTGTATAGTGTAGGATTATTCTTCGTTTCTATGCCTTAGTCTCTTTATTGTATAGTGTAGGTTTTTTAGAGGTGATAGTATAGAGTAGGATAATTCTTTGTATATGCTATATCGTTGAAACGGGGGCCAACATGCCCAAACATTACCTGGACGCCATCCGAACGAACAAACATGTGTAGTCAAAGCGGGCCTTAATTGGGTTGGTCAAATTAATATTTAGTGGATCCCAAATGATGTGGGCCATCATAACAATGGCTCTTAGCAGGCCGTTAAGAGGCTGAAAGCTTGATAGGGCCATATAAATGGAAATGGCCCACAGGCCTCTAGCAGGCCGAAATAAATGTCAATTTTGTCTAGGCCCTTTTACTTTACGGGCCAGTAAGAGGCCGAAAGTGTTTTGGGCCAGAAAAGGCCCAATTTGCAAACTAGGCTTTTAACAGGCCGAAAGTCGCGTCGGGCTGAAATTGTGCCCTGCGAAACATGGGCCGCTAATGGACCCAAAATTACATTGCACCGTTAAAGGCCCAACTGTTGTGCTGGCCGTTAACAGGCCGAAAGACAAAATGGGCTAGGAATTGGCCCATTTACCGAATGGGCTGAGGAAAGGCCTAAAGTCACAACCGGCTAGAAGTTCGCCCAACTGCAGAATGGGCCGAGAAAAGGCCGAAGGACGTACTGGGCCGTTAACGGGCTGGAACTGACAATGGGATGCTAACAGGCCGAAAGAAGGTCGGGCCGTAATTGGGCCCAAAGACGTAGCGGCCCGTTAACGGGCTGGAACTTACGATGGGCTGGAAATTGTCAAATCTAGAATGGGCCTTTGATGGGCCGATTCTGTGTAACTTGTATGGGCCATGCTTGCGAATGGGCCTGACTGAAGTAGGCCGTTAATGGCCCGGCCCGCTTATTTTGACAGGCCTGGCCTTTTAACCTAAATGGGCCACTATTGGGCTGAGCCATGTGTCGACGTACCATAGGCTCGTCCCGTCCACTCGCTTGATGACACCTGTCCCAATGTGGAGCTGACACGTGGATACTAAGGCGAATCAGAATTTTACATGTGGAAAATCCCCATTGGTCCGAGCGGTTAACGGGTTATTGGATCCAAACCAGAACCCGATAGCTTAACGGCGACCCGTTACGGTGGATGCCACGTCTCGGTTACCCTTGACGAAAGCACTTCCATGACGCGCCATTTATCGTCATGGAAGTGGACACTTCCGTGATGATAATTTTGGTATTGTCATGGAACACTTCTACGACAGCACGGGTATGACTATCTTGATTCTGTCATAAAATCATCATGGATGTACATGCATGACAGAAAACATGACCTACTGTGACAAACATGTATCATCACGGAAGTGTATTTTTTTGTAGTGCTACGGACCCGTAGGTCTACAATGAACTACTCACGCATCATCGGAGAGGCACCAATGTAGATGCTGAACCCCTCCGTGATGGTGTCGCGATTGGATCTGGTGGTTCTGGAACTTGCGGTGGCTGGAATTGTGTTTCGTCGACTCCCCTAGGGTTTTTGGATTTTTGGGGTATTTATAGAGCAAAGAGGCGGTGCGGGAGGCGGCCGAGGTGGACACAACCCACCAGGGCGTGCCTGGGCCCCCAGGCGCGCCCAGGTGGGTTGTGCTCCCCTCGGAGCCCCCCTCTGGTACTTCTTTGGCCCAACAGGTGTCTTCTGGTCCAGAAAAATTCTCCAAAAAGTTTCGCTGTGTTTATACTCCGTTTGGTATTGATTTTCTGTGAAGTAAAAAACAAGCAAAAAAAAGCAACTGGAATTGGGCACTATGTAAATAGGTTAGTCCCAAAAAATGATATAAAGTTGCTATAAAATGATTGTAAAACATCCAAGAATGATAATATAACAGCATGGAACAAGCAAAAAATATAGATACGTTACAGACGTATCAGCATCCCCAAGCTTAATTCCTACTCATCCTCGAGTACGTAAATGATAAAAACAGAATTTTTGATGTGGAATGTTGCCTAACATGTTCATCACATATTCTTTTCTTTTGTAGCATGGACATTTGGACTTTTATATGGTTCAAAGCAATAGTCTAGTTTTGACATGAAGATTTCAATACTCAAGCATATCAACAAGCAACCATGTCTTTCAAAATATCAACACTAAAGCAAGTTATCCGTAGCCCATCATGCTCAATCATTGATCCATTCATGAAACACACTCGCATATTAGCTACACCCAATGCTCAAGTACGTTCATAGTGCCCCTTAGTTGGTGCTTTATAAGAGAAGATGAAAAATCAAATAAAAATTGCATGAACTAAATAGAAAGGCCCTTCGCAGAGGGAAGTAGGGATTTGTAGAGGTGCCAGAGCTCAAAGCGAAAAAGATAGAGATAAAACATTTTGGGTGGCATGCTTTTCCTGTCAACAAAAACGATCGAGTTGTTCCCAATACTTTCCATGCTAGATATATCATAGGCGGTTCCCAAACAGAAAATAAAGTTTATTCCTTTTTCCACCATACTTTCACATTCCATGGCTAGCCGTATCCAGGGGTGCCGTCCATACCAACACTTTCCAAGGAATTTATTATTTGACAACATAAAGTAAAATCATTTTTTCATTTAGGGACTGGGCATCCCTAATACCTTTGCCGTACTCTCGTGCAATGACAAGTGAATAAACAATCATCTTGAGAATAACACATCTAGCATGGAAAAATATCAGCCACCCCCTACCGTTTCATGAGAGGTACAAGCACACAAAAAGGAAATTATTTTGAAAATTAGAGATGGCACATACAAATTTGCTTAGAACGGCAAGAGAATACCGCATATAGGTAGGTATGGTGGACTCATATGGCAAAACTGGGTTTAAGGATTTTGGATGCACAAGTAGTAATCCCACTTGGTGCAAGGGAAGGCTAGCAAAAAGATTGAGAAGCATCCAACCACGAAACAAAAAATCACATAAACGAGCGTTAAGCATAACTAACACCGAATAATGCACCACAAGTAGGATGTAATTTCATTGCACAACTATTGACTTTCGTGATTGCATAGGGAATCACAAACCTTAACACCAATATTCTTACTAAAGCATAATTACTCACCAACATGACTCACATATCACTATCATCATATCGCAAAACTATTACAAAGCATCAAGTTTATTTTGTCCAATGATCTTCATGAAAGTTTTTATGATATCCCTCTTGAATATCTATCACTTTGGACTAGTTTCATACGTTGCTTTTGATAGCTCAAACAAATCTAAGTGAAGAACATGAGCATAAAAAATTTCATCTCTCAAAATAATATAAGTGAAGCATGAGAGAATTTCTTCAAAAGTTTACTAACTCCCAAATAAATCTAAGTGAAGCATGAGAGCATTTCTTCAAAAATACTTAAGCACACCATGCTCAAAAAGATATAAGTGAAGCACTAGAGCAATTCCATAGCTCAAAAATTTAAGTGAAGCATAAAGAGCAATTCTAACAAATCGTAGCATAATTTTGGCTCTCTCAAATAGGTGTGTCCAGCAAGGATAGATGACACAAACTAAAAAGCAAAACACGCAAAGACTCGTATAATACAAGATGCTCCAAGCAAAACTCATGATATGTGACGAATAAAAATATAGCTCCAAGTAAAATACCGATGGTCGTTAGAAGAAAGAGGGGATGCCACTCGGGGGCATCCCCAAGCTTAGTTGCTTATTTCTCTTTGGATAATAACTTGGGGTTCCATGGGGCATCCCCAAGCTTAGACTCTTCTTACTCCTTATTCCTTCAACAATCGCGATCTCACCCAAAACTTGAAAACTTCAATCACAGAAAACTCAACAAAACCTTCATGAGATCCGTTAGTATAACAAAGCAAATCACTACTCTAAGTATTATTGCAAACCCATTCATATTTTATTTTTGCATTATATCTACTGTATTCCAATTTTACCATGGCTTATACCCCCCGATACAAACCATAGATTCATCAAAATAAGCACACAACGCAAAGAAAACAGGATCTTTCAAAAACAGAACAGTCTGTAGCAATCTGAAAACTTCGTATACTTCTGTAACTATAAAAATTCTGAAAAATTAGGACAACGTAGGCAATTTGTATATCAATATTGTGTCAAAACTTAAGATTTTTTTGTCGCATCTGTGAATTTTCAAAATTATTTTACTGGACGCAAAAGTTTCTGTTTTCCAACAAGATCAAATCAACTATCACCCAACATGATCCCAAAGGCTTTGCTTGGCCAAAACACTTATTAAAACATAAAAAACACAATCATAACAGAGGTATAATTGTGCAAACACTCAAGAACAGAAAGAAAAAGGAAAAAATAAATTTATTCATTAGGTTGCCTCCCAACAAGCGCTATCGTTTTACGCCACTAGCTAGGCATAGAGCATAGATTCAAGTATTGTCATCTTTATTTCTAGATCCATAGGATACGCTCATGATTGATTCATATGGTGGCTTGATTCTTGTTCTAGGGAAGTGTTCCATACCCTTCCTTAGTGGAAATTGAAATTTAATATTGCCTTTTTCATATCAATCACGACACCAATAGTACGTAAAAACGGTCTACCAAGTATAATTGGACAAGACGGATTGCAATCAATATCAAGAACAATAAAATCTATGGGCACATAATTCCTATTTGCAAGAATAAGAACATCATTAATTCTTCCCAAAGGCTTTTTAATAGTAGAATCCACCCAAGTGCAAATTTAAAGAACACTCTTCAATATTGGTAAGACCAAGCACATCACATAAAGATTTCGGAATTGTGGAAACACTAGCACCCAAATCACATAAAGCAAAACACTCATAATTTTTAATCTTGACTTTAATGGTGGGTTCCCATTCATCATGTAATTTTCTAGGAATTGAAATCTCTAATTCCAACTTTTCTTCCAAAGCTTTCATCATGGCACCTACGATATGTTTAGTAAAAGCTTTATTTTGTTCATAAGCATGGGGTGAATTTATCATGGATTGCAACAAAGAAATACAATAAATCAAAGAGAAATTATCATAATTAAAGTCTTTGTACTCCAAAATAGTGGGCACATCACTAGTTAAAGTTTTGACATCTCCAAACCCACTTTTATCAATTTTCTCAACAAAACTCTCACCCTCCAAATTATCGGGACGCCTTCTAACTAAAGTTGACTCTTCTTCAATCCCTTTATCATCAATTTTAATTTTACTAAACAAAGAATCAATAGAAGAAACACCAATCACTTTAAGATCTTCATCATTTTTATGAAAGCAATCGCTAGAAAACGCTCTTTCTAAAAATTCTCGTTTAGCTCTAAGCATAGAGGTTCTTTTCTTACTTTCATCCATAGAAACATATAAAGCTTTAATTGATTCTTGAACCTTAGGCACAAAAATTTTTAACTTGAGATTTTCTATGTCGTGAGAAATTCTATCAATGCTTCTAGACATATCATCAATCTTATTCAACTTTTCTTCTATCGTATTGTTGAAAACTTTTTGAGCATTGATAAATTCTTTAATATTATTCTCAAGATCAAAGGTGTTCCTATTATTATTGTAAGAAGGATTACCATAGGAATTACCATAATTATTAGAGGAATTTCCTGGAAAAGGCCTAGGATTAAAATTACCTCTATAAGCATTATTATTAAAATTGTTTTGCGAGACAAAATTCACATCTACGGCATCACTATTTTGCTCAATCAAAGTAGACAAAGGCACATCATTAAGATCAATAGGAGCAAGTTTATTAGAAACTAACTTCATAAGAGCATCAAGTTTTTCACTCAAAGATTTATTTCTTCAACCGAATTGACTTTTTTACTAGTAGGAGCTCTTTTGATATGCCATTGTGAATAATTTGCCATAATATTATGAAGCAATTTAGTAGCTTCACCCAAAGTAATTTCCATAAAATTACCTCCCGTGGCGGAACCTAAAAGATTTCTAGAAACACAATTCAATCCCGCATAAATTTTTTGTATAATCATCCAAAGATTTAAACCATGAGTAGGACAATTTCTTAGCATCAATTTCATTCTTTCCCAAGATTGTGCAACATGTTCATGCTCAAGTTGCTTAAAATTCATGATTTGTGTCCTAAGGGAAATAATTTTCGCGGGCGAAAAATACTTAGTAATAAAAGCATCTTTGCACTTATCCCAAGAATCGATACTATTATGAGGCAAAGAAGAAAACCAAATTTTTACACGATCTTGCAAAGAAAACGGAAATAATTTCAACTTCACTATCAGTGTCAACATCTTTTTTCTTTTGCATATCGCATAGTTCTACGAATGTGTTAAGATGGGACGCAGCATCCTCATTAGGAGTACCAGAAAATTGATATTTCATAACAAGATTCAACAAAGCGGCAATAATACAATAAGACTCTGCACTAGTGGCGGGAGGAAAAATCGAAGTGCTAATAAAATCATTATTATTGGTATTAGAAAAATCACACAACTTGGTATTTTCTTGAGACATCGCAACTACGCAAACAAGAACGCAAACAAAAACAGACCTGACGAGAAAACGGCGAACGAAAAAGAGGGCGAAGAAAACGGCCAATTTTGTAGAAGTGGGGGAGATGAAAACGAGAGGCAAATGGCAAATAATGTAAATTGCAAGGAGATGAGATTTGTGATTAGGAACCTGATAGATGTTGATGATGTCTCCCCGGCAACGGCGCCAGAAATCCTTTCTTGATGGCTCATGTCCGCGTCAGTATTTTCCCCGAAGAGGCAGGGATGATGCAGCACAGCTACGGTAGGTATTTCCCTCGGTGATGAGACCAAGGTTATCGAACCAGTAGGAGAACCAAGCAACACTATGTAAACGGTACCTGCACACAAAGAACAAATACTTGCAACCCGACGCATGAGAGGGGTTGTCAATCCCTCTCGGGTAAAAGATAGATTGGTTTGTAGTAGATTGGATAAATAGATCTTGCAGAAACGCGAAATAAAATAAGTAACAAAAAATTACAGCAAGGTATTTTTGGGTTTTTGGAATAATAGATCTGAAAATAAAAGTGGCAAATAATAGATCGGAAAGCAAATATGATAAAGAATAGACCCGGGGGCCATAGATTTCACTAGTGGCTTCTCTCGAGAAAAATAGCATACGATGGGTAAACAAATTACTGTTGGGAAATCGATAGAACATCAAATAATTATGACGTTATACAGGCTATGATCATTATATAGGCATCATGTCCTAGATTAGTAGACCGACTCCTGCCTGCATCTACTACTATTACTCCATACATCGACCTCTATCCAGCATGCATCTAGTGTATTAAGTTCATGGAGAAACGGAGTAATGCAATAAGAACGATGACATGATGTAGACAAGATCTATTCATGTAGGAATAGACCCCATCTTGTTATCCTTAATAGCAACGATATATACATGTCATGTCCCCTTCTGTCACTGGGATTGAGTACCGTAAGATCGAACCCATCACAAAGTAGCTCTTCCCATGGCAAGAAAAATCGATCTAGTTGGCCTAACTAAACCAAAGATTCGAAGAAGAAATACGAGGCTATAAGCAATCATGCATGTAAGAGATCAAAACTCAAATAACTTTCATGGATAAAATAGATCTGATCATAAACTCAAAGTTCATCGGATCCCAACAAACACACCGCAAAAAGAGTTACATCAAATAGATCTCCAAGAGACCATTGTATTGAGAATTAAAAGAGAGAGAGGAAGCCATCTAGCTACTGCCTACGGACCCATAGGTCTACAATGAACTACTCACGCATCATCGGAGAGGCACCAATGAGGATGATGAAATCCTCCGTGATGGTGTCTAGATTGGATCTGGAACTTGCGACGGCTGGAATTGTGTTTCGTCGACTCCCCTAGGGTTTTTGGATTTTCGGGGTATTTATAGAGCAAAGAGGCGGTGCGGGAGGCGGCCGAGGTGGGCAAAACCCACCAGGGCGCGCCTTGGCCCCCAAGCGCGCCTAGGTGGGTTGTGCCCCCCTCGGAGCCCCCCTCTGGTACTTTGGCCCAACAGGTGTCTTATGGTCCAAAAAAATTCTCCAAAAAGTTTCACTGCGTTTGGATTCCGTTTGGTATTGATTTTCTGTGAAGTAAAAAAATAGCAAGTGGCACTGGGCACTATGTCAATAGGTTAGTCCCAAAAATTGATATAAAGTTGCTATAAAATGATTGTAAAACATCCAAGAATGATAATATAACAGCATGGAACAAGCAAAAATTATAGATACGTTGGAGACGTATCACTCTTCATGGGAAAAATCAACGCAAGCTGAAGAAGTAGCAGGAAGAATTTTTGGCGCCGTTGCCGGGGAGGTTCTACATCAAGCCTACCAAGTACCCATCATAAACTCTCATGTCTTGCTTTACATTATTTGCCATCTGCCTCTCGTTTTCCTCTCCCCCAATTCTAAAATGTTTTCACAAAAACACAAAAATATTTGCCTTTTTGTTCGTGCTTCTTTCACTCATCTTTTCATTTGCTTGTGTGCTAGATTGCTTGTTTTGTCACGATGTCTCAAGAAAATACCAAGTTGTGTGATTTTTCCAATACTAATAATAATGATTTTATTAGTACTCTGATTGCTCCCGCCACTAGTGCAGAATCTTATGAAATTAATGCCGCTTTGTTGAATCTCGTTATGAAATAACAATTTTCTGGTAGTCCTAATGAAGATGCCACATCCCATCTAAATACTTTCGTTGAATTGTGTGATATGCAAAAGAAAAAAGATGTGGATAATGATATTGTTAAATTGAAAGTATTTCCGTTCTCACTATGAGATCATGCTAAAACTTGGTTTTCATCTTTGCCTAAAAATAGTATTGATTCATGGAATAAGTATAAAGATGCTTTTATTTCCAAGTATTTTCCTCCCGCTAAGATCATCTCCCTTAGGAATGATAATGAATTTTAAGCAACTTGATCATGAACATGTTGCACGATCTTGGGAGAGGATGAAATTGATGATAAGAAATTACCCTACTCATGGTTTAAGTTTATGGATGATCATATAAATTTTTTATGCCGGATTGAATTTTGCATCTAGAAATCTTTTAGATTCCGCCTTGGGAGGTACTTTTATGGAAATTACATTAGGAGAAGCTACTAAACTCCTAGATAATATTATGGGAAATTACTGTCAATGGCATACCGAAAGATCTTCTACTAGCAAAAAAAGTGCATGCAATTGAAGAAATTAATACTTTGAGTGGAAAGATGGATGAACTTATGAAATTGATTGCTAGTAAGAGTGCTCCTATTGATCCTAATGGCATGCCTTTGTTCACTTTGATTGAGAATAATAATGAATCTATGGATGTGAATTTTGTTGGTAGGAACAATTTTGGTAATAACGCGCATAGAGGTAATTTCAACCCAAGGCCGTTTCCTAGTAATTCCTCTAATAATTATGGTAATTCCTACAACAATTATTATTGAAATTATAATAAAATACCCTCTGATCTTGAGAATGATATTAAATATTTCATTAATTCTCAAAAGATTTTCAATGCTATGGTTCAAGAAAAATTGCTTAAGATTGATGATTTGCTAGCAACGTTGATAGAATTTCTCTTGAGATTGATTCTTTTAATATTAGATCTATTCAAACCAAGATTGATATTAATGAATCTCTAAAATCTATTCAAGCTTCTATTAATGAAAGTAGAGAAAGAACCGCTAGGATGCATGCTAAGAGAGATTGGTTTGTAAAAGCATGTTCTTCTAATTTTTGTGATAATAATGATGAAGATCTTAAAGTGATTGTTGTGACTCCTATTGAATCTTTTTTTTCTAATATAAATCTTGATAAAGATGGGACTGGAGATGAGTCAACTTTAGCTAGAAGGTGTCCCAATAATTTGGAGTTTAAAGATCTAAACAAAAAAATTGATAAAAGTGGGATTGGAGAGGTCAAAACTTTAAGTAGCCATGAACCCACTCTTTTGGATTTCAAGGATTTTAATTATGATAATTTTTCTTTGATAGAATTTATTTCCTTGTTGCAATCCATGTTAAATTCACGTCATGCTTATAATCAAAATAAAGCTTTTACTAAACATATCGTTGATGCTATGATGAAATCTTTTGAAGAAAAACTTGAATTGGAAGTTTCTATCCCTAGAAAGTTTTATGATGCGTGGGAACCTACTATAATTAAATATTATGAGTGCAATGCTTTGTGTGATTTGGGTGCTAGTGTTTCCACTATTCCGAAAACTTTATGTGATGTGCTTGGTTTCCCCAAATTTGATGATTATTCTTTGAATTTGCTAGCGGATTCCACTATTAAGAAACCTATGGGAAGGATTAATGATGTTCTTATTGTTGCGAATAGGAATTATGTGCCCGTAGATTTTATTGTGCTTGATATAGATTGCAATCCTAAATGTCCTATCATTCTTGGTAGACCTTTCCTTAGAACGATTGGAGCAATTATTGATATGAAAGAATGAAACATTAGATTTCAATTTCCATTAAGGAAGGGCATGGAACACTTTCCAAGAAAGGAAATTAAGTTACCATATGAATCTATTATGAGGGCTACTTATGGATTTAATACCAAAGATGACAATACCTAGATCTATGTTTTATGCCTAGCTAGGGGCGTTAAACAATAGCGCTTGTTGGGAGGCAACCCAATTTTTATTTTTATGTTTTTGGTTCTGTTTTTCAATAAATACACATTATTACGTCTGTATTAATTGTGTTTTGGTGTTTTAATTGGTGTTTGAGCCAAGTAAAACCTTTGGGATGGTCTATGGTGATAGTTGATTTGATCTTGCTGAAAAACAGAAACTTTTGCGCTTGTTGCAGAAAATTTAAAAAATCACAGAAATGTGGTTTTGATCTGCATTTGTTACACAGGATTGACATACAAATTTCCTAGATTTTCCTAATTTTTCAGGATTTTTGGAGTTACATAAGTATACGAAGTTTCCAGATTGCTACAGACTGTTCTGTTTTTGACAGATTCTGTTTTCTATGTGTTGTTTGCTTATTTTGATGAATCTATGGGTAGTATCGGGGGTATGAACTATGGAGAAGTTTGAATACAGTAGATATAACACCAATATAAATTTAGAATGAGTTCACAACAGTACCTAAAGTGGTGATTTAGTTTATTATACTAACGGATCTTACGAGTTTTCTGTTGAGTTTTGTGTTGTGAAGTTTTTAAGTTTTGGGTAAAGATTTGATGGACTATGGAATAAGGAGTGGAAAGAGCCTAAGCTTGGGGACGCCCAAGGTAATATTCAAGGACAACCAAGCATCTAAGCTTGGGGATGCCCCTGATGGCATCCCCTCTTTCGTCTTCAATCCATTGGTAAATTTACTTAAGGCTATATTTTTATTCACCACATGATATGTGTTTTGCTTGGAGCGTCTTGTATGATATGAGTTTTTGATTTTTATTCGCCACAATCATCCTTAGTGTACAGACCTTTTGAGAGGGACACACTTTAATCATGAATTTATTAGAATGCTCTATGTGCTTCACTTATATCTTTTGAGCTAGGCAGTTTGCTCTAGTGCTTCACTTATATCTTTTTAGAGCACGGCGGTGGCTTTATTTTATAGAAATTGATGAACTCTCATGCTTCACTTATATTATTTTGAGAGTCTTAAACAGCATGGTAATTTTCTTAGGTTATGAATTTAGTCTTAATATGATGGGCATCCAAGTGGGATATAATAAAAACTTTCATATAAAGAACATTGAATATATGAGAAGTTTGATTCCTTGCATTTGTTTTGAGATATAAAGATGGTGATATTAGACTCATGCTAGTGAGTAATTGTGGATTGATAGAAATACCTGTGTTAAAGTTTGTGATTCCCGTAGTATGCACGTATGGTGAACCGTTATGTGATGAAGTCGGAGCATGATTTATTCTTTGATTGTCTTCCTTATGAGTGGCGATCGGGGACGAGCGATGGTCTTTTTCCTACCAATCTACCCCCCTAGGAGCATGCGTGTAGTACTTTGTTTCGATGGCTAATAATTTTTTGCAATAAGTATGTGAGTTCTTTATGACTAATGTTGAGTCCATGGATTATACGCACTCTCACCTTTCCACCATTGCTAGCCTCTCTAGTACCGCGCAACTTTCATCGGTGCATTAAACCCACCATATGCCTTCCTCAAAACAGCCACCATACCTACCTATTATGGCATTTCCATAGTCATTCCGAGATATATTGCCATGCAACTTCCACCGTTCTGTTTTATTATGACACATACCATCATTGTCATATTATTCTCATATGGATGAGGCATTCATATAGAGTCATATTTTGTTCTAGTATCGAGTTGTTTTCTGTTTGGGAACCGCCTATGATATATCTAGCATGGAAAGTATTGGGAACTACTCGATCGTTTTCGCTGACAGGAAAAGGAATAAACTTTATTTTCTGTTTGGGAACTGCCTATGATATATCTAGCATGGAAAGTATTGGGAACTACTCGGTCGTTTTCGTTGACAGGAAAAGCATGCCACCCAAAATGTTATATCTCTACTTTTTCTCTTTGAGCTCTGGCACCTCTACAAATCCCTACTTCCCTCTACGAAGGGCCTTTCTATTTACTTTATGCAATTTTTATTTTAATTTGAGTCTCCATCTTCTCTTATAAAGCACCAACTAAGGGGCACTATGATCGTTGATATGTCTCCAATGTATCTATAATTTTTGCCTGTTTCATGCTGTTATATTATCATTCTTGGATGTTTTACAATTATTTTATAGCCACTTTATATCATTTTTTGGGACTAACCTATTGACATAGTGCCCAGTGCCAGTTGCTGTTTTTTGCTTGTTTTTTACTTCATAGAAAATCAATACCAAATGGAGTCCAAACGTAGCGAAACTTTTTGGAGATTTTTTCTGGACCAGAAGATACCTGTTGGGCCAAAGAAGTACCAGAGGGGGGCTCCAAGTGGAGCACAACCCACCTGGGCGCGCCTGGGGGCCCAGGCGCGCCCTGGTGGGTTGTGCCCACCTCGGCCGTCTCCCGCACCGCCTCTTTGCTCTATAAATACCCCAAAAATCCAAACCCTATGGGAGTCAACGAAACACAATTCCAACCGCCGCAAGTTCCAGAACCACGAGATCCAATCTAGACACCATCACAGAGGGGTTCATCATCCTCATTGGTGCTTCTCCGATGATGCGTGAGTAGTTCATTGTAGACCTACGGGTCCGTAGGCAGTAGCTAGATGGCTTCATCTCTCTCTTTTGATTCTCAATACAATGGTCTCTTGGAGATCTATTTGATGTAACTCGTTTTGCGGTGTGTTTGTTGGGATTGGATGAACTTTGAGTTTATGATCAGATCTATTTTATCCATGAAAGTTATTTGAGTTTTGATCTCTTATATGCATGATTGCTTATAGCCTCGTATTTCTTCTTTAAATATTTGATTTAGTTAAGCCAACTAGATCGATGTTTCTTGCAATGGGAAGAGGTGCTTTGTGATGGGTTCGATCTTACAGTGCTCAATCCCAGTGACAGAAGGGGACAGGACACGTATGTATCATTGCTATTAAGGATAACAAGATGGGATCTATTCCTACATGAATAGATCTTGTCTACGTCATGTCATCGTTCTTATGGCATTACTCGTTTTTCCATGAACTTAATACACTAGATGCATGCTGGATAGCGGTCGATGTGTGGAGTAATAGTAGTAGATGCAGGCAGGAGTCGGTCTACTAATCTTGGACGTGATGCCTATATAATGATCTTTACCTGGATATCGTCATAATTATTTGAAGTTCTATCAATTGCCCAACAGTAATTTGTTTACCCACCGTATGCTATTTTTCTCGAGAGAAGACACTAGTGAAATCTACGGCCACTGGGTCTATTCTTTATCATATTTGCTTTCCGATCTATTATTTGCCACTTTTCTTTTTAGATCTATTATTCCAAAAAACCCAAAAATACCTTGCTGCAAATTTTTTGTTATTTATTTTATCTCGCGTTTCCATGAGATCTATTTATCCAATCTACTACAAACCAATCTATCTTTTACCCGGCAGGGATTGACAACCCCTCTTACGCGTCGGGTTGCAAGTATTTATTCTTTGTGTGCAGGTAGCATTTACATAGTGTTGCTTGGTTCTCCTACTGGTTCGATAACCTTGGTCTCATCACTGAGGGAATTACCTACCGTAGCTGTGCTGCATCATCCCTTCCTCTTTAGGGAAAATACTGACGCGGACACGAGCCATCAAGAAAGGATTTATGGCGCCGTTGCCGGGGAGACATCATCAATATCTATCAGGTTCCTAATCACAAATCTCATCTCCTTGCAATTTACATTATTTATCATTTGCCTCTCATTTTCATCTCCCCCACTTCACAAAAATTTGCCATTTTATTTGCCTTCTTTTTCATTTGCCTTTTTCTCGTTCGGTCTTTTGTTTGTGTGAGATCTTGTGTACTATTTTTGCTTGTGTTTCCATGTGCCTTCTATTTGCTTGCATCTTCGATTGCTAAAAATCTATTGATATGGATCCTCATCCACTTTCTAATCTTTTTAAAAGATCCAATTATGATGAACCAATTTCTAGTGATTTGAGTGCACTAGATTATCTCTATGAAGTTTTGCTTGAAATTCTTGAATCTGAAAATTGTGATGAAGTGCTAAAAGAAGAAATTTATGAAGTGATTCATGATAGCTCCTTGAATGAAAAGCATGATTGCAATGGTGTTACTATAAATTCTATTATTGTCAATTGTACTAATAATATGCAAAACCCCAAGCTTAGGGATGCTAATTCTGCTATGTCCACTACTTGTTGCAATGATCATGATTGGGGTGATAATGATTCTTATGATCTTGAAAATTTATTTTAGCCTCATGATGAATATGTTTGCAATAATATTGAAAGTGGGTTTGGAAGAGTGTCAAATTTAGCTAAAATAATCCCACATATTTGGAGAGTGTTCAATCTTATGAAATTTTTGATAAAAGTGGGTTTGGAGAGGTCATGACTTTAGTTGATGTTAATCCCACTATCTTGGAAGATTATAAGACTTTTATGCATGAGGATCATGAAGAGAAAATTTTATATGATAGCTATATTGTTGAATTTGATTATGATCCTAAATGTAATTATTATGAGAGAGGGAAATATGGTTGTATAAATTTTCATGTTACTAAATTACCTCTCTTCATGTTGAGATTGTCAAAGTTTTATTCTTCTTCCTTGCATATGCTAGTTTTTGCTTGCCTTGATAATTTGTTTGCTTATAAAATGCCTATGCATAGGAAGCATGTTAGACTTAAATGTTTTGGTCACATGTTTACTGATGCTCTCTTTGTGTTACAACTATTATCTTTCATGTGAGCATCGATAAAATCTTATTGCCTAGCTAGGGGCATAAAACAATAGCGCTTGTTGGGAAGCAACCCAGTGAATAAAATTTATTTTTGACTTTTTATTTCTGTTGTTGAGTGTTTGCACAATTATGACTCTGTTATGATTGTGTTTTTTATGTTTTAATTAGTGTTTGGGCCAAGCAAAGCCTTTGGGATCATGTTGGGTGATAGTTGATTTGATCTTGTTGAAAAACAGAAACTTTTGCGTCCAGTAAAACAATTTTGAAAAATCACAGACGCAACTAAAAATTCTGAATTTTTAACACAAGATTTATATACCAATTTCCTACGTTGTCCTAATTTTTCAGAATTTTTGGAGTTAAAGAAGTATAGGAAGTTTTCAGATATCTACAGACTATTCTATTTTTGACAGATTCTGTTTTCTTTGCGTTGTGTGCTTATTTTGATGAATCTATGGTTGTATCGGGGGGTATAAGCCATGGAAAAGTTGGAATACAGTAGATATAATGCAAAAATAAAATATGAATGGGTTTTCAATAGTACTTAGAGCAGTCATTTGCTTTCTTATACTAACGGATCTCACGAAGGTTTTGTTGAGTTTTGTGTGATTGAAGTTTTCAAGTTTTGGGTGCGATCACGATGGATGAAGGAATAAGGAGTAAGAAGAGACTAAGCTTGGGGATGCCCCATGGCACCCCAAGTTATTATACAAAGAGAAACAAGCAACTAAGCTTGGGGATGCCCCTGAGTGGCATCTCCTCTTTCTTCTAACGACCATCGTTATTTTACATGGAGCTATATTTTTATTCGTCACATATCATGAGTTTTGCTTGAAGCGTCTTGTATTATATGAGTCTTTGATTTTTTTGCTTTTTAGTTTGTGTCATCTATCCTTGATGGACACACCTATTTGAGAGAGCCAAAATTATGGTATGATTTGTTATAATTGCTCTTTATGCTTCACTTAAATTTTTTGAGCTATGGAATTGCTCTAGTGCTTCACTTATATCTTTTTGAGCACGGTGTGCTTTAGTATTTTTGAAGAAATGCTATCATGCTTCACTTAGATTTATTTGAGAGTTAGTAAACTTTTGAAGAAATTCTCTCATGCTTCACTTATATTATTTTAAGAGATGAAAATTTTATGCTCATGTTCTTCACTTAGATTTGTTTGAACTATCAAAAACAACATATGAAACTAGTCCCAAAGTGATAGATATTCAAGAGGGATATAATAAAAACTTTCATGAAGATCATTGGACAAAATAAACTTGATTCTTTGTAATAGTTTTTGCGATATCATGATAGTGATATGTGAGTCATGTTGGTGAGTAATTATGCTTTAGTAAGAATATTGTTGTTAAGGTTTGTGATTCCCTATGCAAGCACGAAAGTCAATAGTTACGCAATGAAATTACATCCTACTTGTGGTGCATTATTCGGTGTTAGTTATGCTTAATGCTCGCTTATGTGATTTTTCGTTTCTTGGTTGGATGCTTCTCAATCTTTTTGCTAGCCTTCCCTTGCACTAAGTGGGATTACTACTTGTGCATCCAAAATCCTTAAACCCTGTTTTGTCATATGAGTCCACCATACCTACCTATATGCGGTATTCTCTTGCTGTTCTAAGAAAATTTGTATGTGCCATCTCTAATTTTCAAAATAATTTCATTTTTGTGTGCCCGTACCGCTCATCAAACGGTAGGGGGTGGCTAATTTTTTTCCATGCTAGATGTGTTATTCTCAAGATGAGTGTTTATTCACGTGTCATTGCACGAGAGTACGGCAAAGGTATTAGGGATGCCTAGTCTCGAAATGAAAAAAATAAATTTACTTTATGTTGTCAAATAATAAATTCCTTGGAAAGTGTTGGTATGGACGGCACCCGTGGATAGGGCTAGCCGTGGAATGTGAAAGTATGGTGGAAAAAGGAATAAACTTTATTTTCTGTTTGGGAACCGCCTATGATATATCTAGCATGGAAAGTACTGGGAACTACTCAATCATTTTCGTTGACAGGAAAAGCATGCCACCCAAAATGTTTTATCTCTATCTTTTTTGCTTTGAGCTCTGGCACCTCTACAAATCCCTACTTCCCTCTGCGAAGGGCCTTTCTATTTACTTTATGCAATTTTTATTTTTATTTGAGTCTCCATCTTCTCTTATAAAGCACCAACTAAGGGGCACTATGATCGTACTTGATCATTGGGTGTAGCTAATATGCGAGTGTGTTTCATGAATGAACCAATGATTGAGCATGATGGTCTAGGGATAACTTGCTTTGGTGTTGATATTTTCAAAGACATGGTTGCTTGTTGATATGCTTTGAGTATTGAAATCTTCATGTCAAAACTAGATTATTGCTTTGAATCATATAAATGTCCAAATGTCCATGCTACAAAAGAAAAGAATATGTGATGAACATGTTAGGCATCATTCCACATCAAAAATTCGGTTTTTATCATTTACCTACTCGAGGACGAGTAGGAATTAAGCTTGGGGATGCTGATACGTCTCCAACGTATCTATAATTTTTGCTTGTTCCATGCTGTTATATTATCATTCTTGGATGTTTTACAATCATTTTATAGGAACTTTATATCATTTTTTGGGACTAACCTATTGACATAGTGCCCACTGCCAGTTGCTGTTTTTTGCTTATTTTTTACTTCGCAAAAAATCAATACCAAACGGAGTCCAAATGCAGCGAAACTTTTTGGAGAATTTTTCTGGACCAGAAGACTCCTGTTGGGCCAAAGAAGTACCAGAGGGGGGCTCCGAGGGGAGCACAACCTGCTTGGGCGTAGCTGGGGGCCCAGGCGTGCCCTGGTGGGTTGTGCCCACCTCGGCCGCCTCCCGCACCGCCTCTTTGCTCTATAAATACCCCAAAAATCCAAAAACCCTAGGGGAGTCGACGAAACACAATTCCAGCCGCCGCAAGTTCCAGAACCACGAGATCCAATCTAGACACCATAACGGAGGGGTTCATCATCCTCATTGGTGCTTCTCCTATGAAGTGTGAGTAGTTCATTGTAGACCTACGGGTCTGTAGGCAGTAGCTAGATGGCTTCCTGTCTCTCTTTTGATTCTCAATACAATGGTCTCTTGGAGATCTATTTGATGTAAGTCGTTTTGCGGTGTGTTTGTTGGGATCCGATGAACTTTGAGTTTATGATTAGATCTATTTTATCCATGAAAGTTATTTGAGTTTTGATCTCTAATATGCATAATTGCTGATAGCCTCATATTTCTTCTTCGAATCTTTGATTTAGTTAGGCCAACTAGATCGATGTTTCTTGCAATGGGAAGAGGTTCGTTGTGATGGGTTGGATCTTACGGTGCTCAATCCCAGTGACAGAAGGGGAAATGACACGTATGTATCGTTGCTATTAAGGATAACAAGATGGGGTCTATTCCTACATGAATAGATCTTGTCTACATCATGTCACTGTTCTTATGGCATTACTCCATTTTTTCATGAACTTAAAACACCAGATGCATGCTGGATAGCGGTCGATGTGTGGAGTAATAGTAGTAGATGCAGGCAGGAGTCGGTCTACTAATCTTGGACGTGATGCCTATATAATGATCATTGCCTAGATATCGCCATAATTATTTGAAGTTCTATCAATTGCCCAACAGTAATTTGTTTACCCACCGTATGCTATTTTTCTCGAGAGAAGCCACTAGTGAAATCTATGGCCCCTGGGTCTATTCTTTATCATATTTTCTTTTCGATCTATTATTTGCCACTTTTCTTTTCAGATCTATTTTTCCAAAAAACCCAAAAATACCTTGCTGCAATTTTTTGTTATTTATTTTATCTCGCGTTTCCGCGAGATCTATTTATCCAATCTACTACAAACCAATCTATCTTTTACCCGGCAGGGATTGACAACCCCTCTTACGCGTCGGGTTGCAAGTATTTGCTCTTTGTGTGCAGGTACCATTTACATAGTGTTGCTTGGTTCTCCTACTAGTTCGATAACCTTGGTCTCATCACTGAGGGAAATACCTACCGTAGTTGTGCTGCATCATCCCTTCCTCTATGGGGAAAATACTGATGGGGACAGGAGCCATCAATCGTACTTGAGCATTGGGTGTAGCTAATATGCGAGTGTGTTTCATGAATGGATCAATGATTGAGCGTAATGGGCTAGGGAGAACTTGCTTTAGTGTTGATATTTTGAAAGACATGGTTTCTTGTTGATATGCTTGAGTATTAAAATCTTCATGTCGAAACTAGACTATTGCTTTGAATCATATAAAAGTCCAAATGTCCATGCTACAAAAGAAAAGAATATGTGATGAACATGTCAGGCATCATTCCACATCAAATTTTTTGTCTTTATCATTTACCTACTTGAGGACGAGTAGGAATTAAGCTTGGGGATGCTGATACGTCTCCAACATTTCTATAATTTTGGCTTGTTCCATGCTGTTATATTATCATTCTTGGATGTTTTACAATCATTTTATAGCAACTTTATATCATTTTTTGGGACTAACCTATTGACATAGTGCCCAGTGCCAGTTGCTATTCTTTCCTTGTTTTTTACTTCGCAGAAAATCAATACCAAACAGAGTCCAAACGGAGCGAAACTTTTTGGAGAATTTATCTGGACCAGAAGACACCTGTTGGGCCAAAGAAGTACCAGAGGGGGCTCCGAGGGGAGCACAAGGCACCTGGGCGTGCCTGGGGGCCCAGGCGTGCCCTGGTGGGTTGTGCCCACCTCGGTCGCCTCCCGCGCCGCCTCTTTGCTCTATAAATGCCCCAAAAATCCAAAAACCCTAGGGGAGTCTACAAAACACAATTCCAGCCGCCGCAAGTTCAAAACCACCATATCCAATCTAGACACCATCATGGAGGGGTTCATCATCCTCATTGGTGCCTCTCCGATGATGCGTGAGTAGTTCATTGTAGACCTACGGGTCCGTAGGTAGTAGTTAGATGGCTTCCTCTCTCTCTTTTGATTCTCAATAAAATGGTCTCTTGGAGATCTATTTGATGTAACTCTTTTTGCGGTGTGTTTGTTGGGATCCGATGAACTTTGAGTTTATGATCAGATCTATTTTATCCAAGAAAGTTATTTGAGTTTTGATCTCTTATATGCATGATTACTTATAGCCTCGTATTTCTTCTTTGAATATTTGGTTTAGTTAGGCCAACTAGATCGATTTTTCTTGCCATGGGAAGAGTTGCTTTGTGATGAGTTCGGTCGTGCGGTGTTCTTTTCCAGTGATAGAAGGGGCAGGAAGACACTTATTGATCGTTGCTATTAAGAATAACAAGATGGGGTCTATTCCTACATGAATAGATCTTGTCTACATCATGTCATCATTCTTATTGCATTACTCCGTTTTTCCATGAACTTAATACACTAGATGCATGCTGGATAGCGGTCGATGTGTGGAGTAATAGTAGTAGATGCAGGCAGGAGTCGGTCTACTAATCTTGGACGTGATGCCTATATAACGATCATTGCCTGGATATCATCATAATTATTTGAAGTTCTATCAATTGCTCAACAGTAATTTGTTTACCCGCGGTATGCTATTTTTCTCGAGATAAGCCACTAGTGAAATCTACGGCCCCCGGGGCTATTCTTTATCATATTTGCTTTCTGACTTATTATTTGCCACTTTTATTTTCAGATCTATTATTCCCAAAAACCCGAAAATACCTTTCTGCAATTTTTTGTTATTTATTTTATTTCGCATTTCCGCGAGATATATTTATCCAATCTACTACATACCAATCTATCTTTTACCCGGGAGGGATTGACAACCCCTGTTACGCGTCGGGTTGCAAGTATTTGTTTTGTGTGTGCAGGTACCATTTACAAAGTTTTGCTTGGTTCTCCTACTGGTTTGATAACCTTGGTCTCATCATTGAGGGAAATACCTACCGTAGCTGTGCTGCATCATCCCTTCCTCTTCGGGGAAAATACTGATGCGGACACGAGCCATCAAGGAAGGATTTATGGCGCCATTGCCGGGGAGACATCATCAACATCCATCAGGTTCCTAATCACAAATCTCATCTCCTTGCAATATACATTATTTGCCATTTGCCTCTCGTTTTCATCTCCGCCACTTCACAAAAACTTGTTGTTTGATTCGCCCTCTTTTTCGTTCGTCGTTTTTCTCGTCAGATCTATTTTTGTTAGCGTAGTTGAGATGTCTCAAGAAAATACCAAATTGTGTGATTTTTCCAATACCAATAATAATATTTTATTAGCACTCCGATTGCTCCTCCCGCCACTAGTGCAGAGTCTTGTGATATTAATGCCGCTTTGTTGAATCTTGTTATGAAAGATTAATTTTTCGGTACTCCTAATGAGGATGATGCGTCCCATCTTAACACATTCGTAGAATTATGCGATATGCAAAAGAAAAAAATGTGGATAATGATATTGTGAAGTTGAAATTATTTCCATTTTCTTTGCGAGATCGTTGAAAAATTTGGTTTTCTTCTTTGCCTCGCAATAGTATCGATTTTTGGGATAAGTGCAAAGATGCTTCTATTACTAAATATTTTCTGCCCACGAAAATTATTTCCCTTAGAATGAAAATCATTAATTTTAAGCAAGTTGAGCATGAACATGTTGCATAATCTTGGGAAAGAATGAAATTAATGCTAAGAAATTGTCCTACTCATGGTTTAAATCTTTGGATGATCATACAATATTTTTATGCGGGATTGAATTTTGTTTCTAGAAATCTTTTAGATTCCACCGCGGGAGGTACTTTTATGGAAATTACTTTGGGTGAAGCTACTAAATTGCTTGATAATATTATGGCAAATTATTCACAATGGCATACCGAAAGAGCACCTACTAGTAAAAAAGTTAATTCGGTTGAAGAAATAAATTCTTTGAGTGAAAAAGTTGATGCTCTTATGAAGTTGGTTGCTAATAAAAGTGCTCCTATTGATCTTAATGATGTGCCTTTGTCTACTTTGATTGAGCAAAATAGTGATGCCGTAGATATGAATTTTGTCTCGCGAAACAATTTTAATAACAATGCTTATAGAGGTAATTTTAATCCTAGGCCTTTCCCGGGAAATTCCTCTAACAATTATGGTAATCCTTCTTACAATAATAATAGGAACACCTCTGATCTTGAAAATAATATTAAAGAATTTATCAATGCTCAAAAAGTTTTCAACAATACGATAGAAGAAAAATTGAGTAAGATTGACGATATGTCTAGAAGCATTGATAGAATTTCTCATGATGTAGAAAATATCAAGTTGAAATTTTTTGTGCCTAAGGTTGAAGAATTAGTTAAAGCTTTGTATGTTTCTATGGATGAAAGTAAGAAAAGAACCGCTATGCTTAGAGCTAAAAGAGAATTTTTAGAAAGAGCGTTTTCTAGCGATTGCTTTCATAAAAATGATGAAGATCTTAAAGTAATTGGTGTTTCTTCTATTGATTCGTTGTTTAGTAAAATTAAAATTGATGATAAAGGGACTGAAGAAGAGTCAACTTTAGTTAGAAGGCATCCCGATAATTTGGAGGGTGAAATTTTTGTTGAAAAAATTGATAAAAGTGGGTTTGGAGAGGTCAAAACTTTAACTAGTGATGTGCCCACTCTTTTGGATTACAAAGACTTTAATTATGATAATTGCTCTTTGATTGATTGTATTTCTTTGTTGCAATCCATGATAAATTCACCCCATGCTTATGAACAAAATAAAGCTTTTACTAAACATATCGTAGATGCCATGATGAAAGCTTTGGAAGAAAAGTTGGAATTAGAGATTTCAATTACTAGAAAATTACATGATGAATGGGAACCTACCATTAAAGTCAATATTAAAAATTATGAGTGTTTTGCTTTATGTGATTTGGGTGCTAGTGTTTCCACAATTCCGAAATCTTTATGTGATGTGCTTGGTCTTACCAATATTGAAGATTGTTCTTTAAATTTGCACTTGGCGGATTCTACTATTAAATATCATTTGGGAAGAATTAATGATGTTCTTATTATTTCAAATAGGAATTATGTGCCCATAGATTTTATTGTTCTTGATATTGATTGCAATCCGTCTTGTCCAATTATACTTGGTAGACCGTTTTTACGTACTATTGGTGTCATGATTGATATGAAAGAAGGCAATATTAAATTTCAATTTCCACTAAGAAAGGGTATGGAACACTTACCTAGAACAAGAATCAAGATACCATATGAATCCATCATGAGGGCAATCTATGGATCCAGAAATAAAGATGGCAATACTTAGATCTATGCTTTATGCCTAGCTAGGGGCGTAAAACGTCAGCGCTTGTTGGGAGGCAACCCAATGAATAAAATTTATTTTTTCCTTTTTATTTCTATTCTTGAGTGTTTACACAATTATTCCTCTGTTATTATTGTGTTTTTTAGGTTTTAATTAGTGTTTGGGCCAAGCAAAGCCTTTGGTATCATGTTGGGTGATAGTTGATTTGATCTTGTTGAAAAACAGAAACTTTTGCGTCGAGTAAAATAATCTATAAAAATCATAGAAGTGACGAAAAATTCTGAAGTTTTTACACAAGATTTATATACAAATTTCATATGTTTTCCTAATTTTTCATAATTTTTTGAGTTACAGAAGTATACGAAGTTTTCATATTGCTACAGACTATTCTGTTTTTGACAGATTCTGTTTTCTTTGCGTTGTGTGCTTATTTTGATGAATCTATGAACTTTATCAGGGGGTATAAGCCATAGCAAACTTGGAATACAGTAGATATAATGCAAAAATAAAATATGAATGGGTTTGCAATAGTACTTAGAGTAGTGATTTGCTTTCTTATACTAACGGATCTCACGAAGGTTTTGTTGAGTTTTGTGTGATTGAAGTGTTCAAGTTTTGGGTGAGATCATGATGAATGAAGGAATAAGGAGTAAGAAGAGCCAAAGATTGGGGATGCCCCATGGCACCCCAAGTTATTATCCAAAGATAAACAAACAACTAAGCTTGGGGATGCTCCCGAGTGGCATCCCCTCTTTCTTCTAACGACCATTGGTATTTTACTTGGAGCTATATTTTTATTCATCACATATCATGAGTTTTGCTTGGAGCGTATTGTATTATATGAGTCTTTTCTTGTTTTTATTTTTAGTTTGTGTCATCTATCCTTGCTGGACACACCTATTTGGGAGAGCCAAAGTTATGCTATGATTTGTTACAATTGCTCTTTATGCTTCACTTAAATTTTTTGAGCTATGGAATTGCTCTAGTGCTTCACTTATATCTTTTTGAGCATGGTGTGCTTTAATATTTTTGAAGAAATGCTCTCATGCTTCACTTAGATTTATTTGAGAGTTAGTAAACTTTTAAAGAAATTCTCTCATGCTTCACTTAAATTATTTTGAGAGATGGAAATTTTTTATGCTCATGTTCTTCACTTAGATTTGTTTGAGCTATCAAAAGTAACATATGAAACTAGTCCCAAAGTGATATATATTCAAGAGAGATATAATAAAAACTTTCATGAAGTTCATTGGACAAAATAAACTAGATTCCTTGTAATAGTTTTGCGATATGATGATAGTGATATGTGAGTCATGTTGATGAGTAATTATGCTTTAGTAAGAATATTGGTGTTAAGGTTTGTGATTCCCTATGCAAGCATGAAAGTCAATAGTTATGCAATGAAATTACATACTAGTTGTGGTGCATTATTCGGTGTTAGTTATGCTTAATGCTCGCTTATGTGATTTTTCGTTTCTTGGTTGGATGCTTCTCAATCTTTTTGCTAGCTTTCCCTTGTACTAAGTGAGATTACTACTTGTGCATCCAAAATCCTTAAACCCAGTTTTGCCATATGAGTCCACCATACCTACCTATATGCGGTATTCTCTTGCCGTTCTAAGCAAATTTGTATGTGCCATCTCCAATTTTCAAAATAATTTCCTTTTTGTGTGCTCGTACCGCTCATGAAATGGTAGGGGGTGGCTGATATTTTTCCATGCTAGATGTGTTATTCTCAAGATGAGTGTTTATTCACTTGTCATTGCATGAGAGTACGGCAAAGGTATTAGGGATGCCCAGTCCCGAAATGAAAAATGAATTTACTTTATGTTGTCAAATAATAAATTCCTTGGAAAGTGTTGGTATGGACAGCACCCGTGGATACGGCTAGCCGTGGAATGTGAAAGTATGGTGGAAAAAGGAATAAACTTTACTTTCTGTTTGGGAACCGCCTATGATATATCTAGCATGGAAAGTATTGGGAACTACTCGATCATTTTCGTTGATAGGAAAAGCATGCCACTGAAAATGCTTTATTTCTATATTTTTGCTTTGAGCTCTGGCACCTCTACAAATCCTTACTTCCCTCTGCGAAGGGCCTTTCTATTTACTTTATGTAATTTTTATTTTTATTTGAGTCTCCATCTTCTCTTATAAAGCACCAACTAAGGGGCACTATAATCGTACTTGAGCATTGGATGTAGCTAATATGCGAGTGTGCTTCATGAATGGATCAATGATTGAGCATAATGGGCTAGGGATAACTTGCTTTAGTGTTGATATTTTGAAAGACATGGTTGCTTGTTGATATGCTTGAGTATTTAAATCTTCATGTCAAAACTAGACTATTGCTTTGAATCATATAAAAGTCCAAATGTCCATGCTAAAAAAGAAAAGAATATGTGATGAACATGTTAGGTAGCATTCCACATCAAAAATTCTGTTTTTGTCATTTACCTACTCGAGGATGAGTAGGAATTAAGATTGGGGATGCTGATACGTCTCCAACGTATCTATAATTTTTGCTTGTTCCATGCTGTTGTATTATCATTCTTGGATGTTTTACAACCGTTTTATAGCAACTTTATATCAATTTTTTTGACTAACCTACTGACATAGTGCCCGGTGCCCATTGCTATTTTTTGCTTGTTTTTTACTTCACAGAAAATCAATATCAAACGGAATCCAAACGCAGCAAAACTTTTTGGAGAATTTTTTTGGACCAGAAGACACCTGTTGGGTCAAAGAAGTACCAGAGGGGGGCTCCGAGGGGAGCACAACCCACCTGGGCGTGCCTTGGGGCCCAGGCACGCCCTGGTGGGTTGTGCCCACCTCGGTCGCCTCCCGCATCGCCTCTTTGCTCTATAAATACCCCGAAAATCCAAAAAACCTAGGGGAGTCGATGAAACACAATTCCAGCCGCCGCAAGTTCCAGAACCACCAGATCCAATCTGGACAGCATCACGGAGGGGTTCATCATCCTCATTGGTGCCTCTCCGATGATGCGCGAGTAGTTCATTGTAGACCTACGGGTCCATAGGCAGTAGCTAGATGGCTTCCTCTCTCTCTTTTGATTCTCAATACAATGGTCTCTTGGAGATCAATTTGATGTAACTCTTTTTGCGGTGTGTTTGTTGGTTTCCGATGAACTTTGAGTTTATGATCAGATCTATTTTATCCATGAAAGTTATTTGAGTTTTGATCTATTATATGCATGATTACTTATAGCCTCGTATTTCTTCTTCGAATCTTTGGTTCAGTTAGGCCAACTAGATCGATTTTTCTTGCCACGGGAAGAGGTGCTTTGTGATGGGTTCGGTCGTGTGGTGTTCTTTCCCAGTGACAGAAGGGGCAGCAAGACACGTGTTGATCATTGCTATTAAGGATAACAAGATGGGGTCTATTCCTACATGAATAGATCTTGTCTACATCATGTCATCGTTCTTATTGCATTACTCTTCTTTTCCATGAACTTAATACACTAGATGCATGCTGGATAGTGGTCGATGTGTGGAGTAATAGTAGTAGATGCAGGCAGGAGTCGGTCTACTAATCTTGGACATGATGCCTATATAATGATCATTGCCTGGATATCGTCATAATTATTTCAAGTTCTATCAATTGCCCAACAGTAATTTGTTTACCCGCCGTATGCTATTTTTCTCGAGAGAAGCCACTAGTGAAATCTACGGCCCCCGGGTCTATTCTTTATCATATTTGCTTTCCGATCTATTATTTGCCACTTTTATTTTCAGATCTATTATTCCCAAAAACCCAAAAATACCTTGCTGCAATTTTTTGTTATTTATTTTATTTCGCATTTCCGTGAGATCTATTTATCCAATCTACTACAAACCAATCTATCTTTTACTCGGGAGGGATTGACAACCCCTCTTACGCGTCTGGTTGCAAGTATATGTTCTTTGTGTGCTGGTACCGTTTACATAGTGTTGCTTGGTTCTCCTACTAGTTCGATAACTTTGGTCTCATCACTGTGGGAAATACCTACCGTAGCTGTGCTGCATCATCCCTTCCTCTTCGGGGAAAATACTGACGCGGACACGAGCCATCTCACTTATAGCTCTAGTGCATCCATTGCATGGCAATCCCTACTCACTTGCATCGATATCAAT
Organism: Thinopyrum elongatum; assembly: GCA_011799875.1. NCBI lineage: Eukaryota > Viridiplantae > Streptophyta > Magnoliopsida > Poales > Poaceae > Thinopyrum > Thinopyrum elongatum. The sequence goes on along the minus strand of CM022301.1, from coordinate 536,891,009 downwards.
TGATGGGCATCTCCATAGCCCATTAATTCGCCTGGTTGATGTGACACTTTCTCCTTCTTTTTTGTCTTCTCCACAACCACCATATTCTATTCCAGCTACAGTGATATATACATGGCTCACGCTCATGTATTGCGTGAAAGTTGAAAAAGTTTGAGAACATCAAAAGTATGAAACAATTGCTTGGCTTGTCATCGGGGTTGTGCATGATGAATTACTTTGTGTGATGAAGATGGAGCATAGCCATACTATATGATTTTGTAGGGATAACTTTCTTTGGCCATGTTATTTTGAGAAGACATGATTGCTTTATTAGTGTGCTTGAAGTATTATTGTTTTTGTGTCAATATTAAACTTTTGTTTTGAATCTTATGGGTCTGAATATTCTTGCCACAATAAAGAAGATTGCATTGATAAATATGTTAGGTAGCATTTCACATCAAAAATTCTGTTTTTATCATTTACCTACTCGAGGACGAGCAGGAATTAAGCTTCGGGATGCTTGATACGTCTCCAACGTATTTATAATTTTGGATGTTTCATATGCATTAATATGCTATTTTATATTATTTCTGGGACTAACCTATTAACCTAGAGCCCAGTGCCAGTTTCTATTTTTTTTCTTGTTTTTGACTTTTACAGAAAAGGAATATCAAATGTAGTCCAAACAGAATAAAACTTTATGATGATTTTTCTTGGACCAGAAGAAACCCATGAGACTTGGAGAGGAGGCCAGAAGACCCATGAGGCGGTCACAAGCCGTGGGGGCGCGCCCTGGGGGGGGGCCTAGTTTGTGGGCCCCTCGTGGACCTACCTGACCTAATTTTTCCACTGTATATTCTCAAATACTCCCCGAACATCAAAGGTGTCCACAAAAATACTTTTCCACCGCCGCAAGCTTCTGTTCCCGTGAGATCCCATCTTGGGGCCTTTTCCGGCACTCTGCCGGTGGGGGATTCGATCATGGAGGGCCTCTACATCTACCTTGCTGCCCTTCCGATGAAGCGTGAGTAGTTTACCACAGACCTAAGGGTCCATAGCTAGTAGCTAGATGGCCTTTTCTCTCTCTTTGATCTTCAATACAATGTTCTCCTCGATGTTCGTGGAGTTCTATCCGATGTAATTTTCTTTTGCGGTGTGTTTGTTGAGATCCGATGAATTGTGGATTTATGATGAGATTATCTGTAAATATTATTTGAGTCTTCTTTGAACTCTTTTATGCGTGATTAAGATATCTTTGTATTTCTCTTTGAACTATCGGTTTGGTTTGGCCAACTAGATTGGTTTTTCTTGCAATGGGAGAGGTGCTTAGTTTTGGGTTCAATCTTGCGGTGTCCTCACCCAGTGACAGAAGGGTAGCGAGGCACGCATTGTATTGTTGCCATCAAGGATAAAAAGATTGGGTTTATATCATATTGCTTGAGTTTATCCCTCTACATCATGTCATCTTGCTTAAGGCGTTACTCCGTTCTTATGAACTTAATACTCTAGATGCATGCTGGATAGCGGTCGATGTGTGGAGTAATAGTAGTAGATGCAGGCAGGAGTCGGTCTACTTGTCACGGACGTGATGCCTATATTCATGATCATTGCCTTAGATATCGTCTTAACTATGCGCTTTTCTATCAACTGCTCAACAGTAATTTCTTTACCCACCATATGTTTTCTTTCAAGAGAGAAGCCTCTAGTGAAACCTATAGCCCCCGGGTCTATTTTCCATCATATATTTTCAGATCTATAAACCAAAAAACACAAAAATACCTTTCTGCAATTTATTTATATTTACTTTAGTTTGCTCTTTTATTTATCTTTTATACCTATCTCTATTAGATCTCACTCTTGTTCGTGACTGTGAAGGGATTGACAACCCCTTTTTCGCGTTGTGTGCAAGTGTTTGTTAGTTTGTGCAGGTGGTATATTGGAGACTTGCTTGTGCGTCCTACTGGATTGATACGTTGGTTCTTAACTGAGGGAAATACTTATCTCTACTTTGTTGCATCACCCTTTCCTCTTCACGGGAAAAATCAACGCAGGCTCAAGAAGTAGCACGCCGCCTCGCCTTTCCCTTCCCCCTTCTCTTCTTCCTCCTCGCCCGCCACCATTAGCCACCCGCAGCCGCCGCTCCCCCCACGCAACCCTAACCCTAGCCCGCCCACCCTCGGTAACCCGGCCGGCGTTCAAACCCGCGTCGATGGAGCCCGACCAGCAGGCGACCAACCCCACCGCCACCGTCGCCGAGCCAGAGGAGGGGGACAAGCAGGAGGAGGAGACGGAGCCGGTCGACGCGGAACAGGAGGCAACGAAGGACGAGGAGGATGCGCTGCTCAACCGCGCGCAGGCCCTGATCTCGCGTGTCGTCGAGCAGGAGGCCAACCCCAACCCCCGCCTCATCCACACCCTCGCCACCATATGCGAGGACCAGGAGGCCAGGTCTGTCACCCATCCTTCCCCCTTCTTCCTGCTCACGCTGTGGGGAATTTGGCTCTGCCTCGCCGCCGCCCGCTTTGCTGCATTGATCGATCGATTGGTTTTTAGGGCTTCCCCTCCCCGCACCTCTCCCATAGTGCTATATCCATGGCTTGCGCTCATGTATTGCATGGGGGTTGAAAAAACTGAAGCGCGTTAAAAAGTATGAACCAATTGCTCGGCTTGTCAACGGGGTTTGATACGTCTCCGTCGTATCTATAATTTTTTATTGTTCCATGCCAATATTATACAACTTTCACATACTTTTGGCAACAATTTATATGATTTTTTGGGACTAACCTATTGATCCAATGCCCAGTGCTAGTTCCTGTTTATTGCATGTTTTTTGTTTCACATAATATCCATATCAAACGAAGTCCAAACGCGATAAAAATTCACGAAGAATTATTTTGGAATATATGTGATTTTTGGGAGGTGGAATCAACGCAAACGGAGGCCCATGGCCTCCACTACCCACCAGGGCGCGCCTGCCCCCTACCACGCGGTGGTGCCTTGTGGGCACCCCGTAAGTCGGTTGGGGCTCTACTTCAGGCGCAAGGAAGCTTATATCCATAAAAAAATCGTGTTAAAATTTCAGCGCAATCGGAGTTACGGATCTGCGGATATTTAAGAAACGGTTTTCGGCCAGAAAACAAGAACACGAAACAGAAGAGAACAGAGAGGGAGATCCAATCTCGGAGGGGCTCTTGCCCCTCCGCCTCCATGGAGGCCATGGACCAGAGGGGTCTCCTCCCATCTAGGGGGGAGGTCAAGGAAGAAGAAGAAGGAGGGGGCTCTCTCCCCCTCTCTCCCGGTGGCACCGTAGTGCCGCCGGGGCAAGGATCGTGACGGTGATCTACATCAACAACCTTGCTACCGTCAACACCAACTTTCTCCCCCTCTATGCAGCGGTGTAACATCTCTATTCCCGCTGCAATTCTCTACTTAAACATGGTGCTCAACACTATATAGTATTATCCAATGATATGTGGTTATCCTATGATGTTTGAGTAGATCCATTTTGTCCTAGGGCTGATTGATGATCATGGTTGGTTTGAGTTGTATATTTTATTTTGGTGTTGTCCTACGGTGCTCTCCGTCTCGCGCAAACGTGAGGGGTCCCCGCTGTAGGGTGTTGCAATACGTTCATGATTCGCTTATGGTGGGTGGCTAGAGTGACAGAAGCTTACGCTCGAGTAAGGGGGTTGTTGCTTATGGGAGTAAAGAGGACTTGATACTTAATGATATGGTTGGGTTTTACCTTAATGATCTTTGGTAGTTGCGGATGCTTGCTAGAGTTCCAATCATAAGTGCATATAATCCAAGTACGGAAAGTATGTTAGCTCATGCCTCTCCCTCATATAAAATTGCAATAATGATTACCGGTTTAGTTATCGATCGCCTAGGGACAAATGACTTTCTTGAGTGACAAAAGCTATCTACTTTTATTATCTTGCAATTTATTCATAGTTTTATTCTTGCAAAGTACTTCTAGTTTTATTCTTGTTCTAAGTAAAGCAAACGTTAAGTGTGCGTAGAGTTGTATCGGTGGTCGATAGAACTTGAGGGAATATTTGTTCTACCTTTACCTTCTCGTTGGGTTCACCACTCTTATTTATCAAAAAAGCTACAATTGATCACCTATACTTGTGGGTTATTAGGGTTGTGCATGATAAATACTTTGTGTTAAGAAGATGGAGCATGACAAGGCTATATGATTTTGTAGGGATAGCGTTCTTTAGCATTGACATTTTTGAAGGCATGATTGTTTAATTTGTTGGTATGCCTGAGTATTGATGTCTTTATGTCAAATTATAGACTGTTGCTTTGAATCATTCGGATTTAAATATTCATGCCATAAAAGAAAGATTACATAATGAACATGTTAGGTAGCATTTCAAATCAAAATTTTATTTTTATCATTTACCTATTCGAGGACGAGCATGAATTAAGTTTGGGGATGCTTGATACGTCTCCAACGTATATATAATTTTTTATTGTTCCATGCTATTATAGTGTCAATCTTGGATGTTTTATATGCAATTATATATTATTTTTTGGGACTAACCTATTAACCTAGTGCTAAGTGTGAGTTGCTGTTTTTTGCCTGTTTTTGGTTTTCCAGGAAATCAGTACCAAACGAAGTTCAAATGCCCGGAAACTTTTTGACAATTTTTTTTGGACAAGAGAGACTCTAAAAGCTTTGGGAGGAGACCAAAAGGCAACTGAGGAGGCGACAAGGCACTTGGGCGCGCCTAAGTACCTTGTGGGCCCCTCATGGCTCCGTCTGACCTAATTCCACCTCTATAAATTCTCTAAAATCAGGAAACCAACAAAAGGCACCCAAAATACTTTTTTCACCGCCGCAAGTTTTTGTTCTTTGGAGATCCCATCTGGAGGCCTTTTCTGCTACTCTGCCGGAGGGGAAATCGATCACGGAGGGCCTCTACAACCTTGCTGCCCTTCCGATGATGTGTGAGTAGTTTACCACAGACCTACGGGTCCATAGCTAGTAGCTAGATGGTTTCTTCTCTCTCTTTGATCTTCAATACAATATTCTCCTCGATGTTCTTGGAGATCTATTCGATGTAATCTTCTTTTGCGGTGTGTTTATTGGGATCTGATGAATTGTGGGTTTATGGTCAGATTATCCATGAATATTATTTGAGTCTTCTCTGAAATCATTTATGCATGATTGTTATAGCTTCGTATTTCTCTTCGATCTATCCGTTTGGTTTGGCCAACTAGATTGATTTATCTTGGAATGGGAGAGGTGCTTTGTAATGGGTTCAATCTTGTGGTGCTCTATATCCCAGTGACAGAAAGGGCACAAGACACGTATCTGTATTGTTGCCATTAAGGATAAAATGATGGGGTTTATTTATATTGCTTGAGTTTACTTTGTCTACATCATGTCATCTTGCTTAAGGCGTTACTCCGTTCTTTATGAACTTAATACTCTAGATGCATGCTGGATAGCGATCGATGTGTGGAGTAATAGTAGTAGATGTAGGCAAGAGTCGGTCTACTTATCTTAGACGTGATGCCTATATACATGATCATTGCCTGGATATCGTCATAATTATTTCAAGTTCTATCAATTGCCCAAAGTAATTTGTTTACCCGCCGTATGCTATTTTTCTCGAGAGAAGCCACTAGTGAAATCTACGGCCCCCGGGTCAATTCTTTATCATATTTGCTTTCCGATCTATTATTTGCCACTTTTATTTTCAGATCTATTATTCCCAAAAACACAAAAATACCTTGCTGCAATTTTTTATTATTTATTTTATTTCGCGTTTCCGCGAGATCTATTTATTCAATCTACTACAAACCAATCTATCTTTTACCTGGGAGGGATTGACAACCCCTCTTACGCGTCGGGTTGCAAGTATTTGTTCTTTGTGTGCTGGTACCGTTTACATAGTGTTGCTTGGTTCTCCTACTGGTTCGATAACCTTGGTCTCATCACTAAGGGAAATACCTACCGTAGCTGTGCTGCATCATCCCTTCCTCTTCGGGGAAAATACTGACGCGGACACGAGCCATCACACTTATAGCTCTAGTGCATCCATTGCATGGCAATCCCTACTCACTTGCATCGATATCAATTGATGGGCATCTTCATAGCCCATTAATTCGCCTAGTTGATGTGACACTTTCTCCTTCTTTTTTGTCTTCTCCACAACCACCATATTCTATTCCACCTATAGTGATATATACATGGCTCACGCTCATGTATTGCGTGAAAGTTGAAAAAGTTTGAGAACATCAAAACTATGAAACAATTGCTTGGCTTGTCATCGGGGTTGTGCATGATGAAATACTTTGTGTGATGAAGATGGAGCATAGCCATACTATATGATTTTGTAGGGATAACTTTCTTTGGCCATGTTATTTTGAGAAGACATGATTGCTTTATTAGTATGCTTGAAGTATTATTGTTTTTATGTCAATATTAAACTTTTGTTTTGAATCTTATGGATCTGAATATTCTTGCCACAATAAAGAAGATTGCATTGATAAATATGTTATTTAGCATTTCACATAAAAAATTCTGTTTTTATCATTTACCTACTCGAGGACGAGCTGGAATTAAGCTTGGGGATGCTTGATACGTCTCCAACGTATTTATAATTCTTTATTGTTCCATGCTATTGTATTATCTGTTTTGGATGTTTTATATGCATTAATATGCTATTTTATATTATTTTTGGGACTAACCTATTAACCTAGAGCTCAGTGCCAGTTTCTGTTTTGTTCTTGTTTTTGACTTTTACAGAAAAGGAATATCAAATGGAGTCCAAACAGAATAAAACTTTATGATGATTTTTCTTGGACCAGAAGAAACCCACGAGACTTGGAGAGGAGGCCAGAAGACCTACGAGGCGGTCACAAGCCGTGGGGGTGCGCCCTAGGGGGGGCCTGGCTTGTGGGCCCTTGTGGACCTACCTGACCTAATTCTTCCACTATATATTCTCAAATATTCCCCGAACATCAGAGGCGTCCACAAAAATACTTTTCCGTCGCCGTAAGCTTTTGTTCCCGTGAGATCCCATCTTGGGGCCTTTTTCGGCACTCTGCCGGAGGGGATTCGATCATGGAGGGCCTCTACATCAACCTTGCTGCCCTTCCGATGAAGCGTGAGTAGTTTACCACAGACCTAAGGGTCCATAGCTAGTAGCTAGATGGCTTTTTTCTCTCTCTTTGATCTTCAATACAATGTTCTCCTCGATGTTCGTGGAGTTCTATCCGATGTAATTTTTTTTGTGGTGTGTTTGTTGAGATCCGGTGAATTGTGGATTTATGATCATGGAGGGCCTCTACAACCTTGCTGCCCTTTCGATGATTTGTGAGTAGTTTACCACAGACCTACGGGTCCATAGCTAGTAGCTAGATGGTTTCTTCTCTCTCTTTGATCTTCAATACAATATTCTCCTCGATGTTCTTGGAAATCTATTCGATGTAATCTTCTTTTGCGGTGTGTTTATTGGGATCCGATGAATTATGGGTTTATGGTCAGATTATCCATGAATATTATTTGAGTCTTCTCTGAACTCTTTTATGCATGATTGTTATAGCTTCGTACTTCTCTCCGATCTATCCGTTTGGTTTGGCCAACTAGATTGATTTATCTTGGAATGGAAGAGGTGCTTTGTAATGGGTTCAATCTTGTGGTGCTCTATATCCCAGTGACAGAAATGGGACAAGACACGTATCTGTATTGTTGCCATTAAGGATAAAATGATGGGGTTTATTTATATTGCTTGAGTTTACTTTGTCTACATCATGTCATCTTGCTTAAGGCGTTACTCCGTTCTTTATGAACTTAATACTCTAGATGCATGCTGGATAGCGATCGATGTGTGGAGTAATAGTAGTTGATGCAGGCAGGAGTCGGTCTACTTATCTCAGACGTGATGCCTATATACATGATCATTGCCTTGGATATCGTCATAACTATGCGCTTTTCTATCAATTGCCCAACAGTAATTTGTTTACCCACCGTATGCTTTTTTTTGAGAGAGAAGCCTCTAGTGAAAACTATGGCCCCCAGGTCTATCTTTATCATATATTAAAAACCAAAAATACCTTACTGTAATTTATTTACCTTTTTTTGTGTTTTTGTTCATCTACTCCCTCCATTCCAGAATATAAGGTGTATTGTTTTCCGTGCAAGTCAACCATTTGAATGTTTGACCAAGATTATAGAATAAACTAACAACATATGCAATACCAAATAGATAAAATACGAAAGTACTTTTCATGATGGATCAAATGATATAAATTTTGTATTGTGGATATTAATATATTTTTCTAAAAACTCGGTCAAACATGGCCTCGTTTGACTTTTGAAAAAACAAATACACCTTATATAAAGGAACGGAGGGAGTATCTACCATTATCAGACTTGATCCTTGCAATTAACTGCCGAGGGGATTGAAGACTCCTTGATCGCGTTGGGTGCAACTATTTGTTCTTTTGTGTGTAGGTGCTATTCATGAGGTCTGGTGTGGTTCTCCTACTGGATTAATAATCTTGGTTCTTAACTGAGGGAAATACTTATCTCTACTGTACTGCATCATCCTCTCCTCTTCGAGAAAATCCCAACGCAACTCACAAGTAGCGGGGGGGAGGGGGGGCAAGAGGCCCCCTTCAACAACGGCTGGTTGGTGAAACGGTGAGGTCCCCTCCTTTCAAAGTTGACGATGACGCCTTGGTCTTGAGTCTACCCTCCGCTCGCAGGGTTGTTTGTTCCCTCTGCCTAGATCAACTTGTGTTTCGGTGGACAAGGGATTCAGCAGTATCAAGCGACACTTCTCTTTGTATCTTTGATGTGCTTGTTCGCTCGTAGCCTTTGTTCATTGTTTTCCTTAGTACATTGTATCTTATTCGCTAGTCCAGGATTTTGTTCCTCGCTCCTCGTATTGTGTAATTTTATTTCAATGTTGAGGATATCGCTTATCATTAGCGTCTCGGTCAATTGGGGTTAGAGACTAATCAGGAATCGGCCGATTAATCGATTTTATCGTCGACTATTAATCGGACATTTTTTTGCAAATCCCAGATTCCCAACACTAAAATATGCTATATTCAAAACCAAAACACTATTGGACAGAAGTGTTACCTTAATTCCTAGCCTTTGAATCCTCATATGATGACAAACAAAATAGGACAACGGTACATATTGCATAACAAGGACCACAAAACGCAAATAAACATAGTTTTTACAAACATAGTGCTATAAATAGGCCCGATTTGTCAGTAGATTCCCGATATAGCTCTTGTCATAGCGATAAATCGACTCAAACGATAAATGGTTAAGATAAGGCATTATCTTATCGGCACCCCAAGAGTAGCGATAAATCGGACGATAAATTGCTGAATCGAAAGATTTTTTTGAACAATGTTATATTTATCTATAAAGTGGGGTGAAAGACTATTTCTAGTCGATTCTTGTGATATACTGATGTGAACTAATGTGGCAATATTCCCTATGGTCTTTTTTACCTCCCGCATATGAGATTTGTCTGAAATCAAACTTCATAAAGTTTGACCAACACTACAGATAAAAAATATCAACATTCACGATACGAAATCAATATCATGATATGCATCATGAATTTAATTTTCATATTGTAGTATAACTTTAGTATTGCAGATGTTGTTATCTTTTCATATAAATATGGTCAAACTTTACGAAGTTTGACTCCAGACAAATCTTATATACGGAGGGAGTGCATACATCACATCGGTAACACTCTATACTTGGGAGCAATGTTACTAGGGCAGGACTTCATGATGAAAAATAGATTAAAAGTGTAGTGCCATTTTTTTACATTTTTAACACTGGAACTTGGTAAAAAACTGGAATAGTTTCTCCGAAAAAAAGAGAGGATAAAACTGGGCCGGTTAATGATTTGGGCCGTTGGTTGGGCCATCCGAAGTGCACGAGGCCCAATTTTTAGGCTCTTCCTGTCTTCCAAATCAACCGAGACCTCTGAATCTCCTTTGCTTGTTGAAATCGGTTGCAGCGGGAGCCGAGAGACGCTGTGTCGTCGTCTATATAGCCTCCCTCGCCTCGCCATCCTCCCCTCTCCCATCCTTTCTTGTAGCCTCCTTCCCTCCACGCCCGAGTTCTTGCGACCTCTGAATCTCCTTCATCTAAGCGTTCTTGCGACGACACTTCGACCGAGGCGAGATGGGGGACAAGCGGAAGGCCGCCGACGACGACATCCCCGGGACAGGACAGCCGCGTCAGCGTGCACGGACGGAGACTACAGCCGTCGACGACACATCACAGGCGCCTGCAGAACCGACGGCTACTGCAGCCGGCAGATTGCAGCCGCTTCCAGGCCCCGCCGGCACCCCTATCCAGTTCCGTAGAGGCGGCCGCGGCGGCGGGTCGGGGCACGGGGGATTCTCTCAGTCGGCACCGATGACGATGCTCCAGCAGCCGCTGCGCAATCAAGGTGCGTTCCCTCCCAAGAAAAGCGCAAAATTCTTTCTCTATGGTCCGTGTGGTTTCTTGATTCGTCATTGACGTCGGAGTTCGATTTCTTGGTTTCTTTCGATCGTACAGGCAGAGGCAGTCCGCGTGCGGCGCCTACAGCCGGAGCCGGCGACACTGCAGCACGGGTGTCGTCGGCGACTGTCACCGCTGTAGGCCCCCCCGACGCCTCTTCCTTCACCTGGCACGGGGGACTCGCTCCGCCGCTGGGCAATCTAGGTGGGTTCCCGCTCAAGTTCTTTGTCTCTGGTCCGTGCGGTTTCTTGGTTAGTTAACGTCGGAGTTCGATTTCTTGGTTTCTTTCGAGGTTGATGCCCGCTTCTTGGTTTCTTGCAGCTCTCGGTCGCGGCGGCGGGTCGGGGTCGGGGCTCGGGGGATTCTTGGCCAATCATGTTCTAGGTGGGATTCTTTCTCTCTGGTTCGTGCGATTCTTGGTTCGTTGACGTCCGACATTGATTTCTTGGTTTCTATTCTACTGTGTAATTCTTTTGTAGCCTACACCGGGGAGCCTTCCACGCGCCAAGCGCCGGCAGCCTATGCGACCCGACCTCCGTTTCTTCCAGCTCTCGGTCACGGGCGCGGGGGCAATCCTGTTCCAGGTGTGTTCCTTCCCAACCCAAGAAAATCGCAAATTCTTTATCTCTGGTCCGTACGGTTCTTGGTTCTCACTGACGCCGGAGTTCAATTTCTTGGTTTTTGTTGTGTAACAATTGTGCTGCAGCCGGTGGGAGTGGCGTCACTATCCAGAGTCTGAGAGCCGCCAGCATACGCAGATTTCTGGCACGCCGGCAGCACCGCAACGCCAGTGCGCCTCAGGGTCAGCTCGACCCCCACCGCGGCCAGTCTTCTTCTGTGGCGCCGGAGCAGCGGTCTTCTTCAGGGGGAGTCTACGTCGACGGGGTTTTTTACGACCGGGCTGCGCTGGAGCAGCACCAGGCCATACGGGCGAGGCTGCAGGTGGAGCTGCAGATGGCGGCCATCCGTACGAAGGAACGCCACCGCGGCGGCCCGCCACCGCCACCGCCGCCGGCGCCAGGGGGGGTCTGCTAGCTTTTCTCAACTCTAGGAGCAGACAGCTTAACTGCTGAGCCTTTTCTGCTTCGCTCTCGTTTTGACAGAACAGAATGATTCCTCTGTGATGTGGCCAAATGTGGCAATGCATACTTGTACGACTTGATACTTGAGTAGATCGACAAAACTATATACTTGTAGGACTTGTTTCCTTATCACTTAGTAACTGATACTATATACTTGCTGTGGATGTCATTCAGTGTGCAGTCTGATTCGTTAATCTTTGGCTCTTTTCTGACGCTTTAGTTTTGCCTTGTTTTAACTGATTTTGGCTCTTTCAGTTTAACCAAATGAGTACTCATAATTTAGTTCCTACTGTTCCAGTTTAAGCTTATGAGTGATGATCATTGTAAATTCACTTTCAATTTAATATGCTCTGGCCAATACCTATAACAGATTCAGTCCTTTTATATCTTTCAGTCCTCTGTCGTCAGTAAATGATTTGGCATGGAGAATAGGTTTCCTGACGCTTTAGTTTTGCCACATGTGTTTGACTGATTCACTTTCAATTTAACCAAATGAGTAATCAGAGTTTAGTTGCTACTGTTCTGGTTTAAACTTACGAGTGATGATCATTGTAAATTCTAGTAATGTGCTATGGCCAATATATATAACAGACTCTAGTAATGTGCTTGTCGTCAGTAAGTTATTCGGCATGGAGAATAAGGCTGTGGATGCTTTGGTTTTGCCTCGTATGTTTGACTGGTTTAGTTTCAGTTAAACCGAATGAGTGCTCGAAGTATCTAGTTTCAGTTGTCAAGACTCTTGGTTCTCTGAACTTCCTGTCTCTGAACACACTTAAAGAAATCAGCATCTTCTATGAAGAATTCGACAGCTACCAGAAAGACAGACGGCAAGGATGCGCTCCACTTGTGAAAGATCAACGCCCCTCGAAGAACAAGGGCTCCCCTGTTCAGTGTCCGACAATGGCTACAGGTAACTGAAGTTTTTTTTTTTTTTAAACACACAGGTAACTGAAGTCTAGCTGATGTAAGCTTCAGTTAACACTTTCTTTTTTGCGGGGGACAGTTAACTGAAGTTATTATTATCAAGGCTACAGTTGACTATTTATTATCATCAAGGCTTCAGTTAACTGTTTATTATCATCAAGGCTTCAGTCATATGCTTGTCGTCGGTAAGTGATCCGGCGTGGAGAATAAGGTCGGGGATGCTTTGGTTTTGCCTCGTATGTTTGACTGGTCTAATTTCAGTTAAATCGAATGAGCACTCATATTTTGTTCATACTATGCGTCAGTACGCTAGTTTTCTGAACTTGATGTGGCCAAATGTGGCAATGCATGCATACATACTTGATTAGATCCATAAAACTATGTACTTGTTTCCTTGTCAGTGATCTGACATTAGTAGATGAAACTATATACTTGCTGTGGATGTCATTCAGTGTGCAGTTTGATCCGTTAATCTTTGGTTCTTTTCCGACTCTTCAGTTTTGTCTCAAGTGTTTGAATGCTTCACTTTCAGTTTAACCAAATGGTTTCCTTTTCTCTGAACTTCCTGTCTCTGAACATACCTGAAGAAATCGACATCTTCTCTGAAGAATTCAACAGCTACTGAGTATCAAGACGCGAACCGCAACGCTGCCAGGGAGACGGACGGCTGGGATGCGCTCCAGTTATGAAAGATGAACGGCTCTCAAAGACCAAGGGCTCTACTGTTCAGTGTCCGACAATAGCTACAGAAGACTATAAGAGCAACTTCAACGCACCGACCCAAATGAACATGCGCTTTGTCCGCTTTTTGTCCGTTTGGGTCGGCCGCTCGCTCGGTGTCCGCCTTTTTTTTGGTTTGGGTCGGCAGTGCGCCCAACACGGAGACCCGTATTTACCCGCACGGCCGGCTTGTCGCCATTTTTCATCAAATATACACATATTTTGCATAGTCTCACAAGCAAATAAATATAGAAAAGATCCACAGCCCAAATAAACATATCGTAGTTTACAAGCCGAATAAAAATTAAATTGTCTCAAATTTATTTTAAAAAAAAGATACATCTATTGGTTGCCAACATGAGCCCACATATGCTCAACCAAATCATCTTGCAGCTGAATGTGAGTTTCCCAATCACGCATTTCATGATGAAATTGGGTGAACTGTTCAAACGATAGCGCTCCTCCTCCATGCTCAGGCACAACATTGTCACCCTGGAACTGAAACCCTTGATCGCAGATACATTCCGGGTGCTCATCCTCTACGATCATATTATGCATGATCACACAAGCAGTCATCATCTCCCACAACTTCTTTGTGCTCCAAGTTCTAGCAGGATACCGAACGATGCCCCATCGATATTGCAGAACACCAAAGCCATGCTCGACATCCTTCTTAGCACTCTGTTGCTCTTGAGCAAATCTCTTCCTCTTCTCTCCGACGGGATTGGGGATTATCTTCACAATAGTGGTCCATTGAGGATAGATACTGTCAGCTAGGTAGTATCCTTTGTTGTAGTTGTGGCCGTTGATGTCAACATTCACCGGCGGGCAGTTTCCTTCGGCAAGCCTTGCAAACACCGGTGAGTGTTGAAGCACGTTGATATCATTGTGCGATCCGTCTATGCCGAAGAAAGAGTGTCAGATCCAGAGATCTTGTGAGGCTACGGCCTCAAGTATGACAGTGCAAGCCCTGACATGGCCCATGTACTGCCCTTGCCAAGCAGAAGGGCAGCTCTTCCACTCCCAGTGCATGCAGTCTATGCTGCCAAGCATCCTGGGGAAGCCCCTGCTGGCATTCATCACCAACAAGCAGGTTGTATCTTCAGCGGTCGGCTCTCTCAAGTACTCAGGGCCAAACACTGCAACCACAGCCTTGCAGAACCTGTACATGGATGGTGGGTGGTGGGAAGCAACGGTGGCCCGGCGGCGAGGCGGTCGTGGCAGCGACGTGGGAGGTGGCGGTGTGCGGGGGGGAGGAGGAGGTGTGTGGACGCGGACTGCTGGCAGGGACACCAAAACTGAGCTGCGGCGGCGAGGGTTTGCTGTCGATGGTGGTGGAAGGCAATGGCCAATGTGCCACCGACTGGCGGGCCAGAGGGAGGAGTAGGCGCGCGTCGCGCGCGTCCGTTTCGTGTCCGCGTCGACGCAAATGGGGCTCAAATTTGGGCCAAAAATGGGTCAGCAGGCGGACAAAAAGAGGACGCGCATCCGTTTGGGTCGGCGCGTTGGGGTGACTTTTCTGTCTCCGGCGACCCAAATGGACCCGCGCGAACGAAATGGGTCGGCGCGTTGGAGTTGCCGTAAGTAGCTTTTGGTGGTCGACGGCTTAGACTGGAGGGCTTGCTCTCCGACTGGCAACGTGGCTCCGCAGGCTCGGAGTGATGCTGGTCTGATGCTGGTTGCGCTGTGAAAAAGTTTTTTTACCGGAGCCAGGAGCTACCGGTGGAGAATCTGTCGTTCAATTGCTTTCTCTGAGATTCGCGCAGCTTTTAGTGTATAAAGTAAAAATAATTTACTATGCAATACAAACAGTAGACAAAGGAATACATTTGTGCATGTCAGATGTGTGGCAGCTTTAGATGTGACTTAGTGGGCGACTGATTAAAAGGACAGTGCATGGGTTCTCTCCCCCAAACAAAGTAGTTGCATTTTATTTGCTGGTCATATTTTGAATGGTTAATAACTTATGAACCAAATTTCCATTAATGAATTTTTTTTTGTACATTTGAATTCAGGGTGATAAGACCTTTAAAACAAGACCGGTCTTGGATACAATTTGGCTAGATTGAATTTGTACTGTTTCAATTAATTTCACATTACAAAAAATACGATTTTACTCATTTCACTAAACAGAGTTTACTCATTCCGAACAAATTATTTCACTAATTCGAAATACATATTTCACTCATTTACAAATTGATTTTATTATTTCAAAATAATATTTCATTTATTTCAAAAAAATGATTTCACTTAGTTCAAAAAACTTATTTCACTCATTTCAGAGAACACATTAGATTCACTCATTTGAAGTACTATATTCCACTCGTTTAAAAAACTTATTTCACACATCACAAAAAAATATATTTTCAAACTATGTTTCACTCGTTTCAAGAAACTAATTTCACTTATTTCAGAAAACACATTACAGTCAGTCAATTGAAATACTATATTTCACTTGTTTCAAAAAAATGTTTTTACTCGTTACAAAAGATAGATTTCGCTCATTTCACTAGTTTCAGAAAACACATTACACTCACAATATACAGAAATAAATAAGGATTTTCACTATTTCAATTAAAAAACTATTTATCTCATATAAAAAATATCATTAAACAAATATTTCTCTGAAATAATAGAATCTATGAATTAGGAAATTAGATTTTTGAACTAAGTGAAATCTATGAAAATAGCTACTTTTTGAAATATGTGAAACATGTTATTTTTAAATCTGACTGACATAAGCAGTTTCACACAGAGTGAAATAACATGTTTCATATGTTCCATATATAGAGTAAAATAAGTTTCGAACACTGAAATAAGCAGTTTCACACAGAATATATAGAGTGAAATAAGTTAACTGAAATGTTGAAAATTAAATGTATTTGAAATGTATCCAAAATTGATCTTGTTCTAAAGGTCTTGACACCCGGAGATCAAATATATAAAAAATTTCACATATGTAATTTTGGTTTAAAAGATATGAACAGTTGAAAATGTCAAATGAAATTTAAATGGGTACCTTTGTTATGGGAGCCAGAGGAGGAGAGTATGTCTGAGCCATGCATGCATCGTACTGACAAAAAGTGCTGACAAGAGTTGACAAGACATTTCATACATGGTGATGTTCAACAGAATACAAAGGAATACTAGTATGCATGTAGACAGTGTGCACCAATCTCCAAGAATTTAAGGGTGGATTTAGCACCGGTACATCCCTGCACCGGAAAAAAGAGGTTTGCGGGTTACGCTGAGTGAGAATGTCCTCTTAGCTGTGCTTTGCTCTGTTTTGTTTTTCCTATTCAAGTGCTTTGACACTAGTAAATGATACTTCATACTTGCTGTGGACGTCTGTGTTAATTCGTTAATCTTTGGTTTTGCCTCAAGTGTTTGACTGATTAACTTTCAGTTTAACCAAATGACTACTCAGAGCTTCGATTTAAGCTTGCAAGTGATGATCATTGTAATTTCTAGTAATATGATATGGCCAATATTACATATAACAGATTCAGTGCTGCATGTGCTTGTGGCTGTTTCATTTGTCGTCACTAAGTGATTTGGCGTGGAGAATAAGCCTTTCGTTTCCTGAACCTTCGGTTTTACCTCGTATGTTTGACTGGTTTAGTTTGAGTTAAACGGAATGATGCTCAAAATTTCTTGTTTCAGTACACTAGCTCTCTGAACTTCCTGCCTCTGAACTCACCTGAAGAAATTGACACCTTCTCTGAAGATTTCGACAGCTACCAGGGAGGCGGACGGCTAGGATGCGCTCCACCTGTGAAGGATCAACGCCCCTTAAAGACCAAGGGCTCCCCTGTTCAGTGTCCAACTACGGCTACAGTTGACTGAAGTTTTTTTTTTTTAAACACACAGTTAACTGAAGTTTAACTGCTGTAAGCTTCAGTTAACTCTTTTTTTGCGGGGTCAGTTAACTCTGTCCACTGCGTGTAATTTCAGTTCCTCCTACTTCCGCCATTCGTGGATTGGGTTATCATCTTCTTCTCCAAGTATTATTCAGTGACTTTAATCTGCTTTCTGCAACTGCAATACATCTTCCCTCCTTCGATACCAATGGCATTTAGTTCGTTGGTTCTGAGTTCTGACCCTATATATCTCGAGTTTGGAGATATAACATCACCTGATATCCCTAAAGTGCAGCCCTGTTATATTTTTATGCATAATACCTGAAGTGTTGCGAATAATATCATGTGCTAGTGATCCTACAGTGGCCGCCTGCCTGCAAGAGAATAGGCTGATTCACTAGTAAGTTTATTTATATCTGACTGAATGTAATATTTTCCTTTTTCCTGGCGTTGTAGTGTTACCTCCTATGTCTGACTGATTCAGTTTCAGTTAAACCAAATGGGTGCTCAAAATTTTGCAAAATGGTCTCAAGTTCTAAACCTGGCCAGGAGTTCGGCGAGGGGAACACAGAGGGGGGTTTGATCCCTATTAGCTGTGACTTTTAAGGTGCTTTCAGCGTCATGTTTGGAGATAGAAGTTGCCTGTTAGCAGTTTTCAGCTCTGAATTTTGAATCACTCGTATGATCTGTTTCAGTAGAGGCGCTCTGCGGACAGTATAAAATGTCGAACATGCTAATTCAAATACTCTTTGATGCAAAATAAAAACGTCAAAGACAAAGGACAGCCAAAACATTACATTTGGCGGACTTTTGCAATATATCTTGGATATACATTCGTCAAATTTGGTTATTTTACTGTTACTTTCGGTTGAACCAAATGATCGAGTATATGCTATGGCCAATACATACATACTACCGAATTTCCATCCAGACTACAACTTTCTCCAACCTCTCTGTAAAGAACACAAGAGTAGCTACTCCGTACGCCACAAGACTGACACAAAGGAATGGAGATCTGTTGAGCTTAATTGTGTGTGACACAACCTTGTTTCTCATTGAAAATTTAAGTTTCCACGCCTCGCTTCGGTTTGGTTCAGTTACACTCAAATGGACAGGCCGCCATCAACTGGGAGCACCTGCACTTGCAGAATTAAACAAGTCAAGTCTTCAAGTACACAAACACATAACTATGTTAATACGTCGGGTCCATATGAAGGACATATCTGAAAACCATTTCTACTTGCCTGCCCGGTCATGTAGCTTGCAGCCGGATGAACAGCCAAGAACTCCACCAGTCCAGCGATCTCCTCTGGCTTGCCGAATCGTCCTGAAGTTTCCATCAGCAACAAAAGGCAGTAAAATCAAAACGAAAACTCTGTTTCATCATTGATGCCATTGCAAGAGTTTTTTTTTTTTTTTTTTTTTTGAGATAGCGAACCCGCTCATGCCAAGCGGTGTGCCATTGCAAGAGTTATGGGCGCATGCTTATAATCGGAAACTCTATATTCCATCTTCTGTTCTGATTCATATGGAATTTAGCCAATGCAGATGATTACTACCACTACTACTAACCTAATGGTATTGTCTCGAGCGCCTTTCGCTCGATGTCATCGCCTAGTTTTGCGGTCATGTCAGACGCGACCCAGCCCGGGGAAACTGCATTCACCTGCAAAACCGAGGCAAAATGTCAGACAAGCTTAATGTTCAAATAAGGAGCAGCACTTTAATCAAGATGTGCTTATTCTAGGTTGGCATGGCTGCTACTTGCATTTATGTTTCTGCCACCGTATTCCCGGGCCATGGCCTTGGTCAATCCAATCACCCCGGCCTTGGCGGCGCAGTAGTTGGCCTGGCCAATGTTGCCAATCATCCCGGCAACTGAGGCGATGTTGATGATTCTTCCCTGTGGGCAATTAACCAGTGAAAAAACCGTACCAAAAAATTATTGTCTCTGATCATATAACAGAGACGCTTCTAAGAATAGAAACGGCACATAGTCAACTGATACTCCGTACCTTCTTCCTCTTCATCATCACTGCCGCCGCAGCCTGAAACAAGATTTTTAAATAATAGGCAAGCACAAAGCATATTTGATGCCGATTACGGAGGCCAAGTGAACAGCACGTCTCACCTGGGCACAGAGGTAAACACCGGTAAGGTTTACGTCCACTACTTCCTGCCACTGCGCCTTCTTCATCCGCATTAGCAGAGCATCTCGCGTGATCCCTGCCCACCAAGAATGGCCAACTTACGTAGTCAGTTGTGCAGGGGAAGGCAGGAAGAGAGATGAAAACAAGGGAGAACCTGCATTGTTCACCAGGACATCCAGCGTTCCCCAAGTATCAATTGCCTGAGCCAACATCCAACATCATGCATAAAGTATGCACTCACTCGGAGAATTATTTGTTATTGTTTTGCCTAGAGTAATGAACTGATGTCAACTCACCGCTCTCATCATGGTTTCAACCTCGGCTTCAATGGAGACATCGGCTGAAAAGGTGATGGCAGTGCCACCGGACTCCTCGATCTGAATGGATCATGATTTGTGTTTGTGTGGCACAAGGAAGACAAGCATGGCATGAAAAGTATTTTATGAGGTAAAATGCACATGTATGCGAGCAACTGTATCATACACTGGGTCAGCTAGAAGCCTAGAAGGAGCGATTTTACTCACCTCTCTGCACACTTCTTCAGCTTCCATGCCTGACTTGGCATAGTTCACAACTACCTTAGACAAACAAAAGATGATGTTCAGCTCCATTAGAAACCATAGCTCAACTAGCCTTACAATTATACAATTTCCTGGTTTCTTTGAAAGAATAGTACTTCACTCTTTCTTTCATTCGATTGCTGATACTTATAAGTATTTACCTTGCACCCTGCTTTGCCAAGAGCCACAGCTATGGCTCGCCCAATCCCCCTCGATGCTCCGGTGACCACTGCAACCGGGGCGTGAGGCTGTGCCAAGCCATCCATGCTCACTCCAGCCATAGCTTTAATCTGACCATGTCTTATAGCTACAGTAAGACAATTCCTTCCGTCAGAAAGACCACCTAATTAAGAAGGAGATCGATACAGAGTCTACCACCCAGATATGATTTGATCAATTGCCTGATGAAATGAGAGTGCCCGGTTGCTGCACTCGCTGGAAACTGCAGCCGTGGCGCTGCGGCGGCAGAGACCCAAGGGCAACGAGGCCAGCAGAGAACGGCACGGTTGACGCCATAGAAGAGGAGTTGTGAGCTCTGTTAACTGCTGGTCATGGAGAAATAAAATGGTGCTGTCTATGGAATTCAGAAGTAACTAGGAGCATAGAGTTAGAGTGGCAACAGAAAGAGGGATGGCTCCATGTTCAGCGGAGGTTTTCTTTGCATGATCGCTGAAAACGTTTCTACCTTGGGATCAAATTGGTTATTGGGCAGTCAAATTTGTGGTGAAAGCAAAACAGGCAAGGTTGGTGCCTGTACCGCATGGGAAGTTGAGGCTGTGTACTGTGCGAAAATATGAAGTGCATGTTTACACGGTATACATGTTCCGGTCTTCCGGATAGTCAAGAAAAGAAAGAACTGCAGCTTGCTCAGCTCTCAGCTGCTAACATGATACTGTAGATGATTTTTGCAGAAGAATATAAGAACTCGAAGCATGGGCAGAGGCGGAGGACGAAAAAAAATTAAGGTGTGGCGAACTTTTAAGTATAATTTTTTTTTATACAAAAGCAAATCTAACATCATCTCTGATGTTAGGGACAAATCTATCAATTGGAATGTGAAGTCCTAGATCACCATTTATACCTTCAGCTCTTAGAACCTCAACATTCTCTTCCACTATAGCTTTAACTGCTGCAATCTGTTCTTCCACTTGTTCAGCTGGCATAAAATTTGTATTCTCTTCTTTTGCGGAATTCACTTGATCTTGATGGGGTACTTGGATTAGAGCCACTGCCACTATCAAGTACTTCAAAAATATCTTGTCAAATCTGCAATTCACAACATTAAATTGTCACTAAAATCACTACATTGCATATTAGAAGCTATTCTAAAATCTAAAATGCTACTAAAATTCAGAAAATTTACCTCTCCCCTTTTCTAGCCCTTCCCCTTCCTCTCCATCTTCTACTGGCTTGCACTTTATTAAGAGACGATAGGCAACAAGCTTATCCTTTCTGAGCTTTTTATGAAGAGAACCACCTCACTTTTCACCTTCTGACGATTTTTTCTGTATCAAAAAAATAAGAAATAATGAAACATCGATTGTGAGTAACAAACAAGCAATGACCACCAACATTCATGTTCTCAAGATAACAACAGAAAAAGAGAAGAACAAACACGAGAGAGTTTCTTGCCTTGCCGGCCGTGAAGGACGTGGAGCTGGCGACCGCCGCGCCATGCCGCCGTCCGCTAGGCCACAGCCACAGCCGCCACTCGCCGCGCCTTGCGCGGCTGCGCCCATCCGCCCCCTGTCGCTTGCTCGACATCCACAGCCGCCCTCCGCGGCTCCGCCGTTCACCGCCGTCCCGCCGTCCTCCACTCCGCGTCTCCGACTGATCCTGGCCGTCGCCGCCGCTGCTTTAGCTAGGGTTCTTGGCGGCTGGTTGTCTGTGTGCGTGTACTGGACTGGGCGCTGGCTGCATGGCTCGATTCGTTCGAGTCTTGCCGGCCATGAAGTCGCTCGCTTAGCCGATTAGGTTAGGCCCAATTATATGTGCTGCGTGGCCCATATAAAGCAGCGACGGCCTTCTCCTTTTATCAATGATTTTTTTTCCAGCTCTAGCCAGCCGTCGATCGAGCGTATACATAGGTATAATTTTTTTTTGCTCGGAATCAAGGTGTGGCGGCTGCCACACCTTGCCCACCGGGGTCGTCCGCCACTGAGCATGGGCATGTGTCAAACGACACATATTGCATCGTGCTAGCCGGCCTCCTTTCCTTGTAACCGAAGACTACAGATAGGGATAGAGATAGGTAGTTTATATTCTCTGTTATCTCTTGTAACTAGATATCTCTTCCTTCCTTCCCAAGTCTGTAATCTCAACAACTTGTACGCTGTCCAGGGAGTCGCGCCCCTGGTTACATAACACACAGACGTCGCCCAGAGCGTGGGTACGACGTTTCCCACATGGTATCAGAGCCTAACTCTTCCCATCTAGCGATCTCCTCCTCCCACCACCGAACCTTCTGCAGTGGCCTCCTCGAGCGCAGCCAACTCCACCCTCTCTGGCCAGATCACCGAGCGCCTCACCCGAACCAACTACATCTTGTGGCATACCCAGATCACACTGCAGCTTCGGGGGGCAGGGTTCTTCGGCTATGTGGACGGGAGCATGCCGGAGCCGGCCAAGGTCGTCGTCAGCAAGGACAAGGATGGCAAGGAGGAGACCATCCCCAACTCGATTCACTCGGTTTGGATCTGAGAGGATCAGCAGGTGCTTGGTTACCTTCTGAATAACCTCTCCAAGGAAGTGCTTGTGCAGGTGACTTCGATCGCCCATGCGCACGAACTCTAGACATCGTTGGCGAGCATGTTCTCATCCACATCGCTGTCTAGCGTCAACAACATCCGCGCGTCGCTCATGAACGCGCAGAAAGGACAGCAGTCGGTGGCCTCCTACTTCGCATACATGCGATGTTTCGCCGACGAGCTAGCTGCAGCAGGCAAGCCCCTGCAGGATGATGAGTTGATCTCCTACATCCTCAATGGGTTGGACATGGAGTATCAACCGCTCGTCTCCGCCCTCGACGCTCGGATCGTCCCGATTACCCTTGATGAGTTGTTCCCCATGATGAGCAATTTTGATCAAAGGGTGGCCATCTTCCAAGGAGCAGGCGCAGGAGGCGGCTTCAAATCCTCTACAAACGTCGCCACCCGCGGCCGTGGCGGGGGCTCACGCCATCGAGGCCCTCCACGGAATAGTAAGGGCAAGGGCAGCTGCGGCGGAGGAAACAGCAGCGGCAGCAACCCTGCACGCAACGGCGGCGGCGGCCGGCCCTCCTACACCAACAACAGGGGTCGGCGCAACGGCAGCTCCTCCAACAGCAGGTCTCGCCCCGACACAATCAGATGCCAAATCTGTGGGAAGCCGGGACACTCTGCCAAGGACTGCTGGTATCGTTTTGATGAAGACGATGATGATTCCTCTCAAGATGAGAAGGTGGCCGGAGCTGCTGATGGTTCCTATGGAGTCGACACCAACTGGTATGTTGACAGCAGTGCCACAAACCACATCACCGGCGAGCTTGACAAGGTGACTATGCGAGAGAAGTACCGTGGCAAAGATCACATCCACACCGCCAGTGGAGAAGGTATGAAAATTAGTCACATTGGTCATTCAGTTATTAAAACCCCTCATAGAAAAATTCATCTCCGAAATTTTCAAAAACTCTTTCTTTCAAAAACTTGGAATTTCTCATCATGTGTCTTGCCCACATGCCCATCAACAGAATGGGTCTGCTGAGCGCAAGCACAGACACATCGTTGAGGTTGGCCTAGCACTCCTAGCTGGTGCCTCCATGCCCCTCAAATTTTGGGATGAGGCATTTCTTGCTGCAGTACACATTATCAATATGTCACCTAGTCGTGTCATAAACAATGAAACTTCCATGGAAAGACTTCTTCACACAAAACCAGATTACACAACACTTCGTGCTTTTGGGTGTGCATGTTGGCCCAATCTTCGTCCTTACAACAATCGCAAGCTTATGTTTCGATCTAAGCAATGCGTGTTCCTTGGTTACAGCACCCAACATAAAGGTGTTAAATGCCTCAATGTATCTACTAGTCGTGTGTATATTTCTCGCGATGTTGTCTTTGACGAAACACAATTTCCATTCTCTAAGCTTCATCCCAACACCGATGCACTTCTTCGCCAAGAAATTCTCCTTTTACCACCAAATCTCACCGGTTTTGATCTAGGGGGAAATAATTCTGATGATCAACTGTTGACTAATTCTCATAACCGTGTGCATGAGCCTTGTGATGATGCAGCTGAAAATTGTGAAGAAACTGGTGAAGAAATTGTTCCAAATATGTCACATTTTATGTGTCCAGTATTGGGAGACAAATCCTCCTTGGGATCAGCAGCGCAGGAGCCCAACAGTCGATCCGCCTCGGGATCGGTGGAGCGACAGGACGGCAGGGCGCTGGAATTTTGGGGAACGCAGCATCCAATTTCAAAAAAAAAATTCTATGCTCACGCAAGATCTATCTAGGAGATGCATAGCAACGAGAGGGGGAGAGTGTGTCCACGTACCCTCGTAGACCGAAAGTGGAAGCGTTAGCTAAACGCGGTTGATGTAGTCGAACGTCTTCTCGATTCAACCGATCAAGCACCGAACGTACGGCGCCTCCGAGTTTTGCACACGTTCAGCTCGATAACGTCCCTCGAACTCTTGATCCAGCAAAGTGTCGAGGGAGAGTTTCGTCAGCACGACGGCGTGGTGACGGTGATGGTGAAGTGATCCGCGCAGGGCTTCGCCTAAGCACTATGACAATATGACCGGAGGAGTAAACGGTGGAGGGGGGCGCCGCACACGGCTAAGAACAATTGTTGTGTCCTTGGAGGCGCCCCCCGCCCCCGTATATAAAGGAGGGATAGGGGACGAGGCCGGCCTAGGGGCGCCCCAAGTGGGAGGAGTCCCACTTGGGCTCCTAGTAGGATTCGGCCCCCCCTTTCCTTTTACCGGAAGGGGAAAGGGGGAAGGAGAGAGAGAAGGAGAAGGAAAGGGGGGCGCCGCCCCCTCCCCTTGTCCAATTCGGACTCCTCCCTTGGGGGGGGGGCGCCACCCCTTGTGGGCTGGCTTGCCTCCCTCCTATGGCCCATATGGCCCATATCTTCCCCCGGGGGGTTCCGGTAACCCCCCCGGTACTCCGATACGTACCCGATACATTCCGAAACACTTCCGCTGTCAGAATACTATC
Source organism: Thinopyrum elongatum (assembly GCA_011799875.1). Lineage (NCBI taxonomy): Eukaryota > Viridiplantae > Streptophyta > Magnoliopsida > Poales > Poaceae > Thinopyrum > Thinopyrum elongatum. The sequence goes on along the minus strand of CM022301.1, from coordinate 536,866,020 downwards.
GTCCAAAATATCAATCTTTACCTCTCGACCATTTCGAGAGTCCTCGTCATGTCCGTGATCTCATCCGGGACTCCAAACAATCTTCGGTCACCAAAACACATAACTCATAATACAAATCGTCATCGAACGTTAAGCGTGCGGACCCTACGGGTTCGAGAACTATGTAGACATGACCGAGACACATCTCCAGTCAATAAACAATAGCGGAACCTGGATGCTCATATTGGTTCCTACATATTCTACGAAGATCTTTATCGGTCAAACCATAATGACAACATACGTCATTCCCTTTGTCATCGGTATGTTACTTGCCCGAGATTCGATCGTCGGTATCTCCATACCTAGTTCAATCTCGTTACCGGCAAGTCTCTTTACTCGTTCTGTAATGCATCATCCCGTAACTAACTCATTAGTCACATTGCTTGCAAGGCTTATCATGATGTGCATTACCGAGAGGGCCCAGAGATACCTCTCCGATACTTGGTGTGACAAATCCTAATCTCGATCTATGCCAACCCAACAAACACCTTCGGAGACACCTGTAGAGCATCTTTATAATCACCCAGTTACGTTGTGACGTTTGATCGCACACAAGGTGTTCCTCCGGTATTCGGGAGTTGCATAATCTCATAGCCAAAGGAATATGTACAAGTCATGAAGAAAGCAATAGCAATAAAACTTAACGATCATTATGCTAAGCTAACGGATGGGCCTTGTCCATCACATCATTCTCCTAATGATGTGATCCCGTTCATCAAATGACAACACATGTCTATGGTTAGGAAACTTAACCATCTTTGATTAACGAGCTAGTCTTGTAGAGGCTTACTAGGGACTCGGTGTTTTGTCTATGTATTCACACATGTATCAAGTTTTCGGTTAATACAATTCTAGCATGAATAATAAACATTTATCATGATATAAGGAAATATAAATAACAACTTTATTATTGCCTCTAGGGCATATTTCCTTCAGTCTCCCACTTGCAATAGAGTCAATAATCTAGATTACATAGTAATGATTCTAACACCCATGGAGTCTTGGTGCTGATCATGTTTTGCTCATGGAAGAGGCTTAGTCAACGGGTCTGCTACATTCAGATCCGTATGTATTTTGCAAATCTCTATGTCTCCCTCCTTGACTTGATCATGGATGGAGTTGAAGCGTCTCTTGATGTGTTTGGTTCTCTCGTGAAATCTGGATTCCTTCGCTAAGGCAATTGCTCCAGTATTATCACAAAAGATTTTCATTGGACCCGATGCACTAGGTATTACACCTAGATCGAATATGAACTCCTTGATCCAGACTCCTTCATTTGCTACTTCCGAAGCAGCTATATACTCCACTTCACATGTAGATCCCACCATGACGCTTTGCTTGGAACTGCACCAACTGACAACTCCAGCATTCAATATAAATACGTATCCGGTTTGTGACTTAGAGTCATCCGGATCAGTGTCAAAGCTAGCATCGACGTAACCATTTACGACAAGCTCTTTGTCACCTCCATAAACGAGAAACATATCCTTAGTCCTTTTTAGGTACTTCAGGATGTTCTTGACCGCTGTCCAGTGATCCACTCCTGAATTACTTTGGTACCTCCCTGCCAAACTTATGGCAAGGCACACATCAGGTCTGGTACACAGCATAGCATACATGATAGAACCTATGGCTGAAGCATAGGGAATGACTTTCGTTTTCTCTCTATCTTCTGCAGTGGTCGGGCATTGAGTCTTACTCAACTTCACACCTTGCAACACAGGCAAGTACCCTTTCTTTGACTGATCCATTTTGAACTTCTTCAAAAACTTTATCAAGGTATGTGCTTTGTGAAAGTCCAATTAAGCGTCTTGATCTATCTCTATAGATCTTGATGCCCAATATATAAGCAGCTTCACCGAGGTCTTTCATTGAAAAATTCTTATTCAAGTATCCTTTTATGCTATCCAGAAATTCTATATCATTTCCAATCAACAATATGTCATCCGCATATAATATTAGAAATGCTACAGAGCTCCCACTCACTTTCTTGTAAATACAGGCTTCTCCAAAAGTCTGTATAAAACCATATGCTTTGATCACAATATCAAAGCATATATTCCAACTCCGAGATGCTTGCACCAGTCCATAAATGGATCGCTGGAGCTTGCACACTTTATTAGCACCTTTAGGATCGACAAAACCTTCTGGTTGCATCATATACAACTCTTCTTTGAGAAATCCATTAAGGAATGCAGTTTTGACATCCATTTGCCAGATTTCATAATCATAAAATGCGGCAATTGCTAACATGATTCAAACAGACTTAAGCATCGCTACGGGGTGAGAAGGTCTCATCGTAGTCAACTCCTTGAACTTGTCGAAAACCTTTTGCAACAAGTCGAGCTTTGTAGACAGTAACATTACCATCAGTGTCAGTCTTCTTCTTGAAGATCCATTTATTCTCTATGGCTTGCCGATCATCGGGCAAGTCAACCAAAGTCCACACTTTGTTCTCATACATGGATCCCATCTCAGATTTCATGGCCTCAAGCCATTTTGCGGAATCTGGGCTCATCATCGTTTCCTCATAGTTCGTAGGTTCGTCATGGTCTAGTAACATGACTTCCAGAATAGGATTACCGTACCACTCTGGTGCGGAACGTACTCTGGTTGACCTACGAGGTTCTGTAGAAACTTGATCTGAAGTTTCATGATCATCATCATTAGCTTCCTCACTAACTGGTGTAGGCATCACGGGAACTATTTTCTGTGATGAGCTATTCTCCAATTCGAGAGAAGGTACAATTACCTCATCAAGTTCTACTTTCCTCCCATTCACTTCTTTCGAGAGAAACTCCTTCTCTAGAAAGGATCCATTCTTAGCAACAAAGATCTTGCCTTCGGATCTGTGATAGAAGGTGTACCCAACAGTTTCTTTTGGGTATCCTATGAAGACGCAATTCTCCGATTTGGGTTCGAGCTTATCAGGCTGAAGCTTTTTCACATAAGCATCGCAACCCCAAACTTTAAGAAACGACAGCTTAGGTTTCTTGCCAAACCACAGTTCATACGGTGTCGTCTCAACGGATTTAGATGGTGCCCTATTTAACATGAATGCAGCTGTCTCTAATGCATAACCCCAAAATGATAGTGGTAAATCGGTAAGGGACATCATAGATCGCACCATATCTAAAAAAGTACGGTTATGTTGGGAAACATAGCATGCAATTTCAAAAAAAAATCCTACGCTCACGCAAGATCTATCTAGGAGATGCATAGCAATGAGAGGGGGGTAGTGTGTCCACGTACCCTCGTAGGCCGAAAGCGGAAGCGTTAGCTTAACGCGGTTGATGTAGTCGAACGTCTTCGCGATCCAACCGAGCAAGCACCGAACATACGGCACCTCCGAGTTCAGCACATGTTCAGCTCGATGACGTCCCTCCAACTCTTGATCCAGCAGAAGGTCGAGGGAGAGTTTCGTCAGCACGACGGCGTGGTGACGGTGATGGTGATGTGATCCGCGTAGGGCTTCGCCTAAGCACTATGACAATATGACCGGAGGAGTAAACTGTGGAGGGGGGCACCGCACACGGCTAAGAGAACAACTGTTGTGCTTTGGGGTGCCCCCTGCCCCCGTATATAACGGAGGAGAGGGGAGAGGGCCGGCCTAGGGCGCGCCCAAGTGGGGGGAGTCCAACTAGGACTCCCAGTCCTAGTCGCCCCCCCCCTTTCCTTTCCAACGGAGGGGGAAAGAGGGAAGTGGAGGGAGAGAAAGAGGGAGTAGGAAAGGGTGTCGCGCCCCCTCCCCCTTGTCCAATTCGGACTCCACTTGGGGGGGGGGCGCCACCTCCTGCGGCCTGCCTCCTCCTCTCCACTATGGCCCATGAGGCCCATTACTTCCCCGGGAGGGGGGGGTCCGGTAACCCCTCGGTACTCCTAAAAATACCCGAACCAATCCGGAACCATTCCGGTGTCTGAATATAACCTTCCAATATATCAATCTTTACTTCTCGACCATTTTGAGACTCCTCGTCATGTCTGTGATCTCATCCGGGACTCCGAACAATCTTCGGTCACCAAAACACATAACTCATAATACAAATCGTCATCGAACGTTAAGCGTGCGGACCCTACGGGTTCGAGAACTATGTAGACATGACCGAGACATATCTCCGATCAGTAACCAATAGCGGAACCTGGATGCTCATATTGGTTCCCACATATTCTACGAAGATCTTTATCAGTCAAACCACAATGAGAACATACGTTATTCCCTTTGTCATCGGTATGTTACTTGCCCGAGATTCGATCGTCGGTATCTTCATACCTAGTTCAATCTCGTTACCGGCAAGTCTCTTTACTCGTTCCGTAATGCATCATCCCGTAACTAACTCATTAGTCACATTGCTTGCAAGGCTTGTCACAATGTGCATTACCGAGAGGGCCCAGAGATACCTCTCCGATAGTAGGAGTGACAAATCCTAATCTTGATCTATGCCAACCCAACAAACACCTTCGGAGACACCTGTAGAGCATCTTTATAATTACCCAGTTATGTTGTGATGTTTGATAGCACACAAGGTGTTCTTCCGGTATTCGGGAGTTGCATAATCTCATAGTCAAAGGAATATGTATAAGTCATGAAGAAAGCAATAGCAATAAAACTTAACGATCATAATGCTAAGCTAACGGATGGGTCTTGTCCATCACATCATTCTTCTAATGATGTGATCCCATTCATCAAATGACAACATATGTCTATTATTAGGAAACTTAACCATCTTTGATCAACGAGCTAGTCTAGTAGAGGCTTACTAGGGACTCGATGTTTTGTCTATGTATTCACACATGTATCAAGTTCCGGTTAATACAATTCTAGCATGAATAATAAACATTTATCATGATATAAGGAAATATAAATAACAACTTTATTATTGCCTCTAGGGCATATTTCCTTCATTCTCCCACTTGCAATAGAGTCAATAATCTAGATTACATAGTAATGATTCTAACACCCATGGAGTCTTGGTGCTGATCATGTTTTGCTCGTCGAAGCGGCTTAGTCAATGGGTCTGCAACATTCAGATCCGTATGTATTTTGCAAATCTCTATGTCTCCCTCCTTGACTTGATCGCGGATGGAGTTGAAGCGTCTCTTGATGTGTTTGGTTCACTTGTGAAATCTGGATTCCTTTGCTAAGGCAATTGCCCCAGTATTGTCACAAAAGATTTTCATTGGACCCGATGCACTAGGTATTACACCTAGATCGGATATGAACTCCTTCATCCAGACTCCTTCATTTGCTACTTCCGAAGCAGCTATGTACTCCGCTTGACACGTAGATCCTGCCACGACGCTTTGCTTGGAACTGCACAAACTGACAGCTCCACCATTCAATATAAATACGTATCCGGTTTGTGACTTAGAGTCATCCGGATCAGTGTCAAAGCTAGCATAAACGTAACCATTTACGACGAGCTCTTTGTCACCTCCATAAATGAGAAACATATCCTTAGTCCTTTTCAGGTATTTCAGGATGTTCTTGACCGCTGTCCAGTGATCCACTCCTGGATTACTTTGGTACCTCCCTGCCAAACTTATGGCAAGGCACACATCAGGTCTGGTACACAGCATAGCATACATGATAGAACCTATGGCTGAGGCATAGGGAATGACTTTCATTTTCTCTCTATCTTCTGCAGTGGTCGGGCATTGAGTCTTACTCAACTTCACACCTTGCAACACAAGCAAGAACCCTTTCTTTGACTGATCCATTTTGAACTTCTTCAAAACTTTATCAAGGTATGTGCTTTGTGAAAGTCCTATTAAGCGTCTTGATCTATCCCTATAGATCTTTATGCCCAATATATAAGCAGCTTCACCGAGGTATTTCATTGAAAATTCTTATTCAAGTATCCTTTTATGCTATCCAGAAATTCTCTATCATTTCCAATCAACAATATGTCATCCACATATAATATTAGAAATGCTACAGAGCTCCCACTGACTTTCTTGTAAATACAGGCTTCTCCAAAAGTCTGTATAAAACCATATGCTTTGATCACAATATCAAAGCGTATATTCCAACTCCGAGAGGCTTGCACCAGTCCATAAATGGATCGCTGGAGCTTGCAAACTTTGTTAGTACCTTTAGGATCGACAAAACCTTCTGGTTGCATCATATACAACTCTTCTTTAAGAAATCCATTAAGGAATGCAGTTTTGACGTCCATTTGCCAGATTTCATAATCATAAAATGTGGCAATTGCTAACATGATTCGGACAGACTTAAGCATCGCTACGGGTGAGAAGGTCTCATCGTAGTCAACCCCTTGAACTTGTCGAAAACCTTTCGCAACAAGTCAAGCTTTGTAGACAGTAACATTACCGTCAGTCTTCTTCTTGAAGATCCATTTATTCTCTATGGCTTGCCGATCATCGGGCAAGTCAACCAAAGTCCACACTTTGTTCTCATACATGGATCCCATCTCAGATTTCATGGCCTCCAGCCATTTCGCGGAATCTGGGCTCATCATCGCTTCCTCATAGTTCATAGGTTCGTCATGGTCTAGTAACATGACTTCCAGAACAGGATTACCGTACCACTCTGGTGCGGAACGTACTCTGGTTGACCTACGAGGTTCGGTAGTAACTTGATCTGAAGTTTCATGATCATCATCATTAGCTTCCTCACTAATTGGTGTAGGCATCACGGGAACTATTTTCTGTGATGAGCTATTCTCCAATTCGAGAGAAGGTACAATTACCTCATCAAGTTCTACTTTCCTCCCACTCACTTCTTTCGAGAGAAACTCCTTCTCTAGAAAGGATCCATTCTTAGCAACAAAGATCTTGCCTTCGGATCTATGATAGAAGGTGTACCCAACAGTTTCTTTTGGGTATCCTCTGAAGACGCACTTCTCCGATTTGGGTTCGAGCTTATCAGGCTGAAGCTTTTTCACATAAGCATCGCAACCCCAAACTTTAAGAAATGACAGCTTTGGTTTCTTGCCAAACCATAGTTCATACAGTGTCATCTCAACGGATTTAGATGGTGCCCTATTTAACATGAATGCAGCTGTCTCTAATGCATAACCCCAAAACGATAGTGGTAAATCGGTAAGAGACATCATAGATCGCACCATATCTAATAAAGTACGGTTACGACGTTCGGACACACCATTACGCTGTGGTGTTCAAGGTGGCATGAGTTGTGAAACTATTCCACATTGTTTTAAATGAAGGCCAAACTCGTAACTCAAATATTCGCCTCGGCGATCAGATCATAGAAACTTTATTTTCTTGTTACGATGATTTTCCACTTCACTCTGAAATTCTTTGAACTTTTCAAATGTTTCAGACTTATGTTTCATTAAGTAGATATACCCATATCTGCTCAAATCATCTGTGAAGGTCAGAAAATAACGATACTCGCTGCGACCTTCAACACTCATCGGACCGCATACATCAGTATGTATTATTTCCAATAAGTCAGTAGCTCGCTCCATTGTTCCGGAGAACGGAGTCTTAGTAATCTTGCCCATGAGGCATGGTTCGCAAGCATCAAATGATTCATAATCAAGTGATTCAAAAAGTCCATCTGCATGGAGTTTCTTCATGCGCTTTACACCAATATGACCTAAACGGCAGTGCCACAAATATGTTGCACTATCATTATCAACTTTACATCTTTTGGCATCAATATTATGAATATGTGTATCACCACGATCGAGATTTCAACAAAAATAGACCACTCTTCAAGGGTGCATGACCATAAAAGATATTACTCATATAAATAGAACAACCATTATTCTCTGATTTAAATGAATAACCGTCTCGCATCAAACAAGATCCAGATATAATGTTCATGCTCAACGCTGGCACCAAATAACAATTATTCAGGTCTAAAACTAATCCCGAAGGTAGATGTAGAGGTAGTGTGCCGATGGCGATCACATCGACCTTGGAACCATTCCCGACGCGCATCGTCACCTCGTCCTTAGCCAATCTTCGTTTAATCCGTAACCCCTGTTTCGAGCTGCAAATATGAGCAACAGAACCAGTATCAAATACCCAGGTGCTACTACGAGCATTAGTAAGGTACACATCAATAACATGTATATCAAATATACCTTTGTTCACTTTGCCATCCTTCTTATCCGCCAAATAATTGGGGTAGTTCCGCTTCCAGTGTCCAGTCCCTTTGCAGTAGAAGCACTCAGTTTCAGGCTTATGTCCAGACTTGGGCTTCTTCCCGGGAGTGGCAACTTGCTTGTCATTCTTCTTGAAGTTCCCCTTTTTTCCATTGCCCTTTTTCTTGAAACTAGTGGTCTTGTTAACCATCAACACTTGATGCTCCTTCTTGATTTCTACCTCCGCTGCTTTGAGCATAGCGAAGAGCTCGGGAATAGTCTTCTCCATCCCTTGCATATTATAGTTCATCACGAAGCCTTTATAGCTTGGTGGCAGTGATTGAAGAACTCTGTCAATAACACTATCATCCTGAAGATTAACTCCCAGCTGAGTCAAGTGGTTGTGGTACCTAGACATTCTGAGTATGTGTTCACTAACAGAACTGTTCTCCTCCATCTTGCAGCTATAGAACTTGTTGGAGACTTGATATCTCTCAAATCGGGCATTTGCTTGAAATATTAACTTCAATTCCAGGAACATCTCATATGCTCCATGACGTTCAAAACGTCTTTGAAGTCCCGATTCTAAGCCGTAAAGCATGGCACACTGAACTATCGAGTAGTCATCAGATCGAGCTTGCTAGACGTTCATAACATCAGCATCTGCTCCTGCAGCAGGCCTTTCACCTAGCGGTGCATCAAGGACATAATTCTTCTATGCAGCAATGAGGATAATCCTCAAGTTACGGACCCAGTCCATGTAGTTGCTACCATCATCTTTCAACTTAGCTTTCTCTAGGAACGCATTAAAATTTGAAGGAACAGTAGCACGGGCCATTGATCTACAACATAGATATGCAAAAACTATCAGGACTAAGATCATGCTAAATTAAGTTCAATTAATCATATTACTTAAGAACTCCCACTTAGATAGACATCCCTCGAGTCATCTAAATGATCACGTGATCCATATCAACTAAACCATGTCCGATCATCATGTGAGATGGAGTAGTTTTCAATGGTGAACATCTCTATGTTGATCAAATCTACTATATGATTCACGTTCGACCTTTCGGTCTCAGTATTCCGAGGCCATGTCTGTACATGCTAGGCTTGTCAAGTTTAACCCGAGTATTCCGCGCGTGCAAAACTGTCTTGCACCCGTTGTATGTGAACGTAGAGCTTATCACACCCGATCATCACGTGGTGTCTCGGCACGACGAACTGTCGCAATGGTGCATACTCAGGGAGAACACTTATACCTTGAAATTTTAGTGAGGGATCATCTTATAATGCTACCGCCGTACTAAGCAAAATAAGATGCATAAAAGATAAACATCACATGCAATCAAAATTTGTGACATGATATGGCCATCATCATCTTGTGCCTTTGATCTCCATCTCCAAAGCACCGTCATGATCTCCATCGTCACCGGCTTGACACCTTGATCTCCATCGTAGCTTCGTTGTCGTCTCGCCAACTATTGCTTCTACAACTATCGCTAACGCATAGTGATAAAGTAAAGCAATTACATGGCGATTGCATTTCATACAATAAAGTGACAACCATAAGGCTCCTGCCAGTTGCCGATAACTTTTACAAAACATGATCATCTCATACAACAACGTATATCACATCATGTCTTGACCATATCGCATCACAACATGCCCTGCAAAAACAAGTTAGACGTCCTCTACTTTGTTGTTGCAAGTTTTACGTGGCTGCTACGGGCTCCTAATAAGAACCGTTCTTACCTATGCATCGAAACAACAACGATATTTTGTCAAGTTTGCTGTTTTAACCTTCAACAAGGACCGGCCGTAGTCAAATTCGATTCAACTAAAGTTGAAGAAACAGACACCCGCTAGCCACCTTTATGCAACAAGTTGCATGTCTCTCGGTGGAACCGGTCTCATGAACGCGGTCATGTAAAGTTGGTCTGGGCCGCTTTATCCAACAATACCGCCGAATCAAAATAAGACGTTGGTGGTAAGTAGTATGACTATCATCACCCACAACTCTTTGTGTTCTACTCGTGCATATCATCTACGCATAGACCTGGCTCTGATACCACTGTTGGGAAACGTAGCATGTAATTTCAAAAAAATTCCTACGCTCACGCAAGATCTATCTAGGAGATGTATAGCAACGAGAGGGGGAGAGTGTGTCCACGTACCCTCGTAGACCGAAAGCGGAAGCGGTAGCTTAACACGGTTGATGTAGTCGAACGTCTTCGCGATCCAACCGATCAAGCACCGAACGTACGGCACCTCTGAGTTCAGCACACGTTCAGCTCGATAACGTCCCTCGAACTCTTGATCCAGCAGAAGGTCGAGGGAAAGTTTCGTCAGCACGATGGCGTGGTGACGGTGATGGTGATGTGATCCGCGCAAGGCTTCGCCTAAGCACTACGACAATATGATCGGAGGAGTAAACTGTGGAGGGGGGCACCGCACACGGGTAAGAGAACAACTATTGTGCTTTGGGGTGCCCCCCTGCCCCCGTATATAAAGGAGGAGAGGGGAGAGGGCCGGCCTAGGGCGCGCCCAAGTGGGGGGAGTCCAATTAGGACTCCCAGTCCTAGTCGGCCCTCCCTTTCCTTTCCTACGAAGGGGGAAAGAGGGAAGTGGAGGGAGAGAGAGAGGGAGAAGGAAAGGGGGGCCGCGCCCCTCCTCCTAGTCCAATTCGGACTCCACATGGGGGGGGGGGGGCGCCACCTCCTGCGGCCTGCCTCCTCCTCTCCACTATGGCCCATGAGGCCCATTACTTCCCCGGGAGGGTTCCGGTAACTCCTCGGTAGTCCGAAAAATACCCGAACCATTCCGGTGTCCGAATATAACCTTCCAATATATCAATCTTTACTTCTCGACCATTTCGAGACTCCTCGTCATGTCCGTGATCTCATCCGGGACTCCGAACAATCTTCGGTCACCAAAACACATAACTCATAATACAAATCATCATCGAACGTTAAGCGTGCGGACCCTACGGGTTCGAGAACTATGTAGACATGACCGAGACATATCTTCGATCAATAACCAATAGCGGAACCTGGATGCTCATATTGGTTCCCACATATTCTACGAAGATCTTTATCGGTCAAACCGCAATGACAACATAAGTTATTCCCTTTGTAATGGGTATGTTACTTGCCCGAGATTCGATCGTCGGTATCTTCATACCTAGTTCAATCTCGTTACCGGCAAGTCTCTTTACTCATTTCGTAATGCATCATCCCGTAACTAACTCATTAGTCACATTGCTTGCAAGGCTTGTCACGATGTGCATTACCGAGAGGGCCCAGAGATACCTCTCCGATACTCGGAGTGACAAATCCTAATCTTGATCTATGCCAACCCAACAAACACCTTCGGAGACACCTGTAGAGCATCTTTATAATCACCCAGTTACGTTATGATGTTTGATAGCACACAAGGTGTTCCTCCGGTATTCGGGAGTTGCATAATCTCATAGTCAAAGGAATATGTATAAGTCATGAAGAAAGCATAGCAATAAAACTTAACGATCATAATGCTAAGCTAACGGATGGGTCTTTTCCATCACATCATTCTCCTAATGATGTGATCCCGTTCATCAAATGACAACACATGTCTACGGTTAGGAAACTTAACCATCTTTGATCAACGAGCTAGTCTAGTAGAGGCTTACTAGGGACTCGGTGTTTTGTCTATGTATTCACACATGTATCAAGTTTCCGGTTAATACAATTCTAGCATGAATAATAAACAATTATCATGATATAAGGAAATATAAATAATAACTTTATTATTGCCTCTAGGGCATATTTCCTTCAGGTTACGACGTTCGGACACACCATTACGCTGTGGTGTTCCAGGTGGCGTGAGTTGTGAAACTATGCCACATTGTTTTAAATGAAGGCCAAACTCGTAACTCAAATATTCGCCTCCGCGATCAGATCGTAGAAACTTTATTTTCTTGTTACGATGATTTTCTACTTCACTCTGAAATTCTTTGACCTTTTCAAATGTTTCAGACTTGTGTTTCATTAAGTAGATATACCCATATCTGCTCAAATCATCTGTGAAGGTTAGAAAATAATGATACCCGCCGCGAGCCTCAACACTCATAGGACCGCATACATCGGTATGTATTATTTCCAATAAGTCAGTGGCTCGCTCCATTGTTCCGGAGAACGGAATCTTAGTCATCTTGCCCATGTGGCATGGTTCGCAAGCATCAAATGATTCATAATCAAGTTATTCCAAAAGTCCATCCGCATGGAGTTTTTTCATGCGCTTTACCCCAATATGACCTAAACGGCAGTGCCACAAATATATTGCACTATCATTATCAACTTTGCATCTTTTGGCATCAATATTATGAATATGTGTATCACCACGATCGAGATTCAACAAAAATAGACCACTCTTCAAGGGTGCATGACCATAAAAGATATTACTCATATAAATAGAACAACCATTATTCTCTGATTCAAATGAATAACCATCTCGCATCAAACAAGATCCAGATATAATGTTCATGCTCAACGCTGGCACCAAATAACAATTATTCAGGTCTAAAACTAATCCTGAAGGTAGATGTAGAGGTAGCGTGCCGACGGCGATCACATCGACCTTGGAACCATTTCCGACGCGCATCGTCACGTCGTCCTTAGCCAATCTTCGTTTAATTCGTAGCCCCTGTTTTGAGTTGCAAATATGAGCAACAGAACCAGTATCAAATACCCAGGCGCTACTACGAGCATTAGTAAGGTACACATCAATAACATGTATATCAAATATACCTTTGTTCACTTTGCCATCCTTCTTATCCGCCAAATACTTGGGGCAGTTCCGCTTCCAGTGACCAGTCCCTTTGCAGTAGAAGCACTCAGTTTCAGGCTTAGGTCCAGACTTGGGTTTCTTCCCGGGAGTGGCAACTTGCTTGCCATTCTTCTTGAGGTTCCCCTTCTTTCCTTTGCCCTTTTTCTTGAAACTAGTGGTCTTGTTAACCATCAACACTTGATGCTCCTTCTTGATTTCTACCTCCGTAGCTTTGAGCATAGCGAAGAGCTCGGGAATTGTCTTATCCATCCCTTGCATGTTATAGTTCATCACGAAGCCTTTGTAGCTTGGTGGCAGTGATTGAAGAATTCTGTCAATAACACTATCATCCGGAAGATTAACTCCCAGCTGAGTCAAGTGATTATGATATCCAGACATTCTAAGTATGTGTTCACTGACCGAACTGTTCTCCTCCATCTTGCAGCTATAGAACTTGTTGGAGACTTCATATCTCTCAACTCGGGCATTTGCTTGAAATATTAACTTCAACTCCTGGAACATCTCATATGGTCCATGACGTTCAAAACGTCTTTGAAGTCCCGATTCTAAGCCGTAAAGCATGGCACACTGAACTATCGAGTAGTCATCAGATTGAGCTTGCCAGACGTTCATAACATCAGCATCTGCTCCTGCAGCAGGCCTTTCACCTAGCGGTGCATTAAGGACATAATTCTTCTGTGCAGCAATGAGGATAATCCTCAAGTTACGAACCCAGTCCGTGTAATTGCTACCATCATCTTTCAACTTAGCTTTCTCTAGGAACGCATTAAAATTCAAGGGAACGGTAGCACGGGCCATTGATCTACAACATAGATATGCAAAAACTATCAGGATTAAGTTCATGATAAATTAAGTTCAATTAATCATATTACTGAAGAACTCCCACTTAGATAGACATCCCTCGAGTCATCTAAATGATCACGTGATCCATATCAACTAAACCATGTCCGATCATCACGTGAGATGGAGTAGTTTTCAATGGTGAACATCTCTATGTTGATCATATCTACTATATGATACACATTCGACCTTTCGGTCTCCAGTGTTCCGAGGCCATGTCTGTACATGCTAGGCTCGTCAAGTTTAACCCGAGTATTCGGCATGTGCAAAACTGTCTTGCACCCATTGTATGTGAACGTAGAGCTTATCACACCCGATCATCACGCGGTGTCTCGGCACGATGAACTGTCGCAACGGTGCATACTAGGGGAGAACACTTATACCTTGAAATTTTAGTGAGGGATCATCTTATAATGCTACCGTCGTACTAAGCAAAATAAGATGCATAAAAGATAAACATCACATGCAATCAAAATATGTGACATGATATGGCCATCATCATCTTGTGCCTTTGATCTCCATCTCCAAAGCACCGTCATGATCTCCATCGTCACCGGCATGACACCTTGATCTTCATCATAGCGTCGTTGTCGTCTCGCCAACTATTGCTTCTACAACTATCGCTAACGCTTAGTGATAAAGTAAAGCAATTACATGGCGATTGCATTTCACACAATAAAGCGACAACCATAAGGCTCCTGCCAGTTCCCGATAACTTTTACAAAACATGATCATCTCATACAACAACGTATATCACATCATGTCTTGACCATATCACATCACAACATGCCCTGCAAAAACAAGTTAGACGTCCTCTACTTTGTTGTTGCAAGTTTTACGTGGCTGCTACGGGCTTCTACCAAGAACCGTTCTTACCTACGCATCAAAATCACAACAATGTTTCGTCAAGTTTGCTGTTTTAACCTTCAACAAGGACCGGCCATAGTCAAATTCGATTCAACTAAATTTGGAGAAACAGACACCCGCCAGCCACCTTTATGCAACAAGTTGCATGTCTATCGGTGGAACCGGTCTCATGAACACGGTCATGTAAGGTTAGTCTGGGCTGCTTCATCCAACAATACCGCCGAATCAAAATAAGACGTTGGTGGTAAGCAGTATGACTATCATCGCCCACAACTCTTTGTGTTCTACTCGTGAATATCATCTACGCATAGACCTGGCTGGGATGCCACTGTTGGGGAACACATCATGCAATTTCAAAAAAAATTCTACGCTCACGCAAGATCTATCTAGGAGATGCATAGCAATGAGAGGGGGAGAGTGTGTCCACGTACCCTCGTAGACCGAAAGCGGAAGCATTAGCTTAACGCGGTTGTGTAGTCGAACGTCTTCTCGATTCAACCAATCAAGCACCGAACGTACGGCGCCTCCGAGTTCTGCACACGTTCAGCTCGATGACGTCCCTCGAACTCTTGATCCAGCAAAGTGTCGAGGGAGAGTTTCGTCAGCACGACGGCATGGTGACGGTGATGGTGAAGTGATCCGCGTAGGGCTTCGCCTAAGCACTACGATAATATGACCGGAGGAGTAAACGGTGGAGGGGGCGCCGCACACGGCTAAGAACAATTGTTGTGTCCTTGGAGGCGCCCCCCGCCCCCGTATATAAAGGAGGGAGAGGGGAGGAGGCCGGTCTAGGGGCGCCCAAGTGGGAGGAGCTCCTAGTAGGATTCGGCCCCCCCTTTCCTTTTACCGGAAGGGGAAAGGGGGAAGGAGAGAGAGAAGGAGAAGGAAAGGGGGGCGCCGCCCCCTCCCCTTGTCCAATTAGGACTCCTCTCTTGGGGGAGGGGGGCGCCACTCCTTGTGGGCTGGCTTGCCTCCCTCCTATGGCCCATATGGCCCATATCTTTCCCTGGGGGGTTCCGGTAACCCTCCCGGTACTCCGATACGTACCCGATACATTCCGAAACACTTCCGGTGTCCGAATAATATCGTCCAATATATCAATCTTTACCTCTCAACCATTCCAAGAGTCCTCGTCATGTCCGTGATCTCATCTGGTACTCCGAACAATCTTCGGTCACCAAAACACATAACTCATAATACAAATCGTCATCAAACGTTAAGCGTGCGGACCCTACGGGTTCGAGAACTATGTAGACATGAGCGAGACACATCTCCGGTCAATAACCAATAGCGGAACCTGGATGCTCATATTGGTTCCTACATATTCTATGAAGATCTTTATCGGTCAAACCGTAATGACAACATACGTCATTCCCTTTGTCATCGGTATGTTACTTGCCCGAGATTCGATCGTCGATATCTCCATACCTAGTTCAATCTTGTTACCGACAAGTCTCTTTACTCATTCCATAATGCATCATCCCGTAACTAACTCATTAGTCACATTTCTTGCAAGGCTTATCATGATGTGCATTACCGAGAGGGCCCAGAGATACCTCTCCGATACTTGGAGTGACAAATCCTAATCTCGATCTATGCCAACCCAACAAACACCTTCGGAGACACCTGTAGAGCATCTTTATAATCACCCAGTTACGTTGTGACGTTTGATAGCACACAAGGTGTTCCTCCGATATTCGGGAGTTGCATAATCTCATAGTCAAAGGAATATGTATAAGTCATGAAGAAAGCAATAGCAATAAAACTTAACAATCATTATGCTAAGCTAACGGATGGGCCTTGTCCATCACATCATTCTCCTAATGATGTGATCCCGTTCATCAGATGACAACACATGTCTATGGTTAGGAAACTTAACCATCTTTGATTAACGAGCTAGTCTAGTAGAGGCTTACTAGGGACTCGGTGTTTTGTCTATGTATTCACACATGTATCAAGTTTCTGGTTAATACAATTCTAGCATGAATAATAAACATTTATCATGATATAAGGAAATATAAATAACAACTTTCTTATTGCCTCTAGGGTATATTTCCTTCAGCTGGAGCCTGTGTCGCCCGCTAGGCGTGGCGCCAGCGAATCCACGTGTGACACGCGACGCCTCTCCATCGGCTCTGGAGCGGCTTCCAGCCCGCACCAATCGGGCGTCGACACCAGGCCCACTGGGGCTCGCTGGGCCGCAAGTGGGCCCCGCCACTACGTGCGGCGGCAACAGCCAAACCCTCCACCACACGGGCGCGAGACAGGCACGGATCCCGACGCTGATCCTGCCATGTCCCCTGGCCTGCAGTCCGGCGCAGATTCGCCTAGGCCCAATCAATCATCACGTCATGATGGGCAATCTGGCGCAGGATCCTCTGTGCCACATGCAAATGAACCGGTGTTCTTTGGAGCCGCAGAAAATCCCATCGGTCCATCCGAGGGTGCTACAGCAGCGCCGGTAGGATCCGCCTCGGGATCGCCTCCTGCGCATGTGTCAACAGGATCTTCTGCACCCCCTACAGCTACTGTCCCGCATACACGCCTACAGAAAGGGGTAACTAAACCTGTTAATTACAAACAAGTTGTGAAGTTTGGTTTGGCATGTTCTACAAGTGAACCTAGCACTCCTGAGGAGGCATTCAGTGATACACGGTGGAAGAAGGCCATGGAAGAAGAATACATGGCACTCCGCAAAAATCAAACATGGCATTTGGTTCCCCCACGGCAAGGTAAAAATTTAATTGAT
The DNA here is from genome assembly GCA_011799875.1 of Thinopyrum elongatum. Lineage (NCBI taxonomy): Eukaryota > Viridiplantae > Streptophyta > Magnoliopsida > Poales > Poaceae > Thinopyrum > Thinopyrum elongatum. The sequence goes on along the minus strand of CM022301.1, from coordinate 536,848,623 downwards.
TGCAAGTGGGTTTTTAGAATAAAAAGGAAATCTGATGGAACCATAGATCGCTACAAGGCCAGACTTGTTGCGAAGGGCTTTAAACAACGATATGGCATAGACTATGAGGACACTTTTAGCCCTGTTGTTAAAGCTGTCACTATTCATCTCGTATTGTCTATTGCTGTTGCCAGGGGATGGAGCCTTAGACAGCTAGATGTGCAGAACGCGTTCCTTCATGGTGTTCTGGAAGAGGAAGTATACATGAAGCAACCTCCTGGGTTCGATAGTAAAAGCAAACCATCTTATGTATGCAAGCTTGACAAAGCTCTATATGGACTGAAACAGGCTCCCAGGGCATGGTACTCACGACTGAGTCAGAAACTGCAGGCACTTGGTTTTCTTCCTTCAAAATCTGACACATCCTTGTTCATTTACAATAAGTCAAATACCTCCATATTTGTTCTTATTTACGTTGATGATATCATTGTCACAAGTTCATCTGATGAAGCTGTGTCAGGTCTGTTAAAGGATTTGAGTGCTGAGTTCGCCCTTAAGGATCTGGGAGACCTACACTTCTTTCTAGGAATTGAACTCAAAAAATATGGAGATAGTCTTCATCTCTCTCAGGAAAAATATGCCACTGATTTGGTAAGGAGAGTTGGGTTGCAAGGATGTAAGCCTTCACCAACACCACTATCTAGTACAGAAAAACTGTCAATTGCTGAGGGAGAACCTTTGAGTCAGGAAGACAGTACGAGATACAGAAGCTTAGTGGGAGCACTTCAGTACTTAACATTAACAAGGCCTGACATTTCTTTTGCTGTTAACAAAGTATGCCAGTTCCTTCATGCTCCCACTACAACTCATTGGAGTGCTGCAAAACGCATAGTGAGATATGTAAAAGATACTATGAATCTTGGGCTTACCTTCAGCAAGTCCTCTTCCACTCTTGTTAGTGCCTTTTCTGATTCTGACTGGGCAGGATGTCCAGATGACAGACGCTCCACTGGTGGTTTTGCAATATTCTTTGGGCCAAACTTGATATCCTGGTGTGCAAAGAAACAAGCCACGGTGTCACGGTCAAGTACAGAAGCTGAGTATAAAGCACTAGCCTATGCCACAGCAGAGATTATATGGGTTCAGTCCATGTTGAAAGAGCTTGGTGTGAAGCACACTCGAGTTCCATGTCTATGGTGTGATAATCTTGGTGCTACTTATTTATCTGCTAATCCAGTCTTTCATGCCAGGACAAAACATATTGAGATAGACTTCCACTTTGTTCGAGAAAGGGTGGCTAATAAGCAATTGGAGATTCGTTTTGTGCATTCACAAGATCAGGTTGCAGATGGATTCACAAAAGCATTACCTACAAGGAGTCTTGAGGAATTCAAGCGTAATCTCAACTTGACCAAGTTGTGATTAAGGGAGGGTGTCAAACGACACATATTGCATCGTGCTAGCCGGCCTCCTTTCCTTGTAACCGAAGACTACAGATAGGGATAGAGATAGGTAGTTTATATTCTCTGTTATCTCTTGTAACTAGATATCTCTTCCTTCCTTCCCAAGTCTGTAATCTCAACAACTTGTACGCTGTCCAGGGAGTCGCGCCCCTGGTTATATAACACGCAGGCGTCGCCCCGAGCGAGGGTACGACGTTTCCCACAGCATGCACATTTGGAAGGTCAACGCACATTTGTTTACAGCTAAAAGAAATGTTAGATACTTCCGAATGGAGGATACCAGGCCATGAAGCAGGGCCAAAATCATTTTTGTTAGATAAACTGGACCACTTTACAACATGTATTGCTGCATGGAAAGGTTGTCGCAACACCCAACTTCAATTATGCAGTTAATTATGTGGCTACACCCAAGCTACAACATGTAATGCTGCATGAAAAGGTTGTGTAACTTTAGTTCCCAACTAGCAATGCTGAATTCAGTTTAATTATGCAGTTAAAAATTCCAGGTTCCTCACATTCAGGCACATGAAAAGCACACAGTTACACTATGATTTACTGTATATTTAGAGAGAATAAATAACAATACCTAACAGATTCAGTGTTGCATATGCTAGCTAGTACTCAAGCGTTTCAGTTAAACCAAATGAGTACTCAGAGCTGCATTGCCACTGATTATTCAGTACAAGTACATTTTATTATAGAAGTGATGATCATTGCAGATCATAGTAGTATGCTATGGCCAATATGTATAACAGAAGAGTGGTGCATATGCATATGCTTGTGGTTGTTTCCTTTTATATCTTCAGTAGATGATTTGGCGCGGAGAATAGGCTGATTCATTTCTAATCTTTTGTTGTTTCCTGGTGCTTTAGTGTTACCTCATCTGTTTGACTGATTCATTTTTTTTTTGGGAACTATGTATCTCGAATTCTGAACCCTGGAGTTTGGCGATATAACTACCTAAAATTTGACAAGATCTTTTTCAATATCATGTACTAACTCTAAAATGAACAAGATGTATTGGAGTACATTTTAGAGTTGTACAGTTCTGCATGCTTCATGCTGCTTTCAAACGAGGCCTGAAGTTTATCCAGTGACTTTAATCTGGCACTAGAAGCATATGCGCGGATATGTCATTCAGTGTGCAGTCTTATTCATTAACCTTTGGATCTTTTCTGACGCTTTTGTTTTGCCTCAAGTGTTTGGCTGATTAACTTTCAGTTTAACCAAATGAGTAATCAGAGTTTAGTTGCTACTATTCCGGTTTAAGCTTACGAGTGGTGAAAAAGTAATATGCTATGGCCACTATATATAACAGATTCAGTGCTGCATATGCTTCTGGTTTTGTTATGTTTAATTTCAGTTATACCGAATGAGCACTCAAATTTTGTTCGGACTATGCGTCGTACACTAAATCTCTGAAGTTCCTGTCTTTGAATACACCTGAAGAAATCGTCAACTTCTCCTAGGAATTCGACAGCTACTAGAAAGACAGACGGCTAGGATGCACTTCACCTGTGAAAGATCAACGCCCCTCGAAGACCAAGGGCTCCCCTGTTCAGTGTCCGACAACGGCTACAGTTGACTGAAGTTCTTTTTGAAAACACGCAGTTAACTGAAGTTTAACTGTTGTGAGCTTCAGTTAACACTTTTTTTTTGCTAGAACTAGAACTAGAACTAGACTACTTGGTAGATCAGACCGATCCTCATGAACTGTGTTCAGTGACTTTAGTCCACTTTCCCTCCTTCGATGCCAATACGTCATATGTTTCCTTGCGCTCTAGTTCTACCTTACATGTTTGACTGATTCAGTTTCAGTTAAAATTTTGCAAATTATTCTCCAGTTCTAAACCCTGCCGGGAGTTTGGCGAGAGGGGCGGGCACGGAGGAGGGAACGCGGGTTTAATCCATAGTAGCTGTGACATTTAAGGTGCTGTTTTTAAGGTTAGTTTGACTCTGCATGCTGCCTTCTGTGTCACGTTCCAAGATAGATGTTGCCTGTTGGCAGTTTTCAGCTCTGAATTTTGAATGCAACTTTGAATCACTCGTATAACACCTGTAATCGGGCCATTGAGTTGGATCGAATCTGGCACAAGTTTTGACGCCTTGATTCTCAAGTTCAGTACTTCAGTAGAGGCGCTCTACAGACAGTATAAATAAATTTATAAAATGCCCAACATGCTAATTCAAATACACTTTGAGGCAAAAAAACGTCATCATTCGTTAAACTTCGGTTCAAACCAAATGAGTACGCAGTGTTTCGTCGGTACTGTTTGAGTTTAAGCTAATTACATGTGACCATGATTGTAAATTCTAATAACATGGTTTGGCTCAAATTTCTTTCGGACTAGACTAGTTCTCTGTACTTCCTGTCTCTGAACATACCTGAAGAAATTGATACCTTCTCTGAAGAATTTGACAGCTACGAGTACCAAGACGCGAACCGGTATGCTGCCAGGAAAATGGACGGCTAGGATGCGCTCCAGTTATGATAGATCAACGCCTCTCGAAGACCAAGGGGTTCACTGTTCATTGTCCGACAACAGCTACAAACAGCTACAGTTAGTTAACTGAAGTTTAACTGCTGTAAACTTCAGTTAACTCTGCTTCACCGCATGTTGATCAAGTATTATCCATAGCTAATTCTAGAACTAGAGTACTTTGTAAATCAGGTCGATCCGATCGCCATGAACTGTATCCAGTTAACTCTAGTGTACTTAGTTTAACTGCTGTACTTGGTAGTATTATCTAGTGACTTTAATCTTCCCTCCTTAGATACCAATTCGTTATTATTGCTGGCGATTAGTTTGTGGGTTCTTCATGCACTATGTCTCTCGTGTTTGGGGATATAGCAACACCTGATATCTAGGTTTTTCTTCTGACACTATGTCTCTCGTGCTTTAACCTGCAGTCTTGTGATATTTTAATGCAGAATACCTAAAGTGCCGCAAACAATATCATATACTAGTGATGTACATTTCAGAATTGTACAACAATGCTTTCAGTGTCATGTCGTAAGCGCTAGGGTTTCAGAGAGAGAGAGAGGAATAGCACGCACGTACAGGGTGCGGCTCCGTCTCATATATAGAACAAAGATCGTTACAATTACTTGGTATGTACGATAGGTCTAAACCTATTCGTATACAATATGAAGTCTAACAGCTCATCTCATCTCACTCGTATAACTGTTCACGTTCCTATCAGGCGATGCGCGCATGATCTAATCCTATGGTCTAACTGTTGACCAACATTGAGAATAAGGCGCTTCTTCACGACTGGAGTGCTATGTTGTTTCATCCATCTGCGAGAATTTGCAATTGTAATTGTTCAAACTAAGCTGTTTTCATAGCCTTCGGGGTGAAATGGTTCACGGAGGCATAGTCACCGTAAAAAAACAATATTGTTTACTTCCATACCGGTTACACTTCAAAAGGATATGAATGATTTGTCCCTAAACCATACAAACAAGCCAATGGTTTGCACACTTTCATATATTTTTTAGCAAGAAGCCCTTTAATTAGAGTTTGGTCGTCACTAGTGGCGACAGAGCATACATACATGTATCATGCATGTAGTCCTTGTGCTAGTCAGTTTACTCGTATTCTGGACGTGAAAAATAACCAATTGAGCTTGCTCGTCGTCAAACTTTAAATGTGCAGTGGTGCAGGTTTGACAAATTCACAGGAATTTATTAAGGCCCTTTTATGTCAATCGGTCAATGATAACGAATTTATGAGTATTTTCCACCCATATCCTATTATTTCTTTACATAAATATTCTTAAATATATATCAACTTGTATAAAAACCATTTCTTCTTACAAGAAGATAGAGTGCGCTATACATAGTTTATTCAAAACGAGTCAAAAACCAATACGTGAGGTCGTGACTCTGAATGCAAGCAAGGGCCAGTGCGTCCAGTGGACATAAAAACACCCCAAAAAGGGAAAAAGAACAGCCGAAATGCAAGGTGAAAAGATCGAAAAAAGACGATAGGATAAGCAAAGAACATATACATGCCATAGGTGTAACCATCTGGGAATCAAATGTTCAATAAAGGTTGCACACAATAAGGAAATTTTGGCAGAAGATTAAGAGCTAGTGTTACACAGTTGCAGAGGCATAAAAAGTTCAGTTTTGGAAGGGTTGATTAGGGGAACTTTCATGACATCCATATATCTCTCCTAACCAGTCTTAGATTCATCTAACAATGGCCTGATCATTCCTACGACGAATTGGTATGAGAAATTTAGCAGATCTACCTTTTGTAGCTGCTCATGCTTTACGAAGCTTTTTTCTCTTCTCCAATTCCTCTACTATGAAAGATGGGCAAGTCTTCGTGATACCTTTTAACCGTTGTGTAGCCACCAGAGCATCCGTGAAATTTGATAATTCGATAAATTCAAGACAAGCATCCTTAAGCTGGTGACAGTTATGTTCGTCAGCTAAAACTAATGTAATTTCCAGTGTCCTTGTTCAGATCCTCACAAAGTATGCTTTGGCAAACCAGCTTGAGCCTATCCATTGCATATCTGTCTGCAGCCACTAGTAGAAACCGGACCATTTCAGTATCCTCACCGCTAGGCAAAGAGTCCGTATAGATGAAATGGAGCAGGGCCTTGAAAACAGCAGCTTGCATGTCCTTGATGGTTATGCATTGCCCCGGCCTCGCCTCCTGCATCGACCCATAGAGCTCTTCTTTGAAAACAGGTGACTGCATAGCGAGAACAAACCTATGGGCTTCAATGGTCTCTTCTCCGACAATAAAACTGACATCGAATCCCTTCTTCTCTTCGAGCAGCTTGGCAACATCCTCGGTCATGTCAGCTGGTGGCATGCCGATTTTAGGGAATGATTTTGTTTCGGTAACATGTGGTTTGTGGAAAACAGTGACGAAGCATTCGATCGTCACGCGATCATCCCTAAGGTACGTGGATCCCTCGATCTCGTTGTGCCTTATGAAACAAGTAGTCTGTGGAGCAAACTTGCTAATATCACCAGAATTGAAAATTCTAGGTCCTGTTTTATGCACCAAAGATGAGAATCCGGTGTACTGATCAACCAGCCTCATAACGCAGGACGCCCGGACTTTAGTGTTGTTGTTCCAAAGCACGAGAAAAGCTGATATGTAATCCAGGTCATATTCAGTATACCCGTCAGGGAAGAAGAAGATTACCAATCGTGGCCGCCGACAGAGAAAACCCCTGAGCGTATGTGGCTGTCCACTTCGTGGCCCATGCCCTTGTGCTTGCTGTAACCCAAGATATCAAACACATGTGTGCCTTGAGCCTCCTCCACTGGAGTGCACATAGATGCCGTTTTACATGTCTTCATCTCGTGACCAGGAGGACGTTGGCGGAGCCCTGACTCGTCGCGTACTTTCCGATGATGTCGATGATGCACTCGCGTCTGGATTACTTTCAGATCAAAAAACGCCTGAGCACACAACAAAGCAGTATGTAGAAGCTATCCTCCCGAAGCACGATCGAGTTGATGGCAAAAGGCAGCCTTCGTATCCTTTTTTGCTTTGATCTGGTTTACAGGGGGAGCTACTTGCCTGATCTATCTACGTAGTACAGAGCTGATTCGGTTAAGGCTACAGGTCCTACCGGACAGGGACACGTAATCGTGATTATTTCCAACAGAGGCTGGAGCAGGGGCGGAGGCGCGGAGCCAGCGTATATTTTGCCTGCTACGTACAGTTTTTTTTTTTTTTTGAGTGGCATAGGTTCTTTATTATCCAAGCAAAACATCCACAGGTAAAATACAAATATCAGGTAATGAACGTAGCCAAATATAACGGCCAGCGCCAAGAGATGACGCCTTTGCCAAGCTATGAGCTTCTGCAGTAGACTCTCTTCTCTCATGAACCACGTTCACTCGATCAAAGAGTTCAGTTCTCTCCTCCACTTCTCTCAAGATCATCATAATTGAATGGGAGAAGTATATTTTTCGTCCCTCAACTCTTTTACAAGTATAGAATTGGTCCCTCGACTCCAATACCAGCAAAGTTTAGTCCCTCAACTCTCAAAACCGGATAAGTTTAGTCCTTGCCTCAGTCAAATCCTGTTTAGCTGCATGGTCAAAGCGGTATTGTACAGTCCAGGTAAGCACCAGGAAGCGCCGCACCCAGACCAAAACTATAGCCGACGACCCCACGGGTGAGGCATGCCCTGTACTTTTCCAGCAGCGCAGGCACGGGCGCTCCATCCTGTGATGGAGACGACGGCGGCGACGCTCTAGCATGTGGTAACGGATGCGAGTTGTGGCACGACGACGACTTCCAACGCAGGCACGGCAATGGCGACTGCTGGTGCACCTACGGCAGCAGCGAGTGCTGCGCGGGGATAGCCGGTTCGGCGGAGAAGCCTCGGCCCAGCGGAGACCCAAGGTGCAGATGGCGCTGCATGGCGATGCTTTGCTCGGCAGCAGACGCGCGAGCCAGCGACCCCAGCGACAATTCGGAGCTCCCGCAGATCGCCCTGCAGTTCCCTGAGCAGAGTGCAGGAGGTCGACTCCTCGTTCCTCAGGCACTGAGCACCGATGCAGCCTCGTGTACACGTCGTCGAGGAGCCGTTTGAAGCGTGCTTCTGGAGCTTGTACCATGCGTGATGTCCACTGAGGCGGCCGGCGTGCAGGGTCGCGAGGAGTAGGCACTGCAGGATACCTTGATGGAGCGCTAGATGCGACGAGGTGTGCGAGGCTCGCGGCAGCGACATTTGTAGAGGACGCAAGCGAGCTGTGCGTCGGCTAGCGTGCGGACCATGTGTGGCTCACGGCTGTGCGCCTCCATACCCAAAGACCTCCGGACCAGTAACCTGTCCGGCTCTCGCTTTGGCAATTACCGCACCACCATTGGTCATCAGTGACGAGTGACGAAGCCGTCGAACACAAGCGCCTCTGCAACGTGTACAGCGGCGCCGGCGGCCATCCTCGACGTGTCGATAGGGCGAGCCCTGGCACCCGGCGATGACGTCGGCGACCATCCAACGCGTGTAGGACCGGCCGGTGGTACCGTCGGTGTGTTCCTAGCTGGTGTTGCCTAGTGGGACAACGAAGTGGTGCCATTGGCGGAAGTGCAGACGCGCACACGAGTCGTTCGATCAAATGCCCAGTAGAGAGATGATACTGGAGAGGAAGAAGAGATATGATGAGTAGGAGAGAGAAATTCTGCCATGTCAGCAAAGACAGGTCGAAACCACGCTGAGTCAGCAGCAATTCCAGACAAGGGACTAAACTTATACGGTTTAAAGAGTTGAGGGACTAAGTTTTGCCGGTTTTGAAGTTGAGGGACCAAATCTAAACTTTTGAAAGAGTTTAAGGACGAAAAATATACTTTTCCCTAATTGAATATGTACAGTTTGCCTTTCTTTGTAAATTAGTCACCACTTATAGGCAATCAGAAGCAAGCTTCACCAACATAACGTGCAGACCTTGGGCAAGTGCAAAGCCTTCATTGCATACTATATAGCTTCCAAACATGATGGATCTGTCTGGCCTTCCAAAACGACCACAAAACCACCTAAATAATGTCCAAACTCATCGCGGCAAACAGCTGCTACTGCTCCTCTTCGGCCATCTCGTGAAAGCCCTCCATCAATAATTATTTTGCACCATCCAGTCTCCAACAGAATCCATCTCCTACTCCGCCTCGATGGTTCTCCTATAGGGCGCACTTCTCTCTTCAATTTCACCGGAACATCAATCTCTTCTAGATACTTTGTGATGAACTTGCGTGTAGATATAGGATCCTGAAATTCCCCATCATGTATTGCCAGACGCCTCACCTGCCCACCATATAGCCCATAGAGTAACTAGCACCATTGATAACTCATACTGTTTCACCGTGTCAAACAGCCAGAAAAGCCAGAGCCCGGCATCATCTATGCGGTTCATGATAACATGTTCCAACATCTCTTCGTCAGCTAATGCCCACACAGCCGGGACATGCTGCATTCAAGCAGTGCATGTCGCCATGTGTCAGAGGCCGCATTACGAATTGGGCAGATATCATCAGTGGCCATATTCCTATGAACACAGACCTCTCCTGTAAGGATAGACATCTTTTCTAGCCTCCATATGAACATCCGCACCTTGGTAGGAATACGGACATGCAACAACTGCACCCATGTTTTTTTTTATCTTGCTCGTGTTCGAGTTGCTTGGTCAATGCTCAAGCCAATCCTCTCTCTGTTTCTTAATGCCCACAAGCATCCGGTATGCCGACCAAACCGAGAAATTACCGTGATTCTCATAATGCTATGCTCAAAAGTCCTCTTGCCTCCTTGAGCTGATATGAATTTTTCTTATGATCTCTTTGGCCATATCAATAAAGTGATCGTCCAAAACAGATGTAACCCAAGTTCTTGTCGCACTTTGGATTAAATCACTCACCATCTCTGGAGGGTTCGCTGACTTTGCCACAATTAGCCTAAGATTGAAGTCTCTAGGCAGCCAATTATCATCCCATACTCTTGTTTTCTCCCTAGTACCGATGCGTTTTATCAGCCCGAGCTTGAGGGTGTCTCTGCCCTCAAGTATAGCATGCCAAACTTGGCTCGATGCTGATCCCAATTCAGCTTCCAACAAATCTATGTTTGGGTAAATAAGCAGCCTTGAGGCTGCTAAGCGAACTCTGATCTTGCAAAAGTCTTAAAGCCTTGAGGCAGCCTTGAGGCATCACTAAGTTGAAGAGCTCAACATCTCTAAAGCCCAGCCCACCCATATTCTTTGGCCGTGTCATCCCAGACCATGAAACCGAAGCCACCTTCCGTTCTCCGTTCTTGCTACCCCGCCAAAATTTGCGTAGCATACCATTCAAATGCTCACATAATCCACGGGGAAGCTTAAGGTAGGACATTGAAGAAGTAGGAATTGCCTATGCAACAGCCTTAACAAGCACCTCCTTGCCCGCCACTGATAAGCACTTTTCTATCCAGCCTTGTATTCTAGCCCATAATCTGTCCTTCAAGAACTTGAAAGTTTCATTCCTTGAGCTACCAACAACGGTTGGCAAACCCAAGTATTTATCCGATAATGTGTCATTAGGAAC